>CM062605.1:33476331-34676331 GCA_031470985.1 Agastache rugosa
TTTATTTTATCATTTTGTTATATTTAGAATTTAAATTTAAATATATAATTGAAGATATACAATTAACATAAAAATAGTTGCGCAAATAAAACTAATTGAAAACATATATATAGAGATATAAAATAATGTATTTATCAGAAATGCCCCTTTTTTTATTGAAATGATTCGATATTGAGTAGATTTACGAAAAAAAATGTTGGATTCCAAATGACATACATGTGGGTTTTAAATTTTAGCTAACCATTGGAACCACCCTAATAAATTCAATTATGCAAAAGGGACATTTTTCTTATCGAAAAAAATAAAATAAAATAAAGTAGTGAAAGACAAAAAAAAAAAAAAAAAAAAAACAACTCCTTAATCAAAGGAAAATTTGACTCGATATTTCAGTTTCTTATCGACAAAGTTTTCTTCTGAAGAGGCTGCTTCCATATTATTTTGCCAAGTGCCCTCCCACAAATCGCAATCACTATAATATTTAATCATTTTAATAGTTACCCTTGTCATGTAGTATTTCATAAATTTTCAATATGCAGGAGCTTATCCTTATTATAAATGCAAATTAAAAAATATCTGGTAATAATATATCGTAAAAAGGTTTCCAAGTAAAAAAAAGTAGTGATACACATTCTTTCTTACTCCATGATCTAAGCTTTGTTTGCTTTTAAATGTTAATTATAGTGTATTTGAAAGTATTCTCGGGAAATGAATTATTGGTAGTCCCAATACCCTAATATACTCACTTTGGCATTTAAAAAATTTGTTATACACCCCTATTTTGAAACAAATTAGTTATACTCAAGTTTACAAAAATACCCTTAGATTGTGACATATTTTATTGGAAAAGTTGCCAATGATTAGGAATCTCTTACATTGTGTCATAACTTTTGTCCTTGTGTCCTTATCTTGCACAATCATTGTGACATTATAATACTATTATTATTTAAATTGTAGATTTTGCAGATTATTTAGTTAGTAAATATTATTTTACATATTTATTTAGTATAACGAGTATGTACTGATGAAGAAATATTGAAGGGCGAAAAATATGTAAAATATACCAAAAGAACAATAATATCATGAAGAACCAAAAACATGAAAATCCCTCTCGGACAATGGCCAAAACAATGAAGATCCCTCTCGATATTTTTGAAGATCCCACTCGAGAGGGATTTAAGAATTGTCGAGCGGAAAATTTAATTTTTGCACGTGAAATAACAAATTTTGGTCAAACATGCATTTTTTAAGTTAATTTCTTACACAATGCAGACTATGAAACACGCCATCTTACACATTTCTACTGTGGATGTGAAAATTCATCTTTTAACTTTCATGTGAACTTGTACCAATTTTACCTTCTCCTCTATATAATTTTTCGCAGTGAAGATTGAGAACACACCATAACTATTAGGTCCATTATCACTTTAAAAATTGGTAGTTTCGGTCCTTCAGTAGTGAAGCCAACGTGAAAAAAATAAGAAAGAGAGGTTAGTAATCTTCTAATTAGTTAATTAATTTTATTGAATTTTTTGTGGAATAATTTGTAATTAATGATTTATTTTAGGGCTTGAATAATTTCTTAATTATTTCATAATTGTTTCGTTTTATTAAGTAGAATATTATGAATATACATTTTAGAGTTTTTTAATTATGCCTGGGCCTTCATAAATAAAATCCCTCTCGGTGTTAAGAAGATCCCTCTCGAGAAAATGTAAATACCTCTCGGGCGGGATCTTCTTAAAAAATGTAGATGTCCGAGAGGAAAATTACTTTTTAATGTCTGGATTTAATTATAAAAATTATTTATGAAATTTGTTTGTAAATTAGTGCAAAATATATTAATATTTGTAATTTTTCTTTGATTTATTCATAATTTCGCATTTTTGAACGAATAATCATAATTTGATTATATACATGATTATGTTGAATTATAAAAACATTGAACCTTAAATCCCGCTCGGTTTTAAGAAGATCCCTCTCGAGAAAATGTAAATCCCTCTCGGGCGGGATCTTCTTAAAAAATGTAGATGTCCAAGAGGAAAATTACTTTTTAATGTCTGGATTTAATTATAAAAATTATTTATGAAATTTGTTTGTGAATTAGTGCAAAATATATTAATATTTGTAATTTTTCTTTGATTTATCCATAATTTCGCATTTTTGGACGAATAATCATAATTTGATTAAATATATGATTATGTTGAATTATAACAGCATTGAACCATTGATAAATTAAATCTCTCTCGGTGTTAAGAAGATCCCTCTCGAGAAAATGTAAATCCCTCTCTGGCGGGATCTTCATAAAAAATATAGATGTCCGAGAGGGAAATTAATTGTTGAATATTTATATTTTTATTCTCATATAAATATTGGTTTTGTAATTTTTTTTATTTTGCTTTAATTAATTGATCGAATATGTATTTAGCTTTATTATTTTTGCTTTAATTAATTAATCGAATATTTTTGTAATATTAATTATTGATGAACCCCGTTCAATATTTCAGAATATGGATGAATGAAAGTACTTCACTGTCAAATATGGCGGACAATGGCACCATTGTTCTTACCGCCACTCCATCTCTCATCAATTTGAGATACAACATCGACGTTATGATGCACCAAAATTCGATGAGTACATAGTACGAGATGTATTACTTATCGCCATGTCGTACTGGACGCACTATGAAATCTCTCTTGAGCAATGATCAACAATTTGCTCAGTTGTGCTTGAAGGAGTCATTCCCAACTGTGTATCTGATCCACAACCACATAGACGCATATGTTCCGTCTTTTGAAGATCCTGGGGCATCATCCTTTCAATACGACCAAGGGCAAACATATTCTGATGAAATGGAATGTATCCAGCAATAGTTGCTTTCATCAGAATTTTGTGCTGACTCATACCCTATAGGAGGACACAATTACGGATCGACGTCTACGGATCCCGTACCTTTTTTTCTTGAGAGTCGTGGTCCCGAGAGAGCTATTACACATAATAATTAGTTAGAATTCAACGTGCAGAGAAGTTCAGACGATGAATATGAGGAAAGTTATGCTCGAAAATCTGATAGTGATTCATCTGAGGAACAGACCGAGGAAGACTTACAAGAATTTACGATGGTGGAGCACAGTGCATGGGTTCGTTCTAGCGGAGGGGTCAATCATGATGATCTAACCAATTGGTTAGTTCCAGTGATTCCGGTTGATGCTACGATTTCTCTCGTGTCACGAGAACGTGATCCGACGGATGATGCTGAGTTGCGAGTTGGTGCTATTTTCGACAACAGAGATGACCTAAATATTGCTGGCACATGGAGAAAGAAGCCAAATACAAAGTTCTCACGTCTGACACGAGGCGCCTCAAGTGGAAGTGTAAGCGTTCGGAAAATTGCCCATTCGAGCTCTGTGCATCATCACGTGGAACCGATACTTGGTATGTGTACAGATTTAATCCTGAACATGCATGCACTCGCCAGTTAGGACGTGTTGCTCCTAGGAAAATCAAGATGAATGTGGTTGCAGCGTACGTTGCTCGAAAAATTAGAATAGAGAGTGAAATCATAAAGCCTAAAGCCATTGTGGAGGAGATGCAACGCGAGTTCGGTATGACCATTTTATATGATTTGGCGCTGCGAGCACGACATACAGCGATACAAATGATATATGGAGGGTATGTTGAATCATTCCAGTTGCTGCCTTGCTATCTTCACATGCTTAAGGAACGATTACTGATCTAGTTGTTGGCGATGATGGGAGGTTCGAGCACTTGTTTGTAGCTCTCGGCACTTGTAGACTTGCTTATCCACTGAATATGAGACCTGTGATCGTTGTGGATGGCACCCATCTGAAGGGCAAAAATAGAGGCGTCTTGTTGGTGGCTATGACGAAAGATGCCAACGAGTAGAGTAAATTAAAATTTAAAAAAAAGCAACAAATTGTAACACAAGAAGAAATTTACCTGTCCCAACTGTGCAAAAAGTAGATCTGAACGATCAGAGGGAGCGAACATGGAATGACGATGCGGATCTTGTAGAAAAGAACCAGACTAGCCAAACATATGCGATGATGTACCAAACTCCGGCATAGAACGACGAGGTGGAACTTCTTGCTGACTAGTGCCGTGCTCGGATACATTGTGTGTGAAAGGAACGTATGGTGGCTCACTAGTGGTGGCAGTAGTGTCGTGCCGCTCACTACCATCATGCTCTGGCTCATGCACGGTGGCTGTAGGGGTCTGATAATGGGGCTCTGGGCGACAATAAGGGGTGGGTTGATATGCAGGACTACGACGTGAAGATCCACATCGAGCCTTCTCCATCAAATCCTCGAACTACTTTGTAAAGCGAGGCAACCATCTCTTATCTATCTTCTCTAATAGCCAATCTTCTGATTTTTCAAGCTCTTCTCTTATCATGCGACGATCACTGTATCGTCGGTGATGGTCTCCGCTACTGCTCGATGATGATGATGCAGGGACTCGAGTACGCTTTCCCTTATCTTGGACTGGTCGGACCGGTTGCTCAGGCTCTTCGTCCGAAATTCTATCTTCGACATAGCTAGGAGCCTCCATCTGTGCTTGTCTCTGCCCTCGAGCCTCATGTACCGGGGACGGTGCTTCCACATGGGTACGACGAGGAAACTGTTCACCTACTTTTAGTGGATTTTGCGGGGCTACATACTCGATATTGAGGGCATTTGGGTACTGAGACGACTGCCAGTAAAAAGTCTGTGCCTCATCTTCGAACGGGGCAAATGGCTCAAAATTCCCATACTGCAATGAATAAAATATTAAATATAAAAAATTAAGTATAAAAAATAATTAAATTAATTTTTTATTTAGTTGAGTTATTTATTACCTGTAGTTCAAAAAGAGACTGAAGCTCCATTTCAGGTCTGCTTTTAAATTTCCATTTAAGGTAGCGAGGACGTCTTGTCTGGTCAACAACTCTACCAACCGAAGCAGCTAAATCAGGAAGGACTTCCAGGGACCAGACGTGAAAAGCCCAAACAGGTCCGTAGAAGTGGTACTTCTGTTTACTCTGCACATTCTTTACGTAGTGCCTCAAATTAAAGAATGTGTATGCTCCCCACGGAAAATGGCTAAACACATCTAAGTCATCCACCAATTTCCACACCCACGAATGAACGAACTTCTTCGGCTCGTAACCAAGCAGAAACAAGTACAACACTAACACGTGGGCGATGCAGAGGTACAGATCACCATTTGGATCGGGGATCGTGTCACGTGTGTTGGTAAATCGATCCAGTAAGTCAGCCACACTGATCTGCATTCCGCCACAGAACCGTCGATAAACCTCCACATTTCGAATATCGTGATCCTCCGATGGTCTAAAGTCGGACGAGCCAAAGTTCAAACCAGTCACCAAGGCATACTCTGGATATGAAAAACGGAGGTTCATCCCGTTGATATGAAACCACATCTCGTGCTCCTCAACACCGGGATACTGGATCTCACGTGACAGCACGTGATGTACTGCCATCGCACACTTCTGTTCTGGTTTCCAATGAGTAAACTGTCCGAAGCATCCAATCATAAATCTATCAAGCAATTCCTGTCCTCCAATGCCACGTAATACCCATCTAACATCTTCAAATACACTCGTTTTGTAGGACGTGCTAACCGTCGACAAACGGTTAATTGTGTCGGGCCTCTTGTATACAATCTAATGACAAAAATCAAAGCAACAAATTAATTCCGAAATAATTCTAAAAAAATAACAAACCAACATAAATTACAGCATAAATTACGCAAATTTATATATAATTCGAACATGCAAACCAATTCCAAATCAAAAATTACGTAATAAATTACGAAACTTTATATATAAGTGTATTATTAACAAAACAATTTCATATATAATTTTAGAAATTAAATTATGATATAAAAATGTAATTTCCCTCTCGGTCATCTCTATTATGACTAAGATCCCGCTCGAGCGAGATTTAGGGCAGCTCGAGAGGGATCTTGGTAAAATCGAGAGGGATTTAATTTATCAATGTCTCAATGCATTTATAATTCAACAGAATCATATATGTAATCAAATTATGATTATTCGTCCAAAAATGCGAAATAATGACTAAATCACAGATAAATTACAAATATTAATATATGTTGCGGTAATTTACAAAACAATTTCATAGGTAAATTTTATAATTAAATTCCTACCTAAAAATTTAATTTCCCTCTCGGGCTTCCATCAATTTCTTAAAATTCCGCTCGAGCGGGATTTAGTTATTATCGAGAGGGATCTTCGTCTAACCGAGAGGGATCTAATTTACAATGGCTTATAATTCAACATAATCATATATGTAATCAAATTATAATTATTCGTCCAAAAATGCGAAATAATGACTAAATCACAGATAAATTACAAATATTAATATATGTTGCAGTAATTTACAAAATAATTTCATAGGTAAATTTTATAATTAAATCCCTACCTAAAAATTTAATTTCCCTCTCGGGCTTCCATCAATTTCTTAAAATCTCGCTCGAGCGGGATTTAGTTATTATCGAGAGGGATCTTCGTCTAACCGAGAGGGATCTAATTTACAATGGCCCTTACATAATTCAAACACTCTAAAATCCTTATTTATAATATTCTACACAATACAATTCGAACATTGTTCATAATAATTCAAAGAAGTAATTCATATATAAAATTAAAATCTAAATAATTAAAGATTGCGCTACTAACCTGTAGTCCCGACATGTTTTATAAATAATTGTTGTCGCTTTCACTGTCGGGAATTTGGGTAGAGGATGGACCACTGCTTCCACTTTCTATGGGGGTTGGGTGAAGATCCCTCTCGAATTTAATTTAATTTCGGTGTAGAGAGAAAAATAATGTAGGGTTTACTCGAGAGGGATCTGTGTGAGCGGGTTCAATAGTGGGGTGGGTCTCTATTTATTTTAAGGTAGTTTTGTTTTTAGTGGGCGGTTTTTTAATTGGAAAATTGGTCAAACTCATATCACGAGAGGGCACAAAAATTCGCACGACAAAAACTGTTGCGGCAGTATCACTTTTTCAATTCCCAACCATGATTAACCGTGTGGATTGGAATTTGTGGGAAAAGTTTGATATATGGTGGGATTTTGGAGGGTATTTTTGTAAACATGAATATAACTAATTTGTTTCCAATGTCTAGTGTATAACAACAAATTTTGTTACTTCTCAAGTGAGTATAAATTTTTTTCACTCTTATTGGTATTATCTGCACTTTGATTCAGTTTATTAAGGCTTTTTTTTTTTTAATTAAATCACTATGTTCAAAATAAGGTATCATGCGTTACTAAGACAAAAAAAAAATCACATCGTCAAAAAGTACTTTGGTGTTAAAAGTCAGCACAATTAGAACATAAAATCAAGATTAGTCTATTTGACAACAAAATAAAACATGTAGCTTAAAGCGAACCAAATAAAATATCTCTTATATGGGAGTCATTAGATAATTAATTTACTCCCTCAAATATATGAAAGACGGGAAAAAGTTTATTAAAAAATGAAATAATTTGGATGGAGAAAATAAGATGAGACTGAGATCATCTTGGGTCCAAACATAAGCACAAATTGAACATTTAAAATAAATAAGTAAGAGGGGAAGAAGCCTTTTGCTTTTTCATTAAAATTTTGTTACTTTGAGCGTGAGGAGTGTAGAAAAAGAAGACGCTTTGTGCTTTTTGAATTAGTCCGATCCGTGGCATATATAAATAAAATTTGTAAAATTTTATATGAAATTTGTAAGGATACGGTTGTCTTGGTTGAGACAGCATCCTAAGTTTGTGCACTTTGGAGAATTTTTATTTTGGATGACCGATGCTGCCATTTTCAATCCTAAAACGTCTTTGTTTTTTCATTCATTGTCTCACACACACACACACACTATAATATGAAATGATGCCTCTTTTCAAATTTTAGTAGCAGCAATACACTATCTATATACACACTAGAGTTTCATTTAATGGCATACCCATCTATAAAATTGATCAAACATAAATTATAATTGGCTTCACAAAAAATTGCGTAAGACGGTCCTAAAGGAGAGAGATGTCATATTCTGATCCGAATTCATATCGTACGATAAGACTGTCTCATACAAGATTCTTCCATAGAATTTTGATTATTGTTTAAGTACAAATAACTGGTACTCCCTCCCATCCGAAATTTTAGTTGTTTTGGCTATTGACACACATTTTAATAAATAAAGTTTATGCCAAAAGTAATCTTAATTTATGATAGTTTTCAAACAATTATTATCTGGCAACCTTTTGTCTTCTTCTGTGGGGAGAAGAAAAATAAATTAGATACAATTATAATAAAAGAGATTAATTAAGGGTAATTTTGGTATAAATGACAAACAAAACTTAAATAATGAAAAACATTAGAACGATAAATATTTCGGATGGGTGGGAGTATTATTTATATTGTTTTTGTAATTTTTACTCCATCCGTCCCACCATAAGTGGCTACATTCTTTTCGGCACGGGAATTAAGAAGAAGGGTGTTTAAAGGGTATAAAGATAGAAAGTGGTGGGGCCCATAACTTTTTGTGAGAGGAGTATATTTCCTTATAAGGAAAGTTGCCACTTATCCCGGGATAACCCAAAAAGGAAATGTGACCACTTATCACGGGACGGAGGGAGTACATCACTGTGTAAAAATATGGAGCCCAAGCCCGGCCCGAAATTCAATCGGGCCTAAAAATATGGGGCCCAAGCCCGCCCGAAATCTAATTTATAGTGTAATATTTTCGGGCCGGGTCGGGCTGGCCCGAATCCATCGGGCTAGCTTTTGTTCCTTTTGGGTCGGCCCAAAATCAACATTTTAATTAATTTTAAAAACATATTAGTAATCTTTAATTGAAATAAGATTTTAGTTCTCTACTTTTGCCGCCTTCTTAGATGATCCCAAATAATTGGTATATGATGATTAGGGGTGTCAAAAATGGCCCGGCCCGAAACCGGGCTGGGCTGCAGATTTTCAGGCCCGAAACATTTTTGGGCCGGGCCAGGCATCAAATTTCAGGCTTGAAAATTTTTCGGGCCGACTCGAAATGGGTAAAAGCCTGGTGGGCTCAGGTCAGCGCGGAAAATTACAATACAAAAACTGTTTTCGGGCCGAGCTAGGCAGCATATATTTCCAGGCCCGAAAAATTTCTGGGCTGGCCCGGCCCGGCCCGATTTTCCCAATAAAAAATTCTGGTCCGGTTCGGCCCGACCCGATTTTCCCAAAAAGCCCGGCAGGCTCGACCCGGCCCGGGATTTTGACAGCCCTTGATGATGAGGCTTATATTGCTTCGATTTTTGTATATCAAGGAGATGATATTTTTTGGCATGGTTATTTTCTTAGTTGTTGGATTCATATCAATATAAATTAGTCAAAGATTTGTTTTCATATTTTTTTTCCTTCAAAATACTATAAGGATAAATTAGTGACAACAATAAAATATATTAAAAAAATGGTTCTGATTAGGGCTGGCAATTTTCGACACGACACGATAACCCGACATGAAATTAATAGGTTTGGGTCAAGCCTTATTGGGTTCGGGTCGTTATCGGGTTGACCTGATAAGGACCTGAAAATTTCGGGTTGAGTTCGGATTGGGTTCGGGTCAGGTTTTTATTGGGTTTGGGTCGTTATCGGGTTGACATGATAAGTACCCGATAAGGTATTATATTTTTAATATTATATTTATTTAATTCAAATCAAGCTTTTAAATTGATGACATGCGTATTTTTCCTTCCAAATCATCAAAAGATATTCAATTTTTGAATATTTATTTATTTTTCTCTTATTAAATTTTATTTTGAAATATTTTTTCTCTTATTAAATTATTTAAATTTGGGTTTGGGTCGTTATCGTGTCGGTTCAACCCGAATTTTATCGTGTCAATTTCGTGTTCGTGTCGTGTTCGGATTTAGTCATTTCGAGTTGGGTTCGGTTCGGGTTGAGCATATCCTTAAAAGGTCGGGTTCGGGTTGGGCCTAAACATATTAGGTCAAACCCGAACCCGACCCGACCCGACCCGACCCGATTGCCACCCCTAATTCTGATCGAACCGGATTCAGAAAACAAATTTAGGGGTAAAAACCCGTCTAAGACATTTTGTCAGTTTAACATTTTCCTAGAGTTATATAATTTTCCAAAAATTCACCAACTTTGATTGTATTTTTCAGTCATTACAAAATTTCGGGTATGTCTATAAGAGCATCTATAATGGGAGATCACCAAAAGGGTTGTCTTCTAATATTTTATTAATATTTTGTGTACTTTTGATGGGGTCTCAATTATTGGGAGACCGAACTCAAAATCGCTTCTAGCGGTCTCTCACCCCTTGTCTCTCATTATTTAATTGTATTCTTTTTTATGTTTCATATATATTTTGAATAATAAGAATAATTATAATTAAAATACCAAATTGTATTGAAACATTGGAAGATTACAATATAATTGATTATTTAGAAAAAGAGATATTAAATACTAAATAATTAAATACCAAAGCCTCATTTCTTCTGAAGATACTGGCAAACTAGAAGGTGATTTTCCAATACAGCCGATTCTATCTTTTTTTTATTTATTTCTGATAAAAAAAATAAAGCTAGATAAATATGGGGGTGACGCGTGGTGGAGGAGAGAGAGGGAGCTCGGTCGCCCGGATGCAAACGGGACCGAGGGAGCAACCGCCCCCATTGTAGATGCTCTAATGCTACAAATTAGAAACTTAGATTATTATTAGAACATTTTATAAAAGAATGTCTAATACCAAAACTGAATTTTTTTACAATTGAACCAACTTCTTAGCTGAAGTACTACTATTGATGTAAATTTTAGAGATTTTGGCCGGAATTTAGGCTTGATTCCATGTGTAATCCACTTTTCCTTTTTTCTATATTTTGTTTTTTTATGTAATATTCTATACTTCTTCAAAGAAAATGTAATATATTATATATTAATATAAATAACTTTCAATGTATACATAAGTTGTGAAATTACCGAAAAGCTCACCACTGAGATTTGGGGGCAAAAAGAAATGTTCTCCGTGATCCATTTGGGAAACTAATTTCGGGTAACGAATCAGTGTCCCACACGTGTTTCTAAATTCTTTTTCTCATCCTCACCCCTAAATTTTATACTTCCCCGTTTCATTCATATTATCTTTCATTATTATTGAGTCTCATTCAAATTGTCTTGTTCCAAATAAGAAAATAATTAATCTTTTAAAATCCTTCAATAGTGATGGAACCTACCTACTTTCTATCTTTTTACCCGTATTATTAATCTCCGTGCCGAACAGTAACATGACAATATGAGCAGGACGGAGGGAGTATTCAATAATAATCTTTATACTGCATAAAAAAATTTAATTAATTACATTGACGATTTTCTCATGATCTTTTGCAAATTCTCATAATAATCGCATGATACAAATTCTACCATATATCTGTAAGTGTTACTTATATTTCATATAGCCTACTGAGAAATTTATATTGAGTAAATTTATCATATATTTTGCGAGTTTCTACAAACATTTAAATTTATTTCAAGTTGTGGTTGCAGATTATTTTTACGTACAACAAAGAATTTAAAATTTAATATGATTTATTATAGGGAGGTTGAATGCTTTTTGTTTGAATTGATTTTGAATATGTCACTTCTTAATTGGACGGTCTTATGACCAAAATTCGGGAGACTGAAGGATATTATTCATGTTATATCATTTCTGAATGTAAATAGTAAGATCTTTTATAATAATATTATTAATATCATGTACTTCTTCAGTCCCCCAAAAGTATGGTCTTTTTGCTATCTTGGGGCGTCTCTCATAAGTGTGGTGCTTTCACTTTAGGACGTGACTCCTCTGTTTTTCTTAATCCTTTAACCTTACAACATCTCTAACACAACAACATCTAACACAACAACATTGTGGCTTTTATTCCACTCAAAATATATATGTCAAACAATTTCTTAAAACCCGTGTCGCACTCCCACACCACACTTTTGAGGGGACGGAGAAAGTATATCATGAGCACAATTGACGTGTAGTCCATATTTAATATTTTTCTTTATTATTTTTAATTTATTTTTTCTTATATCTTTTCTCTTCCCTTTCTCCTTCGCAATTTTCGATACCGAAAAAACATTTTCTTTTGCATCGTCCAAAAGAAAAATATCACTTAATTTTGTGCCAATGTTTGCTGGTGAACCTCCAAGAATGAGAATTGTGAAGAAGAAGGGGAACGAGAAAGGTATAAGTAAAAAAATAAAATTAAAACAAAAATATTGAATATGAACTATACATCAGCGATAATTACCAAATTATATAATAACACACTCATTTTATATATATAGTATTTTTATTTTGTACAATAGGTATTTCAAAGAAGCGAGGAACGTGACATGAAAATCCCCTTTGACGGGGTAAAAGAAATAAACAAAAAGTTGAATGTGACTTATAAATTTGGTGTTGACGAACCACACGACTTCACGGTCTTGGCTTAATTATGGATCATTTGTTAGTCTCTCTCTCTCTTCATTTGATTTTTGGTCCTTTTAACCCGCCAAAATCATGATTTCCCTTTGCAAATAATTGAAGACTCGAGTTCTTGACGTTCACGCTGGGCAATATCAAAAAGTGTTCTTGGGGTTTTGGTGCAATGCATGACAAAATCTGCCTTTAATTAATTATCTCTCATGCTTTCTTTTTTTGGTGGGTGGGTGGGTGGGTGGGGGGGGGGGTTAAAGGAAAGTTTTTTTTTTATTGAGTGACACTCTTGTATACCATGTGTACAGTACATCCGCCCGCCCGACCCGATTTGGGTATGACCCAGTCAATTTTGACCGGTCAACAGTTAAATGTTGACTTTTTCGTTTTTTTCTCTGCTTTCGGCTTTTTCGATTTTAATTTATAGATAATGATTGTGGCAACATTAATGTCTTTTAGCTAACTCCGAGGCGCTCCCCTCGCTCGACTCTAGAAAAATAAAAGAAAATAAAAAGTCAACGGTGACCATTGACTGGTCAATGTTGACCGGGTTGGATCATGGGTCAGGTCGGGTCGAATCTGACAAGGATGTACGGTACAGCTGTTGCACACAAGTTTTTGTCTTTTTTATTTCATAATTTTTTTTTGAAAGGGTTTTTTTTTAGGGTTTAGGGTGGTACAGTTGGGGTGGTGTCCTATATGAATTTTCTGATGCCGTAATTTGGGCCTTGTGATATTATTGAGAAAAAAAAAAGTAAAATATTATATGTAATAATTAGCCAAAACCTAAAAATCTGACATTATCAAATATTGTGATAAAAATAGTATTTTTATAACACATCAAGTTTTGACAGATATATTTCCGTTTTGTCTCTTGTAAAAAGCATTTTTAGGAGCCGTTTGGTAGCCTAGATAAGGCTTAGATAGCTTACATATCTCATTTAAACTTGTGTTTGGTAGCCTTGTTGCACAATCTCTGAAGCCCGTTATTAATCCCGGCCCGTCACTAATTTACTGTTACTCTTTAGAAATGGTATCCCACCAATTTGGTGGGATATGTATGCTATGCCTATACAGTAACCAAGATTAGATACAAAATGTCAATATTATCCCTCCAAACTTCATCTTCTATCTCCGAAGAAGGAGGCGGCGGCGGCGGAAGAAGGTGGCGGAAGGAGGAGGCGGCGACTGTGGTAGAGAGAGAGAGAGAAAAAGAGTGAGAAAGAAGGAGGTGGCGGCGGAAGAAGAATGCGGCGGAAGAAGAAGGCGGCGGAAGAAGGGATCCGCTGTCAGTAATTCCCGTCATTTTCGCCGAAGCCGGAGGAGAAGGAAGGAGAAGCATGATGGAGGAGAAGTAGAGGAAGTCGAGGTTCTTGAGGGAGAGAGAGATGGTTGTGGGTTGCAGTGGTGGTTGTGGTGGTGTGGTCGGATGTGGTGAAGGGATGGTGGCGGAAGGGATGGTGGCGATGTGTGTGGTGGAAGAGATGGTGGCGGAAGGGATGGAGGTGGTGGGGGAAGGGATGGTGGTGTCGACTGTGGGGTAAGGATGGATGTGGTGGTGGTGGTGCTGTTATGGTGGAGAGAGAGTGAGAAATAAAAGTGAGAAACAGAGAGAGATAAAGTGAGAGAGAGAAAAAGAGAGGCGGTAGAGGGTTGGGTGGGGAGAGAGAGAGAAATAGTGTGAGAAAGAGAGATGATATTATAAATAATAGTAATTAATTATAGTTGGGGTAGAATTGTCATTTTCCACTTAATCTTGAATTTAAACTAGAGTACCAAACAACCAACATGTTATTCACTATATTTATCTTGACGCTATCTTATCTACCAAACACAAAAGATACACTAACAATCACCCCTTATTTACTATATTTATCTTGACCTTATCTATCTTGATTTATCCTAATATACCTACCAAACTTTACAAATTCAATCTCCCCCTCAATTAATTTCTATTTAATTTGAGGCATCTAGAAAGCGATTATTTGGAGACGGAAATGTGATTGACCAAGGACAATAATGTCATTTATGTTATTTGATGTTTGATTGATAAGCGCTGAATGTGGGCCAAGAAACTCATGTCATGAATATAATTAACTCAGCGTCATTAATCAAATCCCATCCATGCTTTATATACATTGAGTATGTCACGTTTGATTTTCCAAGTGTCGTTTACCTTTTATATATGACTAGCAGGAGTAACATGTGATTTTTTTTCTAAATAGAAGCACACGCATACTTGATAACTAACAAAGCACGCACATATATATACACACTTGATAACCAACAAACGTACCCAAGGAACTAGCAATCTTTAACTTTGCGGAACTAGTATATCAAGCACATGTACACTATACTATACTACATAGAACCAATTTTGCTCATACATAAGTTGGTCGGTTGTATCGAATACTTTATCTATGTATGCAATTAATTCAAATGGTAGCACAATTTGCCAGATTTCAGTGTTCTTATTTTGAAATTTGTTATCACCTAATAAGTGTTCCATTTCATATACTCCCTCCGTCCCATTATTATTGTCTTGTATTCCTTTTTGGGTTGTCCCGTTATTCTTGTCCTGTTTCCATAAAAGGAAATATGCTTCTCTCACAAAAAGTTATGGGCTCCACCACTTTCTATCTTTTTACCCTTTAAACACTCTTCTCCTTAATACCCGTGCCCAAAATAAATGAGACAAGAATAATGGGACGGAGGTAGTATTTAGAGTAAATAGTGTGAAGATCCTCATTTTACCCTTATATATATATATATAGGGAATATATTATATGTAAAAGTCTTTTTCCTTAAGAAATAAGAAACGATCTGGATCATTGATCTTTGTAGATCTACGGTTGTCATTTATTGGTGCATTATAATTGAACATCGAATGCATTATCGTAACAATGCATTGTAGTAAATAAAAAATGCATTATTATGACATTACATTGTAATAATACATAAAATACATTATTTTAGTACATAAAATGCATTATTATTATTTTTTACGGAAAAAATGTTTTGTATTTGAACGAGCCCCTACACACACACACACATATATATATATATATATATATTTTACGGCGGGTAACACTTATTTAAAAACAAAGGGAACACATTACTTCTCGATCGAAAAAACAGACATAGCAAAAAAGTAAGATGAGAGGTTAGGTTTATTATTTTGAGGAAATACAAATTTGATGAGTAGTATAATTTTGCAATATTTGGCATTCTCACGTCAAGCAGCATGTGACAAACGCGTTTTGGACAATAAATCTTTGGGTACTAAAGAATTAATGTTTTGAAGAAACATCACAACTGCAAATACGTTTGAAGTTTGAACCTTTTAGCAAGATTTGAAAGGCTGCAATTATTTATCCAAAGCGAGCAATAAACTTTAATTAGGACCGCATTAATCTGCCACAAAGTATCTCTGACAGCTTGCATAATCTATGATCTAATCATTTTTTCAAGGAAAATTAGTACTTTTTCCTTAGAATGGAAAAAAAAAACTAATTTAATTGTTCTTGATTTTTATCTTGTGCGCGTGGCTGAATAGGATTCTTAAAGTTTTATCATCACAAAGGCTTTGGTGCGGTTGGATAAAAAATGACACTTATTTTGGAAGAAAAAGTGATAATTATCGTCAAGAAGAAAGTGACAATTATACTTTTACCCACCAACTAGTTAAAATATCAAGTACTCCCTATGTTCTTTTTTAAGTGTCCCATTTAGCGCAATTTTTTGTTTCCAAATAAGTGTTCTATTTCAAAATTTGAGAGTAAAATAGTGGGTTTCTTCCTATTTTATCCTTATTTAATGTTTCTCGTAATTTATTAATTAGTTGTACGTATACATTAATGATGATAATTAATAAGTTACATAGGAAAATTTCTTTATTTCCTTGGTATGTGTAATTTGACGGTGGGGGACACTTATAAAAGAACGGAGAGAGTATATATTTATCATAAAAAAAAGTGAAAATTATACAAAGTAAAGTGACAATTCGGATTTAACCGCACGTTAAGGTCAATCTCACCCAAGTTCACCTCTTTATTCATAAAATATGAGCTCGTGGAATTTAATATGTAAACAGAAATTAAATTCTGCAATTTTACATACATTAAAGTTTGGCCCTTGCTCTTTTTTTTTTGTTTTCAGTAGACCGCACATTGATTGACTCGAACTTGAAACCTTTTAATCTCAATTATTAAGCACACTATCGCTAGGTCAATATACACTGTCTTTGTTTATTTAGTGATCAATATTTTCATACAGAAGACCCAAAGTTTAAAACAATTATTTGACGTTGCGACATTAATGGGTACAATTAAACGTGTAGCAGCTAATTTTTGTTTGAAGTGAAAACCTCACAGAACTAAATTAATTAAAGTAAAAAAAAAAAGTAAAAAAGTGCAGGAACCTAAATAGTAAATACTCATTGTCATTTTTGGGACCAAAACTACAAATAATGTTTGTGTTTTTATTCCTCCTCCTATTGTGTTTTTGGAAATTTGTCACAGTACTATTCCATTATTAAAAGTTGGGGTTTAATTTTTTTCTTAATTATAACACAATTTTTAAATCTTCCAATAACAACAAACTAGCTTCCACTTGTTCTGCAATTAAAATATTGTTCTAATTTGTTGGTATGAATTAAGCACGGAAACAATGTCGTTTTGTTGGAAATCTCAGAGCAATTTCATCGGTATTATTTTTATTGTAAATGTTTGAAAAATAATGTTGTCGTTGCTTTAGCTAAGGAAACATGTTGTCATTACAAAATAAAAATAATAAAGTCAATAAAAGGAAATCTCTCTAAAATTTATCCAAGATGTAAAAATACAGTATATTAATTTAAGATGTTTTTTAGCAAGTCACCAAATTAACAAAATATACTCCTTTCGTCTCACTCAATTCGTCTATTGTTTCATAAATGGATGTCCCATTCAATTTGTCTATTTTCAAATAAGGAAATAATTAATTCTCCAGTCAATTCGTCTATCTTTTCATAAAAAAATGTATCACTCAATTTGTCTATTTTCAAATAAGAAAATAATTAATTATTTAAAAGTGATGGGAACCTACCAACTTTCTATTATTTTATTCTTATTCTTAAATTTTACTTTTCGTGCGGAATAATAAGTAGATAAATTGAGTGAACGGATAAAGTAATTTACTTTATGGGATTACTTTCAATTCAATTAGGCAAAAGATTAAGAAATCATTTGGTAGAAAATTAGAAATAAACCAACATGATTCATATACCCCCTTCACCCTCACCCCCCACCACCCCACATCGCGGGCCCCACGCCCGCCTGCAATCTATATAAACGGTAGATACCACGCACAGACGCAGAGGCTCTCTGAAATCCCACACACTCTTTCACCCACACAAACACACACAGAAACACAGCCCGCCATTTCCATCTCCGTTCTCCAACTTATGATCTCTCTCCATTCAATCCCTACATGTCTTTCCTTTTCAACTCTCTCTCTCTTCTCTCTAAATCTCCATTTTTCTCCGCGAATTTCCTTCTCGTCTGACGCTCTCTTCCCCTTCCTGCAGCCCCCTCCTCCCTCAGAATTTTCAAATTAATCCACCTTCCGCGCTTCGAATTCCGCCATGGAAACGCAAATGTTTGATTTCGTCAAAATTGAGAAGGAAAAGGCTATTGCCAGATTCAACTGCTTCCGCAGAATTGCCAGGTTACGCCAATTCGCCGAGGTTTTCGTTGTTCTAGGGCTGATCTCGTGGTCGTCGGCGCGCGTGCCGCCTCTCCTCCGAGCGGCCGCCGCCTACGCCGTCGAGTTCTCCACTTACCTCTTCAACCACCACGTCGTTTTCCTCATCGGCAACGCCATCATTGTCATGCTGTTCCTCCTCTGCCGCCAAAACGGCGCCGCTGCTCTCTCCGGAAGCGGCGACGATTTGTACGATGAGTACGTCAAGCACAGCGACGCGGCGGCGGATCAGCGAGAATCTACCGATCTGCCTCCTCCGCCGGCCGCAGCGTTCAATTCCTCTACTAAAGGCGGCGCCGAGGAGAAACAGATCGTAGTGTGCGCGGAGGAGATCGCGGCGGCGACTCCGCAATGCGACGACATGATGGCTGCGATAGAGAAGGCGAGGAAACAGATAAAGAGGTTCGAGAGGACGCAGTCGGAGAAGCTGAAGCGAGAAATTAGGGCGACGCCGCGGCCGGCGCTGCGGAGATCGGAGACGCAGAATCGGCGGAACTCAGTGAGTTGCGCTGAGCGGTTCGAGGCGGCGGAGATCGAGAGGCTTAGCAGCGAAGAATTCCGGCGCACAATTGATGCATTCATCGACGAAAACTGGTCCACAAGGAAGAACAAAAAGAATCAGTTTGAAGAATACCAGAAATATCAGTTGATGAAGATGGCCTATTAATTGCTGCAGCAAAATGTCAAGTTTGTCACATAACAAATTTGACTTTAAATTTTCTGAATATTTAGTAAACTAGGTGGGTCAAATTGTCTGATGCTCTGTTTTTTTTCTGTAGCTGGCCAAGTTCATCTGCTGATACATATATACTGATATAAGTTGTTATCTTTTCTAAATAATTAAACTGTCTGTTATCTATATGTCTATGTAAATGTAATTAGGAATTTAAGATTAGTTCAATAATTACCAGTAGATTGAATTTACGTTGGTATAATAGAATTATCTACTAATAGATTGGAGGTTAATTTAATTTTACATATCAGTCTCATCATTTTTTCTATTATTATTTTTATATATATCGTGGAAAGTTGCGGCCGCAACCTTCGGTGCATACTAGTAAACTCCCCGTCCTTGTGTGAGGTGAGGATTGAAATAAAGAATTTTAGTTAATTGGTTAATTACTTGATGGAAAATAAATTACTCTTAATTAATTTTTTTTATAGAATAATTCATGTCATATCCGGTGGACTTTAGGAACTATAAAATCTACTATCTATATATCCACAATCTCATGCATGTATTTATATGTAGATGGATGGAATATAATAACTAATATAATCCATATGACCATAACGTGTTTTCTTATGAAATAATATTATAAAGTAAGTCCGATGGTTATTCGAATTTGTAATCTTTACACGAGTTTTAAAATTTTGTAATTACAACACTGTATTTTTAATATTTGGCAGTTACATCTTCAATTTTTCCATGAAATAACGTTCCTTATGTACCCCATTATTACTACATCAGTTTATTAAAAAAAAAAATTGGTGAAACAATTAGAAATGTTGTATAATTGGAAAAAAAAAACGGTATTGCAATGCATGACAACGTTTTCTAAGTTTTGTGAGGATTACAAATTTGAGAGGGGAGGGATTAATCCAAAACTTACATCGAGATATTGACGGTCATTTTCAAATTTCGTAAAAAAGATTGAGATACAATGAAATAGAATCGTTAATGAAATTTAACTTTCTTTCTTTTTTTAGATGATGAGGGGGTGGGGAATTGGGGAGGATGCATTATTATTAGGGAAGGAGTGTGGGAGAAGTAATAGAATAAGATTATAGGACGTGTCATTCTCTCAAATAATAATAAATTAAAAAAAAAAAGGAATTGTAGGTCACGCTAGAAATAATATCAAATGCTTCTCTTTCTTCCTATTACATACCTAATCGATATATATGTTATGGTCTAATGCATTTTGTTTGGTGTTGCAATGATGTTGCCAATCATATATTTGGGAAAAATAAGAAGATACCTATATGATGAAGTAGCCAACAATCAAAATCGAGACACATGAAGTAACAATATTTTATAGACAGAGTCTGTTACGTCTAATTTTTTAAGTATGGTTTATAAGTTATTGCACATAGTAAAATCTTTCCAATATACATTCAAAGCAGCGATTGTGGATTCTCATGTCGTCATAAAAAAGTATATCTGAGCTTAAATCAGAATTAGTAATTTTTTTAGAACTCGGATGACTATAACTTAAACCAAGAATTAACAACTCTTGGGATGGGACCAAAAAGGGAAATAAATAGAGTATTTTTTTGAAAAACTCGGACGACTATAACTTAAACCAAGAATTAACAACTCTAATCTTGGATTGGGACCAAAAGGGATATATAAAATCAGTCGGCTGTCACCTACCCAAATTTTTTCCCCTTTATATGTAAATTTTGGAATAAAAGAATGGCCAATATTCGGCACAATTTTAGCTTTTTGGGCACATCTCATTTTAAAATTTCTTTCATACTTCCAATCTCTATCTATCAATTTGGCTGCATTTGGATGTGGTGTTTAAATATAGTTGGGTCGCGAGGAATCAAATAAAGAGAAATAGTAATAATTTTAAAATGATAGTGTAATACTCCCTCCGTCCCAAAAAATTATGACAAAGTGAGTGACATGGGTTTTAAGAATGTGTTTGGTAAATGTATTTTGAGTGGAGAAAGGGTCCACAACTTTTGAGTGTTAGTGTGTAATTGTGGACCTATAGAAATGTTTTTATGTAAATATTGAGTGTTAATAAAGTTTAAAATCTAAGTTTGTGGGTGGAGTAATGTCCAAAAGAGGAAAGAACACAATTTTCAGGGACGGACCAATGTAGTAATAAAATCACAATTTTCGGGTACGGAAGGAGTATAATCTAGTTGATGGATTATGGGACCTTGTAATTCAAAAGTATTTGGATTTTCTACTAATGCCTCTTAGATGGAGCTGCGTGATTGATTAATTAATAACAATTTCGACTGCGTGGATATATATATATATATATATATATATATATATATATATTTGTTAGGATTGTATAATAACCTAGTAATATGTCCTATTAGATTAATATACCTCCTTGAATTATCAAAACCCAAAACTCAAGATTCCAAGGTTTTGAAATCTTCAGCTTAATTCCATCCTTAGAATTAACTTAATTAAAATTTCTAATAGGGGTTTTCAAATTGTTGTTTTGTTATAGTGATTCAAGAAAGACGGGTTAATGGTTAAAAATATAATTAAAACAACAAAAATGCCAATTTAATTATTAGGTTCATCCGACCATTGCCAAGTATTCCTTAAAACTTAAAACTATTAAAAACATTAATTTATGCGATGTAAAGAGTAATAAAATAGTACAATTATAATCAAAGACTATATAGTGGCCGTATATTAATTGTTAAATTTACATAACAAATACTATGAATTAGAACCCCCACTACTTTACGCTAGTCTTATCCTTTTAGACTTTGGATTTTAGATATGAAAAAGGACAAAAATCATTAAGAACTTTTTTGTTTTGAGGAAAAAAATCATTAAGCACTTGATTATCCATACCTAAGTAACTATTCATCTACCTAAAACCAATTATTGCTTAACATATCTTTACTAGATTAATTTTGCAGTAAAACCTTAATCAAACATAATTATGATGTTTTTTACCGCGAGCAAAGTATAACTAACATTTGGGTGATCAAGATTCAAATGATTGTGGCCTATAGAGAATCCGGGATTAGTGGCTTTAAACAACACAAATTTTGCTTTTTGCCCATATTATGAAGCAATTATCCTTCAAAAAATAACTTTATTTATTTTTTCTTGTTATTTTCTCAAAGGAAAAGCTGCTTTTTTTCTTGCATTAGTGATAATGTGGTGCAAAAATCAACTATTAAGTCATAATTACCTAGTCTTAAAGGGTGGATAGTGGGACTTTTTTCCGAACATTCTTCTCCTTTTCCTTTCCGTTTGGTGAAAAAGAGTTTAATATGATTATCAAGACAGTTCGTGCATTTGTTTGAAATGATTGATAATCTGTTTAATATCTCCATAATTATTTCCTCACTTGCCCTTTTCATTTAACGGACCATCATAATTATTAGCCTTTTGATTGGACAATTATGGAATTTTTGTCCTCACCGTTGTTTTTGTTGAACGGCAACCTCCGTCCCCAAATAATTGTCCACAACTGTCAAAATGCGTATATCAAGATAGTGAGCAAAACGATTCAATTTATTCTAAATATTGTATGGAAAATTGAAAAAGTAAACATTTTGTCATGAGTCAAAGGGTAAATATGACAATTTGACATAAATTTTGCATAAAAATTTGAAATAGGATACTTATTCGTGGACAAAAATTTTGGCGGCTCGGAACACTTAGTCGAGGACGAATGGAGTATTATTTATTTTTCTTTTTTTTTAAGGAGTGGGCTAGTCTTAAATTACTTATCCATCGAAAATAAATGCTTTTAATAATATGTATTTTCATTCCATGAATTATATTAGTCTTAAACTTGAAATCTATGTAGCGGTCATGGTCAATTGATCAGCCATGTTTTCTTGTTTCTGATTTTTATTACTCTATTTTTTAAAATGGATGTAGTGCTTGATTGTAATGAAAAATAAAAAATAAAAAAAGAACATTCGTACAGAATAAGAGATCAAGAGCTACGACAGCTATGTTTCATTATATAAATTCCCCTACTATAACCATAAAAGTAATTGCTGAAATCCCATTTACCATGGTCTATCGAACATATAGGACCTTTTAAGAAATTAAATTATTAATTAAAAAAGGAATTAAATTATTCCGATATGACTCGTAACACATCATTCTAAACTTGATCATTTACTAAACAAGTTGAGCTCGAGTTTAATCGAGCTTGTTCTCAGGTCCCCTCGTGCACGATTCATGAACCCTTAAGGAAGCCAAAAGTTATAACATTTTATTGACAACAAAGATTCGAACTTAGGCCAATTGAGCACAACAGATCTAAGTGTACTTTCTCAACTACTCAAGGGCGATATTGAGATTTTTGTTTTTGATTATGTTCTCGTAGTGTCATGGTAGATTTTTTTTTTTTTTTTTTTGAGATGGAATTATAGAATTATTAAATTCTAGCATATGAATGTTAACATTAATGTAATATGTACTCTTTGTTGATAATTTTTGGTACGTACTAATTTCGTAAGAAAATCCAAAATGTAACATTATCTTATGTATGATCTCGACATCTATATATTCTCGTGGCGAATGAAACCCAGAATCAAATTGATCGATATTAAAATTATGAAATATAGTTATGACTCCCACGAATGTGTCTTTGTTTACGTACTTTCATATATAATACTCCCTATTAATTAAATAAAGTTATAAAAAGTTAACAAAAACTAATCAGTCATTATTTTAGTAGATGGCCATGATATTCTTAATTAACTTAATCACAACATGACATATTTATTTGTACGATCGAATATGTATTTTACCCTACTAAATAACTTCCACTTGGCCCTCATTCAATCATACGAAAAATGAAAAATATCATGATATGAAACTGATATTTTTTTAAAGTAAAAAATATCAACGGATTGTTGATGGAATATGATATTGAGTTTCTATAATTTTTTGAGGGGAGATAATAACTGATATTTTTAAATGCATATTTTTAGTGAGGGATGTTTTTCATCAACTATTTAATTACTCGATTAATAAAGCTTTCTCATAGCATTCGTAGGCCACATTTTTTCATTATCCCAACATTAAGTTCATAGTAATTTTTTCAAAAGCCAGATCGATAGTCGGCGGAAAAGTATTAAAAAAATAAATAAATAAAAACTAATCATGAAAGCAAAAGGTATCAAAAGAAATCATTGAGCAGATATAAAGTCAACAATTTTACTGGTAAGAGTCAAAATTAATAAATTAATATATAAAATAAAAATAAAAATAACAATAATTAAGTGAAATGTCGGACGTATTGATGGTTGATATAGATTAGTAAGGGTTCTATAAAATGTTGAATATAAAATAAAACATAAAAATTAAAATGAAAGTGGATATTAAACAATACGCATGATGATCAATGAAACCTAAAAAATATGAATACCCCAATAATAAACTAAAAACATAAAAATAAGCGGATATATATTAAACAATATGCATGACCTCCTCCATCTCTTTTAAATTACCTCAAAAAAACCCATACATTAATTAGATTAATCTGATTTGTTGTTAGGCACTAATCATTCATCTAATAATCACAAAATTTCATGTGCGATCGATTGGTGCGACCAAATGCACAGAACGAGTCGCATCTTGGTCGCGTGCATTGCACACGCCCAAAAAAGCATGTTAAATTACACATGCCCACCTTTTTTTTTTATTCTTTTTTGGTTTTTTAATTTTTAATTTTTTCTTTATTAGGGTTTATTAATTCCTAATTATGATTTATTATTTTCTATTAGAATTTTTAATCATCAATTAGAGTTTATTAATCCCAAATTAAAATTTATTAATAACCATCATTAGGATTTATTAATCATAATTAGGATTTATATTAATTAATTAAAAATAAAAAATAAAAAGTCAATACGCATTAACCTGTCACACTGTGAGACTTGTATGAATTAATTACAATTAGAATTTATAATAATTAATTACAAATTAAAAAAATTAAAAGTCAATGCGCGTTAACTGGTCGCACGGTGATACTGATCATACAAGAGTATCCATCTATAATAATTCCCCACAACTTCAAACCAAGACTCATATCTTCACACCTGCTACCAAATCCTTTTATTTTATCGGATTTAGGGTTGAAATACACTTTTCCATTATATTATTATATACTATATAGTTCGTATTGATTAAAATTTTCCTACATAGTTTCGATCAATATGATTTGCGTGACGTATTTTTTATTTTATTAGTTATACAAGGAAAATATATCCATGATGACTAAAACTTTGGTGCGGCCTGCCCCAACTCCTTAATTAACTCATAAATAATTATGATTTTAATTACAATTAACTGGGGTTTTAAGTACGATTTAGTCCTTCATAATTAGGTATAGTAATGTAACATCAATTCCTAATAACAAAACATTTTTAAGCCACCACAATCATTCTCATGCCTAGGTGGCAATTCCTCTAATTTTTATTCTTATTTTTCTAGAATTGTTTGTCCCACATTGATTTCATCTTAATTGATTATGAAGTTGAACTTGTATAAATACTGTTCCAATGCACTCAAAATTTTAATGTGAATTGATTTTAATCTTATCTCGCTGATAAAGTCAATAATGAATATTATTTAATTATTTTATTTTATTCATCCATTTAAATTTATGGTTTTATTTTATGTTATTGGAAATATGTTTGTAAATAAATAAATAAATCCACATCGAAAATATATAGAATAAAAGTTTAAAAACATATGCACACCGACATCCTAGCTGCATATTCGAAGCTGAAATAATAATGAGTTGTGTATCACAAATTAAACCTTCAAAATTCGATTAATCAATATATATATATATATATATATATATAATAGCAAAACATATTGTAAACATCGCATTCATTCTCATGCTTTATAGTAATTTTTATATTTCAATTTTTTTTCAATATTTCATTTCTGGAAATTATAAATAATAATGGTATATCATAATTCTATATTATCATTTTCTAAGTAACAATTTAATAGTAGGCGTTACAAAAGCATAATTCATGGTAATGTATTAATGTTAATTACAATTTTTTCTATGTATAAATGGTACTATATTTTAATTATTTATTAATATTATTCAATAACTATTAAATACCGGAAGTTACAAATGCATAATTCATGTACACATATTAATTTTAATTACAATTTTTCCATTTTTATACTATTTTGTGCCATATAATTCATAACTTCACAACCAATTTCATCACACATTTCATTTGCTTTGCTCTTATAATTATTTTGTGCCTGTATAATTTAGCAAGACTCGAAGATAAAGATTCATAAAGCAAAAAGAAAAATTCTCGATCCATGAATTTGGTAGAATGGAAGATGAACATCAAGATGAAGAAGTAGCCAAGCATATTAGTCTCCAATTAGATTATACAAGACTATTAAACCCTAGAAAATATGTTGTATTTATGTAGTTTGTGTAATGAATTGAACCTTGAAAGCCTGAGTTCTCTACTATTGTTAGAATAGAGGCCTACCGCCTACACACTTTGTAATGGATTATATTATTATTTTATTACATAGGAATATATGTTTTGTTTTATTTTTATTTATTTTTTCATATCGTTAAAATTGTTTTTTTTTATCATTTACATATTTTCGTTTCTGACAGTAAATTTTATTACATAATGTATAAATTTAGTGAGGATCGTTCCCCTATCCACCGTGGGAACGATTAATGTTCCCACTAATAATGTGCCAATGCCATGTAGGTAGATTAGTCAACCATGAATATAACCATATTTGATTCCAACTAACATTACTACTAAAACTACTTCATTTTATGGAAATAATTTAACTTAATTCTATAAAAAAAAAATTAATCTAAAAAATCTTTTACAAAACAATACTTTTATTAATGTAACAAATTTTAATTCACCTAATTTATTTAGGTGAATTAAAGGAATTCGTGGCGGCTGCCGCCTGCCTACGTGAATTTTGTGGCCATTTTTTTTTAATTTTTCCGGCAATGTCGGGCTAGCTATGAGTGTTGCAAGTATTTTTTCCGTATCCATTTTGCCCAAATTGTAAGATAAAATAAAGATTATTATACATTTATAATTATTTTGTCATAATGTATACGTAGGATTCAATAAAAGTATAATCATTATGATAAAATAATCGAAGTGACAGTAACAAACAAACAATCAATTTATGTACAGTATACATCAACCAAAATATTGTGTAAAAATGATGAAGTTTTCAATAGGCTCTTTATTCCATATTAGATTTATTAAGTCAACTATTTGAACCCTAATATCTAATCATGGCATAAATTACCTGACGGGTTTGGAATCTATACTAATACTAAATAAGAGAGTTGTAACTTTATTAACAAGTTTACCCTTTTCCCTCCAAAACCAATTTAGTGGATAATAGCCTAATAGGTATTGACTTGAAGTTATTTTATAGGTAATGAATAATATATGATGGTCAATTACTATATACCTCCTTTCTTGATTATCATTTTTTGGCTTAAAAAAAATTGAATTGTTTAATAAAATTGGATGGTTATGGATTTTGCTTATTTAATTGAATTTTTGGGATTATATAATTAAAATTTCTACTTTTTATATTTATTATTTATATAATAAATGTTCTAATTTAACACAACACTATTTTGACTAAGATATGTATTTTTTTTTAAATTAGTGCACTGAATAGTTGCCAAAATAATTTTATTATTTTCATTATTTAGATTCCTAAATATTTTAAAAATATAATAGTGAAAAAAAATATTTAAAAGACAGTTAAAAATATATATTTCAATATGTTTAGAAGTTATCAAAATGAAGAATTATTTAAAATGCTAAAATTAGTTGAAATAATTATGATGATTGTTCATCTTTAATTCTAATGGCATTTTGAAATGGATTTTAATCGAAATTATATTTTCAAATATATATATAAAAAATGGTTTTCTCTATTTTTGTGTATTGTAAACTGAAAAATAAATGTATAAAATTTTAAATACTTATATATTTTAAATGAAGACATATACAAAATATTGGTTACTGGAAATATTTTGTACAAAGAATTTCTCAATAAGAAGTATATGTCATAATTATTAATGTTATTTGGATTGAATGTTTCTTTTTAAAAAATATTGATGTAATGCATGAATTTTATATTTTATTGTGTTATTCCATAATTAACATATTAGATGATTAATGCATTTTATGTGTGACAGACAGTTTTTCGACAATTTTATGTGGATATTTCAAGAGTTTCAAATTGGAAAGGTTTGAAGGTATTGGTGTGTGGTGTTGTGTAAAAAGAAATTTTTCATAATGTTTGATACTCCCTTCGTCCACGAAATATATAGCACAATTTTAGTGGCACGAGAAGAGCATGAACCAAATGGACATAATATACATTTCGTGGACGGAGGGAGTATGTTGTATATGTTATTGTTATACTTAGAAATGTCCTTATTAATTTCTATACTGAAAAACTAATACATTATTATTCTCTTTTGTTGCTTGAAATTTTATACTCCCTCCGTCCATGAAATATAGGTCACGTAGGGTGTAATAAGAATTTTAATAAATGTTAGGTAGGTAGTATTTGGGAGTAGAGAAAGAGACCCACTATAATGAGTAGTTGTGATGTATAAAATAATGAATGTATGTGGGGTATTATCCAAAAAAAAGTGGTATAAATATGATGGACACCAAAAAAAAATTATGTCCTAAATATCGTGGATGGATGGAGTAATTAATACTCCTTATTATTTATGTGATTTGATAATTTATCAAACTATAAAAAGGGGTCATTGAAGATAGAGAGAGTATTTGAAAAATAATGCTCTGTGATAGGTGGGGATTGCTAGCTATTACGAATATTGGAGATTGGATTGGAATACAAAAGAATGCTTGCATTGATATGTTTATATAGTGGATTACAGAGAAAGAATCTTAAAATGTATTAATAATAATTACATAATACATGCAAATTACAAAGATTTTGTGGCTTCAAAACAACCATATCAATGTAACTGCCAATCCACGCACATAAATTATGCATATATCATGCAAATTACAAAATTTTTGGAGTATAAGTATGAATTACGCTTCTAATTTGAATTTTTGTTTACTACATTAATAATATGAAAATAATATTTAATCTAAGACAATATTTAAGCATAATTAAAATAATAATATAATAACAGTAGACTACTGCCAATCCACGAACATAAATTACGCATATATGAAAATAATATTTTAATCTAACACAATATTTAAGCATCATTAAAATTAGGGGTGAACATTCGGTTATTCGGTTTGGTTTTGGTCTAAACCAAACCAAACCGAATAAATTAAATTTTTAAAAATCAAAACCAAACTAAATCGAACTAACCGAATAACCGAACCGAATAAACCAAATTTTTAAAAGTTAAAACCAAACCAAACAAACCGAACGGTCATGTTGTTCTAAATATTTCATCCAAAATCAAAAAAAATATACTTAATACAATAAGACAATAATAGTATTTTAATTTTAAAAATTAACATAATATATATATACACACACATATTATAGGAAAAGCCAAATATGTTAAATAAGCAACAAAAAAATCGGTCCATTGTCTTGTTTCATGATGTTGATATTCATGCTTTATTTCAAGTTCTATTGGGTCCGACAAGCTCTTACGCTAAATTCTTTCAAATTATTTTTCATTATTGAGAAAAGTTATATATAAATATAATTAATCTATATATACTATATAAAAAATTAATATATATATATATATAAATTCGGTTTTCGGTTTGGTTTGGTTGCCAAAGCATCAAACCAAACCAAACCAACCAAATTAAATTTTAAAAAAATAAAACCAAACAAACCGAACAATAAACAAATTCTATTTTCGGTTTGGTTTGGTTTGGTTTTCGATTTTCGGTTATTTTTGTTCACCCCTAATTAAAATAATATAATAACAGTAGACTACTACCAATCAACGTACATAAATTACGCATATATCATGCAAATTACAAAGATTAGTGGTTCATAATTAAATATAAGTATGCAAATTGCAAATGTAACCGCCAAACACTTAAAAATAAACACATCTAAAATTGATGTTTTAAATAATTAAAAAAAAATTAGAGGAATTGCCACCAAATTGCAAATGTAACCGCCAAACACTTAAAAACAAACACACCTAAAATTGAGGTTTTAGATAAATATAAAACAAAAATTCTAGAAATGCCACCTAAGCTTGAGGATGATTGTGGTGGCTCTAGAAAACATATTAGAGCCACCACAATCATCCTCAAGCTTAGGTGGCATTTCTAGAATTTTTGTTTTATATTTATCTAAAACCTCAATTTTAGGTGTGTTTGTTTTTAAGTGTTTGGCGGTTACATTTGCAATTTGGTGGCAATTCCTCTAATTTTTTTTTAATTATTTAAAACATCAATTTTAGATGTGTTTATTTTTAAGTGTTTGGCGGTTACATTTGCAATTTGCATACTTATATTTAATTATGAACCACTAATCTTTGTAATTTGCATGATATATGCGTAATTTATGTACGTTGATTGGTAGTAGTCTACTGTTATTATATTATTTTAATTAGGGGTGAACAAAAATAACCGAAAATCGAAAACCAAACCAAACCAAACCGAAAATAGAATTTGGTTTGGTTTGTTCGGTTTGTTTGGTTTTATTTTTTTAAAATTTAATTTGGTTGGTTTGGTTTGGTTTGATGCTTTGGCAACCAAACCAAACCGAAAACCGAATTTATATATATATATATATTAATTTTTTATATAGTATATATAGATTAATTATATTTATATATAACTTTTCTCAATAATGAAAAATAATTTGAAAGAATTTAGCGTAAGAGCTTGTCGGACCCAATAGAACTTGAAATAAAGCATGAATATCAACATCATGAAACAAGACAATGGACCGATTTTTTTGTTGCTTATTTAACATATTTGGCTTTTCCTATAATATGTGTGTGTATATATATATTATGTTAATTTTTAAAATTAAAATACTATTATTGTCTTATTGTATTAAGTATATTTTTTTTGATTTTGGATGAAATATTTAGAACAACATGACCGTTCGGTTTGTTTGGTTTGGTTTTAACTTTTAAAAATTTGGTTTATTCGGTTCGGTTATTCGGTTAGTTCGATTTAGTTTGGTTTTGATTTTTAAAAATTTAATTTATTCGGTTTGGTTTGGTTTAGACCAAAACCAAACCGAATAACCGAATGTTCACCCCTAATTTTAATGATGCTTAAATATTGTGTTAGATTAAAATATTATTTTCATATATGCGTAATTTATGTTCGTGGATTGGCAGTAGTCTACTGTTATTATATTATTATTTTAATTATGCTTAAATATTGTCTTAGATTAAATATTATTTTCATATTATTAATGTAGTAAACAAAAATTCAAATTAGAAGCGTAATTCATACTTATACTCCAAAAATTTTGTAATTTGCATGATATATGCATAATTTATGTGCGTGGATTGGCAGTTACATTGATATGGTTGTTTTGAAGCCACAAAATCTTTGTAATTTGCATGTATTATGTAATTATTATTAATACATTTTAAGATTCTTTCTCTGTAATCCACTATATAAACATATCAATGCAAGCATTCTTTTGTATTCCAATCCAATCTCCAATATTCGTAATAGCTAGCAATCCCCACCTATCACAGAGCATTATTTTTCAAATACTCTCTCTATCTTCAATGACCCCTTTTTATAGTTTGATAAATCGTATTGAAGATGTGGAAAAGAGCAGGGCAGATCTCATTCTTAAACTTCGCATTGTACGAGCATATCACACATATGGTTACGGAAACAAGAAACAAATTGTTTCCCATGAATTAGTTGGCCATGATCATTAGGTTGTACGTACCATTCTCCTCTTCTTGCTCTCGGTCAACACGAATGCAAATCGAGGCAAAGTGATAAGTTGATCGATCCTCTTCCACTCCGAAATTTCAATTACTACAAGAAATGGAACCTTTAGCCACACATAATTTGCCACACATAATAATGTGTGGTTGTTTAGCCACACATAATTATAAAATGTGTAGGTAAATTAATTGGGTAGTTTTCATTAGTTTGTGACATATAATGTGTGGCAAAAACTTTTTTTACACATATTTATATTTTGAATTTTTTAACTTTTTTTTTATTTAACCATATTTGTTTTTAAATCTGTTACGCTTATGTGGCAAAACAATAAAAATTATTAACCGCACATATTAGCAATTATTTATGTGTGGCTAATGATGTTTTATGATTACAAACTTTTTGCTTTTCATGAGTGTGAGAAAAAAATAAGTAGTGACATTTTTTCTAGCTCATTTTGTTTAAACTTAGTTGACGTGTCGAATTTAAAAATTTTAGAAGCCAAACATAATATCGATTTTTCTATTTGTGGTTATTTACATTTTATAATTACTAATTTTTTACATTAAAAAATGTGGAATATAACATTTACTCGTGTTAATATTTTTTGCACCTCATTTTATTTATTTATTTTTATTTTATGTAATTACAGTTAAACTTTGTTGTGCTCACGTGGAAAGTTAACCAACAAATGGTATCCCCATCTTAAAAAGGAAAAGAATAATAATTAAAGAAAATAAAAAGAAAAAGTACTTATCCAAAATCAAAATATTTAGAATATACTGTAATTAGTTTTAACAGGGAAAAGTGAAAAGAAAAAAAGAGAGAACACCTCCGTCTCTTCTGCTAAAATCTGTTAAAAAAAATTTTGAGGATAAAATCTGTTAAAATTAGTTTCAACATATCAGGACTCTTCAGATTCAATTGATATTTTAAAATATTCAAGCGAGCGAACTTAAAATGCAAAAAAAAATTAATTTTACCCGCCGTTCTATACGAAAAAAAGTCCTCCAAAAATTTAATAAATTTTAAAATTTTAAGTTTACCTGCCGGCATGGGCAGTTTTCTTTCCCCTTTATCTCAGCTTCTCACGTCTAAAGCAACACCCAGTTCCAAAATCGATAATTTCGCTTTAGATTCATTCTTAGAGGAATTATTTCCTTTCGTGTTCAGGAAAGAGAGAGCGTATACGTGCATCGACGAATCAATACTGCAAACTCGACAACATACTGCTGGCTCTGTTAGCGTTGTTCTTGTACTTGGCAGATTGTGTTCGTCGATTAGGGTGGGGACGGTGACGAGAAATCTATCAATGTTTGCTCGACGGCGTGCTATTCTGTGCCAAGGCTTTTATTAAATGGCTTCTCTCAGGCTGTTTGAATGTGACTTTGCTGATTTCAACTGTATTATTCTCGGATAAGGTATTGAATTTGTTAATCAGACTTTCATTAATATGGCGTTTTGGAGATTCTATTTGTTAGGCTTTCTTTTACACTTTTATCTCCCCAATGCCTTTAAGATTTATTATACCGAAATTCAAAGATTGAAGCACTCTTTGTTTTATTAATTGTTCATTTTAATTTTAAGGGATTTGATGGTTTATACATGCTTTGGATGCAGGTTTTTCTTTATTTGGATTAAACTGCGGTATGTCGAGCCACTGATGCTAGAATTTTTTGGTTTGAATCATAATGTATATATTTTGACAAAGAATTTTTTTTTCTATTAACACGAGATATTAGTGATTAGACCATTTACAATAATTCTCAATAATGCTCTCTGTTTTTTAATGTTCCATGAAGTGGTTGAATGTGTTAATACATAATTTTGGGAGCATTGACATTTTGTGCACTCGTCTGCTAATGGACCAGAGGTATCTTTCCGTTAAACATGATATTTTCAGAATCATGTATAGATAATCATGCTCTGTTGGAAAGTATATACTTTTGAGAAAAATATATATTGTAAGTTGTAACCAATAACCATTGATCTTTCTTATAAATTCTTGTTCATAAAATGTAAAATTTTAATTTTTCTATGCAGAGGGCAGTATGCATTTATTTAGCCCCAATGATGTAAAGCAAGTGCAGAGAAACTCATGTCCTGATACCAGAGAGAGAACAAGAGACTAGGAATTACTTGTGGTCAAAGTGTTCAAACGACAATGGGAAGTGTTTGGTTGATTATGAAGTTGTAGATATTTAAAATTGTATCTTGTATGTAATTAGTATAAACACACAATGTATACTTTTATTTTTAGTGAATATTTCAAGTAAATTTTCTATATTATTGCCATCTTATATTTTATTGTCTTGTGTATATGTGTTATATTTAATTTATAGCTTTATAAACTAGTTCGGTTTATTTATATCCATAAATAATAATTATTTTCTAATGTATAATTACTAGAAAAAATTATTACCTACACATGAGTTATAGCATTTACTTACAAATATAAATTGTAACGTGTTAATTTCGAATGTCATGTCATCATCCACGTCATTTCCACCTCATCATTATATTATGGCAAAAACATGTTATATCCACACATTAGATACACATTTAGTGACATATATATGTGTAGGTAAATATTTGATGATTTATCCACACATACATATAAGTGTGGGTAAAACCTTTTCTCTACAGAAATATAACTACACATGTTGACATTTGCATTATGTGTGGGTAAACATCAATTCTCACACATATGCATACTTTTAGCTACATACATATGTGTGGGTAAACACTATGAATTCTTGTAGTAACCTCTGTAATATTGGTTGAGTAAATGGCCACATCAAAAGTAGCCTCATCAATGTCGAGCATAAAAACAATAAGTTGACTGGGGATTAATTTTGATTCAGTCGCAAAATCAGCCCATCCTCCGGTTATATAACGGTCACCCGTTATAACACTATGCCTAATCTCGATTTCCCAAGTTTTCCCTATTCCATTCCGTAATTTCATCGTTGTTGACATGAACTCATGGTATTTCAGAAAAAAAGAGGGCGGTATAAGCTGCACAAACAAATAAAATATAGGCAATCAAAATATATGTGTAAAATTAATTTAAAAATTTTGTAATGATGAAACAAGATATGTAAATGTTACGTACTACTACAAGTCGTGAAAAGAGGTGGTTCAACTGTTTTACGAAAAAAGGACGAGATGGAATTGTTGAATCCATTGGCATACTTCTTGCAGGTAGAATCAAATTGATATATGAAAAATAATGAGGAATTGGTGAGTTCTAAATGATTGGTTGATACATATATATATACAAAAAAATTCGAGTTATAAAAAAGTTAAAGCCGCATTTGATGCGCTTTTGATATGCATAAAAAATAATGTGTAATAAAAGTTTCGATTTTATATTATGTATGTAAATATGTTTGCATGCGTTTGCATGCATGTATCTATATGTGTGAATTTTTGTCCCGTACTTAATTAAAGGCCATCTTAATTTAATGGACTTTTATCATTTTTGGCTTTCAATACTCTTTTTAGTATTTGTGTTGAATAATTTTAGCTGGCATATAAATCAAGACTTAAATTTTAATATATATCTTAATATAGATCATATGGCATAGAATGTGTCTTTAACTTTTTTAATATAGATCCTATATATATATATATATATATATATATATATCAACCAATTTTTATTATTTTACAAATATATAAAAAAAATTGAGGTCTTGAATTATAAAAAAGTTAAAGACACATTTTAAGCCATATCTATATTTAATTACAATATATGATATTAATATTTGCATAATTAGCTCTATCATAAACAAAAAATAAGTTAAATGATATTAATAATCCCCTGATCTACTCACTCTTTCCTCATTATTTTTATTACATATTTTCACAAATTAATGCGCACCAAGAATGAGGTAATCAAAGTTTAAAAGTATTCACTAAAAATGCAGTAGAATTTGCTACTACTCAACTCAATGTAAAGTATATTGATTACTACTATGTTATTTCTTTCAAAGTGAAACATGTCCAAAATTTGCTAAAATGAAAGTAATAAAGGAAAAAGTAAACTGAAACCCAAATTCTCAGCCGTAAGAATTTGTACAATATTGGATTGATCTCATGCCATTACTATTGCCTAAAAATCATCAATCACTAATATAAAAATATGTGATTTGATTGACTATGTTGGAATGATTTCCGTCACCTGATTGGAGTAAATCGAAATTCAAATGTCAACATGAAATTTTTAATATTTATATAGTATCAATCAAAAAATTTGTTTTTATTTTTTATTAAACTCTTAATTGGAAATATTTTCTCATTGATTCATTCACATCTAATAATAACCAATTAGGCTAACGCCTATTTAATCCTATTGCTACTACTTTTACAAAATAATCAAAGAGAGGAAAAAAAAAGTGGGAAACAAAAAAACTTACAACTTCTCATGCTAAGTCCCTTCTCTTATCGTTGGATTGCAGTCATCGTAAGCACTAAATTTTATCTTTCGTCAGAGACTACAATTCTTCGTTGTAAGTTTTTTGGTCACTCTTCATTTATGTTGTAGTCGATTTCTGCACAATCATATGTAAATGGCAAACTATGTATGTCGGCAACTATGCCAATCGGACTAATATATGATTGTAGTTAGATGTCTTAGACTATATTGATACTTGGATATATGAGACTACGGTGATAAGACTATAGAATTTAGTTTATTACTACTTTTCGAAAATAAGATACATGGAATCGAAGAAAAAAAACCTTCTGCCAAAATTATGCCTTTAAACCTACTAGACGTTCTTGACTCCATGGCTGCTGTCAAGCTCAACATGCTCTTTCGCTCAAAAAACTGCCTTTATTTACCATCTTGGAATTAATAATTTCTAACTTTTAATATTTAATAAATTTCTTATATTTAATTATTTAAAATTATTTTCATATCAAGATTCATTATTGAATTTGTGGTATAATCCTTATGGAGGAGACACTTTCACTATATTGAATTAGCAGAAGTTTTCTTCGATTCGGCCATTAATTGTTAGTGGTATAATACTTATGGAGGAGACGATTTCACTATATTGAATTAGCAGAAGTTTTCTTCGATTCAGCCATTAATTGTTTAGTGGTATAATACTTATGGAGGAGACGCTTTCACTATATTGAATTAGCAGAAGTTTTCTTCAATTCGGCCATTAATTATTTAGTGGTATAATACTTATGGAGGAGACGCTTTCACTATATTGAATTAACAGAAGTTTTCTTCGATTCGGCCATTAATTGTTTAGTTTATGTGAATTAATTACGTTTTGTAATAATTTATTGTATTTATAATTATTAGGAGAACAAAAATTCTATCAATAATTTGTAAAGTTATATTAAATGAAATATTATTTATATGGTTGACTTCCCATCCCATGTGGTATTACCACATCACCGGTGGGCACGTTATTGGTGTCCACGGTGGGTAGGGAAAGCGGAACCGAAATGGCTATACAGGGTATGAGTATAAACTATTGGGTGTTGTTGAGTCATCTTTAATTTCATTTCTCATTCATAATATCGTTGCAACCTTGTGAATTCACTTATTGTCAAATTTGTATTGTTACTCTTATTTACATTTATATAATTTTAACATAAAAACAAATTTAAATAATACAAACTTTCTAATTAATATTTATTGTGTTTACTCTATTTTTTAAAAATTGATTTACTTCGAAATTATCCGCATATTTATATCACGTATGGATTGACTTTGAAATTATATCAAATTAGATTCCAACACATTTGACATTTATATATTTATCTTTCGTTCAAACCTTGATTTATATATATAAAGTGCGTGGACAGGCTACAATTCAATAAAAAATGAAATTTGGTTTTGAGCCATAATAATACAGAAAAGCCAGAGTGGAACGAAATACACATATAATATTTAATTTACTTTCTAATTTTTTCATTAAGTATTTATTTAAATCAACGTTTGTATTTTTGAATTAAAAAATTAGCTTACTGAAGTGTGGATGTATTAATAGACGATGTGAGTAATTACTTTCTGTGTGATTATTTGATTAATAATGGTGAATTTAATTTCTTTTTTTGATTAATTTTGTGCTATGTAGTTAGTTTGAGCTATATTATCAAATACTAATAATTTTAAAGTAGTGGATTAGTATGTTATAGAAACAATCTGATATGTATTTCTTTTAATTTCTTTTTATGTAATTCGATCAAATCTATGTCATTTCAAAAACATGGATTTACTGAGTTTTCATTTTTTAATTTACAAAGTTTCATAATGGATCATTATAGTGGTAATAAGCGACAAAGAATTGCTGAGATGAACGACAATGATAGAATCACAACCCCTAATATCTTCACAACAGTTTCTGTCATTACTAACGGTGAGTTATTTTTTGTATGTTCTTACTAACTGAAGTATTCTATTTGTGATTAATTATTTGAGTTTTTTATCAACTATTTTAACGTATATTGCTCCCCAACATGACTTTCAGTTCCCACTATTTCTCGAGGAAACAAAAATACATCTACGCCTGGCAAACAATCAAACCCGATAAATATTCAAAATAGATGTGACAAACAAATCTCGCAGAGCTCATTTATTTTACAATCAGTCAGACGAAGCATTGTTGCTTTCGATCCGAATATGGCTATTATTCAAGAGAACAATTGTAATAATTTATTCGTCATACTCTTTATTCGTTATGTAGTCATTTTTTTATTTTCATCTTTGACTATTAAAGTATATAAATTTATAAATCTTTTAAACAGATGCCAGATACTTATCATGGCTTGCTCGACAAAGGAGGCGTGGTATTATGTCACGAAAATAGAATACTACTCCATATGGTTCAAATTACTTTAACATTAATATAGGTACAAGATAAAGTAACTTATTTATAATAATATTTTTAAATAATATTATTTAATGATTATATAATATTTTGTTACTAATTCTCTTAGAATGTTTATAGACATGAAATACTCATCATACATTGCCAGACAGAGAAGACGTGAGATTATTTCAATGAAAAGGAATAAACCTCTACAAAATACTATTGTCTTGCAAATTTCTACAGGTAGTGTATATATACATTGTTCAAAATGTATTTTATAACCTTTACCAATAGAGTGCTTACAATTTATTTCTTCTAAATTTTTGTATAAGTTCTTCTCATTATGTGTTTAGCTGTTATGAAGAGCAAAGCATCAATGACTCGAGATAAAAGATAAATACTGAGAAAAAATAAAAGGACCACACTAAAAACTGGTACAAATCCATTATAATTATATTTATATAATATTAAATTGTTGATTATTGTAGATTTAACTAAATATCTTTATTTTTAAAATTATTTATATTTTATTATTTTACATTTACCATAACAGAGTTCTTTGATATTGGTGATCCAATCTATGAGTGTGAGTATTGCAACGCACAAATAAAGTTTGGAGAAAATGTAGAACGCGTCAAATCGTCAAGGCCGAAATTTTCACTATGTTGTTTGAAGGGAAAAGTCGTTCTACCTCGATTGAAAAACTCCCTCCATTATTGAGCGACCTATTGAAGAATAGGCACAACAAGAGCAAGAAGTTTATAGAGGACATTCGTGCTTACAACATGATGTTCTCATTTACTTTCATGGGCGGAAAAATAGATTTTTCCGTGAATCAGGGTGTCGGTCCATATACATTTCGTTTGGGAGGTCAAAATCTTCATCACATCAGGGATTTGTTGCCACTTGAAGGGTCATCGCCAAAATTCTCACAACTATATATTTTCGAACCAGATGAGGAAGTAAAACATCGGAAAAAGCCGTCAGGTAAGTCTAATATTAAAATTTCGTGGTTCCATATATTTTAGTTTACATATATTGTCACCTATATAAAATATATTTCTATCAAAAATATATATCTTTATTTAACATGCCTCAATATTACATAAATTTAGATGTATGATGATCTTATTCACTTATTTAAACTTTTTTTACAGTAAAGGTATATCGAATGATTTCGATGATTCAATCGTGAATGATCTAAAAAAAATGATCGATGACAACAATCCCTACGCAAAGATTTACCGAATGACTGCTTATCATATTTCACGTGATAGTTCAATCGATGTGAAGCTTCAACTCATAGGAAAGAGATCAAAATATGGTAGGGCATACAATTTGCCGACCGCACCAGAGGTGGTTGCTCTTATTGTTGGAGATTTTGAATCTATGCCAGACAAAAGAGATATAATTGTCAAGAAGAGTTGCGGTCAACTTCTGCGCATCGATGAATTTCACCCTGCTTATCTTCCACTTCAATACCCGCTTATATTCATTTATGGAGATGATGAATTCTATCTGGAAATTCAGCATGCTGTATCTGATACCAGCAAGAGGAATAAGCTCACGTTGAGGGAATTCTTAGCATTCCGGATGCAAGACAGAGAAAATGAAAGACAACTTCTTCTTGCCAGACGTTTGCTTCAACAATTTATGGTTGATGGATACACCATGATGGAAATGTAGAGGCTACAATGGATCCGTCACAATCAGCCAACACTTAGATCAGAAAAATACGAGAATCTTAAGGATCTCAAGAATAAAGGAAATATCGATACTGTAATTGTTGGGAAAATTATAAGGTTTCGATTTGATACCAAAACCCAACTGATTCTCCAACCAAATAGATGATCGCGTCAACCTAAATAGTGTTTTTCAACTCGCCTGTTTGAGCCTTAGATGTTCTAGGATTACAGGTTAAGGTAGCGGAAGACAGCAGTCGACCCAGCTGTGTTCTCAGCTGGAGTCAGCTAGCAAAAGAAAGCAGGCGTCAACCTTCAGCTGAGTGATCCAACGAGCTGATCAAGGCGAAGAGAATTCGAGCGAGTTCAAAACACAAATGGTCCAGTATACGGAACAAAGGAACTATCTCTGAAGACTCCACGTCGAGACAGTCCAGCTCTGAATTCAAAAGCCAGCTCTAAAGGCAGAAGATCCCGGAATCAGAGGAAGTCAACCTATCTCGATCAATGAGGGATTGCCAGATCAGCATCCTAGACTTCAGAACCTAGGATGTGACACAAATGAAGACAGGTGCAGATACGCCCAACGGCAGATCTTGTATTTAAGAAGAGTAGGTAAGATTCAAACGGCTCCTCCAACGGCTAGTCTTGAATCTCTACCTATATAAACCCGTCTTCAACCTCAGGATCAGATACGAAAAACTCTCTACAAGCTTTCATTATCTGAAATCATTATTCTTTCAAAAGCTCTCAACGATTCTACATAGATCAAAGAACACTTTATCTTAAAGTGTTTCTAGTTAAGAAACTGCTTAGTTTTTCGTCTGTTCCCTAGGCCAAACTCATTGTATATCTTAAGCCTAGATTTCGAACGAGTTTATCATACTCTGAAGTTCTTAATTGTAAGAACTCGTTCATAGTTGGAACCCCATACCTAAACCCAAACCGAAAGGTTAGGTAAAGGTACGCTTGCTCGAAGCGCGTAATTCGAGTGGTTAGGTTCTTCGGTGCCGGAACCGAAGGTGTATAGGCTTGACGGTACCATGCTGACCCACGGAACACGGCTCGGGTTAGAGTTGTGAAGTTGCTTGGTACTTGGAAACCAAGTGGTAGTGGATTACCGGTGAACTCCGGTCGTGGACGTAGGAGGTGTTACTCCGAACCACGTAAAAACTCGCGTGCTTCTTACTCTATCTCTTTACTTTTGCTTTATATTCAGTTTGTGTACTAACTCCTTCATATCATTGCATACTTGTTCAAAAGCTGCACACATACTTTCTCCAAAGAAAAATGTGTCTCTCAAAAGTTGCACAACCCGACTAAGCCGAAAACGTTAAGTTAATATTTTCAAACCGAGTTTTTCTAAGTAATCGAGCTAAGTTTTCAAACCACCACTTTCCGCATCACCACCGAGTTATTTACCCAAATGACCCTCCCTACCGGATCAATAACCGAGCTCACCAACTCGTGTTTTAACTTGAAAAGTTTCGAAAAATCTACTTGGTGTATTCACCCCTCTACACCAAGTACCCTCGGGGACCATCAATTGGTATCGGAGCTGGTTCAAAAGACCACCGTTTCGTATCAAGAGATCTCTCTTGACACTGCGTGTCGATGGTCAATCGAACGATCCGTTTTTCGAAAAACTCATCTTATTACATACCGCACATGTCTATGGATTCTTATCTTAACAGAATCTCCCCACCTTCTCGGTAGACGACTATGCAATCTGGAAATCTCGCATTGAAAAGCTTCCTTTGTGCACATCACGACATGATGTGGGACGTCATCACAGACGGACCCATCCTTATCTATAAACAAGGAAATGAACTCGTACCTGCTCATGATGGAGGACAACCAGAATACCGACCAATTCTCAAGCCAAAGATGGATTACTCGTCAGAAGAACGAAAGCAAGCTGGTCTGGACAACTTCGCAAGAAACACCATCTCATCAACAGTCTCAAACGCCTACCTGAGTAAGATCATCAAGTGCGAGACAACCAAAGAGATGTGGGAAATACTTGCCAAGCTATGTGAAGGATCTGAAGAAATCAAAGAAAACAAATTCACAATAGCTTGCCAAAAATTTGACAACTTCAAGCAGCTAGCCAACGAGTCCATCGAAGCGATGGAGCTAAGGTTCTCAAACATAGTCATTGAGATAGAGACAATCGAATCGGAAGTATACCCACGGGAAAAGAATCTAAAGGTTCTTTCAGCTCTTTCAGCTGAATGGAACACTTACAAGGTAGTTTACCAAAGTCGAAGTGACTTGGGTGATCTATCTACAGAAAGGTTGTTCTCACTCTTAAAAGCCAACGAATACAACTTGAAGATCACTCAAGAAGAATCTTCAAGGCATGTGAATGACGGAGAACTCACCCTGCTCCAAAAGAAATAGCTTTCGCAGCCAACTCGAAAAGTCGGCTCATGTCAAGTCACCGAGTCCTCCAAGATGAAGAAGGACAAAAAGGATATGAGCAAAGAGGAGCTACTCGAAAAAATTGCCATGATGGTGAAAAATTATAACAGACTCAACACCAGCAAGGGAAAATACAAGAAGTTCTTTAGGACTTACAGAGATAAGTACGCAGCAGCTGATGAGAAGTCAGCTGACCAACGAACAGGTGAAGGTTGCTTCAACTGCAAGGAACCAGGACACTACCGACAAGATTGTCCAAAGCTGTCCAAGAAAGACAAAGACCAATTAAAAGCTAAGGCAAATGATGAAGGAGAGCTTATATCGCTGATGAAGAATCAGAGTGCAAGAAAATGGATGACATGCCATTTTCAGACTCAGAAGAAGAAGCCCTGATGGCCCATGATGAACCTGATTGGGATACATGCTTCATGGGACAAACAGACGGCATCGATGAAGATGAGGTAACGTCTCGAACTCTAAATCTATCTAATATCTCACCATCACACGAACACTCTACACAGGACTCAGAATCTGGACTACCTGATTGGAGTCTAGTAGAGAAAGTAATGAACGATTCCAAGGAGCTTCAAGAGATCCTTGACGTCATTATGCGTGTAGAATGCCGAGCCGAAAGGCAGCCAGAATCGGAAAGACAAAAGTATCGTACACAAATGATACAACTCGGCTCCAACGAAGTCGTTTCACTAAAAGACAAAATAGTGAAACAAGATCGACCGATGAAGAAATTCAACACCGAGAAGAAACGGTGATAGAAAATGTGGAAAAGGTCACAGCTGAATCGGAAAGGAAGTCAGCTGAGATCATTGAGCTGAAAAGCACCGAAGAGGTACTATCTAAAAAGATAGTAGCTCTCATCAAAGCCACGTCAACAATGGATGAGATCATTAGTGCTCAAGCATCCAACAAAGACTCAAAGCGGGACTGGGATACAACGAATCAAAGGATGCCTCAAACATTGCCTCCACAAGTGGAACAAAGGTTATGTTTGTACGTGCAAATGAACCTTCAATCCCAGCAGCTCAACATCAACAGTTGAGGACACAAGAAAGGCGTCGGGAAGAACGGTGTGAAACATTCTCAAGCTCCGTCGAGGACACAAAGCGGGACGTCAAGAAGAACAGAAACTCAACTCATCCGTCGAGAACACAAAGCAGACATCAAGAAGGTCACCGTGCGACAACCTCAAGTCCAACTCGCAGACAAGAACGTGCTCAACCTCAACGAAGACCACAGGCCGGATTTTACGGATACCGCCAAAGACCAAGCACGTTGATCGATATCAACCAAGATATCGTAGATACCCACCGGATACCACTCATACGAGTATCACCGGATAATCATTTCCAACACAAGATCACATGAGACAGCAGAGACTAAGGAACGTCTCGGCTAGGCACACAAACTTAAACCAAAAGAAATCCAGACAACAAAACAAGAAGACACGAAGATCAAGACCCCGCCAAAGAATAACAAGAACACAAAGAATGTGTATATCGACTCAGCTGGGAGAATTATCAGATCAAATGACCCAATTCGAGTCATCAAGCAGATCTGGGTCGTCAAAGGATCTATGTCTAACCCACAAGGACCCAATTAAAACTGGGTACCTGAATTTTAACTTTTTGTTTAGGTTGCAAGGAATCGACGCATCTCTGAGGAGTCGATGAAAACGCTTTGGTACTTGGACAAGGGATGTTCCAAGCACATGACGCACCTAAAGCATCTACTCCAGGAGTATATTGAGCGTACAGGTCCACAAGTAACATTTGGTGACAACTCCAAAGGCCTAACCAAAGGTTATGGTACATTTAAAACTAGAAATGTTATAATCCCAAATGTTTCTTATGTACAAGGATTGCAACATAACTTGCTTTCCATTAGCCAATTCTGCGACAACGGTTTTTCTGTCAAGTTTGATGCACAGGGATGCACAGTGAAGCACAGGGAAACCAAGCAGATACTCCTAAGAGGGAAAAGAGAAGGAAATATGTACTTCGCTGACTGGAACAGTAGCCCTCCGGAGACTTGTCTTGTATCGAAAAGCAGCAATGAAGTCAGCTGGCTGTGGCACAGACGGCTGAATCATCTCAACTTCAAGACAATCAACAAACTGGCTAGGAACCAGCTCGCTAATGGAATTCCAGATCAAGTATATGACAAAAGTCATATGTGCAGCGCGTGTCAACAAGGAAAGCAAACAAGAATTTCATTCTCTCTCAAGCCAGCTCAGTCAACTGATCGAGTTCTTCAACTTCTTCACATGGATCTTTTTGGTCCAGTTACTCCAGCAAGCTTCAATGGCAGAAAATATACTCTGGTCGTTGTGGATGATTTCTCAAGATTCACATGGGTATCATTCTTGTACCAGAAGAGCGAAACGAGAACTAAGCTACCTATCCTGCTGGAAAGATTATCAACACAGAAGGAGTGCAAGATAATGGCAATAAGATCAGATCGTGGAACGGAGTTTCTAAATGAAACTATTTATGATTTTTGCGAGAAGAACGGAGTTCAACACCAAACATCTGCAGCTCGCACACCTCAGCAGAATGGTGTAGCAGAAAGAAGAAACAGAACTCTCAAGGAAGCAGCTACCTCAATGCTAGCTAGCTCTGCCATTCCAAAGAAGTTCTGGGCTGAAGCAATCAACACAGCTTGCTTCACTCAGAATCGCTCCCTACTCACATCAAGGCAAGGAAAGACACCGTATGAGCTATGGAACAACAGAATACCATACATTGGATATTTCAAGGTATTCGGATCCAAATGTCATATTCTCAATAATAGGAAGACACAGCTCAAGACGTTCGATGAAAAGACAGACCGATGAGTATTCCTTGGTTACTCCGCTGTGAGTAAAGCATACAGAGTTTTCAACAGAAGAACTCAAATAGTCGAAGTAACTCCACATGTTACCTTTGACGAATCCTCCTTCGAATATAGAGATTCTATCAAACGAAGAAACGAAGGAGAACCTTCAAGATTGATTCAGACAAGGGCTCAAGAGAATAGAATCAGGAATCTGGCCGAACCATTAATTTGGGACAATGAGCCAGAGGAGGAAATTCAAATCAACCAAGAAGCTCCACCAGCTGGAAATCGAGAAGAAGCTTCAACGCCAAATCAAGGGGGAACATCATCAGCTGGGAATCCAAACACAGCTGAGTCCCCAGCTCCATCTCCAGCTGAACCTCTACAGAAGTCACCTCAAAATTCAAATCAAGGAGAATCAATCTCTCAAGACTTAACTCCAGAGCAACTCCAAGACAGACGAAATTTAGCCACTTCAAGCATCAATCAACTGGAAGAAGAAATTCGTAAGAGGAGAAGATGGATTGAAGATCATCCATCATCGGCCAATCATTGGAGAACCTTCCGACCAAGTCAAAACCAAGCTCACCGCTCGAAGCTTCATCGGATCATCAAGAGATACTGACACGGCTCAATCTCGCAGAGCTAGAACTGACGGTCTATGATGAAGACACAGCTCTAATGGCGTGTTACTTAGCTCAAGTGCCAGAGCCTCAATCAATTCTCGAAGCTTTGAAGAGTGTGCCTTGGACAAAGGCCATGCAAGAAGAGCTGAACGAATTCCTCAGAAATTGTGTTTGGGAATTAGTCGACAGACCTCAAGAAGTCAAAGTCATAGGACTCAAATGGATATTCAAGAACAAGATGGATACCCCGGAGTCGTCATCGAAACAAAGCTCGACTCGTTGCTGGGTGGCTACACTCTCGGCGGGGGAAGGAATTGACTTCGAAGAATCTTTTGCTTCAAAGAGCACGATTGGAAGAATCGACTATTTCTCGCCTTTGCAAAGACATCACAAATTCAAGGTCTATCAAATGGATGTGAAGTGTGCATTCTTAAATGGAGAAATCAAAGAAGATGTCTACGTTGAATAACCTCCAGGATTCGAAGTAGAAGGAAATAAAGTCTACAAACTAAAAAAGGCTCTTTATGGATTAAAGCAAGCACCTCGAGCTTGGTATGACACTCTGTCAAATTTTCTCATATCCAAAGGATTCAAGAAGGGCTCGAGAGATTTAACTCTCTTCACCATCAAGTCAGGAGAAGATATCCTGGTTGTTCAAATCTACGTAGACGACATCATCTTTGGATCAAGATCAAGCTTCTTATGCCAAAGATTTGGAGAGATAATGTCCGAGAAGTTCCAAATGTCCATGATGGGAGAAATGAGTTTCTTCCTAGGACTTCAAGTCAAGCAATCTTCGAAGCGGATCTTCATAAATCAATCCAAATACGTGAAAGATTTGATCGCCAAGTATGGAGTTCAATCCAAACAGAATCAGTAAAGATTCCAATGAACACCAACTCGGAAGATTGAACCAGAATCAAGGAAGTCAGCTGATTCCAAGAATACAGAGGGATAATAGGATCCCCGCCGTATCTAACAAAGCAAGTCGTCCGGACATCTCTTTCGCAGTCGGAGTGTGCGGGATTTCAAGTTGATCCAAAGGAAGCACACATGCAAGCAGCCAAGAACATTCTCAAATACCTCAAAGGAACTCGAATGTTGGCCGTCATGGTACTCAACCAAGACAATCTACAAATGATTGGATACTCGCATTCGTACTTCACGGAGATCGATTGGACGTAAAATCAACTTCGTGAACTTGTCGTTCTTAGGAAGTAAGTTGATTTCATGGTTTTCAAAGAAACAAACGTGCGTCGCAACTTCCACGATGTGTATTATATGGCCGCCGGAAGCTGCTCGCAGAATTCTCCATCGAAACATCACCGGATGACTATGAAGTAAAATCGGACAGTTCCAATTTTCTTCGTGATAGCTCTAGTGCGATTGTCATTTCGTAGAATCCAAGATTTCACACAAGATGCAAGCATGTAGACGTACGACATCATTTCATCGTAGATCACGTAGAAAAGAAGGATGTGATTGTTGAGAAAATTCACACGTACATACAATGGGCCGATATTCTCACAAAACCGCCGATAGAAGCTAGATTCAAAATGTCGTGCGGATTACTTGGACTTCTCAACCCGTACGATGCTTCACCCAAATTGAATTCGGAAGGACCCACTGAACGGAAGCGACTCCGTGAATGGAAGAGACCCAACAACGGAAGCTAGACCAAACTAAAGCAGACCAAATGAATGGAAGCAGACCTAGCCGAATACAAGCAATAACTCAAATTCGAATCAATGTCACCGATATCACCGAGAAAGAATTCAAACTAAACCAGATGCCGAAAGGAAAGGATTATTCAAATTGAGAACCAAATTGAACCACGATGACCCAAAGACACCCACTCAACCGAGGTATCAGCTGACTACAATGATCAGCTGAGAGGTTTGCAACAACATTAATTACTCCTACTCAATCTGTTTTCTGTCAACTCACATCTTGTCATTTCTAATCAATCTTAATTAAAAGTCTGCAAAGAATTGAATAATGGGAGTTTCGAGGCAAAAGTCAAAACGCCTCAACCGTTATCTCTCGCGCATTAACTCACATCCTCTAATCAAGAAATTGACATGACGCGAGAATTACTCCTAGTCGTAGATCTTCTTATCAATAGATAAATCTTGATCGTCCATTCATCAAGAAAACTCTTTAAATATGCTAGAAGATATACGCATCAACCCTAGAAAGTTTTTCAGCACTCTTACTTATTTCCATCAATTGGTATTGTTTGTTTCTACTAACAAAAGATGCAGAAGAACATGGAATCCAGAAAGATATCTCCCGAAGCTGATCAAACTTGAAGAATCTGTCAAAGCTTCAAGATAAGAGTTGCTTAACTCTCAGGAACCTCAAAGGAGACGGAAGTCCGTAAGGCGAAGCCCATCGACAGTAACTAGGCCAGCCGCAAAGAGAGACTGCAAAGCTCAAGAACGTCATCAACCAGGAAGGTGCAGAAAACTTTCTGGGAATGACAAAGGAAAAAGACCTCCTCAGCCCCACTGTTTCTCTCAATATAATAAAAAAAAAAGAGAACGGGACACACAACTCCCTGGGATGCAAAAATCAACGTCAACGTACACTGACCAGATGTTGATAAAACCGGAGTATTCAAGAGCAGTCATGTCAAAGCTCTTGCTCCGCCACAGGAGGCACAGAAAAATATGCAGGAGACAAAGCAGCATGCATCTAACTCCGTCCCAGCTGGGAATCGGAGACAACTTGAGGAGACAAAATATCAAGCCTCGTCTTCAAACCGAAGACTCAAGTCAAAGGTGCTCGGTCGATCAGAGGAGAAGCCGGTGACATTATGAGAGAATTCGTAATCACTCTCCGAGGAGCAGAAGGCCCACAAGCGGTCGTTTCTTTCGGTGGAAGAAAAGTTCACATCCCTGCGTGAACATAATCATCACCAACACCGCAACGGAGTATTCCAGCTGAACAACCAAGCTTAAACCCCAAGACAGATGGGATACTTCAACCGCTTTCTCCTCAGTTTCCTTCAGCTCCACATGGACACCTTCTTCGAGATCTTTCAATAAAAGATGCTCAAGTCCCTGCACCAAGCTCAAATGAGAAACATCACCCAGCGAACGATCACCTGCAGCTGGATGATGATGATATGAGCTGAATACAAGTCCCTCAAGTGCTGAATCAGACTTTCTCATTCAATCTAAGAAGTCTGAAGAAGCAAAATTGCAAGGAATGAAGTTATGCCCGACTCAGAAGATGCTATCTCCCGTGCTAACTCATCCCTCCAAGCACTCACTGATCGCCCCAAATGAATCAGCCAAGGACGCCGTGTCCGCAATCGCAACCGAGGCTAATGCAACAGAAGAAGAGCCAGCTAACACAACAGCTGAGCCACTTAGACTCTAAACCTCGCTGCTCAGAGCTGAAAACCACATTTTCGCCAAACTAAAACATCGCAACAGCCGATGGTGTATATCTCCCACCCTGTTTTGATCATGCCACAAAGGGGGAAGTAAGGGAGAAGAGAGACAAGTCAATAAAGAGGCAAACTGTTGAGCTAGATGAACCAGCTGAATCAGAATCAGCTGAAGAAGAGACGAGTCAAAAGAAAGAAACAACGGATGCAGAAGAGAAGACCCAGCCAACTGGGACTGAAGACTGAAGGATTGAAGACTGAAGTTTTGAAGATTTTTTTTCCTTCTTTCTTTTTCCTGTGTTATAATGTATTTTCTTACATTAATAAAACACAAGTTTTTCTGCGTCATAAGTTGTCTCAGTTAGGTTTTGGCATCATCAAAAAGGGGGAAATTGTTGGGAAAATTATAAGGTTTCGATTTGATACCAAAACCCAACTGATTCTCCAACCGAATAGATGATCGCGTCAACCTAAATAGTGTTTTTCAGCTCGCCTGTTTGAGCCTTAGATGTTCTAGGATTACAGGTTAAGGTAGCGGAAGACAGCAGTCGACCCAGCTGTGTTCTCAGCAGGAGTCAGCTAGCAAAAGAAAGCAGGCGTCAACCTTCAGCTGAGTGATCCAGCAGAGCCTGATCAAGCTGAAGAGAATTCGAGCTGAGTTCAAAACACGGCTGGTCCACTCGTATACGAACAAAGGAACTATCTCGAAGACTCCACGTCGAGACGGTCCGGCTACGAATTCAAAAGCCGGCTCTAAAGGCGTAAGATCCCGGAATCGAGAGGAAGTCAACCTTACCTCGATCAACGAGGGATTGCCGGATCGGCATCCTAGACTTCGGAACCTAGGATGTGACACAAATGAAGACAAAGGCGAGATACGCCCAACGGCAGATCTTGTATTTAAGAAGAGTAGGTAAGATTCAAACGGCTCCTCCAACGGCTAGTCTTGAATCTCTACCTATATAAACCCGTCTTCAACCTCAGGATCAGATACGAAAAACTCTCTACAAGCTTTCATTATCCGAAATCATTATTCTTTCAAAAGCTCTCAAGCGCTCTACATAGATCAAAGAACACTTTATCTTAAAGTGTTTCTAGTTAAGCCGCTTAGTTTTTCGTCCGTTTCCTAGGCCAAACTCATTGTATATCTTAAGCCTAGATTTCGAACGAGTTTATCATACTCTGAAGTTCTTAATTGTAAGAACTCGTTCATAGTTGGAACCCCAAACCCAAACCCAAACCTGCAAAGGTTAGGTAAAGGTACGCTTGCTCGAAGCGCGTAATTCGAGTGGTTAGGTTCTTCGGTACCCGGAACCGAAGGTGTATAGGCTTGACGATTGCCCGCAACCGTTGGAACACAGCTCGGGTTAGAGTTGTGAAGTTGCTTGGTACTTGGAAACCAAGTGGTAGTGGATTACCAGTGAACCTGGTCGTGGACGTAGGAGGTGTTACTCCGAACCACGTAAAAACTCGCGTGCTTCTTACTCTATCTCTTTACTTTTGCTTTATATTCAGCTGTGTACTAACTCCTTCATATCATTGCATACTTGTTCAAAACTGCACACACAGCTGCTCTTTAAAGACAGCTGTGTCTCTCGAAAAGTTGCACAACCTGACTAAGCTGAAAACGTTAAGTTAATATTTTCAAACTGAGTTTTTCTAAGTAACTGAGCTAAGTTTTCAAACCACCACTTTCCGCACCGCCAGCTGAGTTATTTACCCAGCTGACCCTCCCCAGCTGGATCAATAACTGAGCTCACCAACTCTGTGTTTTAACTTGAAAAAGTTTCGAAAAATCTACTTGGTGTATTCACCCCCCCTCTACAACAAGTACCCAGCTCAGGGACCATCAGTAATTGTTGGTAAACCTTTCATATTGCCGTCATCATTCACTGGAGGAAGGCGATACATGATTCAGAATTATCAGGATGCTATGGCTATCTGTAGATGGACTGGATACCCGTCATTATTTATTACTTTTACATGCAATCCAAAATGGCCCGAGATCACAAGGTTCGTTAGTAAACGGGGATTGCGTCCAGAAGATAGATAAGATATATTAGTTCGAGTATTTAAAATTAAATTGGATGAACTGATAAACGATCTGAAGAACGGAAAAGTATTTGGCAAACACACTGCAGGTAAGTTCTTATCAGTTATTGAATTATATACATATAATATTTATTAGTTCAATTCTAAATTATGATAATGGTTACCCAGTTTATTGAAGGAGAGATACAGGAGTCACCGTGGAAAAAAATGAAGTTCTCCTTGATAACAGGTTCGTGGTTCCATACAATGCATTTCTTATTATGAAGTATCGGGCCCACATCAACGTTGAGTACTGCAATCAAGGACAGTCTGTGAAGTATCTTTTCAAGTACATTAGTAAGGCAAGTGATCGGATAGGCGCCAGAATAACTGCCACTGACAATGATGAAATCAGGGACTACCTAGATTGTCGATACATTTCTGCATGCGAGGCTATGTGGAGAATATTTGAGTTCCCAATACATTATCAGACTCCCCCTGTGGAACGTTTATCTTTTCATTTGGAAGGAGAACAGACATGTGTGTTTAGAGAAGACGATTATATTGATAATGTACTGGTCAAAAATACTGTTGCAGAATCATAGTTCCTAAAGTGGATAAAAATTAATAAGACTGACACCTTTGCTAAAGAACTGTTGTACAGTGAGTTTCCCGAACACTACGTTTGGAATGTACAAGACAGAGAATGGAAGAAGAGAGAAAAAGATAAGGCCATCAGACGCGTATTTCATGTTCCTCCATCTGCTGGGAAGATGTACTATCTCAAAATGCTAATTAATCACATCAAGGGCGCAACATGTCATGAGAATTTCCGTAGGGTCAATGGAAAATTGAAAGAGAGTTATAAGGAGGCATGCTACGATATGGATTTGCTAGATGATGATAAAGAGTACATTGAAGGAATTATCGAAGCAAGTTATTGGGGAACAGGAGATTATCTACGACGTCACTTCACGACGTTACTCATTTTGAATAGTATGTCAATACCCGAAGAAGTGTGGAAACAAACTTGGCGGTGGCTGTCAGAGGACATCCTTCACACGAAGCGGAAAATACTTAAACAACCAGGTAATAAAATTTATGAAATACTAACATTATCTACTAATTTATATAATAAATTATTTTTAGTTTATACATAAATAAATGCAATTAAATGATTATAATTGTTTTCTTTGTTTTTATATACAGAATTGCAACTAACAGATGACCAAATACAAAACCTAACTTTGGTTGAATTAGAAAAGTTACTTATGGCTAATTCTACCAGCCTAATTAACTTTTCTGGTATGCCGATGCCAAATGAAGTTATCACATCTGATACCGAAAACCTTCTCATATTGGAAGAGACATCTTACAATATAGATGAAATGAAGGCAGAACACGCGAAACTATATCTCTTTTTGACTGATGAGCAAAGGACTGTTTATGAGAAGATAATAACTGTAGTTAATAGTGGTAATGGTGGACTTTTTTTCCTATATGGATACGGTGGTACAGGAAAGACATTTATCTGGAAGACCTTGTGCTCAACATTACGTGCGATAAGAGATATTGTACTTCCTGTAGCCTCGAATGGTATAGCTTCGTTACTACTTCCTAGGGGTAGGACTGCACACTCTAGATTCGGTATACCATTAGACTGCGATGAGAATTCCACATGCAGCAAGATAAAACCAGAGAGTGATCTGACTGGACTTCTTAAGAAGACAAAGCTTATTATTTGGGATGAGGCACCAATGACTCACAGTTACTGTTTTGAAACGGTCGATAGGAGCCTACGAGATGTTATGTGATCGCTTGATATGAGTTGTTCTGATAAACTGTTTGGTGGTTTGGTTGATGTTTTAGGGTGATTTCAGACAGATACTCCCAATCGTTCCTAATGGAAGCTGACATGACATTGTACATGCCACAATAAGCTCATCTCGACTTTGGAATTCCTGCGAAGTTCTTTGGTTAACTAAGAACATGCGGTTGAAGGTAATTAATCTGAATCCAAGTTTAAATTAGGGCGATTCGTCTGGTTCTGATGCTGAAGAGATTAGAGAATTTGTAGAATGGATACTGAATGTGGGTGATGGTATTGCCGGTGACAGTATTGGTGATGGAGAAGCTGAGGTAACATTATCTGATGATATTCTTATACGATATGCATCCGATCCTGTTACAGTTGTAGTGAAAAATACGTACCCAAACATATTACACATTGCATCTAATCCAGAAATTTATTCGAATCGAGCTATCTTGGCCCCGACCAATGACACGGTTGATGTGATTAATGATCACGTTATGTCCGAAATGCCCGGCGAAGAAAGGGTATACCTTAGTTCGGACAGCATATGCAAAGCGGATGGAGAAGTTGATCCTGATGATGATGTATTCTCAATTGAATATCTCAACACTATTAAGTGTTCAGGGTTGCCCAGTCACAAAATCAAATTAAAAGAGGGGTGCATCATCATGCTTATTAGGAATATCGATCCGTCGAATGAGCTTTGCAATGACACCAGGATGATAGTAACTAAACTTGGAGACCGCGTAATTGAAGCCAAATTAATTTCAGGAAAGAATAAGAACAAAAAGTTTCCAATTGCGAGAATGATTATGAGCCCCTCGAATTTTACAAGATTTCCAATTCGATTCCAGAGGAGATAGTTTCCCGTGACTGTTTGTTTTGCTATGACCATAAACAAGAGTCAGAGCCAATCTCTTTCGAATGTAGGACTCTACCTACCGAAACTTGTGTTTAGCCATGGTCAGTTGTACGTTGCTATCTCAAGAGTCACTAGCAAAAAAGGTTTCAAAATTTTAATTTGTGGTGATGATGGTAAGGCGCATGACACGACAACTAACGTGGTTTACGATGAAATTATTGACAGATTGTGAGGTAATTATAAAATTAAATATTTTCAAAACTAATTATTATTATTATTATTACTACTACTACTACTTTATGCATATGTTTACTTTGATTTATTTTTATTTTTTGTAGATAAAAGAAGTTGGGAGAAGCTGAATAAAACCCACTCTTTTCACTATTTAATTCTTTTCATTTATATGTAATGTAACACTTCTTTTAATTATTCGTCATCGTACTATTACTTTAAATAAATAATTTAATTGTGTTTTTAAATAATACTCATAAATTATAATACTAAGTGACCCCGTCGAATTTCGATGGGTTACACACTAGTTTGAGTTTATAATTGATTCTATAAATTTTGTGGAGCTCTAACCATTCACCGCTTTGAATTTAGTAAAATTTCTATTTTTGGGATATATATGCTTTTGCCTCCACACTGTTAAACTCATTGGGTCCGAATTCTTTATCTAAAGGTTTTTTGTATTAATGTGATTAAATCACGTTTCGCGTTTTTGTTATTGTATACATGATATATATAGAATAAAAAGATTAATTATGGATCTTGGGAACTTAATTAACACTTAGAAAAATCATTTAATGCTTAAGTTCAATCTATACTAATATAAAAAGAACCTTGTTTTACAAAAATTACATTGCCTATTGTACCCGTACTATATATTTAATTTAAGAGTAATAATATAATATAATAATCACTGACATGTAGTCTAATGGTATCTGTCATTCATTTAAGGATGAGAGACTGGGGTTCCAGTCCTTCCCCAACTAGAAAAAAAATGTAAAATAATATATTATATTCATAAGAAATATAATAATTTATTAAGAAATAAATTTATCTTATATCAATTTAATTTACCCAAATGAAATACCAATTACTTGTAGATTCGATGTGAGATCGTATCATGGAACCTTTTCATTTCATTAATTTAATTAAGTACTACAAAATATTAAACGTGGAAAATAAATATTTACTACTTAGATCAAATTTACTAAAGTGAAGAGTGTTGACAAGAAATGTGTGTGTGAGAGAGAGAGAACAATCACATTTTCCTATTAGAGAGAGAGAGAGAAATCACATTTTCCTATTATGGCTGAAACACTCTAGCGTATTTGTTGGTGGACAAAATAAGGGTGTACTGAGGATATTGGGCTCCTCCTAAAATTGCAAATGCGAAAAGATTGAAAGAGAAATATTGGAAAGATGGATTAACGGTAAGAAACAAAAAGATCAACAAAAACAAATAGAAAAAAATATATAAATGAAAAGCTATATGTGTTATGATGAGACGTTCAATGGTAGATATCGCGAGTGAGATTGAATTTCTTAAATGTACAATATTATCTTATAAGTAAATGAAAATTTTCTAGTATACATTTTAATTAGCTGCATAATGTGAAATTAAGTTTGAACTCGAAATCTGACACGTATGCATAACTTATCATATTTGTACGAGTCCAATATCTCAATAAGAGAGGATTTCGAACAAGAATGAAAAGGCATTTTGTACAAAGTAGAAGGGGAAAATGTACAATTCATCACTTTTATTTTTAATAAGATAACTAGAAATAGTAACACTAAATAATTTTCTGCACAAGTAAGTTAGATATTTATCTTTATATACATTCTACGTCTGTATATCAATAATTTGTCCCATCCCAGTATATTAAACTAATTATTCAGGGAGAGAGAGAGAGGTGGGATGACTAGATTCCTAGAAGGATTTGAATGATAAAAAATGTTTTTTTTTTTAGATAAAATAGCAATAACAGAGATATTTGTTTATGCCCACGTCCACAAAAGCTTAGGAGAATGATAAATTATTGGAGAATAATAAAATCGTACACACATTTCCCTAAAAAAAAGTGTGACATAATGGCGGAATTGGAATTAGGGTAGGCCGAAGCTCTCTCAAATCAATGTTTTCTCTAAACTTGATCAATATTTGCTATATCCATATATGAAATTCGGACAATAGTCCTCCTTTCGATCTTGTGCTCGCCATATGTACACATACTTCTTTTCTTTTCTATTTTTAATGTTGTGAGACCTCCAACCGCTAACTTTTGTATGTTAGATAAACTTTCGTCACTGTACATTAGCCTGCAAACCGCACAAAAGAGATAAACTGCACTTTTCAAGTACGGGTGTGACAGGTTCGGCCTGTAGATGTACTGGTGAGATTTTAACGTGAGACCTTTAGCTTCAGAAATATCACTCTACCACTGTTCATAAGATCAAATTTTTTTCTGGAAAAATTCCCCTCGAGTGAGTATATATTTAATATATTGGTCTATGAACAATTGTGGAAGATCAAGCCGCAGCATTAAATGATTGTACATCATATCATTATGATGTATAATTTGTCAACTGATTTCACGTTTGCCTAACTTCACAATTTATCCCCAAACTACGGTTGGAGAGAGAGCAATTATTATTGCTAGTAATCAATTTTGTCCATAAAATCTCAGACATTTAAAGCAAATAAATTAAATTGAACAAACTCAATTTTTGTGTCCTTGCCCCTCTCGTCGCTCCAAATCAGTTTTTGTATTGTTTTTAGGTAATGGTTTGGTATGTATGAATATTGAAACGATAATAGAATTATAATATATCATGGTTGAGGGGCGGATCTGGTGAGAACACATATTTATATGAGAACGTGAGAACAATGCATTTTTATTATATCAGAAATGCATAAAATGTAGAAACTCAATGCATAAACTACAATAACTTAATGCTTATATAACATTTAAATGCATAAATTATATTAGCTAAATGCACGGTTAAATATGGACCGTACATCAACAAAGATCAAAGGACCAAATTTATTTTTTTTTTCTCACCAAAGAAAGTGTTTCTTATTTGATCCGCGCTCTCGTGGTTGATATGTATTAATATCAGAATCATTATTCTCATAGATTCTTGAATATGATAAGATGAATATAAGTTTTATTAATTCGTTTTATTAATAAACTAACCTTATTTTCTTTTTCTTGACAAATTATATCCCTTCGTATTCGTAAATTAATTTACGAAACCAATTTTACACACAATATCAACATCACTGCAAGAAATGAAAAAGAAATAATTTGTTGAGTTTATCATGGCAAATGTTTTAATAAAAGTTCTTTCTAGATACATTAACTTCTAATGTGATTATATTAGCATATAAAATTATATAAGCATAAAAAATTATATAAAGTTATAAAAATTACAAGAAACTCAAGAAATTAATGAAAACCCATTTTAATTAAAATATTTGACACTAAATAATACTCGATTCGTCCCATTTCAATAGGCTTCCTAGCTTTGTTTAGACGTCTCATTTCAATAGGCTCATTCTTGAAATAGAAATGCAACACATAACAAACACCCCAACATAACTTATTATTTATAATATATGCCACAAAAAAAGCTACAATCTTCCTTACTTGGTTTGACAAAAATATCTCCAAAAAAGCTATTTTTTCTTTTCAACTTTATCATAAACAACTCATTTCTTAACATTCATATCCGGTCATGGAGACCTATTAAAATGGGACGGAACGGGTATAAAATTATTTAGAGAATAGGTAAATGAGATATTATAAAAATAAGATGAAGAAATGAAAATACCTAACAACTAGAAAGGCCACAAGCCGACCCTCCTAGTCCAGGCCTAGTTAAAACCCTTGGTGAAAACCAGAGCATAGGGATTTTTAAAAGAACTAAAAGCTCATTTTATAACTTAGATAAACATGAGTCATAAAATATTTATAATAACATATATTGTGTCAAAACTTTAAGGAAATATGTGAAACTTGAAGGTATTAGTGAAATAGTTATTGGAAGGGACTCAAATATTTCACAAGTCTCTCCTCACCAAAAAAAAAAACAAAAATTCACAAGTCTGTCATAAAAAAAAAAAGACATAATATATCTTGAAGGGTATAGTACATTGGTAATTTAAAACAAAATTCTTTCAATTTCATCACGAATCATCATAATGAAAGTAGCTAGACCTCTTTGTTTATAGATGAGATCTTCACCGTTTTGATTTTGGGATTGATAGAAGCTAGTTAAAAAAAAATCATTCCCAATTCAGTCTTTGTGGATATCAAACATAGAAATTCTAATATTTATTATTTTTAATTAATCATTGTTGATTTTATAAGTATTCCTACCTAAATCTCCTATCCATGATTGTGTCACAAAAAAAAATGTTATTTCAATAACAACTTTTTAAAATTAAAGCTAATTATAGAACAATAATACCTAACTAATATTTACTGAAGTTAAAATTGAAAGTTATAAAAGTTATAAATCCTAATTATGAATAATCAATCCTAGCGATCATCAATTACTATTGAAAATGAAAATTGATATCCAAAAGTATAATTAAACCAGAATTAGATGCGATCGACCGTGATTATAATAAATTGTTAAATAACACTTAAAACAAAGAAAATAAGTGCAAAAATTAACTAATATAATTAACAATGGAATACAAAATAGTTCACTTTGATTTTAATATAAAGTTCCAAATTAAGTTTATAATTTACAGGAGATGCAAAATTATGGGCTTCGCTTACCTTTTGGATGGGCTCAGTTTAATTGGACTCAGTAAATGGTTGTGTGGGCCCAAAGTCATAGTTTTCGAACACACTCAATTACATTATTATTTTTTTTTTATCTTTCATTTTTCCTTTTTTTGAATTACCAGGCCATTTCATTCATCAACTAAATCAAAAAAGGTAAATAACAGCATAACATAAAAAAATTACACTTCCACACTATTCCTCTATCTTTTTTATTGGCCACAAACTGAGCTACTTCATGGGCCAACTATCGTAGCACTAGTATATGCATGTGTAACACCCATCACAAAATCTAGTTGAAGTAATTTTTTTTTTAATCTTTCAGTTATTTAAATAAATTTATTGAATCTCACATTAATTACTTTTTCATTGAACCAACAAGTAAATATATATATATTTTCCTAATCTTATTTGATTAAAATTTCCTCGTGAGAGAAATCACAAGATTAATGTGTATGGCTAGGGTTTTGGAGAAATAATCTTCTAGAAGTTCGCCGTATATACAAAATAACCGGTCCATAATTAGTGTCCCAAACTGCGACTGGAGCATTGGTTCGACCACTGCCCTAATCATCTTGACCACTTGTTGGGCCTTAGACGATTCGTGAGGCTCTAAGTAGTCATGTTTCTTCTCCTCAAAACCTCCATCCCAACCGATCTCGAAAGCTTCTAGACGATTCACGACGAAGGAACCTTCTTCTTCTATCACATTTCTCACTTCTTCAGGCGATGGAGCATAGTATGGAACGTTAGAACTGTCGATTTTCTCTTCCTCCACAAGACCCTGCATATGTTTGACCTTATCACCGACAAGACCCATCTAACTCGTTCGATTATTAATACACGTGTTTATAAAACACATCGTTTAGTCGGAACATTTTAAATTCAACATCATTTTTGTAATGTTTTGCAATTTCCTCATGGCAGTTCAAATCTTGACATGGTATATCAGTTAGAAAATATTAAGTATTTCTATGATAAATTATTACTAATATTCTACATCTTCATACTTATAAACTGTAACATAATTTTATACATTCTATACTGGATCTTGATTGGAAAAAGTTGGGGATGTTAAAATTGCAAAATATTGAAAAGTGGTGTTTCAAATTGCAACAATTGAAAAGTTATGTGAAATTGCAAAACCGTGTAAAAGTGGTGCTGAATATTACAATTAACCCTGTAAACCGATATATATCAATTTTATTTATCCCAATACCATTTTCCAGTGCCGGGAAACACTTTTCCAAAGAATTCAGTTGCTAGCTTCCAATGCAAGAATCATATATCCTAAAACCTTTTCATTTATAGAAATGGGGCATGCGGTTGCCAACTACTCCCTCCGTCCCGTTATTTTTGTCTTCTATTTCTTTTTGGACGGTCCCGTTATTCTTGTCATGTTTTCTTTTTTGGGCTAAATTATTATTAAGGCGCTATTTAATTGCTAATTTAGCCGTTATTTTTCCTAACTACTCCACCTTTTACTATTCTTCCTCTCATTTTCTGTGTCGTTCACTATTCACTCTCTCTCTCTACCCACTTTATTTCACTATTTGAACCCACTTTATTTCACTATTTGTACTCTATTAAGTATTCAATTAAAACTCCACTAACATACCTTCTATCTCTAATTCTTTTCTCCTTAATACTCGTGCCCAAAAGAAATAAGACAAGAATAACGGGACGGAGGGAGTATGATTTTCGATGCCCAAAAACGATCTAGTAATAAAATTGAATATATTTTCTATTCATTTAGATTAAAATTGTCATTATCTGTTTATTAAGATTGAATCGACACCAAACCCTATTATTGGCATAAAACAATATACTATCCCTTTCTAAAATGAAAGGAAAAAAAAAATATAAATTTTGTGGTTGATGAAAAAAGAAACTATGGTACCTCTTTGGCCATGATCATGAGTGCCTGAGCAAGAAGCTCCCACTGGTGGCTGCCGACTTGGGCGGAGGCGTGGGGCGAGCGGCGGCCCATAAACGACAGAACCATCTTCCCGCCCGCCACCATCTCCTCCGCCCTCGACCTCAGAAACACCCACATATCTTTCTCAAACTGCTTCAAGTACGCTTCCACCACACATTCTGGGCTGGTTTTGGATATGTAAATCTTCCCTTTGTTCACATGTTTTCCTGACTTCTTCTCCAGACCTAATGGTACCTACACTTCAATTCATTTACTAACACATTACCCCCACTTCGCTAGGTCAATATCATAATAATTGTTAAGAGTACTAAATCAAACTAAAACCACATAAATTGGCACAAAAAAAAATGAAAGAAAATTAAAAATGGTACACAACGGGACACTGAAATCTCAAATGCTTCTCGTTCTCGACCTCAATAAGGATATATACAAGGTTCGGATCCTATGTTCCAAAAGTTTATGTGTCACTTATGTCACGTTATTAAATTGACTATTTTAATAATATTTATTACATAAAAGTTACAATTATTATCATATATTGAGTCCTATATAAAAATATTTTACTAAAATTTAAGTAACATTTATAAAATAAGATTCTATATTGTTGCAAAATACATGAACTTTGGGTCACTCTTTCCTCCGGATGAATCCTATGTCCCCAACTTGTGTCCACCCTCTATATCCATTATTAATTTCACCTTTTTAAGATTTATTTAAAAAAAAAAAGTTTAGTAATATATAATATTAACATTTATTATAAAAAAAATTATATACCCTAATTTTAGAATAATGAACCCTAATAATCAATTAAAACTTAAAAAAATCAAATTAAATATAAAAAATATATATAAACCCTATCAGTTAATAATTGTAAAAATATACTAAAACATCATAGATTGGAATTGAAGAAAAAAATGACAAAAACGTAATTAAATATGAATTATGGGACAAACTGAGACACCAAAGATTGAGAACGAGATGATTCAAGTGCTTTCCTATTTATTCAATATTTTTTTAATATTCTTTTTAATTAACCTGAGAGAGCCAATGAAGGCTGGAGGAAGAGTGAACAAAATGCAAACTGTTTCTGGGAAACAGCCTGCCGTAGAAGGAGCCAGCCACGGCGGATATGAAGCATCGGTCCGGTCCGATGCTTCTGTCCCTGTCGAGGCTGTCGTAGAGCCCCGGCAACGACTTCAACACGTCGTTGAAGTCATTGCCGGGGAGGTCGTTCAACGACACCCTCAGCTCCGGTATGGGGATGCCGATCTGGCGACACGTGTCGTGCACATCGTGTATTATCTCCGTCACCACCGTCAAAGTATTGGGACCTGAAGAGCAGCCGAGGTCGGCTATTCCCATGCTGTCTGGGAGAGTGTTTTGCAGTGATTCCGACACTGCTTCCTCCAAGATCGTCTTTCCGAATGATATTATCTGCATCTGCAAATTTAATTAGTACATATAATTAATTAATTGAAAATATGTGGAATAAAGATATGTGTGTGTGTGTGTCTCAGTGTGTGTAAATCAATAAGGAGATTTGAGTTTTAATTTAATTCATATATATATATATATATATATACTTGAACGGTGCTGTTTTTGGCGTAGCTAGCTTCTGCTTCTGCTTTGTTCATGTGAAGAATTTGCAGTCCTTCCATTTGTTTCTAGGTTTTGGTTTCGATGAAATGGGAAAGTAATAGCTATGTATGATTTATGTGGAGTTGAGAAATTGCAACATATTTATAGGCAAGGTTAATTAGCCATTGTTATGCCTAAGGGAGAATCTTGTTGAGAGTGACGAGTATGACGAACCGACTAGAGAAATATTTGGAATCTTCTATCCCACGTTTGGTATGTTTTTTTCGTTTTCTTTTTAATTTTAATTTCACGTGTTTTAGTTGAAATTCGTAATTGTTAATTAAGATTTATTATAATCAAACTAGTAAGTAGCCCGTCGAAATTCGATGGAAAATAATTTTATGTTTAATTTGTATATATATATATTTTAAAAATAATTTTATGTTTAATTTGTATATATATATATTTTAAAAATAATTTTATATCTTATTTAGAAGTTGTGATATTGTTGGCGTTAAATATTAATCAAACTTATAAAATTAGTTTATTTCACGTATCTAAATTTATAATTAGGAATGACAATGGATCGGGTATACTCAATCATTATGTATTTTCTAAATCTAAATTTGTTATTAATTTTTCTACATGTTCGTCCTAATCTCAGTTAAAATAGTGACTTTACTGTACATACTCGTCTCAAATCCGTTGAGTAATACTCGATAAAAATATGAACACTCCAAGTAAAATTAATTAAAATTAGTAAAAATTCTTCTTTCTATGTTATTTGAACCGTCTTGTTGGTTTATTCTAAATTACTCGATAAAAATCTAAACAAAGTTAATATTAATTAAAATTAGTAAAAAATATTCTTTTTAAGTTTATTTGAATTGTCTCGTTGGTTTATGCTAAATCGATATATCTAATTTTTGCCAAAATGCGGGAAAAAAATATTTACATCTTCAAAATAATATTAATTAAAATTAGTAAAAATCATTCTTTTTATGTTATTTGAACCGTCTCGTTGGTTTATGCTAAATTACTCGATAAAAATATAAACAAAGTTAATTTTAGTTAAAATTTGTAAAAATCCTTCTTTTTAAGTATTTTTGAATCATCTCGTTAGTTCATGTTAAATCGATATCTCTAATCTTTGCCAAAATGCGGAAAAAAAATATGTTTACACCTTCAAGTTTTTTTTGTTTTTTTCTTTAGCTACCTATCCCATATTTGATTCAATGTATATATTTTATAGTCGAATTTTTAGAAAAACATGAATGAAAAATAAAAAAAGATTCCATATAGACATGTTGATTAAATATATTTAGTCTTCATAGGGATTTTCATTTATAAATTTTCTATAGATTGTTATATATGAATTAAGAATGTATAAAATAAGGGTTTATAAGAATGCATTCCGAAATTGTTATTATTTTAAAATGGATAATAGTAAAATTAGTAAAAATCATTCTTTCTATGTTATTTGAACCGTCTCGTTGGTTTATGCTAAATTACTCGATAAAAATATAAATAAAGTTAATATTAATTAAAATTAGTAAAAATCCTTCTTTTTAAGTATATTTGAACCGTCTCGTTAGTTCATGTTAAATCGATATCTCTAATCTTTGTCAAAATACGGAAAAAAATATATTTACATCTTCTAGTTTTTTTGTTCTTTTCTTTACATACCTATCCCACATTTGATTCAATGTATATATTTTATAGAAAGCACTAATCGAATTTTTAGAAAAACATGAATGAAAAATAAAAAGGATTCCATATAGACACGTTGATTAAATATATTTATTTAGTCTTCATAGAGATTTTCATATACAAATTTTCTATAGATTATTATATATGAATTAAGAATGTATAAAATAAGGGTTTATAAGAATGCATTCCGAAATTATTATTATTTTAATATGGATAATAGAAGAAATTAATTAAATAGAGGGAAAGATAAATATGAGATGTGATTAATAGATAAACATGTGATATTTCAAGAATATGAAATTAATAAAAATAAAAAATAGAATATATATGAATTAAAATTAGACAAATTACCAGAATAAAGGAAAATCTGAACGGAGCACCGTGAAGGGGGCAGCTTTATTTTCGTATTAGTAATAGATACAGTAGTATATAATTATTAGCTTATATAATTTTCTTAAGCTTCAATTTAAGGTAATAATAAAATATTAAATAGAATTCATTATATTAGAATAAATTTTATTAAATTAATGAATTTATTAGTGGAATGCAGAATTATTGTGACATGATTTACATATTACATCGTGCTGATTAGTAACATAAAATGTGGAAATATTGGAAATCGTACTTAAGGATCCAATTGTAACACAAGGGTATTATCGAGTCCCTATGAAATGGTCTAATTAGTCAAATGACGATTTCATAATTGAAATGTCCTAACTTAAAATTTACAAACTCCTTGTAAATCAAGATATTCTAGATAACTATAACTAAGGGAGAGAGAGAAAGATTATTAAGAAAATAATACTAACAATAACTAGCGCATATCAAGTAATTTTCTCTGAAGGATAAAACTTATGTCAAAAATGACCTTTTAGCACAGTGGATATAATATATATATATAGGGGTTGGTCACATACAAAACACTTTTCTCGTAAAAAATAATAATGCATTTTATGTACAAAAATAATGTATTTTATGTATTATTACAATGTACTGTCATAATAATGCATTTTTGATTTATGACAATGCATTATTACGATAATGCATTTCATGTTCAACTATAATGCACCGGTCAATGACAATCATAGATCTACGAAGATCAATGGTCCAAATCGCTTCTTATTTCTTACCACATAATTGAATAAGCTTTAATATTAACTTTTAACAATATCATAAAAAATAGTTCAAATTACCAAATATAACATATATTATACTTATCAAACTAATTAAATATAACAAAATAATTAAACAGCACAGTAAACATTGTTGCGCTAGAAATAGCGCAGCACTGCTCTCTACATATGTTTGGAGCACTATTAATTGGAGTCCAATTTTGCGCAAAAAAAAAAAAAAAAAAAACACGTTGGGCGCTAGACTACAACATTTCTTGGAGATGATCTAAGTGTATTTTGGTCATACATGACCCCACTATCTAACTTAAGAGTTTAACTATCAAGATACATTTTATTTATCAAAAATGTCATTGTTGGCTCCACACATCCACTTACACAACTTTAATTCTCTCACCAAACTTCACTGAGTCTGTGTGGTCCTTTCTCTACTCACACAATTTTATATCGATTTTCTTAAAACTCGTGTCATACTGGGGACGGAGAGATCATATAATAATAATAATAATAATAATAATAATAATAATAATAATAATAATAATAATAATAATAATAATATCGTACGTTCTTATGTAAAAGATATTGAATTTTGGGTGAAATCTTATATTTAATTTATGTGTTATTTATAGTTTGTAGCTCGAACTTTCATCATTTTTCTGTTTGTGGCCTGTACTTTAAAATTTTTCAAAAAAATCGGTACTTTACGATTTTATCTAAATAAGACCGCCTCTATTTTTCGGCGTTGGAATGATGAATCATCTGACCGACTATCTAATGTAGATATTAAAATGCTAAGTGTAGCGAAGCAACTTCGTTTCAGTTTGAGCAGAATTAAAATTTGACCAGGCCATACGACCAATGACTTGTATGATGGAACCCTAAATGTCTTTCTATTATCTCCATAAACTCTTTTCTTCCCCAAAAGTCGACATATAATTTAGGGAGAGGATAGAAAGATATTTAAGGTTCAGTCGTAAAAGCTATACGTCTTATGACTTTGTCAATATTTAATTTTGTCCAAACTGTAACAACGTCGTTTCGGTATAATTGTCATTTTAATATTCACATCAGATAGACGGTTAACTGATTCATCATTCCAACACCGAAAAATAAAGGTGGGCCTTTTTTTAGATAAGATCGTAAAGTACATATTTTTTTTGGAAAATTTTAAAGTACATGCCACAAACAGAAAAATGATGAAAATTGGGGCCACAAACTATAAATAACCCTTAAATTAAATATAAGATTTCACCAAAAATTCAATATCTTTTACATTATATATCTGGATATTATAAGTTAGGCAAGGTAGCTAGAGCACATCGTCATTGTTGTTACTAGATAATTTTTTTTATTTTTTTGAGAACGTTGTTACTAGATAATTAATTAGTATGCATGGGACATTAATTTTGCGCCAATATTTGCAGTTACTGTTATTATTAATAATTCGCAATTTATATTAATAAATTGGTCCCAATTATTATCGTACTACTGAAGTGATCGCGATATCACTTGATTTATGAAGATCTTTTTATTTTATTTTATTTATTTATTTATTTGTGGTTGTGAACACGTTCGAGAAACATATATATAGGAAATTGTCAATCACAAATTGTCCCAAAAGAAAAAAACAAATTAAGTGGTCACAAAACTAGCGTACTGCTTCTGAGACATTTATGTTTAATTATTAATATGGTCCTTCGACAATGAGAGTGGATTTATGAAGGATTTCAACATGTTTTTTTTTTTTTTTTTTTAAATGGTAGTGAACGCGTAGAAATTTCTTGGCAAATTGTCTACCACAAACATATGGTTTGAATTACTTATTTTGAAATAACATTTCGTTTTGTGAAATAAAGATATAATTGTTGTTGTACAAGTACATGATATTTAGTGAAATTTAAGACAATACGAATAGAGTATATAAATTTCTACAATAGTTATATCTACAATTAATTAACTATGCCAAAAGTCACAACATTTACGTCATATTTAAAGTTTAACACAATTTTTAGACTTCAAAAATTCTACTATCATTTAATTTTGGTGCAAATTAAACATGTCCCACAAAAACTAGTGATCCTATTCTAAAGTGTCCAATATTTATATCACATCAGAATACATGTACACATGGAATAGAAAGTCGAACACGTCAAATCTAATTACCAGATAAATCTGATAATTTGCACCAAAATTAAAATAATGATTTTAAATTTGTAAACTTAATAAGTCGTATTGCATTCTCAAATTGATGCAAAGGATATTATTTTTTGGTGCAATAACCGTAGAATAAATTAATAGCTTGGATATTTAATATAAATATTTCTTTTTCCTCACAAAAAAAAAAATGACCTTATCAATACATGCTGTTGCACTCAATGAATAATAATACTAGTATTATTCTACACTTGTATTATACGATGGAAAAACTATACAAAACTAGAAAATTGCAATGCAAGTTTTTGTATAAAGAGATTAATTAATTCGAAAGATTATACTTTCCACATAATTTTAATCAAATTAATAGTGACAAAAACTGAGACACTTCCCCTAAATTCCAATTTCTAATCCGAAGATTAATCTTTCAATTTTAAATATAGCAAATGAAAAAAAAAATCCTTAAGTTAATAAATTGTAACACAAAACTTGTTTATCACGTGTCAATTGCCAAAAAAAACTTTCAGAAACTAACTTGCTACAAACATGCTTTTATTGTTTTAATTATAGTTGCTATTTTGCTGTTCATTTCTTCCCGTGAAAACGTCATCATCAAATTGAAAAGAAAAGAGAAAAAAAACTAGTATAAGTTTTTTTGGTAGAAAAACATGCACCTTATAACCAACACGTCAAACCAAATGATCAATATTACTCTAGTTAGTTACAACTAGAGTATTACAAAGTAGTGTCACGACATGTGTATGTTCATTAAAATTTACACTAATGTGAAGTATCGATCTTTTTTAGTTAAAGTTTGATCCATTTGAGATTTCGAAGCACAAATCGCCTCCAAGTTATAAGTTTAAGATTATGCATTTTGTTCAAGTTATATATTGTGATTGGGGTTGAGTAAATTGATTTTCATGTACTTGTTTAATGTAAAAGAATGTATTTTGTCACTAACAATAGGAGATTCCTATATTTTTCGTACATTAATTACTTTCAATCTTTCAAAATAAAATTTGAGATAGTTTTATTTTCCACATTATATCTTCTTATTGCTCCACGTTATTCATGGATAATATATACCGATTTTATAAAATTAATTTTGAATATTCTGTGTAAATTTGGTAATATATAATTGAAGTTGAATTTTACTGTTTTGGACATATATAAATTGGTTGGTTGACAATGAATTTGATCCTTAAAAAGTTTTTTTTTTTTGAAAGGAAATTTCATTAATAGGATCACGAAACATCAGAAATAACAATCTCCTACAGCCAAGCCGAGAAATCTATAGTTCAAACAAGAAGATTAGAAATATGCGCTGCAAATTGCGCTAAAAAATAAGCTGCTTTAATCGTAGATCTATAAGTATGAAACACTCCAAGAACCAACACACCTCGAGTATCTGCCATGATATCTTGAATCTCTTCGGGTAATAGCTCTGTTGCCTCATCTTGATCATTCAGGACTCGAGCCATCGTAAATGAATCCGTGAAGATCTCAATCGGCCCCAATTGTGCTGCAATACAAGCGGTGATAGCATGCACCACGGTCTTTAACCCTGCGCCAACTACTGAGCTAGATGGTGCAACACGACGAGAGACCGCCAAAAGAATATTATTTGCTGCATCCCTCGCGATCACACCGAACCCAAATCATCCGTTCTCTTCACTACTAAAAAAAGCGCTCATACATAAAGGACTTTTTGCGTTATCTATGTACATAAAAGTGCGATATATATAGTGGTGTTATGTATAAGTGCGGTCATACATAACGTAGAATTAGCCGTTATCTATAGTACTTTTACATAACAGTTTGACCACATAGATAATGAAATACGATCAACGCGTAATGTACTATCACTTTAGATAACATTTTTTATGCATTAGATACAGTTTTTTCAACCGTTATATTTCCGTCCTAATTTCAATTTGCAATTTCATTTGTTTTTTGTCTTATTTTTTCAGTTTTCTTGTTTCTAATTTCAAAAAATGAATAAATAATATCATTAAAATCACAAAATGATACATATATTATAATCCAAACATAGTTTACATTATCATCCAAACATTGTCAAGATGTCACATGACTTCTAACAAAAAATCTATCTATTCAAGAGTATCATCAAACATAAAACAAGTAACTAAAGAATATTTGATTTAAAAACAGAACATGTGAACAATAAGAACCAATATTGTAACAATGCGCTTCTTTGGGCTCCTTATTCGGTTTGCATGAGGCTTCTTTACGTGGAATGAGAACACGTCCGCTCAATGTACCTTTGTTGTATTCATCAATCAAACCAACCAAACTTCTCCTCTCAAGTAGAAGTCTTCATGAAACCTAAATACCTGAAAAATTATAAATCTTCTTTAATCCACCAAAATAAATACATGTAGCTGGAGTGATGTGAATCATGTAATGGTGAGAGATGCTGGATCAAGAATCAGCACAACCGAAGAAGTATATGGAATCAAAATTTAAACATACACATAGAGAGAGAAACAGAGAGAGAAGTATTTTGCTTTACTGACCCCAAAAAGGCAAGCAAGAAGATCCTATAGAGAATTGGCAGCTTTGACCTGTGTGTCTAGGAGAATCTCAAACATAATCAAACGAATACAATCTCACGCCAAAGGTGTAACTATATTCATCACTCATCAACAATACTTTTCATAGAAAATGAAACACAACATGAAGAAAACCAGAGAACCCGAGAAGATGCATCAAATTACACAAATTAGTTTGCAAATTATAACAATGTCAAAATGATGTTACCATATCTATAGTAAAAACAGCCTAAATTTTCAAGAAATAAATATGTTGTGTGATAAATAGACTATTTTTGCATGCAGTTATCCCTTTAGAGGTTCGTGGTATGACAAATACGAAAACTGAGTTATGGGAAGCAATGGAAATACAAGTAATGCGTTACATGTTAATTTAATCTTACGTAACATAATAGATCAACTATTGGCTACTAGAGAAAGGAGAAAAGCACCTCAGATTGACAAGTCAATAAAAATCCACGCAACGCTTCCTTATTTATGAATCTATCAGCTTGTAGAATCCTTAGAACTCCTCCAACCCTACATAATTAAATGCTACTAGCGTTGCAAATAAAAAAAATGACAAGATTGAAACAAAAAAAACTACAAAAGGGTTATTCAAACACACCAAAAGGCATAGCATGTATCAGTAGCCTTGTTCGCTCCTCGGAAGCCACCATTTTCTAGTGCCTGCTTCTGTAACAAAGCAGAAAGGGGTTCCTCTAAAGATAAAAAATAAAAATAAAATTAAAAAACCACTCTCTCAAGTTCAGTTTTTAACAGGACGTTTATATTTTGTTCCTGCTCTTGCATATGCCAGGGATATATGTTTCCTATTTTCAAAATTTTGGACATCCATCTGCAACACTGAGAGTGAAGACATAAATCATACTACCAAAGAAGAAAAGGAAGATCATTAGTCGAACAAGGTTTATCGATTATAATGATCTATCATTAATCACTCATCAACACCATCACGTAGAGCCTAAGCCAAACGAACACTCGAATTCTTTGAATTGCTGTAGAAATCAAGATTCCTAAACCAAAAGATAACTAATAAAAATGCAACTTACATAGCCAAATCTCATATCTTAGTGCATGTCCAGCTAATGAAATGCACGAAACTATAGACAAAAGCAATTAAGTACCTGGGATGCAAGAGGAGCTAGCGTAGGTGCGGTCGATGGGGATGGAGATGGCATTGGAGGTGGAAGAGAAGCTGGAGGAGGAACAATCGGTAGAGGAGTTGCAGGCAGCGGCGTGCTCACTAGTGGAGGAGCGACGACGGGCGGCGGAGCAGTAACCATTGGGAGAGGCGCGGAGAAAGGAGACGGTGTTGAAAATGGAGGCGGCGATGCTGCTGGCGGCGTCAGAGTGGTCATAGGAGGAGGAGTCGCGGTGGGTGTTGAAATCCAGATTTTGGCGTCTCGCCGGTGTTGAAAACTACGGTGGGGTAGCCGGATTTTGGCGCCTCGCCGGAATTGAGAGGAGAGAAGAGAAATTGGGGATCTAGGGTTTTGATTTGGGGGGTTTTGGCGTTACAGAAAGACGAAGATTAGAAGGAGAGAGTGTCGCTGGTTTTACGACAGGGAAACGGAGGGGTGACGACGGCGATTGTGATTTCGCCGGAGAAGATGAACGGAGGGGTGACGACTGCTATGTTGTTGCTGCTGCCGTCGGGTTAGAGAGAGTAAGATGAGCGAAAAAAGAAGACGGAGAAGCAGCGGCGAACGGCGAGACTCGCCGGAAAAAGGAGGAAGACGATGGCGGTGGTGTTTTGCTACTGCTGCTGTTGTGAAGTCGACGAGAGAGAAGAAGGGAACAATGAGAGAGAGAGCGGAAGATTATGAGAGAGAGAGAGAGATGCATCTGTTAGTTTAAAAAAAAGAAAGAGAAAAGAATAAATATTAGGAAGTTAAATTTTATTTATTAAATGTTCATACATAACGTATGACTTAACGGTTCGTAGGATCGTTATATATATTATTAATAGATAACACTCATGCATAACGTATGATTTGACACTGTTATATATGTAAGATGATAACACTTACATACATAACGAATATTGTTATCTTTACAAAAAGTGCGCTCATACATAACGCATTTTAAAAATGTCCGTTATGTATGTAGTGTTATGCATGAGAGTTTTTTTAGTAGTGCTTTGTCAAATAAAGCATCAACATCTACTCGAATTCTATCTTTTATCGGAGCTACCCAAGATCGGGTTGTCGAAAAGTCGGCATCGCTTGCTGATAAGTTGCCCATAATAACATTGCATGCACCTCCGAAGCAACATTCTCTTCCAATTCTTATGTATGCTTCAACCTACAAACATAACCCCAAACCATCCACAACAGCACAACTCACGCCTCATAGTTGTCATCATCCAGCTCCTTCCACATCATCATATATAACTATTTTCATTAAGCAAAAATTATTGCATCGTTTGAGCAGGTACCACCAAATACTATTCTTCCACACATTTTTAACTTTTTTTGCAAAAAAGAAGACTATCGTGCTTTGTACTCGCTCGCATACTTCTTGAGAAAAATTTCCAGGAGGTCACCCATCATAGAATTGGTCCAGGCCAAACACGCTTAACATTGAAGTTCTTCCACTATGGGCACCAAAAAAGAAGATGCATCTTGATGGTATGAGTAACACCTATCAAATACTTAAGCTCTCTTCGAACATGCCAACCCATTCCGACATATTTTCGGAATCTCTCATTCGGATGTGTTTCGGTTCATTCATGTCTCCCTTCGTTTTGAAGTCTTATAGGAGCCGCTCCTTGTCCATGCCTCTGCACCGACTATCACTCTGTACTTCTGCCCCGGGTGTCATAGGCCCACCAGCTTCCGCTTGGTTCGTCCCCAAACAACATGGTACTGGGAGAGGTTCGGCTCTGATACCATCTATAATGACCCGACTTCCGGATTTACGACTAGCCCCACAAACCATCACAAGTCTTTTCTAACGTACTTTGTCCTCATTTGCACATTTCCTGAGAAAAATTTCAGGAGATCACCCATCATAGAACTGATCCAGGCCAAACACGTTTAATCTTGGAGTTCTTTCATTGGACATCAGAAAAGAAGATGCATCTTGATGGTATGAGTAACACCTATCAAATCCTTAAGCTCTCCCATTCCGACATATTTTCGGAATCCCTCTCATTCGGATGTGTTTTGGTTCATACCTGTCCCCCTTCGCTTTGAAGTCTTATACGAGCCGCTCCTTATCCGTGCCTTTACATTGGCCATCACTCCGTATTTCTACCCCAATCGTCATTGCTGGAGGCATGCATGTTGTCCACGTCAGCGTCAAGCGTATCTTGGAGATCTCATGTACATGAGGATGGTTGAGAATATTATGTGGCAACCAAATGAGGAGCCTCTGATCCACGTATAAGAGTCTGTCAGTGACGTCTTTATCGTTTAGCAGCTTGGGAGCACCAGGTCTATCTGGTGCGTTCAGACTTGGCATTGTCGTCTTTTCTGTTGAGTTTTATACTACCAGCTCTGGCTTCCTTCCATAAGCTTCCACTTTTCCTCATAATTTGTGTTTTTTAGTCTTTAATTGGCAATGCAATCAGCTCGATCTCCCAACCTTCTTTGTATCGGTCACCTGTTCACAATCAAGCATTCTTCAAGTATTTTCAAGGTTAGATAATTCGGACCATATTTCGGACTTTATCAGTATTTTTTGGGTTAAATACCTGTCTCATACATATTCTAGCCTTATTGGGTCAGGCCAAATGAGAGATGTAGAAATTAATGAATTAGCTAGCCCAAAAATAAAATAGGATAATTCTCTTTAATTTGACAAATAAAATAGGTCTACCTTATATTGAAATTTTTGGTCATAGAAGAACTGATTGAGGAATGATGATGTGGGCATTGTTGTTGTAGACTTCTAAACTGATATCATGCTTCATGAAATGGCTCTCTTGGAGCTTGAGAGAAAGTGACAATCTATGTCCTCAAATTCTGGATCTTCTGATTTGAGTACTACTTAAATTTAGCCATGAATTTATCATACACCGCGTTCCAATTGTCCAATGAGTTTGGTTGCAGCGACACGAGCCAAGTCTTGTAGTATCACATTTCGACATTTAATCCCCATATCCATACTTATTAATTACTTTTATTTTCTGCCATCTTGTTTAGAAATTCCATTGATTGTGTGTTGCGGGATAATTCTTATGAATGATGTATTTGTTCTTATAAATGATATATTTGTTCTTATCTGATGACAGTCCTTACAATTTCATAGGCATCTTACATTGACTTGGACATGAAACCATTAAAGAAAATGGCCACGGAAAGTATTACTAAAATCGATCATGTGTTCATGTGTTCTTTCTAGATCACAAGTTATTAAAATCGATTTCTGCAAATCTTTCTTGTTGTAAATTTGTAAACACCCATCCATCAACTAGCCATTTATGCTCCCTCTATTTAAATTTGTGTTTATAGAATTTCTTTTGTACATTTAGAGGGGCGTTTACTTTGCGTGATAGGATAGATACATAAAAATAGTATTGGTTAATCTACCCTTTACTTTTATGGATTGATTATTTTTTAGCTTGTTTGATCATCAAATCCTTCATATAATCAAGTAACACCATATTTCGTCTTTGAGAAATTACGTTCACGATCCAAGCAACATAGTAAACTACGTCGAGCTAGAGTTGGATAAGGATTTGTCCTATGAGGAGCATCCTATATCGATTTTGGGTAGGAAGGTCCATGTGCTTAGAAATAAGGAGATTCCTCTAGTCAAAGTCCAGTGGAGTAGACACGATAAGGGTGAGACCACATGGGAGAAAGAAGAGGACATTAGAGTTAAGTATCCCAACTTCCTAGACTAAGGTAAGTAATTTCGAGGACGAAATTTTTTTTTAGTAGGGGAGGATGTAGCAACCCGAAATTTATTTTGCTATTTTTATTCTTAAAAAGTTTATATTATATTATTTATGCAATTAAATATTTAAGTCTTATAAGTCGCGCCTAGAATTATTGCACGAGCATAAGCATGATTATATATTTTTCAATTTGCATGACCTAAAATAATTATGTTTTGAGTCTAAAGAAAATGCATGCATCTTCTTAATCAAAATTAAGTAGGAGTCGAGAAATTTAATTTTAAACACTACTTATATTTGTATTGTTGCTTTTAGTATTGCACAACAAGAAGTAATTTATCTATAGTTCTAATGCATTTAATGTTTGTATTGTTATACGAGAATAAGGATAAAGTTTTAGAAGGACCTATTACTTAGAATTATTAATTTAATTGTAGTAATTTTTTATGGTAGAGATGAAATATTCTAATTTTACGTAAACAAGCTTTAATCTTATCCAAGACTTCATGTGCTATTAGGTTTCTTTGAGGAGATAATTAAAATAATCAGACTTCTTTCAAATCTTTCTAATCTCTCGGTTTCAAGCTTTCTTGGAGAGAAATCTAATTAAACTCATAGTTATCTTTTCTATGTGATTTTCAAGTATAAATAGATGGTACATGTATTCTTTGACTCGCTTGTTAAAAAAAAATAAAATTCCAGATCTTAAATTTCTTTAGAAGTATCTTTCGTTTCCTTTTTCCTTCTGTTGTTGTTCTAGTTTTATATCCTTGTTTACTGTCAAAAGAAAAGAATTCTAAGAGGTATGCTTTATTAAATAATGGTAAAAGTAGCATATACAACCCTAACGTGTCAACATCGATCTCATTTACACCCTTAAGGTAAGGGTTGGGGCTATCAGAACCCCAACGTTTAAAAAGTAGTTGTATATATGACACTTGTTTCCTTCTCTTTTTGCATGGATTTTACATACGTATAGGTGTGTATAGAGTAAATGTGTGTGGCATGGTGAAATTGTTTCCTTTATAGCTTTGAAATTCATTCAATTTAAAAAGTTGTCAGACTAAACTTTACATGGACACATATTTATTTTGATTCCTTTATATGTATATATATAAATTATATGTGTGGGTTGTTCTATTTTGTTTTTATATATTTTTTTTATCTATGAGTGAGCATGCATATGTGTTCATATAAATATTTATATACTTGTTTATAAAATAGCAAATAAGAATTTTGAGTGTTAAAGATTAATATTAGTCGTGTATACCTGTATATCAACATATATATGTTTAATGATTTCGGAAAAAAAAATTTAATAAGTCTTTTTAGTAATGTGTTTCGTTTCTATATGAACCAATCCCTATATATATATATATATATATATATTTATATATGTATAACATATGTAAATTTGTGATTAATAAATGCATCTTGAATATTTTGTGTTTTAAAGCATACATCTTAATATTTCATAATTATTTTTAGGATAGGCGCGCAGGACTTAATTGTTTAATTTGCAAGTTTTTCCAAGTCGAGTCAAGAAGGTTAAGGTGGGGTTAAGTTGCATTTAATATTTATCCTGATTATATATTTTGCACAATTCATACGTGTGATATGCAGGCAGAGCTTTTAGGCTAATTCAGTAAAAGAAGTTAGCCTTTAGGCTATTTGAGACTAAGCAGTTATAGCCTCCGGGCTACGAGACAGTAAAGTTAAAGCCTTCGGGCTAGCAGTTAAGCCTTCGGGCTACCAGACAGTTAAACATTGCTTTCGGGCAATGTGATTAAAGTTACAGTTTTTCCATGTATTTTATTATTGTAACTTATATAATTTGGATAAATGCACCCCACTGAGTTTATAGTACTCACCCCAAAACCTTTTTCAGGAGAGGACTCGGGCGATGATCGGCGTGGCGCGTGAGGATGGTCAATTATCAAGAAATAATAAGAATAAATCCTAGGGTTTATATATATATATATATATTGATTTTACAAGATATAAAATTAATCAAATTAATTTTACTTCAAATTAATTTAGAATTAGACTTGATAATCTAATTATATTCAACTAAATAAATTTAATCGAATATCTAATTTAACTAATTAAATTAGATCATGCCTCAATTAAATAATTTCAATTATTTAATTGGATCAACTATTGAATCAATTCAATTGACATGTTCTATAATTTGTGTGTGACCTTCTTAGGTTCACAACTAGTACTAACAGTAGGTTTATAACAAATTATAATTTAATCAAAAATATTGTTCTATCAATTTATCCAATAAATCAATACACTTGAAATTAACTCTTTAATTTCAAGAACATACAAACCATGGGAACATCTAGCAAGTAGCATGGCTACCAAGCACTGGGTGAAATAGCGAGTGATGAGCCCAAATTTTGTGCTCATTTTGTGTCTTGTTTATAGTTTAGATCGAGTCTTTTTTGTGTCTTTTTTGTCGTAGTCGTGTCTGGGAGGACACAATTTGTATTCAGGGTGTTCAGGACAAAACAGACGGACGTTTGGGCAAAACAAGGCTGCATTCCGCAAAATAGGCACGAGTACAGATAAGAGGCAAAGGGAGGCATACAATCAAGCTCTCAAGCTAAAGCATTGTAGCCCAAATGAGTACCGTGCGGGATTCAGACCTATAAGAAACGCTATGAGCAGAGCAGTGCACGCTTTGGGCAAATGAAGACATGCTTTGGGCAGAGGACTGTGCGCGAATCTTATCCGAAGCAAGAGATAAGGATGGATTGATTTCTTACCTTACTTAGAAGATATCCACCAGATCCATATCAATTTCAAACTCTACATGGATAAGGAAGGCGGCAACCTAATTTCCATCCTTATCTAAAAGATCTCCATCAAATTCAAATCTTGTGCTGATAAGGAAAGAGATCTGGGCGTATCATTCTAAATAAGGAAAGTCACAGCTCAGCCCATCTAAAACCCTAGCCCAAACCAACCCATGGGCTTGGCTTCTTAGCCCACGATTGTAACTCTATAAATACCACTTCTCATCAAGCTAAATAAATTCCATACACTTTAGAATTTCATTTTTACATTCAAACACTTAGTCTAGGGTTTTACTTTGGTATTTTCGAGAGTTTGCCCCTTCGGGGGGCAAACGATCTTTGTATTTTTGTTTCGGCGCTTTGCCCAGAGTAATAAGTAAGTTTCTTTATATTTCTTTTGCATTCGTTTTTTCTTTATGCTTAGGTAGATTTATGAGTCTGGTTATGGGCAAGATGACACAAACATAAACTAAGAATCGTGAGGTCTAATTTGGGCAAACGATCTACATGCATGTGTTCCCGAAGCACTAGGTTTGATTTCAAAATGGTCTTGTTGAATTTGAGTAATTAATAGGCTGTTAACAACTCGGATAAAATAAGATCTCTAATAATTTCGGACTAAATGTTTAGATGCCCTCTTGCATCCGAAAGTATAACGAGTGTGGGCGAGTGGTCGCATGTCTTTGAGCATGTTTTTGGCCATATCGGGTCTGTCTAAATCGAAATGCTGTCTGGGCAAAGGTCCTGTCGAAACGCCATCGTAGGATAGTTGGTCAGATTAGATAATAAGTAATTGTCATAGACTTTACTTATTTTACACTGAAAGGATAGATTGGTTCTGGGCAGAGGAGCACGTGACACCGTGACAATGGGGGCGACTTTGCTTAAGAGCTATAACCGATTGATGCATTCATGTAGTGAAAATATTTGTACCTATGACCGAGTCGAGTTTATGTTTATTGATTCGAACCTTAGTCCAGATTCATATTTTATTTGTTTAATATTTTTATTTTCGTGTTGGCCAAAGCGTGTGGTCTGTTGCCCAAAGCAAAACTCTTTTTAGTGACACTGGTGACCAAGAGAAAGCTACACTCAACTCCTCGTGGGATCGACCCTATACTTATCGCTTGCTAAGCTTGCTATGGGCATAGGAATTTTTAAATGTATTTTGACCGACCCGATAAAACGACAATCGGGGCGTCGTCAGCGAGCAAACCTATTTTAGTTACGAGTCGTAATATACGTACGGTCCTTCTGTTATCTAATCTTTTAATTAGATATTGAGCATGGATTTAAATCAAAAACTCAAACAATCTAATAAATATATTTTCATTCAAATTCTATAAGTACTAAAAAATGAATCAACATTCATTACGCCTTGGTCAAGGTCTTAGAGTTATGAATAATGAAAATCATATAGGAGATTCTCTCGACAAAATCGAGTAATAGATTATGATCACTCATTAATCTTCATATACGTTCAAATCACATTTAACATAAACCCTTGACGATTGTCATGCAATCAGAGAATATATCAAAAAGCAACATAACTCATATAAGATTACTATGGTGTCTCAAGTCTAAGGACTAATAGTATACTATTGTAAGTTATAAATTCTTATTTCGACAAACTCCATATAAGAATTTTCTAGCGGGTCAGTTCAATGTACTTGTACTCCAACAAGCATCCATGTATGTATACTTGCATCAACCATGCAAACATTGATGAAATACAATGCTATAATCTTATAAGAATATACCATGCGTGCGAGTCTTTATTCAATAATTCTATGTCCTATCTTGAATAGACATTTAACTCGAAACAAATTTAAGACCAAAGTTTCATAGACATATTTCATAATCACCATCATATGCGTGATCACGTCTCATAACTTTATAAAGGTCTAAGGACATTATCTAATTCATACAAGTTATTAAATAACTAATATATTAGATAAGTAAATGCCTTTCATAAATATAAATTCCAACATAAATTGAACATACAAAATAATTATAAAAATAAAAAGTAAATCAACCAATCTAATTGGTGCGCCGGGTGTAACTCTTTTAGTATCAACACAATTAACTACTATGTCTCTCACGCCTCATCATATCGCTTACAACACTAGTCTAATTAATTTGTATACAATTATAACAAGCTAAAAACTAACAAATTAACATAATCATCTAATCAAAATAAAAAATTCATTTTTTCAATTTATTCTTTATCAATGGTAGATTGATCAGGGTCAAATTTTGTGAGTTCTCGGTAGAGTAGCACACTATTATATTGACCCATAAAATATGTTATATTGAAACAATAATTATATTGAACGTTTTATTTATTAATATTAAGTTATGAACTGATTAAAAGATATATTTAGGGATCTCATTTTTATTGTACCACACCGTTGTCTACGATATTAGATACTGATCTCAAACCCTACACTAACTTAGAACTGGACAGGAGACCTTAGTATTAAAAAATTAGTACATTACCACACACAAAAATTAAGGGACCATTTTATGCGAGGCTAAGAACACTCACATCAGTTCACTTATAATTAGTTATATCTCTAAATTTATGCTAAAATAATAAAAAGTAAGATAAAAAGTTCATTCAATAAATCTCCTAAATTGAGGAACTCCACAAAAATATTTACACTTCTTTATATTTTTCCATCCAATTTGGGAGATCTGAATTTAATGATCCCAAATCAAATTTTCCTTCAAACTAAACTTTCCCTTTGAGCGGGAATTGAATGCTGATCTTCCCGCCAATCTATCAGTTGCTTACAGTTTTCTCTTTTTGTTCAGTTACTTTATTTATTTATTTATGTTTATTCTCACATTTCTGGAATTTATTTATTTATTTATGTTTATTCTTTTATTTCTGGAACTAAATTTAACTCAACTCATTATTGCTTTTGTTCTCTCGTTTTCCCTTTTTTCTTCCAGTGCAAATCCACATTCGACTTCTGAAATGCAACCCTAATTTCCAGAGTATGATTTCTTGTTGCTGCACCCGAATTCCAATTGCGTTCTTCTACAGAAAGGAAAGGTCACTGCTGCTCAAATTTCGTTAGTTTGTCGCTTTAATTTTCTTATTTCTCATATATTTGTTCGATGTATTGTGAATTGTTCAATGTTTAAAAATTAACCAATTAATATCGTTTTCAGTTGATTGTTAGAACAAGTTTTTAGCCCTAGACATACTTGAATACATCTAATTTTACTCAGTTCTCGATTGTGTTTATTCGTCCCTGAATCTGAGTGGGTTTGGAAGATGATTTGGTCCCTTTTTATGATTTTTCAGGTTGCATTAGACTATTTTGTTCAGTGTAGATCACATTCATTGATTTCACGGTCTTTTGAAGCTCGTAAATCGTTTACTTGGCGAAGATTCTGTTCGGGATATTTAATGATGGGTGGTGACTCAAATTCAATTGAATCCGCCTCTAATGGCGAGGCGAATGCTAAGCTAGTCTCTCATAGGACTTATCAGGTTGTGATTGCTGCAACTCAAGATATGGGTATCGGGAAAGATGGTAAGTTGCCATGGAGACTGCCCGGTGATCTTAAATTTTTCAAAGATATAACCATGAATACATTGGATCCCGATAAGAGAAATGCTGTGATGATGGGGAGGAAAACTTGGGAAAGTATCCCCCCTCAGTTCCGACCTTTGCCTGGTCGGCTCAATGTTGTGCTGACGCGTTCTGGAAATTCTGATGTTATTGCTGATGCTGATAATGTTGTCTTATGTGGAAGTGTTTCATCAGCTTTGGACTTGTTAGCAGAGCCCCCTTATAATTTGTCGATAGAGAAGGTTTTCCTGATAGGCGGTGGCCAGATTTTGAGGTAGAATCTAACTCTCTTACAATGTTCATTTTTATTTTTCAATTGTTATATATCTATGTGCAATGGAAGGAAAAATAATTATCAGTACTGATGCAGGGAAGCCCTTAATGTTGAGGAATGTGAAGCTATCCACGTAACTGAAATTACTAGTCATGTTGAATGCGACACGTTTATACCTCCTATTGATATGTCAGTTTACCAGCCATGGTACTCATCCTTCCCCGTTGAGGAGAATGGGATCAATTATTTTTTCACGACATATGTACGACTAAAGCCTTCTACTAGCAAAACTCTCGAGTCTGGCCATGATAGGAATTGCAATGGTAATAATACATCACATTCCACAAAGCCCAAACTGTCAGATTTCTCTTTCCTTCCAAAGATTATCTTTGAGAAACATGAAGAGTTTCTATACTTGAGACTGGTTCAAGATATTCTCTCTATTGGGAACAAAAAGGATGACCGCACAGGGACTGGAACTCTTTCAAAATTTGGTTGCCAGGTATCTTGTAAGCTCAAATAGCACTACATTTTCAACTTAATTTGTTGCTTCATGTTATTTTTGCTTAATATAGCTCTTTTAATAGTTGTGTTGTAAAATTTTCAGATGCGCTTTAACCTGCGTAAATCTTTCCCCCTTCTTACCACCAAGGTATCCTTTTGAAAGATTTCTGCTTTGAAGTAATTTATTTGAAATGATGTAGTGCTTCCATGCTCATGTTTTTATTTTATTTTTGTTGATGCATGAAGGAACAATTTTTTTATATGTGCTGCAAGTCAACAATTGACACTTCCTAACTGTGCTTGTGGTGGTTTATGACTGTTATGTTGGTGTAAAGAGGGTTTTCTGGCGTGGAGTTGTTGAAGAGCTTTTGTGGTTTATCAGTGGTTCAACAAATGCTAAGGTAATATTCAACTTGATTGTATTTTCCTTAAATTGGAACTGAATTAGAATTTGTTAGGTTAATATTGTTTGAAGGTAATAGACTAATAGTTGTATCTTGTATGCCTACAAATTCAACTAGCAAGATTCTTTCTGACAATTTCTTGTCACTTGTACTTTCCTCACACGAAAGTTGTCCCGCCACCTGTCTCTTGTACTTTTTCTTGTTAAAATTGTAATACACTTAGTATTACAACTTCTTTAGTTTTATATGCATTCTCCATCTATATGACATTTCTTATATGTATATTTTATGTTTGCATATTTTATTTTATTTTTAAACGCAACCCAGCATTACTAATAATGGAATGCTCTTTTATACAGATTCTACAAGAAAAAGGGATACACATATGGGATGGCAATGCATCTAGAGAATACCTTGACAGGCAATTAGTACTTCAAAATTTTGATATTTTAGGCTTAATAGCCAAAATTTCCAAAAGCATTCTATAAATTCGCAATCTTAAAGAGAACTGTCAATTTAGTTATGGCATTTGTATTATTGCAATCTCGGCCGATTGGCGAACAGTTGAGTCACTTATCAAGTACCGATAAAACATATATAACCTACCCTAGTTGATGAGGATTTACTTAATTTGACTAAATTGTCATCTCTTAGTTTTAACCACGTTCACGAATTGGGCAAAATTGCTTGTGACAGTTGTTACTAAGTTGACAGCTTTTTAAGATTTAGATGAAATAGCGAATTCGTGTGAAGATTTGGATTTATTTTGGCTTTTAGGCTGAATTCTTATTGTATATGTTATATCTGATGAAAGAACATATTTATTTCTTTTCTCCAGTATTGCTCTGACTGACAGGGAAGAGGGAGATTTGGGGCCAGTATACGGTTTTCAGTGGAGACATTTTGGTGCTAGGTTAGTGCCGATTACGGACCCTGTAGGATAAGCTGAGAAACAATATAAATTTCATTTCCTATAGTTAAGAATATTTGTATTGCAGATACACCAATATGCACGCAGATTATACAGGACAAGGGTTTGATCAGTTGCTAGATGTGGTTGACAAGATAAAAATAAACCAGATGACAGGCGTATCATCCTTTCTGCATGGAATCCTTCTGATCTTAAGTTAATGGCCTTACCTCCTTGCCATATGTTTGCTCAGGTTGTAATTAGTTGCTATCATCCCTTCATCTCTTTTAGTTTGCCTCTTCCATTCATAAAATGTTCTCTTACAAACGAGTGAAAATATAAGAAAACAAGAAATGAAGCTAGTAACATTTTTATCAATTTGGCTAATTTTGTCTTTATTTTTCTAACATGATTTGCTGCAGTTTTATGTAGCCAATGGTGAGCTATCTTGCCAGATGTATCAACGTTCTGCTGATATGGGTCTTGGGGTTCCATTTAACATTGCATCCTATGCTTTGCTGACATGCATGATTGCTCATGTTTGTGGTATGCGTTTTTTTCTGAATTTTTTTTTTGATATATCACACATACTATGCTCTACATGTCATATGGGTACTATGATGGTTAGTTAACCAAATATCACTTATATTCTCTATTCTACCCTCAGATCTTGTTCCTGGTGATTTTGTCCATGTCATTGGAGATGCTCATGTTTATAGAAACCATATCAGCCCTCTGCAGGACCAACTTAAAAAACTTCCAAGACCTTTCCCAGTAAGTGTCGCATTTATATTAATTATTATGTTCAACATACTAGTATTTACTCAGTATAAATGTCTGTATTATTTAGTTATAATCTAAAGATCCTAGATGATGCTTTGTACTAAGCTTTTCTATTTTGGACATCTAATTGATTTCTGCGACAATCATTCTATATCTATTGGTAACTTTTACAAGATTAGCAACCCCAATTTAGTTAATGATTTTTTTTAGATCCAGAATGGAAAGGTATATCAATTTAAACTATAACCCTGAATACGCAATTACACATTCATGCAATAACTGTTTCTTTGGTACTGCTCCATGATTTGGTATTCTGTTTTCATTGTCAAAACAGATATTGAAGATCAACCCACAGAAAAGGGACATTGATTCATTTGTTGCTGCTGATTTTGAGATTAGAAATTATGAGCCTCACCAGAAGATAGAAATGAAAATGGCAGTGTAAATTAAAGCAATCCGTCATGTTTCCCCAAAGCTCCAGGTCTTTGTCGACAGGCTTCAGGTTGAGATTATGTGTTTTTTCACTATGCACAACGTGCATATTTGCTGCGCGTTTTGCTGCTTCAACTTGGCTGATATCAATGTATCGACTCTTGTCCTTGCAATAGAATATAGTGTTGGTTGTACGACTCGTGTTTTGTGGAATTAGCATTGTGATGTTAACATACACTTAAAGATAGCTGCATTCGCTATAGGAATGCTCAATTTGATCTGTTAAATATCGTGGGCGTAGAGAATGCAAATACTAATAGCTTGGTGTTTTTTATATAGTTGCTGAGAAATAGTTGGATTTTTAGATTGTTTTTCCCAGGGCAATGTTCCTTTTATTTACCACCTAATAAAACTTGATTAATAATATGAATGAAATATATTTGAAAATTAATTACTTGGTATCACTGTCATCGTTAATTTGATTGGTAATGGTAACAACTAACAAGTAACAATACTTGCTTAGTGTCTGTATAATTATTTTGAATTTATTAAAAAAAATTATTGAAAAAACAATATATTAGCACTTAATAAAGATCAAGTACAGACATTCACATGAAACCGTACGTCCCGTCGCCGATTGAATGAAAATTGAAAGCTACCAATTTATTTTTGCAAATCGCTAATACTTATTTTTTTTGTTTCTAAGTAAAAGATATCTACCATACATTGAATAAATACTCTTCATAATAAATAAAGTAATAATAATAACAAAAAACCAGAAATTCCTATTATTGCAATCAATGTTAGTAAGTGTTGCAACTTCCAACATTTTCAAAATTTTCACTGACCACTCTCTGTATCAATTGAGATTTCAATTCCATTTAAGTTTCTCAATGGCTTACCATTAAAATTTCACCTCCAACTTTATGGCCAATCGCTTATAACTTACGTTTTTCGCCTCCAAATTTAAGAAACATCATGACGACGTGAATAACAATAATAATGATAGCAATAAAACTACAGTAAAAAAATTTAAGAAGGAAAAAAAAAAAAGATAAAACATTTACGAGTTTCCCAATAGATTCCCCAACATTAAAAAATTCTCATTTCGGTACCTAACGTAATATGTAGGTGTTGTAACTAAAATGTCCCGAGTCACATTTTTCAGAATTGAAAAAATCGATCCGTCACTTTAAAGGCTGGTTTGAGACCCGTGACAATTTAATTAAAATGTCTAAATCTTGGGTATCAAAATGATATTTTTAAAACATTAGGATGTTTTTGGGAAATTGGTAAATGTTGGGACAATATATATATTTTCCCATAAATATTAAAATATGTAACAATTTAATCCAAAAGTGAGGTCTCGCTCCAATTTTATATAATCAAGTTTATACCTATAAAAGCTTACTTCATATAATCTCTTTGCTTAAAAGAGTTTGGTGTGTAAATGCGAATCAAGTTAGATTACTAGTACTTTGTAATCCATTTCAAATCGAACATCGCTAATTTTTTTGTTTTTTGTTTAAAAAAATAGCAATGAAAATTTTAGTAAGATATTGAGTTACATTATTTTCCATCGTGTCATAAACTATGTGGCCTTTTCTTTTGGTATCACGTCGGTGTTTGTTTATTCATTTTTACAGTTATGATATTTATTACATCTATATCTATATAAACTATAATAGCAAGTCCGTACTGTCAAAGGGCGAGTTTCTTTCTTGTCTTGCCCAAAAACTGTAGTCTTGTCACACAGCTGCCCGCCTAGAAGAGCCACTATTTTTAGAAAGTTCTTTTTTCAGTTTTTTTTTTTAATTTGTTTTCAATATTCCATTTCTAGAAATTATATATTAAATGTTATATAATAATTATGCATTTACATTTCCAATCATCTATTTAATTTTTTGCATAATATTAGTTGTGGTTATACACGTAATTATAATTTGTATGACAGTGTGTATAATTAGATCTCCTTTTAATATATTTTAAGTTTTTGACATTACATTAAACGTATTTTACGGAATAATGACATATGTTGGTCCCAAGACGGATACCTTGGTGTAGAGGGGGGGGGGTGAATACACCAAGGTTTAAAAACTTTTCCAAGTTTTAAACTCTTTTCAGAGAGCTGGTTGTGTTCGATCCAGCTGGATGGCAGCTTGATCGACACAGCTGGCTGTGTGTGTGTGCGGAATGTGGTGGATTTGGAAAGTCCGTCTGTTGCTTCAAATATATTGCAAAGCTCTGTTTCACTTTTCAGTTAGTCAGTTTATGCAGATTGAAATGTATGCTTATGAGAGTTAGTAACATGCATAAAACAAAGCGATAAATAACAAGAGCATTTTTAACGTGGTTCGGAGTAACCCCTCCTACGTCCACGACCAGATTCACTGGTAATTCACGACCACTTGGTTTCCAAGTACCAAGCAACTTCACAACTCTAACCCGAGCTGTGTTCCAACAGTTTGCGGGCACTGTCAAGCCTACACCTTCAGTTTCCGGGTACTGAAGAACCTATCCACTCGAATTACGCGCTTCGAGCAAGCGTACCTTTACCTAACCTTTCTGGATTTGGGTTTGGGTATGGGGTTCCAACTATGAACGAGTTCTTACAATGAAGAACAAGGAGTATGATGAACTCGTTCAGACTAGGCTTAAGATATTTATTCTGATCTATTCTGCCTATGACTGAATCTGTGAACAACTAAGAACACTGTTGACCGGGTGTTCTAGAAAGATTTGGCTTTGTAGATCGTTGTTCATTTTTCTGTTTTCTTCTATTTCTTCAGTCGTCTTACCAGCCTCACCCGTCAGCCTCTTCTTTTCAATGGTGAGGAGGTATATATATATAGATGAAGATTCAAACTAGCCGTTGGAAGAGAGCCGTTTGAATCTTACCTACTCTTGTTGACTTCTGGCCTTTACCTACGAAGTAGGTCTGCATCTGCAGAGGCTATTCCTTCTCTGATTTGACTGCGTCAGACAAGATCTTCTGACATTGGGATCTTGTCTTGGAGAAGATCTTCGTCTTCGAGCTGTCAAGCGTCTCTGCTGTGTCTTCAGCGTCTTGGACTCTGCTGCGTCTCGACTCTGAGCTGTATCTTAGACCTGTGCTGTATTATCATCCTGAGCTGTGTCTTCAACCTGATCTGTGTCACTGACCTGAGCTGTTTAGACCTGAGCTGTGTCATCGACACTAAGCTGGGTCTTTTACACTGAGCTGGGTCTTTGACACTGAGCTGGGCTTCCGTCACTGAGCTGGGTCTTGATGCTGCAGGATCTTTGAACTCTGCTTGGTCTTGTTCTGCAGAGTCTGCTCTGTTGAGATCTTAAGCTGTCTGCTTAGCTGTGTCTTCTGCTATCTTCAGCTGTCTTCAGCGAATCTACCTGTAAACTAAGAAACTCTATAAGCTCAAACAGGTGAGCTGAAAAACGCTTAGGCTTGTGCGATCATCTACTCGGTTGGGGTCAGCTGAATTTTGGTATCCAATCAAAACTCTATTAATTTTCCCAACAATTTCCCCCTTTTTGATGATGTCAAAACCTAACTGAGAAAAACAACATGCTTCCCCCTAAATGAGAAAGTGGGTTTAAAAGATTTCAGCAGAAGATTAAATTCGAGTTCGATTTCGGACAAAGAGTTATTGTCATCAGGGTGAGCTTGAGAGCAAAAAAAAATATTTCAGTTTTATTAATCCATAAAAGATGATTACAAGATATACAGGATCAACGAACTGAAAAATTGACAAAAACAATTTAATCCCAGTTAACTGGGTCTTCATTTCTGCTGCTGCTGCTGATTCTTCATTCTATCTTCTTCCAAACTCGCTCATCCGTTCTTAATCAGACGGTTAAATATCATCTCGCTCCAGCCTTCCGTATTCTTCTTCGTAGTTTGCCTTGGAAATTTTCCTCCCGATCACCCATCTGTTTACTTCAAAGAATAATCTTTGATTTGTCGTGAAGTTGAGTTCCAGTATCAACGAAGGCTGGATATGATACAGCTGGGGAGCGGTGAGCTGGATCTTCGCGGTATTTGCAGCGTTGAAGAATGCCTTTGCCGTCATCCTGTCTTGATGAAAAAGCTCATTTAGATGCATCATGAAAGCAACATCTGGGGGCGTATTTGGGTAAGCTTCCAGATAATAGAAATCTTCGATGAACTCAAACTTTGTATGTTCCCAGTCGTCGTTTAGCTCTTCTGGGATCCATTCATCTACTCTTCTCCGCTCATCGGCATCCGAGACTTTTTCTTTGCAGCTCTTATGCTTGCTCTTTTCTTCGCTCGCTTCTTTTCTTCGGCATTGAGCGTACTTTCTTTCTTCTTCTCGTTGTTCTAGGAGACTTTTCATCTCTTGCTTTTGCCGAGTTACAAAGTTGCGAGCCAATGAATATCATTGAACCGTTCGGCGTGGCTCGCTAGCTTTGGCAAGAGGATGATCATTCTGCTCCATTTCCTTTCCGTCCACTGGTTCATCCGCATCCAAATTTCCAAGAACAACTTCGTCAATCTCTCGATCGCATCACTTGGACTTCAACATGCCTTTTCCTTTGCCCGTCTTTGAAGTTTTTCTGTTGTCATTACCTTCCCCCTTTTTGGCATAATCAAGAAGAGTGGAGGAGAGGTTGACTACTGTCTCATTCAGCTGGGCCAAGGCTTTGTCAATGTCAGCAATCTTTGCTGAGTTGTCTGCTGTGACTAGGTTGAGCTGTGCTGTGCCGTCGTTCAGCTTTGAACCGATTGTCCACCTCCTTGTAAAGATTGAACATTGGTGGATGTCGGTTACGTGGGAGAGAGTCTGCTGTTGGAGAGCGTCCAGCTGGCTGGATAAATCGATGACGCGGCTTTCCAGCGGAGCTTGGAGGTTTGAGATGATCTCAGGGACTCTCTTCTCTAGATGATTTGAATTATCAATACGTTGAGACACGAGAGACTGTTTGAGATCTCTGCTGGTGCTTTCCTGCAGATCCAGAGCGAATCTGTGAATGTCGTCAATGGACTGTCCATTGCTCTGGACTTACGACTCTATAGCTGTGATGCGCAGAAGGGTATCAACATTTGATTTGAGTCTATCCTGAAAAAGGATTTCCTCGACTTATTTGGCGATCTCGTCCTTCATTGCATCAGAAATCACAGTAGGATCCGTCTGGGTCCCGGATTCGGCTTGGCTGGGTTTTACTGCCTCGATCTCGACCAGTGAGCGAGTATCATCGGCAATTGGACTCTGTGGGGCAGCTTCGGTTGGCTCAACTGTTGCATCAGTTGGCTCTTCTTCAATCATCATTGCCTCAGCTGTGTCGGCAGGGACAGCTTCATTGGCAGTATCAACTGGAACGATCCAGCTGAGATTGTGTAGGTAGGAGTTGGCACGAGAAATGACTTCCTCAGAAGGTGGTACTTCATCCTGTTCAACCTTCTGAATGAAGATCTGGATCAGCTCGTCTTGATGCTCAAAGGCATCCTGTAGACTTCCAAAACCAAATATCTCCTGCAGAGCTGCTTCTTTGGCTTTAAGCTTATCGAAAGAGAAGAACTCCACCATTTCTTCATTTACGTACCAAGTGGCCATCTTGGTAGCCAAATAAAATTTGAAGTCGCTTACAGTGACTAAGGCAGCAGGGAACGAGGCAAGAGAGGGATAATGTTGCAGTGCGCTCTTTATTCCTTGGAGTCTGAGGTCCTCGACCCTCATGACTGTGGCAGCACGTGCAACGGCTCTGGGACTGAGGATTTCGATTTCCTCAGAAGAAGAAGTAGGACATGATGGTTCAGCTTGGTATTCATCATCCAGTTGCAAAGGAGCGTCAGCTGGATGGGGCTCTTTAGGTGAGCTGGGTGCTGAAAGATGGGTGGTTTCAGGTACTGAAGAAGTAGGGGAAGAATCTTGGAGAAGTACCTGAGGATGAGGAGGAAGGAGAAGAGAGTGTTGTTGAGGCGGAAGGAGAAGAGAGTGTTGTTGAGGAGGAGATCCAGATGATGTGAGATCAACTGGAGCGGGTTGTGAGGATGCTTGAAGGATTTGGCGAAGTGGAATAGCATCCTCCGGGTCAGGGTGGGGGACCACTATTTGTGGTTCCTCAGCTTCACGTGAAGCAATCACAAACTCCCTTCCTTGATCTGTGCTGGAGGAGGAATCCTGAGCTGTCTCCTCGCCGATCCGATCTCCATTCGGGCCTACCGGATTGTCACCGGCTTCTCTGTTGTATCCTCAGCTGGCTTGCTGGCTGCCTTAAATTTGAGCTTCTTTTTGGCAGGTGGAGATCCAGCTGGCTGAGTTTCCTCCGGCTGTTTTCTTTTCCCGGTTGAGAGGAGAGGCGATCTGTTGTTTTGCCTTCTCGCATCTTCTTCTTCCCTTCGTGGTCGTTTTCTTCATCAAGTCGAGAGCCGACTTTGTTTTTCAAACGAACTTTGGACACGGGGAACTCTTTCCGTGTCTTTCCACTTGATTTGCCGTCCAGTTGTGTAGTGTTCTATTATGCACGCCGCCTTGGTGCATAAATAGATGGTCTCCCTACAGCTGAATTTGGTGAAGCTGTCATCTTCGAAGTGAATTTTCTTCGACTCTTTCTCCAACTTTCCCATAAAGTAGGAGAACCAATCCACAGGATCATTCCTGAGGATGGCTATCATGGGCTTCAGCTTGGGTATGCTGATTTCTCCTTGAGATCCAGCGATACCTAGAATACACTTCTGGGTGATATCCGTGCGATCCGAATTTGGGCTTCAGCAGTAGCTTGGACATACTTGCCCTGTAGGGTTTCGGCTTGAACAACATCTGATCCAATTCGGCCTGGATCTCTTCTCTGGTGTAGTTGTCTGGGGAGCGGTCCCCAAGAGTTTTCAATCCGAACAGCTTGTTCAATATCCGGTTGATGTTGATGTCGACGTCCCAGGGAGTTGTGTGCCCTGTCTTTTCTTTGAGTTGGAGGGAGATGTTGGAGCGGAGACGTTCTTCTCTGTTCGTCATCTCCATGAAGAACTCTACTACTTCCCGGCGGAAGATGTTCTTCGGACGCGCCGTCGCCCATTGAAGTAGGCCTGCCTTCTCGATGAGATCCAGCACCTCCTGGAACTCCGAGTTCTTGTAGTTCTTGGGAGTTAAGCAACTCTCAAGGTGCAGTTTTGACATGAGGTTCTCTGATTGGTTCGCTCCTGGGGTTATCTTCTTTGGTGCCATTGAATTTATCTGTATTGAGGAGTTAGAAGAGTACAAGAGAAAAGAGTTTTGCAGAGAGATAAACAAGAACTTGATTTGCAGAAAAATTTCAGAGATAATAAGTAAATGTGGCGACGATTTGCATATCTTTGATATATATATCAACCGTCTATCTTGATGAACGATTGAGATCTTTAGGTTTGAATTCAAGATCTGCGGCTGGGAGAGATTTGCGCAACACGTTAAGTGACGTGAGTATGTAGATTGTAGGTCACGCGCGCGTGAGGTAGTCAAAACGTTCTGACTTCTCCCTCGACTTTCCCGAGCTACAGTACCCTGCATGCTTTTCATTAAATGCGATGGGATTCGATTTGCTGGATGGCTTATTGACGAATCCTTCTAAGGAATGATTGTGAATTTTGAATTTAAATTCAAATATTTTCATCCTTAAATAGCATATTCTTCAGGGAAGTAAATGAAAGACTGCAAACCTGTCAGCTGAACTTTTTAGTCAGCTGATACCTCGGCTGTGTTTCTTAATGTTGAGTTACTCCTTCAGTTTAACTATCCAGCTGAGCTTGATTCCCCCTCAGCTGGTTTCCCTTCCTGAAAGGTCAGCTTGGACATAGTATCCATCTGATATTACAGCGGTCTTCTCCTTTGCTTGATTGACAGTTCTCCTCAGGTGAGAATTTGTAGATTTTGCTTGAATTTTAGTCAGCTGAGTTCCCTTTAGCTCTTCGACTGATGTCCAGCGGAGCTTGATTCCCTTTTTGGCTGGGAAATCCTTCTGAGTTTTGGGATCCAGCTGAGTTTGTTTCCCATCAGCTGGATGAACTTTTCTTTATCCGGTTTGAGCAGTCCAAATAATTCACACACATCAACTTGACTTGAATTTCAGCAGATTGTGCTTCGATGTGAATTTTCTCAACAATGGATAATCTTGAAATGATAGTAGGTGGCATTTTCTTCAGCTGCATCCTACTTCGTTTGAGCGGATTTTCTCACCATCAGCTTATTTCTTTGATGAAGTCTCAGTTTGTATAGCAAGTAGACAATTTGTCCTAATCCTGTCTCCAAGATCGCTTCTCTACTCTTCGAGACCAATGTACTCGAAATATCGGCCGAATTTTCGTTTTGTATCCAAACTTTATTTCACGATTGGTCCTATGGGTTTCTTCATTTTCTTCATTGGTTGAATCAATAAGATGTTTCAGACATCTTAATCAGAGCAATCATCCTCATCTTTCCTTGCTGTGATCCAGTCTATTGATGCTCCGTACAAGCATGGCAACTTCTTCGTGCAATTCTTCTTTGCTCATATTTTTGAACTTCTTTCTGACTTTTTCAGTCTGAGCTGATTGAGCTGATCTTCTTGACTCTGCACTGAGAGCTGTCTCTTTTCTCGAGTCAGCTCCGTTTCATTCATCCGGCTGGATGATTCTCCGCTTGTGATCCCCAGATCAAATTCGTTGGCTTTCAAGATGGAGAACAATTTTTTCGTCTCCATGCTGCCAAGATCAGTTCTGCTTTGGTGAACCACCTTGTGTGTACACCATTCTGAGGAGAGAGCTGCAAGAACTTTTAAGTTCTTATCTCGAACTGTATAATTCCCAGTTTGGATCGTCTCGAGACGGATACCTTGGTGTAGATGGGGGGTGAATACACCAAGGTTTAAAAACTTTTCCAAGTTTTAAACTCTTTTCAGAGAGCTGGTTGTGTTCGATCCAGCTGGATGGCAGCTTGATCGACACAGCTGGCTGTGTGTGTGTGCGGAATGTGGTGGATTTGGAAAGTCCGTCTGTTGCTTCAAATATATTGCAAAGCTCTGTTTCACTTTTCAGTTAGTCAGTTTATGCAGATTGAAATGTATGCTTATGAGAGTTAGTAACATGCATAAAACAAAGCGATAAATAACAAGAGCATTTTTAATATGGTTCGGAGTAACCCCTCCTACGTCCACGACCATATTCACTGGTAATTCACGACCACTTGGTTTCCAAGTACCAAGCAACTTCACAACTCTAACCCGAGCTGTGTTCCAACAGTTTGCGGGCACTGTCAAGCCTACACCTTCGCCCGGTATCGAAGAACCTATCCACTCGAATTACGCGCTTCGAGCAAGCGTACCTTTACCTAACCTTTCTGGATTTGGGTTTGGGTATGGGGTTCCAACTATGAACGAGTTCTTACAATGAAGAACAAGGAGTATGATGAACTCGTTCAGACTAGGCTTAAGATATTTATTCTGATCTATTCTGCCTATGACTGAATCTGTGAACAACTAAGAACACAGCTGACTGGCTGGGTGTTCTAGAAAGATTTGGCTTTGTAGATCGTTGTTCATTTTTCTGTTTTCTTCTATTTCTTCAGTCGTCTTACCAGCCTCACCCGTCAGCCTCTTCTTTTCAATGGTGAGGAGGTATATATATATAGGTGAAGATTCAAACTAGCCGTTGGAAGAGAGCCGTTTGAATCTTACCTACTCTTGTTGACTTCTGGCCTTTACCTACGAAGTAGGTCTGCATCTGCAGAGGCTATTCCTTCTCTGATTTGACTGCGTCAGACAAGATCTTCTGACATTGGGATCTTGTCTTGGAGAAGATCTTCGTCTTCGAGCTGTCAAGCGTCTCTGCTGTGTCTTCAGCGTCTTGGACTCTGCTGCGTCTTGACTCTGAGCTGTATCTTAGACCTGTGCTGTATTATCATCCTGAGCTGTGTCTTCAACCTGATCTGTGTCACTAACCTGAGCTGTTTAGACCTGAGCTGTGTCATCGACACTAAGCTGGGTCTTTTACACTGAGCTGGGTCTTTGACACTGAGCTGGGCTTCCGTCACTGAGCTGGGTCTTGATGCTGCAGGATCTTTGAACTCTGCTTGGTCTTGTTCTGCAGAGTCTGCTCTGTTGAGATCTTAAGCATGCCTTGGTGTCTTCGCTATCTTCACCGTCTTCGCCGAATCTACACATGTCATCACAGCCCCAAATCCCGAGGGACGGCTAAGCCGGGGTGCGACTAGGGGTTGGAATTAAGAAGCGGGAAAGAAGGGGGAATCAACGAATAAAAGACGATGATATCATTATTGAACAATGATACAATATTAAAGTGTATGGAGTTATCCAAAGTGAGACAATCTCGAAGGATTTCTCGATATAAAAGTTCAGTAGTTCTAGGGTTTTTAGTACACAGTACTAAACCGAATATCACATGATATGAAACATCATAATGTCTTGCAGCGGAAAAAGACGTAGATTGACTTCACGTATGAAGACATGAAGTCAGGGCTTTACTAGCTTCACTGATGTAACCAATAACTCAAAACATCCGCCGTCACTGGTCGCTCAACCTGCACATTTAGAAAACATATGCAGGGCTGAGTACAACGTACTCAGTGAACACTTGCCAAAACATATAATAGATTTTATAGATTAATCATGCATCTCCACAGTAACACACAGGGGTTTTTCAGAAAAAGCCCGTGTTTACTAAATCATTTTCGTACTTGTTTCTCCACTTTATTTATTCAATTAAAACCATATCTGAAACAACGCCGGGGAAGGTGGCCACCTTCCGCGAACGCAACTCACCATGGCTGGTCGCCCCTCAACAGGGTCCATACTCATGGCTACCGTGTACACTAATTCTGGAAAGCACCCTTTTGGCTAACTCAGAATCCGATCGATTATAACAGTTGGCGAACCAACACAGATAGGCATAATAGAACTCACAAAACAAATTCTTTTATGCCAAGATAATCACTTTAAAACATGATTTTTAAAGCGATAAGAAAAACAGAGCAAAGCTCGAGTTATTCAGTAAATAGAATAGCCACATTTTATTTGTATAATAGAAAAGCCCACCTCAACAGTTTACAGAACGAATTACCAAGCTTCCGCCTTCCGTCCTTTCTTCTATGCACGATCCTTTTATCGTAAATAAACAAATCTTAGTAAAATGGTCTAGACGGAATTTGAAACTATAACGGACTCGATAACTTGATTAATCTTTTAAGGCTTTGGCATTTTATTAATATATTATTAATATAATGAAATTTTAATAGTTTTCAAGTTGGTTTACAACTTGACTTTTACTCGAAGCTTAGAATGTTCATAACGAAAGTCAATGATTAATATTGACTTAAAAGTTTTCAAGAAATCAAATAAATTGATTAAACTTGAACGAAATTAGAATTTGGGAAATTTTGCACAGCTGCAGCAAATTAAAACTTAAATACAGAATAGTGTATTTCGAATCTGAGAATGGGCAAGGCATCATTGAAAAACCGTGAATGTATATTTTAACGCCCAATTTACGGATCTCGTAAATATTAAACGAGTCAAAAATTATACACAATTTCATAAAGGGTTGTAGATAAATTAGTATTTTAATTAATTAATTTAAGCCCGGCACAATTCTCGGCCCACTTAATTAATTAATTCGGCCCAATTTTCGGCCCAGTTTTCATCCCATATTTTAAACCAACCTAAGCCCACTTTTAACTAAATCCAAAACATTTTATAACTTTTTATTATTTATTTCTTTTCTTTTTCTTCACAACAGATCTTTTCTCTCTCTCTCTCAAAACTCTCGTCTCTCTCTCTACTCTCGCATCTCTCTCTCTGCTCTCTTCTCTTTACATTTTTTTTTTCTTCTTCTTCTTCCCACAGCAGCCGCCTCTCCTCATCTTCTCCGGCGCGCTTCGCCGCCACCGCCCCTCCTCTTCTCCGGCGCGCTTCGCCGCCGCCGCCGCCCGCACTCCCGACGTTGCCACAGCGTCCTTTCCTTCCACTCTTTCTCTCTCTCTGGTCTCGACGGCAGCAGCACCGCTGCCGTCTCCCTGCGGTTCCGGCGAGCTCCGCCGCCGTCTCCATCCCTCTCCCACCTTCCTCTGTTTTTCACCACAAACCCTCAAATCGAAAGTCCTAGATCCCTAAATTGAAAACCCCCAAATTTCCGAAATTCACCCCTCTTTTGCTCTCGACTCCGGCGAGTGAATCACCGCCTCCTTGAGCCCGTAGCCGGAGCGTGGATGACAGCAGCAGCCGTAGCCACCTCCGCCGCCGCCGCGGACCGCCATCAGCCCCCTGCCGCCGCGACACGCCGCCAGCAGCTCCATTGCCGCCGCGCCGTGGCTCGTCGCCACCACCACCATGGTAAGCTCTCTACCATCCTTCTTCTATTTTATTTTCTTTTTAGTTTTAATTAATTAATTTTTATTTAATTAATCTTTTTTTTTTTTTTACAACAATCCGGTGAGATGCCGGATTCCGGTAACCCCACCGGGTTACGCGCCTCCGGTGGGACGGCAGCAGCCACCTCTGGCAACCACCAGTCCCGCTGTCTCCCTTTCGGCCAAGTAGGCAGCAGCCCGGAGACCCCATCTCCACTGCCGCCGTCCTCCTCCTTCACTCGCCGCTGTGGCGCCGTTGCCCACATAAGTCCGATGACTCGATTATTCGAGATAAATAAGAACAGGGCAGGTTCTAAACAATTTATTCTTGATCTTGATTTTTGAGTTTAGGATGTTGTGATCTTATAGAATTTGGATAAGTTGAAGTCTGAGGTTAAGATTTAACATTTACAGATTATGATTCTTGGTTCGAGCTATGGTTTCTTCTTGGGTTAATGATCGATCATGCTTGTGTTTATTGAATGATAGAATAGGTTACTGCAATTTATTCTCTTATTTGCTTATGATTTCAGTTTGAAATTGCTTATGAGAAATAAACAGAGCTTCTATTTGCTAGACAAAGTTTGGAAATTTAAGTTTGGACTTACGGTTGTTAGTCTGGTGGATGAATGATTTGTAAAAAGAGCTTCTGTGCTTTGTTATCTTGTGACTGCAAAAACCCAGCAGAGCTTCTTCTTCCTTTTCTTTTTCTTGGTTATAAATTGTGTTATCGGATGTGAGAATGATTCATTCAGGGGTCATGTATTTAAGCTACTATTATTACTCTGTAATAACTTTCGAAATGATGAGCTATAGATTCACGGCAGATTTCATATAATCAGATGTAATTGGAATCCATGTGCTTCATAATAAAGTGCTTGAAATTTGGGCTGCCAAAATGTAATTAAAGGTTAGGGTTCAATTTGGCTTTTATTTATTTAATAAAATGGGCTCAAATTATTTCAAGCTCATTGGCTATAAATAAACGAAAAGGTTCGGGCCCAAGTTATAAGATTTAACTTGGCCTACTGAAAATATATACACAATATTTAGTTTTATCGAATTATGAATTAAAATTTTAATTCGATCTGATACTCGCCTCCGGAGTTTGAAAATATTTGTTTGTAACAACTTAAGAATGTAAAAGTCTTAATTAATTAAGTAAATTAATTAAGCGAGATATTAGAAAAAAAAATCGGGGTATTACATTCTACCCCTCTAACAAAAAATTTCGTCCCGAAATTTGTACACTTTCTGCACATTACTAGTGACACTGAACTTTTTCGTTGTCACATTTTTTTTTCTATAATTCTTTTTCTCATTTGTGATAATCTCATCGGACTTAAACTAGAGAAATTACCCGTTCCTCGAAACTTGAAATTTATTATTAAACCGTCATAAATCGAGAAGGCTTGGTACGAGATTTAACATGAGATAAGGATTCAAAATCCTAGCATGATAAAACGACAAACATGTTAAGACTCAACTTGTCGTTATGGAGGCGGAAGACCCATATTACTGAGTTTCTAGCTATGTGGGTTGATCAGGTCCACATAACAGTCTGTCAGTCACATGGAACTTCTGTCTCGCTCAACGATCTTGTCATATGGGATTACAATCTCTTCATGAAAATTCCAAGGTTCTTTTAGAGGTTTGCGTGAAATTGCTACTCCCGTATTACTTCCTGATTCCAAAGACTTCAGTGAATCGAGTCTTAACTTAAAATAACGTCTTTCTCATTAAAAAAAAAATTAGGGTAAATGGACTGTCTAGATCCAATTGGTCTTATAAACCTCGGTCTAATCTTACCCTTGACTCCAAATCTAATAATTCCCTAAGACGGGGAAAACTTTGAGAAAACTTTATATCCAAAATCAAAGTACAACTCCGAATGACATACATCATCATAAGATTTTTATTGGCTTTCGGCTTTTTTTTTTTTTTTATTCTCAGATGATTTATCGAATAGTCTTAATCATCTCATTTACTGAATATGGTTTAAGAATTCTTTCTCTTACCCACTTTATCCTCTAATAAAGCGGTAATCTACACTTCTTACCTTATAAGGCCTCGTAAGGCATCATGCCTATTCTTGCTTGATAACTGTTGTTATAAGCAAACTCGATTATGGGCAAAATATATTCCCAACTTCCACCTTCATCCAACACTATTGTTCTCAGCGTGCCCTCTAGTATTTGGATTGTCTTTTCGGACTGTCTGATTGTCTGATGGTGGAAAGCAGTACTGAAATTGAGCTTAGTACCCAATTCTTTTTATATAATGATCCAAAATCTCGAGATAAATTTTAACGTTATCTCAATCTGACATTATTAATACTAGTACTACGGATAAACGTACAATCTCACAGACGTACAGTTGAGCTAATTTCTCTAATCCATAAATAATAATAATTGGTATAAAATGAGCCGATTTTGTGAGTATAACAACAATCCATATTGTAGTGTTTCCTCTCTTAGTCTTAGGCAAACCTGTCACAAAATTCATGGCCATGTCCTCCCATTTCCATTTTGGAATTTCAAACTACAGTAACTTTTCATACGACCGCTAATGTAACGCATTTACTTGTTGATATGCTATTTAGAGCTCATAGATTTTCTAAGGCTACATGTACACAGCTGCAGCGAAGAACAGAACACAACAGAGGACACAGCAGAGTCCAAAGACAGTCGAGTCCAAAGACACTGCAAAGTAGAAGACAACTTGAAGTATCGTCTACAACAAAGATCCAAGTGTCAGAATTCAAAGCTGACCTGGACAAATTGAACCTCGACATCTGGCATCTTGGAGTCAAACCCAAGAACAACCGTAGGAGGGAATCAAGGAGAAAAGCAAGCACACTATCATAAAGGTATGGTAAAGATTTTGAGAGGCTCTTCCCAACGGCTCGATCGAATCCTTCCATATAAATATAGATCTCCGTTTTATCAGAAGTGAATCCAAGCATCATAGAAATGGATTCCAGCGATTCAAAGGAATCGGTGAATGAATCAGGAGTGATTCAGAGATAAGACTGAACAAAAGAAAAATGAACAATTCACTAGAAAAGCCAAATCATAAAAGAACTATTAGACAGCTGAAGTTCTTGAGTTGTTCTTACATATTCAGTCTTAGGCAGTTTATACTTGAAATATCTTTAGCTTAGTTTGAACGAGTTCATCCTACTCATTGTTTTTCATTGCAAGAACTCGTTCATAGTTGAAAAACCCAAATCCAAACCCCTTCAACTCAGAAAAGGTTAGGTAAAGGTTCGTCCACTCGAAGCGAGTAATTTGAGTGTCAGGTTCTCCAGTACCAGTAAACTGAAGATAGGCTTAAGCAGTGTCGGTAAATTGTTGATCACGTCTTGATATAGTGCGATGTAAAACTGTATCTAGCTCGAGGTTTAGAGCTGCAACGCTTGCTAAATACAGATAAATTCAGTGGTATCCTTTAATGGATTACCAGAGGTTCTCTGGTCGTGGACGTAGGAGTTATTCTCTGAACCACGTTAAATTTCTTTGTTACTTATCGCTTTACACTTATGCACACACAGTTATTTTTCCAAAGCATTCAATTGGACCTTCCAAAGTACGACTGACTCCCAAAGTACAGCCAACTTTTCAAAGTATCCAGCTGACTCATGGTAGCCTTTAGGGTTATCCTATCTGATCCTCAGACTTAGTTTCTTAAACGTTTCATTCTTTCTCTAGGCACTCACAATTCTTTCTCGTAAGTCCGATGCAGCTAAAAGCATTGCGACACTACTAGTTATCTTCCCAGGTGGTTGAACCACTTCTACATTCATTCTCTCGAGCTCTTGGATGAGTCCTCTCTCTTCAATATAGAGACAAGCTAAGTGTGATGGAGTCTTGCGACTCAAGTACAGGCTATAACGTTAGCTTCGACTGGATGATAATTTATGCCGTAATCGTAATCTTTTACCAATTCGAGCTATCTCTAATATCTCATTTCAACTATTTTTGCTCGAAAAGTATTTCGGCTTTTATAATCCGTGAAGATCTCAACCCTAACTCTATATAGGTGATGTCTCCAGATTTTCAATGCATGTACGACTGCTGCTAATTCCAAATCGTGTGTGGGGTAATTTACCTGATGTGGCCTAAGTTGTCGTGATGCATAAACTATCACCATCCCATCTTGCATCAATACACAACCTAGTCCATTCTTAAAGGCATCAGTATACATAATGAATTCTTTGTTTGGTCCCTACAGAGCTAAAACTGGTGTTGACGTCAATTTCTTCTTGAGTTCTTGAAAACTCCTCTCGCACTAATCCATCTATTTGTATTTTATCTCATTCCTAAGTAATTGCGCCATAGGCCTCGCAATCTTAGAAAATTCTTCGATGAATCTTCTGTAGTATCCGCTAATCCAAAAAGTTCCTAATCTCATTAGGGTTTATTGGTGATTTCCAATCAAGTAATGTCTCCACTTTAGCTGAGCCTACCTTGATACCACTTGCTGACACAATCTGCCCGAGGAACAATACTTCTTCTAGCCAGAATTCACAGTTGCTGAATTTGGCGTATAGTTTCTCAGTTTTTAGTGTATTCAACACTATTCTCAAATGCTCTTTGTGCTCCTTCTCATTCTTGGAATAGATAAGAATATCATCAATGAATACTAAGACAAACTTGTCTAAGTATGGAGGAAAAACTCTATTCATGAGATCCATAAATACTGCGGGATCGTTAGTCAATCTGAATGGCATGACTAAAAATTCATAAAGGTCATATCTGGTTCGAAAAGTTGTCTTAGGTACATCTTGGGGTTTGATCTTCAATTGATGATACCCAGACCTAAAGTCAATCTTTGAAAATACGTTTGTTCCCTTCAGTTGATCAAACAAGTCATCTATCTATGGCAAATGACACTTGTTCTTGAGGGTTATTTTGTTCAGCTCTCGATAATCGACGCACATTCACATCGTACCATCGTTCTTCTGCACAAATAGAACATGTGTTCCCTACAGAGATACACTTGGTCTAATCAAACCAAGATCTAATAACTTTTGCAGTTGAATCTTACGTTCTTGTATCTCATTCGGCGTCATTCCGTACGATGCCTTCGACACAGTGCTAACCCTGGCTCCAGGTCGATGTTGATATTCACTTATCGATCTAGTGGCAATCCTGATAGTATTTCTGAGAATACATCTTCAAATTCTTGAACGATCTTTACATCTCTTTTGCTCTTCCTAGCTTGTATAGAATAGATAATTGACACTCTCTTAACCAATTGTAATTCTCTCTGCTTATTTGGTTGCTTTTGATCGATGGCAAAAGCCCTAGCATTTCGTTGTTGTGGTTTCTGCTGCGGTTGACTAGCTTTCAGGGCTAAGGTTGATCATATTGCTTTGGCCTAGTTGTTCTACAATGGTTTTGAGCATTCTCTCTTTCTGTAGCTCTTCTGGCCGCAGTTAAAGAAATTTTCGGAATCCACATAATAGACCTCGACATGCACTTTTTTTTATTTAGGGCAGCTAGAATTTCAACCTGTCACTGGCTGTAACCTCTTTGATTCAGAGCATTCTGTCGCCCATGTCCCTATCATTGACTTGGCCGATTAGCTATTTTCCATGACTTCTTGTCGTTGTTGTTCTTATTACTATGCCGATTGGGTTACAGAAATCCACGCTGATTTCCACTCTGATTACCCTGATGGTTATTATGCTAATAATAGCTATGGTTGTTTCAACCCTCCTACTTTCACTTTTATTTTAAAGTTGTTGTTGGAGTGATTTTGAGTCGGGGCTTGTGCTTGTACCGGTACGGGTACTGGAACCCATCTCTCTTCCGATATCGCAGTCTTCATCTCTAGAGCTCTCTCTAGTGACTCAGTGTAGCTCAGTGCTCCATGACTGATTAGTAACACTTCAATTTCCTATCTTAGTATGGAGTGAAACTTCTTTGCCATCTTCTCATCTGTATCAACTTGATCTGGCGCATATCTTGCCAAGTCACAGAATACTCCATTGTATTCTGTCATTGACATCTTTCCTTGCTTCAGATTATAGAACTTAGTCTCTTTCTTAGTTCTATAGATTTTTGGAACATATTTATAAAATAGTACCTCCTTGAATTCATTCAAGGTATATTGAGCCAGATGCTCTTCTGGAATAATTTTCTTATGAGTCTCCCACTAGAAATCAGCAAGTCCGGTGTTTTGAAAGCTTGCAGGATAAACGCTCCTTATCAATACATCTGATAAGTTGGAAAATTCTCTTAATGGCTAGCTAAGCATCACTATGATGATCTCGCCGAAAAGAAAATCCCAATATAAAAATTGGAAAATAGTATCCACCTTCAATGAGGTTTTACATCCAAAGGTCCAAAAAGGTTTAACATGATGCATTTCCGTATATTTCAAGGAAAAACTGCTAAACTCGAAATGACAATACGCTATCATTCCGTCTACTAATATCGAAAGAAGTCTAGCACTGTTATGATCTATACAAAAGTAATAATTATGAACTCTCAACCAACCACTAGCCTCTATACGAAGCTAGCTCCTGAGAACACTTTTGTGAAGCTCATTACCCTCTACTAGTTACTAAAGATATTTTCCATATCCTCCTCATCTGGCTCTAAGCTGAAAACTATTTTGATTGTACCTCTGACCTCACTCTATTGCATGTGCTCGGCTCTATCGGCTGCTCAGGCTCAAAGAGCTGTAGTCATGTAGTAAAATCTGCCCAGTCAGTGGCAGTTGTCTGCTTCCTCAAATGAAGTGGAAAAACCGGTCGATCATCTCTAGCGGTCCCATCTCTAACTGGAGCATAGAAGGTCTAACATTGAACTCATTCTTTGGGTTGTCCCAAGGTAACGACAATGCAGTGAGACCTAATCTCCCCCGATTGTGCATCCTCCGTGTCTAGTGTAGTCACTCAAACGAACTGGAAATCACACCCAGAGAACTGGGTGGTGTTGAATGTACTGCTCAAGTACACACAGCACAAACGAGTGAAAATAGCGCGTCAGTAGTACGTCATTTTTCTACCATAGTGAGGTATTCTCAAGATCTCTTCTCAGCTTATCCACGCCATTTGATGGAAATTTTGTTGATGAAATCATATGTGGCCTGGTTGCCGCTCACCCATACTTCTCGAATCAGTTTCAGATGTACACAAACTCAGACGTATACTGTCCCACGTTGTGGTCTACGTGCATGCGGTAGTCAAAGTACTCATGCAAGTATCTCTTGAGTGCAAACGTGGACTGTGGCATCTTCTCATATCCCTTATATGCTGAACTTTTACGACATAACTCTTGATATTTAAAATAAAAACATAACTTAAGTACTTACACCTAATAAGCAAAACTCAACTTAATCTCTTAACAAAATAATCTCAAATTTTAACTTGAATCTCTTAAGCAATAATATATATATTCTATAGACTTCTTGATTCTCAAACCAAGAGACACTAGCTATAACTTACTAGCGATGCTTAAGCAAGTTTAAAGCGGTTCTCTATCAGGAAAAACAATGTCATTTTGGAGTTCCGACGAAAATCAAACTCCAAATTGAGATGACTATGCTCATGTCACTTACACTCAGGTGACATTCGTCTCCACTTCTTGTTTTGCTTTTTCTGACCTTATCACTTCTATTTCATCTTATGATGATTAATCACTGTCTTTACTTCTTTAAACAGCATATCCTAAATAGTCTAGGTTCTTAGTGAATCGGAAAAAATCCTAGAACAACTTCTAAGTTCTTAATCTACCATGTTTTTCGAGAAAAAGAAATTAATAAACAATTAATTCCACGAATATAAATTCAAGCATCTCACGCTTAGAATAACAATAAGATATTTCAAAACTTTTAGAAATATCGAGAACCTTAAACACTTTTCACTTTCTTCTTTGGTTGAGCCGACGTGACGGAATGTTTGAGTTGTAACTGGTTTCTTAAGTTTAGTGATTCAAACTAAACTTTTCTTAAAAGAAATTTCAGGTGCAGAGCGAAGAACTGCTCTGATACCACTCTGTCACAGCCCCAAATCCCGAGGGACGGCTAAGCCGGGGTGCGACTAGGGGTTGGAATTAAGAAGCGGGAAAGAAGGGGGAATCAACGAATAAAAGACGATGATATCATTATTGAACAATGATACAATATTAAAGTGTATGGAGTTATCCAAAGTGAGACAATCTCGAAGGATTTCTCGATATAAAAGTTCAGTAGTTCTAGGGTTTTTAGTACACAGTACTAAACCGAATATCACATGATATGAAACATCATAATGTCTTGCAGCGGAAAAAGACGTAGATTGACTTCACGTATGAAGACATGAAGTCAGGGCTTTACTAGCTTCACTGATGTAACCAATAACTCAAAACATCCGCCGTCACTGGTCGCTCAACTCGCACATTTAGAAAACATATGCAGGGCTGAGTACAACGTACTCAGTGAACACTTGCCAAAACATATAATAGATTTTATAGATTAATCATGCATCTCCACAGTAACACACAGGGGTTTTTCAGAAAAAGCCCGTGTTTACTAAATCATTTTCGTACTTGTTTCTCCACTTTATTTATTCAATTAAAACCATATCTGAAACAACGCCGGGGAAGGTGGCCACCTTCCGCGAACGCAACTCACCATGGCTGGTCGCCCCTCAACAGGGTCCATACTCATGGCTACCGTGTACACTAATTCTGGAAAGCACCCTTTTGGCTAACTCAGAATCCGATCGATTATAACAGTTGGCGAACCAACACAGATAGGCATAATAGAACTCACAAAACAAATTCTTTTATGCCAAGATAATCACTTTAAAACATGATTTTTAAAGCGATAAGAAAAACAGAGCAAAGCTCGAGTTATTCAGTAAATAGAATAGCCACATTTTATTTGTATAATAGAAAAGCCCACCTCAACAGTTTACAGAACGAATTACCAAGCTTCCGCCTTCCGTCCTTTCTTCTATGCACGATCCTTTTATCGTAAATAAACAAATCTTAGTAAAATGGTCTAGACGGAATTTGAAACTATAACGGACTCGATAACTTGATTAATCTTTTAAGGCTTTGGCATTTTATTAATATATTATTAATATAATGAAATTTTAATAGTTTTCAAGTTGGTTTACAACTTGACTTTTACTCGAAGCTTAGAATGTTCATAACGAAAGTCAATGATTAATATTGACTTAAAAGTTTTCAAGAAATCAAATAAATTGATTAAACTTGAACGAAATTAGAATTTGGGAAATTTTGCACAGCTGCAGCAAATTAAAACTTAAATACAGAATAGTGTATTTCGAATCTGAGAATGGGCAAGGCATCATTGAAAAACCGTGAATGTATATTTTAACGCCCAATTTACGGATCTCGTAAATATTAAACGAGTCAAAAATTATACACAATTTCATAAAGGGTTGTAGATAAATTAGTATTTTAATTAATTAATTTAAGCCCGGCACAATTCTCGGCCCACTTAATTAATTAATTCGGCCCAATTTTCGGCCCAGTTTTCATCCCATATTTTAAACCAACCTAAGCCCACTTTTAACTAAATCCAAAACATTTTATAACTTTTTATTATTTATTTCTTTTCTTTTTCTTCACAACAGATCTTTTCTCTCTCTCTCTCAAAACTCTCGTCTCTCTCTCTACTCTCGCATCTCTCTCTCTGCTCTCTTCTCTTTACATTTTTTTTTTCTTCTTCTTCTTCCCACAGCAGCCGCCTCTCCTCATCTTCTCCGGCGCGCTTCGCCGCCACCGCCCCTCCTCTTCTCCGGCGCGCTTCGCCGCCGCCGCCTGCACTCCCGACGTTGCCACAGCGTCCTTTCCTTCCACTCTTTCTCTCTCTCTGGTCTCGACGGCAGCAGCACCGCTGCCGTCTCCCTGCGGTTCCGGCGAGCTCCGCCGCCGTCTCCATCCCTCTCCCACCTTCCTCTGTTTTTCACCACAAACCCTCAAATCGAAAGTCCTAGATCCCTAAATTGAAAACCCCCAAATTTCCGAAATTCACCCCTCTTTTGCTCTCGACTCCGGCGAGTGAATCACCGCCTCCTTGAGCCCGTAGCCGGAGCGTGGATGACAGCAGCAGCCGTAGCCACCTCCGCCGCCGCCGCGGACCGCCATCAGCCCCCTGCCGCCGCGACACGCCGCCAGCAGCTCCATTGCCGCCGCGCCGTGGCTCGTCGCCACCACCACCATGGTAAGCTCTCTACCATCCTTCTTCTATTTTATTTTCTTTTTAGTTTTAATTAATTAATTTTTATTTAATTAATCTTTTCTTTTTTTTTTTTTACAACAATCCGGTGAGATGCCGGATTCCGGCAATCCCACCGGGTTCTGCCTCCGGTGGACAGCAGCCACCTCTGGCAACCACCAGTCCCGCTGTCTCCCTTTCGGCCAAGTAGGCAGCAGCCCGGAGACCCCATCTCCACTGCCGCCGTCCTCCTCCTTCACTCGCCGCCAGCCCACATAAGTCCGATGACTCGATTATTCGAGATAAATAAGAACAGGGCAGGTTCTAAACAATTTATTCTTGATCTTGATTTTTGAGTTTAGGATGTTGTGATCTTATAGAATTTGGATTAGTTGAAGTCTGAGGTTAAGATTTAACATTTACAGATTATGATTCTTGGTTCGAGCTATGGTTTCTTCTTGGGTTAATGATCGATCATGCTTGTGTTTATTGAATGATAGAATAGGTTACTGCAATTTATTCTCTTATTTGCTTATGATTTCAGTTTGGAATTGCTTATGAGAAATAAACAGAGCTTCTATTTGCTAGACAAAGTTTGGAAATTTAAGTTTGGACTTACGGTTGTTAGTCTGGTGGATGAATGATTTGTAAAAAGAGCTTCTGTGCTTTGTTATCTTGTGACTGCAAAAACCCAGCAGAGCTTCTTCTTCCTTTTCTTTTTCTTGGTTATAAATTGTGTTGTCGGATGTGAGAATGATTCATTCAGGGGTCATGTATTTAAGCTACTATTATTACTCTGTAATAACTTTCGAAATGATGAGCTATAGATTCACGGCAGATTTCATATAATCAGATGTAATTGGAATCCATGTGCTTCATAATAAAGTGCTTGAAATTTGGGCTGCCAAAATGTAATTAAAGGTTAGGGTTCAATTTGGCTTTTATTTATTTAATAAAATGGGCTCAAATTATTTCAAGCTCATTGGCTATAAATAAACGAAAAGGTTCGGGCCCAAGTTATAAGATTTAACTTGGCCTACTGAAAATATATACACAATATTTAGTTTATCGAATTATGAATTAAAATTTTAATTCGATCTGATACTCGCCTCCGGAGTTTGAAAATATTTGTTTGTAACAACTTAAGAATGTAAAAGTCTTAATTAATTAAGTAAATTAATTAAGCGAGATATTAGAAAAAAAAAATCGGGGTATTACATAAACTAAGAAACTCTATAAGCTCAAACAGGTGAGCTGAAAAACGCTTAGGCTTGTGCGATCATCTACTCGGTTGGGGTCAGCTGGATTTTGGTATCCAATCAAAACTCTATTAATTTTCCCAACAACATATACGTCATATATATGTGTTGTTTCTGTATTATTTTAAAATATATATATTTTAAATATTGGTATTAATTACTGATTTACATATATTTACGCTCACCTAAATCATATTTAAATCTTTATAGATAAACTAAAAACTTTATCAATTTCCAGAGGATTAATACAAAATATGTCTATCAACTCAGACGTATATATATTTCGTACGAAAAAAAATAAAATAAGCTCATTTCAAGCCTCAAATCTTCCTATAATCTATATAATATATATAAATCATCCATTTTCAATTAGTTCATTATACATAATAGATTAAATAATTAATTTCAATTTTGAAGATAGGTGCTGCATCAATCATTGATGAATTCCTTCCTCATAAATGTAATGACAAATATATTGGCATTAATATTGCACAGATTGAACCGAAAAATTGGCAATATCATAATAATGAAATCTTTATATATTAACTAAAAACTTTATCAATTTCCAGAGGATTAATACAAAATATGTCTATCAACTCAGACGTATATATATTTCGTACGAAAAAAATTAAAATAAGCTCATTTCAACCCTCAAATCTTCCTATAATCTATATAATATATATAAATCATCCGTTTTCAATTAGTTCATTATAGATAATAGATTAAATAATCTTTATAATATATAAAAGCAAGTCCGGCTTGCCGTTTATAGTAACTTTCATTTTCAATTACAATTATTCCGTTTTTGAAAATAATTTATTTAATTGTTATTATCTTAATTTTTTATTAATATTTACCAATCGACTAATTAATATTTGGACGTTACAAAGGCATAATTTGTGGGAAAAAAATTTAATTATAATAATAAATTTTCCATTTTTATACTATTTTCTACCTATAAATTCTAGAATTTTGCAAACGATTTCATTCACAATTCATATATTTTGTACTCTTTCATTCCGACTTTTCCGATTAGAGGAAGCATGATTGATAAGAAAGAGATTACCGCACAAAGATCATTTGATGTAAAGTTTTTAAATAAACAACGCGCACATCAACTCTTTGCAGAAACGCCATCTTGGAGAAAGATCATATCTCCTAAGCATCAATGATCAGATTTGGGAGCGACAACTTCATCAAATTTTTTGTTAAGGATTACTGTAACATCCATAGAAATCTATCCCTATTATATATAAGCATGTATTTGTCTCTTTAGAGAATAATATGATCGATGTTACTACCAATGTAATTGGATCAACTCACACTTTAGTGTTTGTATGATTCTAAATTTATTAAAATCATAAATTTGTTATACAATATTGAAATTTATTGAATGTTGTTTCATAATTTTCTATTTACAAAAGTAATCATGTAATCGCTCTAAATATATATATTTAAGTCTTATTAGATTGTCAACCATTTCTTTCACTGAGTTGCACTACTTTATTTTTTATTTTTAATGTATATATATATATGTTAAAATATAATTTTTTTTATGTCTGTGGAAATATGTGGCTGTTTATTTTTTTTAATTTTATAATAGGTTTCTTTTTCTTATATTTAAGGTTATTGGTTAAAGTGTTTCCTATATTGTTCGTGTATAAATTGACTATTTTCCTTTTGATAGCTATCTATTTAAACGTATCAATATATAACACTTTTAACACAAAATGATGTTCTTTTATTCCAAATGACAATTTCTGTATTGTCATACACACAAATGAGGGTTATAAATTTTCATTTTCGTGTCTAAAAAATAAAATTCAACATGTTTTGTGTTATTAATTAGCAACTTTATAAAAACATATAATTACATTTTATATATACATGTTCGAGAGCTAAATAAATTTATATTAAAGTATGTTTCTAATATTTACATTTAATTGTGTGTGATATTTGCATTAATAAACATTTGATTATCGTGCCCTCCAACGGATGGAAAATTGATCAATGATAATGAACCATAATGGGTGAAATTATTCTTACTTCACACGTTCATAATGGGGATTTGATATACATAATATGAATTTTAAGTTTTGAGTTGTATACATGTACAAGTATTATATAATATTGTTAGATGCTAACTCTAATTTTTTTGCAAATTCTAATTTGCTGATCTATTAAAAAAATTTGGAACCAACTAACTATTCACAATTTTCCTACTGATTAAAAACATGTCTTTATATCCAGTACGGCTATCTCAAAAAAGAAAACAATATATATCGATTGATTTATGTGTATATATAAATACATATAGATTTAAAATATATATGTCTATTGAAAACAGACACATAGAGAATGAATTATAATACAATAACTATAATTACAATACAAATATGCAGTGTTACTAACTAACGCATTCGCAATAATACTAAAAATTAAAGTTATCATGATTCATGAGTAACGTTCTAAAAAATATCTAAATGATAAATCATATTTTTAATTAATATTATGAAAATACTTTCAACAATTAGAACTGGAGTTCTCGCCAAGAAGGAACTCCATTATCGGAAATAGGAAAACTTGGAAATGGAACATATAAGAAGTTTAGATTCACACTCTATAGTAGCTGTTTCATTGGTTTGTATCGATTTTACATCGGGATTATTGTGTATTCAGTGTTTTTAAATCATAATATACAAATTGAAGTTATGGTCCAACAAAATGTAAAACAGTAAGATTCTTCTTTTAAAATAAGTAATACCTTTGAGAGCTTCAATTAGATATCTATAATGTTTTACTTTAATTTTCAAAAGGTTATACACATATTCAATCAACTTATATACATAATAATATATTTTACCACTAGAGTTTATATTGAAAATGATGCAGAATTTGTTTTTCTCAGCATTTTTGCACCTTAGAGTTTGTTCATCTACAATCAATTTGTTATTCTCAAGTTTTATTTTTTTATTTTATATTTTGATAAAATCATTCTTTTAATTTTTGAAAGTAAGTTCTTTTATTAGAGTCTTTATTGTTTACATAAGACTTACTTACTTTGGCAGAAAAAATATTAATTTTTGTAACTCAAGACACAACAAATATTTTAAAAAAGAGAAACTAAAGTTCACAAAAAGATTGTTTTCACTTTAAAATTATACAAATAATTAATCAATAAACAAAAAAATTCTTACAGTAAAAGTTTGATCTTTCAATAAATTATTCTCGATGAAAAACGACTACCTTACCAAAAAATGTGCTACTTAAGTAATTTGTTTCATAAACAAAACACTAATGAACATATTCTAAAATAGACTTTATTTATATCTTCGATTTACGTTGATTGTCATATTGTATTGGTATTTCTCACTCTTATTAGCTTATAAACACAACCCAATAATTACTCCTTATTATTAAAATAAATTAATACAAATAACCACATGTAGAGAGATGCATCAATTTTCAGCAATAAGATTAATAGTATCCGAAATTATTCAATTTTATATTACAAATGAAACCACACAATTCATTAACTACTCTATATTATTAGACCATATTATAAAGACCTATAATTATTTTTAGAGAATGCATTGAATTTTCCATAATAAAATTAATAAAGAATTTGATGGCTTTTGGGAGAAGATATATTAAAAGCTATGTATAAATGGTTATGGGATGAAACCATTATACAAAAATTTGGCAAACAGTAAGAGGGTTTGTTAGACGATGATAGAGAATACATCGACGACATTATAGAGGCAAGTCATTGGAGTACCACACATTCTTTGAGACATATGTTTGCAAATCTATTATTTGCTAATTCAATGAACATATCGGAGATTGTTTGGGAAAAGTGTTGGAAGAATCTTTTAGATGATATTCTATACATACAGCGGAATCGTTTACAAAGTCCAAGTATTATTTTTATATGGTCAACTATACGTCTCTGTATCGAGGGTACGGAGTCGAAATGGTTTGAAGATACTGATATGTGATAAAGAGAATAAGAGCAGTGCATGTACAACGAACATTGTTTACAAGGAAAATTTTCAAATTTTATACATATATGAACTTTGAACGAAATTTTAATTTATATTGTTTGATACTTTTCTTTATACATATATATATATATATATATTCCTTACTTATATTTATATTATTTTACAAAAAAAAAATTCAAAATTCAAATTACTCCGTGCATCGCACGGGTGTAGTACTAGTTAAGAACTAATAGATAGGTTTACAAGCAATTGTCGAACATATAAATGATGCATAAAAGATCAAAACTGAATTACTACAGGTCGTTGAAATAATAATTTCCTCCAAAATATATAGTAGTTTTTGTTGTTGTTACAAATATTTAATAGACCTTATTCTTTGCTATATACTTTTATGTAAGCTAACCTTATTGATAAATTTGGAGCGTTGCGTGCCAATAAATATAGTGACAATATTAGGGTTAAATTTATTAGTTATCATAATAAAGTTTATTTCAATTTCCAGACTATACAAAATTTTAATTTGATTTAGAAGTTGGGTATACTCAATGTCCCTAATGAATTAAGCCTTCATGGTGTTTCAGGATCAATGGCATTATTTAATTTATAGCTTGTAGTAATATTTAGTCCATCCATGTAAGTATTTTTCTTTTTTCTGTTTAATAATATTTTTAATTCTAATATTTCAAAAATTACTACCGAGATCAACGAATTTACAGATTACATAAAAATTAGAGTCCAATTTATTATTTTATTAATATATTTGAAGTTAAAAAGGAAAAAAAAAATTATCTGGCTTTGAATATTTTTATGATCCCAGTAACAATTTATGAGGTATTACAATGAAAAAAAAAGAAAAATACTTACGTGCGCTAAAACGCCAGCGGCATATTGGTCTTCTTCTATATATAAATAATTGGCAACCAAATTCAAAATATGAGATTCTGAATTTACATGTCAATCTTTAACAGAATAGATGAAGGGATTAATTAAAAGTTTAATTGAGAGTCCCCACTTTTTCAAAATGTCAAAAAAGTGTTAAAGAATGCATACAATTAATATTACATTTACTATATTAAGATCAAGAGTTGAATATAGAAATATAGAGAAATTTTGGAGCCAAAAAAGTATTAAGAATATAATTATATTTTTATATTTTATTACTATAATTATTAGTACTTTGATCCGGTTAGCATGAATCTAGTTTAATCAATTGTATTGCCTTGAATACCTAAACTAATGTAATCAATTAATAATTGTTCATAATTACTATATGGTTAGAGAACAAAAGGTATCCAAATGCTTTGACATGAAGAACACTCGGTGGTTACCTAAACAAAGATGGTGGGAACGAATAATTATTAATTAATCATTTTTTGTATCTATATAGACATTGTTGCATTTTAGTTAGCAATTGACTCTATAGTTTTATGATATATATATATATATATATATATATATATATATATATATACGGTTTTGATGTACTGGGCTAGAGGTGTTCACCCGACCCGGAACCGGAACCGTGGTCAATGGTTTTCGGCCCGGAACCGTGTTTGGGACGGGCCGGTTCCGGTTCCAAGGGCTAGGAACCGTGAACCGGCGGTTCCACTTTTTTTTTTTTAAATATGTTTGTGTTATCTATGTTAATTATATCCTAAAACAAGCAATAATGACAATTAGAATGTTAAATGGAACGAAAAAATGTCAAAAAAAAAAAAATAAGGTTCGAGGTTGAACCGGCGGTTCCGGTTTGGAACCGCCGAACCGTGTGAACCGCCGGTTCAACCGCCTAGGATTTTGCACCCATTTGAAATTCAAAATGGATGGCTAGGATTTCATCTTGTGATCCAATGGCTATGATTCAAAGTTTTCCCCCTCATTTCCTCCCACTTTCAACTATAAATACCCTCTACCCACAACCATTTCTTCACACCAATTACTCTCTTCTCTTCTCTTACTCTCTTCTCTTACTCTCTAAGTTATTCATTCTTTTCAGTTTTCAATTTTCATTGTTCTATTTTCTAGCTCTTACTCTCTTAGTCTCTTAGTAGGTATAGCAAAAATGTCTTCCTCCAACCCTTGTAAGGGTAAGGAAAAGGCAGTCGAAAATATTCGTGGTACTCGTGGTAGTGGTAACCCTCCTCGTCGTCCTTGTGGTGTTATCATTCGAGAACGAGAAGCGTTCCAGGATGACTACTACGAAGATGATGATACCTCTTCCACTCCCACTCCCACAAGCCAGAATCCTCAATACCGGAGGGTCCCCACTCGCCGCCAACGTGAAGAAATGGAGAACCAGCAGATGGCCGAAGATGCTACTGCCTTTGTTGCCCACCACAGATTGAAGCGGATAGGCTACTTGCTGAAAGCCTATATGTTGCCGACCTCGTAGTGGAGATGAATCCGCCCCACCAAATGCATCCTCCCCGCACTATGCAGTCGTCCCCCTTTCACGAAGAGGCAATCAACTTGGATGAAGATGACGAAATGGACGAGCAAGAGGACGGCGGAATAGCTGCCGACAAGGGCCGTCGTACCAGAAAGGCGAAGCTGCAGGCCAAAGGAAAGAAGGAAGGATCCGAAGTGTTCTCAATATGGTTCAAAAAGGTAATACTACCTTGTGCCGAAGGAGAAACTCCAATTGTAATGGCGTGCTGCAATTTCTGCGACCAGCAGTACGAGCATAAGAAAGGAAATGGGTATGGCACTTATAACCGCCATATACTCAAACACAAGCCGAAGGATCAAGAAAAAGGTACACAACAAGAAACTCAAACTCAACTAAACTTGAACTTACTTTATTTAAGTATAATGATATAGTAGCTAGAGAAGTGATGGCTAAGTTTGTTGCTACTGGATCTCTTGCTTTCTAATTTGCCGATAGCATGCGTTTTGAAAATTCCATGAAAAAAGCATATAATCTGCAAGCTAAAAAAATCTCACGAAGTACCATGACTAGGACAATTGCTAAATTATCTATTAGATATAAAAAAGCATTAAGAGACATGTTTGCTAAGCTGCCATATAGAGTCTCTGTTTGTTCTGATATTTGCTCATGTGCTTGGCAATAAAATTCATATCTTGAAATGACTGTGCATTGGATTGATCCGAATTGGTGTATGAACAAACGAGTACTTTGTTTTAGGAAGTTTAATTGTACTCATAATGCTGTAAACATTGCTCTTTGCATTATAAAAGTGTTGAATCAATTTAAATTAACCTCTAAGATTTTTTCAATCGGTTTTGATAATGCATCTGCTAATACTGCAAGTGTGCCTGCTCTAATTGCTGCATGTAATCCAACTCTAGGAGGAAAATATTTTCATACTAGATGCATATGTCACATACTAAATTTATGTGTGCAAGATGGATTAAAGCAATTACAAGGTTCAATTATGCCTATTAGAAAATGTGTTGCCATGTTAAGGGATAAAGCTAAGCTACACAGAAATTGGTTAAAATTTTGTAAGCAAAAAACTGGAAAAAGTAAGAGTTTTAACATTGATGTATGCACTAGATGGAACTCTACTTATGAAATGTTGGCGGCAACTTCTGAATATAAGGATTTATTATGTGATTTCTTTTCAACTGAGGTTAGCAACATGTTCTTATTGTCTTCTTATTGGGATGAATGCTCAGGTCTGATTGCACTCTTAAAAGTTTTTGAAACTGCAACTAAAGATTTATCTAGAGTTTATTATCCTACTTCATGTCGTGTACTATATCATTGTGTTGTTATCGTTCTTCAATTCTTAATATGCAGTACTAACCCAAGGTTGCAGGATTCTATAACTATGATGGTCATTAAATGGTTGAAATATTTTACTTATATTCCCGATGTCTTTTTGATTGCAAATATTTAGATCCCTCTATGAAATTGGAAGGAGTTTGTGGTCTATTAGACTTGTATTACAGTTATCTTCGTGAAATGACATTTGAAGGGTGGGGGGTGAGCGTGGTGAAGACTCTTTCGAATTGCCTAATATTGCATCTGTTAAAACTTCTCTAGATACTTTTTCAAGAATATGAATCTAAGTATTCGGATAGAGGGTCATCATCTAGGCCTAGTCAAAGACCAAGAAGCTCTTTTAATCTAGGAATAGATTCTAGTTCTGTAGCTGCACAAAGACTTCAAAGTTTCTTTCAAAATTAGGGCACGAGTAGTAATATAAGCAGTGAACTTGATATCTATCTTAGCGAACCCAAAAGTACAGATTTAGCAGGTGAAGGGCCAAATGATGTTGATGTTTTGCAATGGTGGTCGAGGAGGCAAAACCAATACCCGATTTTAGCAATGATGGCGAGGGAGATCTTAGCCGTTCCGGCATCAACAGTCTTGGTGGAACAAGCTTTCAGTGTTGGAGGCTACGTGCTCGATGAAAGAAGATCGGTGATGACGCCAAGAAACCTAGAAGCTCAAGTTTTACTCAAAGATTATACATTGGCCGAAATGCGTGAACAAGAAAATAATTGGGATGAAATATTTGCGGAGTATCCCATAAACACAACCGAGGCCGAAAGCACAGACACCGACTCTATAGCCACTACTGAAACCGATGAATTTGAAGATGATTGGGACTTTGACGCCGACATCAACGGGTAGTCCTAAATAATTTTAGACGAGTACTCTTTTTCCTTACTTGGTGTTTTTCCCATTGGGTTTTTGCCAAGAAGGTTTTAACGAGGCTCGGCCCTTGAGTTTTCAAACTTTGTGAATTCCAAGGGTTTTAGGATTTCGAGTTTTAAATAATAATATATTTTCATTTGTAATTGATTACACATTGTTATAAATGAAGACATATATTATTCTATTTCGATCTTATACATTACATTGATGATTTATGTGTTTCATTTCAATAAAAAAAAATGGTTCGGGCCCGGCGGTTTCGGCCCGGAGCCGGAACCGTCCAATACGGGCCGGTTCCGACCCGAAACCATGGTATGTGGCGGGCCGGTTCCGGTTCCAATTTCTCCGAACCGGAACCGGCAGTTTCGGGCCCGATTCCAAACTGGAACCGGCCCGTGAACACCTCTATACTGGGCGACCAAGTTGAACGACTTGTGAGCGTCACTTTTCCACGTCAGACATTTTTAATTTTCTTTTAATTTTTAGTAACTATCTCTCCACCCCTAGCGCTATCTCTCTCTCCTCTCTCTGCGTCTTTTCTTTGGTGATCTCTAATTTATTTTTCTCTCTCTTTGTTTCTTCTCGTCTTGCCCATCAGATCTATTCCATTTCTTTCTCGCAAATGGGTTTTTACACGTATATCTTCCTTGTCCTTATATTTGTAAGACAATAAATTTTCCGACTCGCGCGCAAGTCCATCCAGTTGTCTTATGAAAGAATTAAGCATATTGTTATGCTGGTTAATTAGAGCTAACTATTGGCTGCCGGATTTCATCCCGCAATTAGCAGAAGATGGATTCGGTAGTCACAGTGCTATGACTGGATAGCAGACACCTGTGTATAAATTCATTAAAAAAATTCTGGACTCCAAATATTTTCTGATCTTATTCCTCAATTTTTAAAAATTTCCTTTCTGATTTTTATTCTTTTCGCCATTTACAATTTGTTCAAATTCATTCTTATTGATATGGAAATTCAACATTAAATGGAAGGGGGAGGAACAGTAAAAGATGAAGAAATTAGCAGGTTTTTAGAATTGGGGGAATAGGATTAGAGGAGATGAGGGAAATTTGCCATTAAATTATGGAGAGAACTCTTAATCTCGGCGTGGAAGAAATCCGCAATCGAAAACTCTTTATCTTGGTGTACCAAAGCAAATTCTAGATCATCAACAGTTAATCTTCGTTCTGGCGAAGTTACTCAACCCGATTGTCGAAGACTTTAACTATCTTTTCAATTTTAAATAACAAAAAAAATTTATTGGCATACGGATGACGAAAAACACGATGAATTGGGGCAAAGAAAGAAATTGAGTGAAGAGATGGTAGGTAAAGTAAATAATTTGACGCACAGCGAGAAAAATAGAGAGAGAAAATAAAAGTAAAAAAATGGCTAAGAAATACTCTCTCCGTCCCATCATAACGTCCCGTTTTTATTTTAGTCCGTCTCATTCATAACGTTCTCTTTCTAAATAAGGAAATAATTAAGGCTTTAATCATCTAGTATTAGTTTCCTAATTATTTAACCAAATTAATATTAGATGATTAGGGTCCTAATTATTTCCTTATTTAGAAAGGGAAAGTTATGAATGAGACGGACTAAAATGGAAACGGGACGTTATGGATGAGACGGAGAGAGTAGTATATTAGGAGCGAAGGGAGAAAATAACGGAGAAGGAAAAAATTAAAAATGTCTGACGTGGAAAAATGACGCTCACAAGTCGCTCAACTTGGTCGCCCAGTATGTCAAAACCGTATATATATATATATATATATATCATAACACTCCAATTGTCTTCAAAATACAATAATTGTTGCACCCCTAACTGAGCAGCTAACAATTTCATGGCCTACTAAAAAGTTCATTGCTTTAACAATGTTAAAATGCCTTAAAATATAGGCCATTCCCACCATGACATGTTTTTTATATTTAATGTTATAAAAAAAAATGAGAGAATGCATGTTTTAATACCAAAGAATAAAACATAGAAGTTATTCACACTCATTCATAAGAGTAGGAGTTTTTCATACCAAAATCAGTAAAAAGACTAAAATATCCCTAACTTATCATTTTTGTCTTTTTTTCTTTTTTTTAGTCATCATCTTCATCAACAAATAAAAAAATAAATAATAAAAAACTAAAAACTAAAATACATTCAATTCGTCGTCGATCACAACCCCTACAACAACATTCATTCAATGTTTCGTAAGAGAGGTTGTTTACTCTCATTAATATCACAACAACAACTAAATACATTACATTTGGGACAAGAAGGAAGAGAAAAAAGATTGAAGAAAAAACGTGCGATTTTTTTACAAATGGATCTCTCAAAATCCTTGTAAAAATCACAAGATTATTCGAAAAAGAGGAGTTGAAGTCCAAATAGGACCGCCGATAAGTGTTTCTGGGTTCATAAAGAAGGTATGAAGCTATATTTAGCCCGCAATTTTTTTTTTCGCGAGTTCTACACCACACAGTCATGCACACAGTGAACCACACGGTGGTTCACACGGTAGTTCACACGGTGGCTACCACCGTGCACACGGTGGTGGCCTGCACCGTGTGCACAAGAACACAATTAATTTTGCATTGAATGCATGACAAATCACTAATTCACGTATTATTGAGTGCGTATGAATGATTATTATGAACAAATATGTCTATTTGTATCATTATAGGATTGCATGAACGAAATCCATTATGTATTGTGTATAATTCTTAGATTAGGAAGATATTTGTAATATCCTTTGACATCTTGTTATTGAGAAAGTACCTCTTACACTAGTGAATTACACAAATGTTATATGTACGCGTTCGATTGAGGTGTTAAGTGGTTATAAATGTTGAATTAAGCTTTAGAGAATCGCTAAACATCTAAATCGATAACACATGGAAAGATAAGAGGCCTAAATGAAATGTTCTTATGCACACGGTACATGCCACCACCGTGTGAACAACCGTGTGGTGCGACCGTGTGAACAATTAGGCCTCTTGATTGTTCACACGATCGCACCACACGGTGGTTCACACGGTGGTAGCCACCATGTGAACCACCGTGTAGTCCACCGTGTGAACAATTACGCCTCTTGATTGTTCACACGATCGCACCACACGGTGGTTGTTGGGAAAATTATAAGGTTTCGATTTGATACCAAAACCCAACTGATTCTCCAACCGAATAGATGATCGCGTCAACCTAAATAGTGTTTTCCAGCTCGCCTGTTTGAGCCTTAGATGTTCTAGATTTACAGGTTAAGGAAGCAGAAGACAAGCCGACCCAATTTGTGTTCTACATTGAGTCAGCGAAGACAAGACGATCGACCCAGTGTTCACAGAGTCGGCTAGCAAAAGACAAGCAGCGCGTCAACCTTCACTGAGTGATCCACAGAGCTGATCAAGATGAAGAGAATTCGAGCCGAGTTCAAAACACACTGTCCAACAGATACAACAAAGGAACTATCTCCGAAGACTCCACTTCAGATACCCGGCTACGAATTCAAAAGCCAGCTCTAAAGGCGAAGATCCCGGAATCGAGGAAGTCAACCTACCTCGACCAATGAGGGATTGCCGGATCGACGTCCTAGACTTCGGAACCTAGGATGTGACACAAATGAAGACAAAGTGCAGATATGCCCAACGGCAGATCTTGTATTTAAGAAGAGTAGGTAAGATTCAAACGGCTCCTCCAACGGCTAGTCTTGAATCTCTACCTATATAAACCCGTCTTCAATCTCAGGATCAGATACGAAAAACTCTCTACAAGCTTTCATTATCTGAAATCATCATTCTTTCAAAAGCTCTCAAGCAGTTCTACATAGATCAAAGAACACTTTATCTTAAAGTGTTTCTAGTTAAGAAACTGCTTAGTTTTTCGTCTGTTCCCTAGGCCAAACTCATTGTATATCTTAAGCCTAGATTTCGAACGAGTTCATCATACTCTGAAGTTCTTAATTGTAAGAACTCGTTCATAGTTGGAACCCCATACCCAAACCCAAACCCAGAAAGGTTAGGTAAAGGTACGCTTGCTCGAAGCGCGTAATTCGAGTGGTTAGGTTCTTCAGTACCCGTAAACTGAAGGTGTATAGGCTTGACGGTGCCCGCAAACTGTTGGAACACAGCTCGGGTTAGAGTTGTGAAGTTGCTTGGTACTTGAAAACCAAGTGGTAGTGGATTACCAGTGAACCTGGTCGTGGACGTAGGAGGTGTTACTCCGAACCACGTAAAAACTTGCGTGCTTCTTACTCTCTCTCTTTACTTTTGCTTTACATTCAGCTGTGTACTAACTCCTTCATATCATTGCATATTTGTTCAAAACTGCACACACAGCTGCTCTCCAAAGACAGCTGTGTCTCTCTAAAAGTTGCACAACCCGACTAAGCTGAAAACGTTAAGTTAATCTTTTCAAACTGAGTTTTTCTAAGTAACCGAGCTAAGTTTTCAAACCACCACTTTCCGCACCGCCAGCTGAGTTATTTACCCAGCTAACCCTCCCCAGCTGGATCAATAACCGAGCTCACCAACTCTGTGTTTTAACTTGAAAAAGTTTCGAAAAATCTACTTGGTGTATTCACCCCCCTCTACACCAAGTACCCAGCTCAGGGACCATCAATTGGTATCAGAGCAGTGGTTCAAAAGACCACCGTTTCTGTATCAAGAGATCTCTCTTGACACTCTGTGTCAGTGGTTAACTGAACAGATCCGTCTTTCAGAAAAACTCATCTTATTACATACTGCACATGTCTATGGATTTTTATCTTAATAGGAATCTCCCCACCTTCTCGGTAGACGACTATGCAATCTGGAAATTCAGATTAAAAAGCTTCCTTTGTGCACATCATGACATGATGTGGGACGTCATCACAGACGGACCCATCCTTATTTATAAACAAGAAAATGAACTCGTACCTGCTCATGATGGAGGACAACCAGAATACCGGCCAATTCTCAAGCCAAAGAAGGATTACTCGTCAGAAGAACGAAAGCAAGCTGGTCTGGACAGCTTCGCAAGAAACACCATCTCATCAACAGTCTCAAACGCCTACCTGAGTAAGATCATCAAGTGCGAGACAGCCAAAGAGATGTGGGAAATACTTGCCAAGCTATGTGAAGGATCTGAAGAAATCAAAGAAAACAAATTCACAATAGCTTGCCAAAAATTCGACAACTTCAAGCAGCTAGCCAACGAGTCCATTGAAGCGATGGAGCTAAGGTTCTCAAACATAGTCGTTGAGATAGAGACAATCAGAACTGGGAAGTATACCCAGTGGGAAAAGAATCTAAAGGTTCTTTCAGCTCTTTTAGCTGAATGGAACACTTACAAGGTAGTTCACCAAAGTCGAAGTGACTTGGGTGATCTATCTACAGAAAGGTTGTTCTCACTCTTAAAAGCCAACGAATACAACTTGAAGATCACTCAAGAAGAATCTTCAAGGACAGACAATGACGGAGAACTCACCCTGACTCCAAAAGAAATAGCTTTCGTAGCCAACTCGAAAAGTCGGCTCATGTCAAGTCACCGAGTCCTCCAAGATGAAGAAGGACAAAAAGGATATGAGCAAAGAGGAGCTACTCGAAGAAATTGCCATGATGGTGAAAAATTATAACAGACTCAACACCAGCAAGGGCAAATATAAGAAGTTCGCAAGGACTTACAGAGATAAGCACGCAGCAGCTGATGAGAAGTCAGCTGACCAACGAACAGAAGAAGGTTGCTTCAACTGCAAGGAACCAGGACACTACCGACAAGATTGTCCAAAGCTGTCCAAGAAAGACAAAGACCAATTAAAAGCTAAGGCAGCTGACAGAAGGAGAGCTTATATCGCTGATGAAGAATCAGAGTGCAATAAAATGGATAACATGCCATTTTCAGACTCGGAAGAAGAAGCCCTGATGGCCCATGATGAACCTGATTGGGATACATGCTTCATGGGACAAACAGACGGCATCGATGAAGATGAGGTAACGTCTCGAACTCTAAATCTATCTAACATCTCACCATCACACGAACACTCTACACAGGACTCAGAATCTGGACTACCTGATTGGAGTCTAGTAGAGAAAGTAATGAACGATTCCAAGGAGCTTCAAGAGATCCTTGACGTCATTATGTGTGAGAATGCCGAGCTGAAGGCGGAACTAGAAAAGATAAAGGTATCAGACGCAGCTGATACAACACAGCTCCAACAGGAAGTCGTTTCACTAAAAGACAAAATAGTGAAACAAGATCAAATTGATGAAGGAATTCAACAATGAGAAGAACAAATTGATAGAAGATGTGGAAAAGGTCACAAATTGACCTAAAGAAAGTCACCGAGATCATTGAGCTGAAAAGCACCGAAGAGGTACTATCTAAGAAGATAGTAGCTCTCATCAAAGCCACGTCAACAATGGACGAGATAATTAATGCTCAGCGTCCAGCAGCACTCAAAGCGGGACTGGGATACAACGAATCAAAGGATGCCTCAAACATTGCCTCCACAAGTGGAACAAAGGTTATGTTTGTACGTGCAAATGAACCTTCAATCACAGCAGCTCAGCATCAACAGTTGAGGACACAGCAGGCGTCGGGAAGACCAGCTGTGAAACATTCTCAAGCTCCGTCGAGAACGCGGCGGACGTCAAAAGAACAAACGTGAAACATTCTCAAGCTCCGTCGAGAACACAAAGACGTCAAGAAGAACAAATGAAACGATCTCAAACACCGTCGAGAACACAACAGACATCAAGAAGGTCACCAAGATGCGACAACCTCAAGCCCAACTCGGACGAGAACGTGCTCAACCTCAACGAAGACCACAAAGGATTTTACAGATACCCACCACAAGTACAAAGACGTTGATCGATATCAACCAAGATATCGTAGATGCCCACTGATACCACTCATACGAGTATCACTGGATAATCATTTCCACCACAAGATCACATGAGACGGCAGAGACAAAGGAACGTCTCGCCTAGGCACACAATTGGAAACCAAAAGAAATCCGTACAACAAAACAAGAAGACACGAAGATCAAGACCCCGCCAAAGAATAATGTAAGAACACAATGAATGTGTATATCGACTCAAATGGGAGAATTATCGATCAAATGACCCAATTCGAGTCATCAAGCGTATCCGGGTCGTCAAAGGATCTCTGTCTAACCCACAAGGACCCAATTAAACCGGGTACCCGAATTTTAACTTTTTGTTTAGGTTGCAAGGAATCGACGCATCTCCGAGAAGTCGATGAGAACGCTTTGGTACTTGGACAATGGATGTTCCAAGCACATGACGCACCTAAAGCATCTACTCCGGGTGAGTATATTGAGCGTACAGTTCACAAGTAACATTTGGTGACAACTCCAAAGGCCTAACCAAAGGTTATGGTACATTTAAAACTAGAAATGTTATAATCCCAAATGTTTCTTATGTACAAGGATTGCAACATAACTTGCTTTCCATTAGCCAATTATGCGACAACGGTTTTTCTCGTCAAGTTTGATGCACGTAGATGCACAAGGAAGCACAAGGAAACCAAGCAGATACTCACTAAGAGGGAAAAGAGAAGGAAATATGTACTTCATTGACCGGAACAAGAAGCCCTCCGAGACTTGTCTTGTATCAAAAAGCGGCAATGAAGTCGGTGGTACATGCGCGACGGCCGAATCATCTCAACTTCAAGACAATCAACAACCGGCTGGAACCGGCTCGCTAATGGAATTCCAGATCAAGTATATGACAAAAGTCATATGTGCAGCGCGTGTCAACAAGGAAAGCAAACAAGAATTTCATTCTCTCTCAAGCCGCCACTATCGTCGATCGAGTTCTTCAACTTCTTCACATGGATCTCTTTGGTCCAGCTTACTCCAAAGAAGCTTCAATGGCGTAAAATATACTGTCGTTGTGGATGATTTCTCAAGATTCACATGCGTATCATTCTTATACCGAAGAGCGAAACCGTAACTAAGCCGTCTATCCCGCCGGAAAGACTATCAACACGTAAGGAGTGCAAGATAATGGCAATAAGATCGTATCGTGGAACGGAGTTTCTAAATGAAACTATTTATGATTTTTGCGAGAAGAACGGAGTTCAACACCAAACATCTCAGCTCGCACACCTCACAGAATGGTGTAGCGAGAAAGAAGAAACAACCTCAAGGAAGCCTACCTCAATGCTAGCTAGCTCTGCCATTCCAAAGAAGTTCTGGGCTGAAGCAATCAACACAGCTTGCTTCACTCAGAATCGCTCCCTACTCACATCAAGGCAAGGAAAGACACCGTATGAGCTATGGAACAACAGAATACCATACATTGGATATTTCAAGGTATTCGGATCCAAATGTCACATCCTCAATAATGGGAAGACACAGCTCAAGACGTTCGACGAAAAGACAGACCGAGGAGTATTCCTTGGTTACTCCGCTGTGAGTAAAGCATACAGAGTCTTCAACAGAACTCAAATAGTCGAAGTAACTCCACATGTTACCTTTGACGAATCCTCCTTCGAATATAGAGATTCTATCAAACGAAGAAGCGAAGGAGAATCTTCAAGATTGATTCAGACAAGGGCTCAAGAGAATAGAATCAGGAATCTGGCCGAACCATTAATTTGGGACAATGAACCAGAGGAGGAAATTCAAAACAATCAAGAAGCTCCACCAGCTGGAAATCGAGAAGAAGCTTCAACGCCAAATCAAGGGGAACATCATCAGCTGGGAATCCAAACACAGCTGAGTCCCCAGCTCCATCTCCAGCTGAGCCTCTACAAAAGTCTCCTCAAAATTTAAATCAAAGAGAGCCAAACTCCCAAGATTTAACTCCTGAGCAACTCCAAGTCAGACGAAATTTAGCCACGTCGAGCATCAATCAATTGGAAGAAGAAATTCGTAAGAAGAGAAGATGGATTGAAGATCATCCATCATCAGCAATCATTGGAGAACCATCTGACCAAGTCAAAACCAGAAGCTCAGCTGCTCAAGCTTCAACGGATCATCAAGAAGCAGCTGACACAGCTCAACTCTCAGTAGAGCTAGAACTGACGGTCTATGATGAAGACACAGCTCTAATGGCGTGTTACGTAGCTCAAGTGCCAGAGCCTCAATCAATTCTTGAAGCTTTGAAGAGCGTGCCTTGGACAAACGCCATGCAAGAAGAACTGAACAAATTCCTCAGAAATTGTGTCTGGGAACTGGTCGACAGACCTGAAGGAGTCAAAGTCATAGGACTCTGTTGGGAAAATTAATAGAGTTTTGAAGTGATACCAAAACCCAGCTGACCCCAACCGAGTAGATGTTTGCACAAGCCCAAGTGTTTTCCAGCTCACCTGTTTGAGCTTATAGATTTTCTATGTTTACAGGTGGTCGCTGAAGACAGCAGAAGACCCTACCGAGTACACAAGAGGTAAGCAAAGTCGAGTGAGAAGTAATGTTATCCGGATCCAAGACGATAAAGTTCTTCCGGACACAAACCAGAGGAAAGACCCAGCTCGTGTGACAACTCAGCTCAGCGTCAAGACCCAGCAGAGTTCAAGACTCAGCTCAGCGTCAAGACCCAGCAGAGTTCAAGACTCAGCTCAGCGTCAAGACCCAGCAGAGTTCAAGACTCAGCTCAGCGTCAAGACCCAGCAGAGTTCAAGACTCAGCTCAGCGTCAATGATCCAGCAGAGTTCAAGACAGCTCAGAGTCACCAACACAGCAGAGTCGAAGTGAACTTTAGATAAAGTCAGATCTGATCTGGACCATCAGGAACTCGACACCTCAGCACCTAGAAGTCAAACCTAGGATTGCTTTACGAGGAAATCAAGGAAGAAGACAAGTCAATCCTGTCAGAAGTTAGGTAAAGATTCAGAACGGCTCTTTCCAACGGCTAGTTCTAAATCTCTCCCTATATATAGAAGTCTTCTTCATCATCAGAGAAAGAGGAGAGACGAGAGAATAGATTCAAGAGAGATCAACATACTTCATTGAAGGAAGTTTAACCAAAGATCAAGAGATCTCTCAGAAAAGCTTCAAAGATACAGCAGCCTTCATTCTTATAAGATGTTATTTATTCTCAGCCGTCAGCTCTCTCCCACTAGTATCTAGGCATATAATCCTTCCCATCTTAAGCCTAGTTTGAACGAGTTCATCATACTCATTGTTCGTAATTGTAAGAACTCGTTCATAGTTGGAAAACCCCAAACCCAAACCCAGAAAAGGTTAGGTAAAGGTACGCTTGCTCGAAGCGCGTAATTCGAGTGTTGGTTCTGTAGTACCCGCAAACTACAGGTTAGGCTTCACCAGGCCCGTAAACGATCTGGTTACGTTTCGATACAAGACACGTAAACTTGTATCCAGCCTTGAGGAACCAAGCCGCAACGCTTGCCGATCGCGCGAAAAGTCGGTGGTATCCTTAGTGGATTACTGAGAGGTTTCGGTCGCGGACGTAGGAGTAGTTTCTCCGAACCACGTTAAATAAGCCGTGTTCTTTCATGTTTATTTATGCATCCAAATTAACCCTTCATAAGCATTATTTCAAGCCGCATAAACCGACTAACCGAAAAGAGAAACACGCTTTGCAATATATTTAAAGCATCGACGGACTTTCCAAAACCCACCACATTCCGCACACAAATGTGTCGATCAAGCCGTCTTCCACTCGGATCGAACACAACAAATTTCACTCAAAAGAGTTTTAATTGGAAAAGTTTTTAAACCTTGGTGTATTCACCCCCTCTACACCAAGGTATCCGTCTTGGGACCATCAATTGGTATCGTAGCAAAGTGGTTCAAAAGATCACCGTATCGTCAAGCCGCATTTCTTTGCCGATAGTGGTCACCCGAACGTATCCTTCAAAGTTTCAAAATCTTTTTAAAAGTCATTATATTGCATACCGTCATGGAATCTTCCCCGTGCAGAATCTTCCGACATTCTCTCGTCGATGATTATCGTATCCGGAAGTTCCGACTCAAAAGCTTTCCGAGTGCGAATCACGACATGATGTGGGATGTTATCACCGACGGACCCATCATCATCATGAAGTCGAAAGACAAGCGAAACCACACCGGAGCCGAACCAAGCACTCCGTCAAGTTGTGAAGCCCAAAAGGAGTACTCTCCAAGAAAGAAGACAAGCTGGTTTGGACAGCTACGCTCGCAACGTCATCTCCTCAACGGTGACGAACGCTTATCTCAGCAAGATCATCAACTGCGAGACAGCTAAGGGGATGTGGGACACTCTAGCCAAGCTGTGTGAAGGCTCAGAGGAAATTCAAGAAAACAAATTCTCAGTTGCATGCCAGAAGTTCGACAATTTCAAGCAACTCCCCTATGAGTCCATCGATCAAATGGAGCTCAGATTCTCCAACCTCGTCATCGAGATCGAGACGATCCGAACTGGAAAATATACAGTTCGAGACAAGAACTTGAAAGTTCTTTCAGCTCTCTCCTCAGAATGGTGTACACACAAAGTGGTTCACCAAAGCAGAACTGATCTTGGCAGCATGGAGACGGAAAAATTGTTTTCCATCTTGAAGGCCAACGAATTTGATCTGGGGATTACAAGCAGGGATTCATCCAGCCGAATGAATGAAGCAGAGCTGAAGATCAAGCCGAGAAAAGAAGCTCAATTAGCTCAGCTTGGAAGGACCAATAAAGAGCTCAGATTTATGAGCAAAGAAGATTTGAACGAAGAAGTTGCCATGCTTGTACGAAGCATTAATCAGCTGGAACAAAGCAAGGAAAAGTACAAGAACATCGTGAAGGTTCATCACAAGCAACTCTACCCAAAGAGCAACCCAGCTGAGTCATTCTCCCGGAGAGAAGATAAATGGATCGATTCAAGCGAAACGGAAGATGATCAAATCTCCTTCTCCGACTCAGATGAAGATGATTGCTCTGATTAAGATGTCTGAAACATCTTAGAGAAGAAACCCAATAATGGATCAGACTACCAGAAATAAAGACAAATTGGATACAAGATCAAGAATCGACCGATATACAAATTGAGTACATTGGTCTCGAGAAGTTTAGAAAAGCAGATAAATCAGCTGGATTTGGGACAGCTGACCTTAACAAATGAATGAGCCAATGATGAGAAAATCCGTTCGATCAAAGGAAGTAGGATGCAGCTGAAGAAAAAGCCACCTACTGTCAAATCAAGGGGGAATTCTACTTAGCTGGAAAGAATTAGTAAAATCAAGTAGAATACCCAGAAGGATGCTTTCTCCAAAATAAACACAGCTGGAGTCATCAGCTGAAGAGAAACCTGATCCAGCAGGAAAAACAAGATGATCCTCTAACCCAGCTGACGACATGAAAGCATCCAAGAGATATCTCAACATCTGAAAGAATCCATTGTTGGGAAAAGTCATACAAAAGCACAACATGCTGAAATCTAAATCAAGATGATGTGTGGATCACTTGGACCGCTCAATCCGGATGAAGAAAAATCATCCACCAGGGGAACAAACTCAAATTTCGATCCCAAAAGCTCGTTCGTAAGGATTTCACCAAAAAGGAAATCAAGCTCAAGCTCACTGACATCGCCGAAGAGATAAAGGGAACTCGACCAAGGAAATTCAAGCTAATCTCAAAATACTCAGCTGAGGAGAACTGTCAATCAAGCAAAAGAAGACCGCTGTGATATCAGCTGGATTCTGTGTCCAAGCTGACCGGTCTGCATCTCATGCAATAAATGCTCTGAGGAATATGCTATATAAAGTCCAATTATTTTGAATTCATATGTTAAGTGGACAGACATTCCTTAGTTAAATTGTTTGATAAGTTTCCTTTCCCATCGCATTAATTATAAAGTCTGCATAGTACTGTAGCACGGCAGGATCGAGGCAGAACGTCAAACGTTTAAAATACCTCACGCGCGGTTGTAATACACTCGCCGAAAGCACGTCGAAAGAAACGTGATGAGTGAATCTCTCCACTCGTTGATCAGAATATCAACTGTTTCAATCTTAACCGTTGATCCGTTATGGCAGTTGATATATATGGAAAAGATACGCAGATCCTTTCTTCCTTCATCTTTATCTCTGCAAATTTCAAAGATTCAAAATCTTCATCTATTATCTGCAAGTTCTTTGCACAATCAAATTCTCCAAGTTGCAGAAATGGCGCCCAAGAAATCAATCGCAGGGATGAACCAGTTTGAAGCCCTAATGACATTTGAGAGTATTCTGTCCACCTCCAATCTCCATGTTTCTGAGTTAAAAGAGATGGTGGATATAGTTGCAGACTCCGGTCTCCTGCTGTGGGCAACCTCCATGCCCAAGCTTTTGCTAAAGAGAGATGCCGCACTGTTCTACCTCAACATTATCGACGAAGACGGCTTCTACTCATCGTCATTTGACATGAGCGTCAAAGGCGAAGAAGGAAAGTTTGATACAGCTACCGTCACCATCAAACTCAATAAGATGCTACGAAAGGTGTTCAACCTTCCCAGAGAAGGAGGATTCATCCCAGATGATTACAGTCGGGAAGAAGTAGATGAATTCCTCAGCAGAGAGATGCTTATCTCCCCAGAGCCTTACAGAGCGAGCATGTCAAAGCTCCTGCTCAAGCCAAAGCAAATGTTCCGTCACGGGACATCACACAAAAGTGTATTCTTGGGATAGCTGGATCTCAAGGAGAGATCAGCATTCCAAAGCTCAAGCCGATGATTGCCATGATCAAAGGCGCAAACGTCAACTGGTTTGATTTCCTACTCAACCGACTGGTCAAGGAGTCAGAGAAGATAAAGTTCAACTCCACCAGGACGACGTTTTCAGCTTCAGAGCCACTGTATCTTTGCTCCAAAATCTCTTTCTTGATAGAGCAAGCAGTGAAAGGGCACACAGTAAAGTGGGCTGATTCAGAACCGTTTCCAGAAACGAAGATTCTTTTCCAAAGAATCAATCAAATCAATGATCTTCTGAAGAAGCGACAGTGAAGTAAGGGCAGAAAGCGGTTGGAAGGAACGAGAGGTTCCAATGAGAAGAAACAAAGAAAGAGGAAGGCAGCTGACCCTAAACCAGTTGGAGGTCCAGCTGAGAAGAAAAAGAAAAATTATTCATTCCTGGGCCAAGCAATGGTGATTCTCTCCCCACAAAGCGTGTCGGCCTTCGATCAATACGGATCAAACATCCTGGCCGAGATGGGATTGAATGACGGATTGTCATCCAGCTCAGAGGACGAGCTGGATAATCCAAGAAGCTCACCCCAGCCCTCACCTCCTCTCAGCTCTCCGCCGAAACAGCCTTCCCCTCCACCCAGCTCTCCAACCAAAGAGCCATCTCCTGCAAGAGAGCAGGAAGATATTCAACTGGCTGAAGCTCCTTCACAGCCAGCTGACACCCAAGCTGAACCCTCTTCCACTTATCCCAGCTCACCCCCAAAACAGCCATCTCCCGCAGCTCAATCTCCCACACAAGCTTGGTCGATACTTCTTCACGCCCAATTGTGAACCCTTTTGAACCTCGCTCCTCAAATCTCCACAGACCGTAGGAGAGTGATTCTACTATCTCTCCTTCTCTCAACTCTACTGGCTCAGCCTTTATGGAAGCCATGTACGAGGACTTGCGCATTGCAGAGATCAAGAGTGTTCTAACTCGGCATCCACCCCGGCGCACCTGCCCATTGCCCTTGTCAAAGTTGGAGACCTCAAGTTCTATCTGGCTACCAAGATGGCAACTTGGTACCAGAATGAGCAGCTGATAGAGACTTTCTCCTTTGAGAAACTGAAGACTGATGAAGCACGCCTCCAGCACACTTTTGGCTTTGGAAGTCTGGAGGATGCATATTTGCATCAAGATGATCTCATCAGAGGAATAATTGAAGTGTCTCGAGCGGTATCCCAAGCCGCACCCAACGAAGTCCGGGAATCGCCCGACAAGCTTCTTATAGCAATGGATGGGAAACACATTACGGAGCCGACAATTCTAAAGAAGTCTCACCGAGATTACCAAGGAAGCCACCTGTTGAAACAAACTGAGGTAATGATCATTGAAGAACCAATGTTGCATCAAGCTCGAACCAGAGGAAGCTCGCCCTACGAGTCCAATTGCCGATGACACTCGGCTCACCGGTCGAGATCGAGGCAAGAAACCCACCAAGCCGAATCCGGAACCCAGACGGATCATGTTGAGCTCTCTGATGCAATGAAGGACGAGATTGCCAAACAAGTCGAGGAAATCCTTTTTCAGGATAGACTCAAATCAAATGTGGATACCCTTCTGCGCATCACAGCTATAGAGTCGCAAGTCCAGAGCAATGGACTGTCCATTGACGACATTCACAGATTCGCTCTGAATCTGCAGGAAAGCACCAGTCAAGATCTCAAACAATCTCTTGTTTCTCAACAAATTGATCAGTCAATTCTTCTAGAGAAGAGAGTCCCTGAGATCATCTCAAACCTTCAAGCTCCACTGGTTGACGACCTTGCAAATATTTCAAGCCAGCTGGAAGCTCTCAAAAAGACCACTCTCTCCAACAGCTCTGACATCCGCCAACTCTTCAACTTATATAAAGATCTGGATGCTCGGTTCGGAAGCCGGAAGCAGATCGCTTCAGACTGAATCTCGTCACGGTAGCTATTTAAACCAAGATCGCCGATGTTGAAGCGTATTCTCTCCAAGCTCGCCGCAATACGGTTGCCAACCTCTCTACCTCCCTTGTTGATAATGCCAAAAAGGGGGGAAGATCGTAATGAAATTTGGAAAAACAAGTGAGAGGAAGGCGGCTAAGGAACTCGCGTGAAGAATACGTATGGGAATCGACGATTTTGCAAAAGAGCTGGATGAAGAAGAGACAGAGCTAACCGCTTCCACCAAAGCCGTCAAAGAGACATGGAGAGAGAAAATGGTCGCTCTTGCCAAAGCATGTGGACACAAGCCCGAAGAATACAAAGACTATCACCGGGCCGTGTAACTTCCACAACGAGCAAAGAAAAGAAATGCAAGAGCCGGATAAGATTGTTAAGAAGAAAGTCGAAGCTCTCAAGCCCGCCGAGAAAAGCAAGAAGAAAAGGCAGAGCTACGAGCAAGCCAAGAAGAAACAAATCCAACGGCAAATTTCAATGACAAGAAGAACCTGCATGATATAAATGAAAACCGGAAAGATGCAAATCCGAATTCATCAAAGAATTCTACTACTTGAATCAGTTCAAAGGCATGGATCCGTGTCGCTTTCCGTGACTATTTCCTCGAGCTTCATGAGACAGATCCAATGATGGCAAGGTCAATCGCCCTCTATGCCAAGAGCAATAACATCCAAATTCGAAGAGCTCCCAAAGTCAAACAACTAAAGCCTCCATTTCTAGCCGGAACAAACCTTCCCGACAAGTGCCCAAATCATCAAAGAAATTAATCACCGGGCCGTGAAAGAGGAATTTCAAAGTCGAAGAATCAAGCTGAATGGAAGGAGATTTGGAAGAGTTCATCTTCAATAGATATGGTCTAAAGACCGACTCATCAAATTGATTGAACAAAATAAGCAACAGCCAAGACCCACCTAACCGAATTTTTATTTTGAACTTTTGTATTTAGATAAATTGTACAAATTCTTCCTATTAATGAAAAGTTCATTTTATCAAAATCAACCTGAAGACAATCTCTCTTTGTCCAGGCTCTGAATATGTTTACCTGCTGTAAATGTTTATTTCGTTGAATCCCCGTTTCCTGTTAAGGGGGAAGCAATTTTTGTTTTTCCAACTTGGGGTTTTGGCATCATCAAAAAGGGAGAAATTGTTGGGAAAATTAATAGAGTTTTAAAGTGATACCAAAACCCAGCTGACCCCAACCGAGTAGATGTTTGCACAAGCCCAAGTGTTTTCCATTTCCGCACGTTTGAGCTTATAGATTTTCTATGTTTACGGAGTGGTCGCCGAAGACAATGAAAACCCACTCGAGTACACGGCAGGTAAGCAAAGTCGAGTGAGAAGTAATGTTATCCGGATCCAAGACGATAAAGTTCTTCCGTACATACCGTAGGAAAGACTCGTGTGACAACTCGGCTCAAATACAATACCCACAGAGTTCAAGACTCGGCTCGGCGTACAAGACTCCAAGAGAGTTCAAGACTCGGCTCGGCGTCAATGATCCAAATAGAGTTCAAGACGGCTCGAGTCACCAACACAAAGAAGTCGAAGTGAACTTTAGATAAAGTCGGATCTGATCCGGACCATCGTGAACTCGACACCTCAGCACCTAGAAGTCAAACCTAGGATTGCTTTACGAGGAAATCAAGGAAGAAGACAAGTCAATCCTGTCAGAAGTTAGGTAAAGATTCAGAACGGCTCTTTCCAACGGCTAGTTCTAAATCTCTCCCTATATATAGAAGTCTTCTTCATCATCAGAGAAAGAGGAGAGACGAGAGAATAGATTCAAGAGAGATCAACATACTTCATTGAAGGAAGTTTAACCAAAGATCAAGAGATCTCTCAGAAAAGCTTCAAAGATACAAGAAATTTCTTCATTCTTATAAGATGTTATTTATTCTCAGGCTGCTGAAGCTCTCTCCCACTAGTATCTAGGCATATAATCATTCCCATCTTAAGCCTAGTTTGAACGAGTTCATCATACTCATTGTTCGTAATTGTAAGAACTCGTTCATAGTTGGAAAACCCCAAACCCAAACCCAGAAAAGGTTAGGTAAAGGTACGCTTGCTCGAAGCGCGTAATTCGAGTGTTGGTTCTGTAGTACCCGCAAACTACAGGTTAGGCTTCACCGCGCCTCGTAAACAGTCTGGTTACGTTTCGATACAGTACGCGTAAACTTGTATCCAGCTTGAGGAACCAAGCTGCAACGCTTGCTGACTGCGCGAAAAGTCAGTGGTATCCTTAGTGGATTACCAGAGGTTTCTGGTCGTGGACGTAGGAGTAGTTTCTCCGAACCACGTTAAATAAGCTGTGTTCTTTCATGTTTATTTATGCATCCAGCTAACCCTTCATAAGTATTATTTCAAGCTGCATAAACTGACTAACTGAAAAGAGAAACACAGCTTTGCAATATATTTAAAGCATCAGACGGACTTTCCAAAAACCCACCACATTCCGCACACAGCCAGCTGTGTCGATCAAGCTGTCTTCCAGCTGGATCGAACACAGCCAGCTCACTCAAAAGAGTTTTAATTGGAAAAGTTTTTAAACCTTGGTGTATTCACCCCCCCTCTACACCAAGGTATCCGTCTTGGGACCATCAGACTCAAATGGATATTCAAGAACAAAATGGATACCCTGGGAGTCATCATCAGAAACAAAGCTCGACTAGTTGCCAAGGGCTACACTCAGCAGGAAGGAATTGACTTCGAAGAATCTTTTGCTCCAATAGCACGATTGGAAGCAATCAGACTATTTCTCGCCTTTGCAGCACATCACAAATTCAAGGTTTATCAAATGGATGTGAAGTGTGCATTCTTAAATGGAGAAATCAAAGAAGATGTCTACGTTGAACAACCTTCAGGATTCGAAGTAGAAGAAAATAAAGTCTACAAGCTAAAGAAGGCTCTTTATGGATTGAAGCAAGCACCTCGAGCTTGGTATGACACTCTGTCAAATTTTCTCATATCCAAAGGATTCAAGAAGGGCTCAGTAGACAGAACTCTCTTCACCATCAAGTCAGGAGAAGATATCCTGGTTGTTCAAATCTACATAGACGACATCATCTTTGGATCAAGATCAAGCTTCTTATGCCAAAGATTTGGAGAGATGATGTCAGAGAAGTTCCAAATGTCCATGATGGGAGAAATGAGTTTCTTCCTAGGACTTCAAGTCAAGCAATCTTCAGAAGGGATTTTCATAAATCAATCCAAATACGTGAAAGATTTGATCGCCAAGTATGGAGTTCAATCCAGCAGAACTGTAAAGATTCCAATGAACACCAACTCGAAGATTGAACCAGAATCGAAGGGGAAGTCGCTGATTCCAAAGCAAATACAAGAGGATAATAGGATCCTCGCCGTATCTAACAAAGAAGTCGTCCGGACATCTCTTTCGCAATCGGAGTGTGTGCGATTTCAAGTTGATCCAAAGGAAGACACATGCAAGCAGCCAAGAACATTCTCAAATATCTCGAAGGAACTCGAATGTTGGGGCATGTGGTACCCAATTGAAGACAATCTACGGACACCGGATACTCGATTCGGACTTCGCCGGAGATCGATTGGACGAAAATCAACTTCGGGAACTTGTCGGTTCTTAGGAAGTAAGTTAATTTCATGGTTTTCAAAGAAACAAACGTGCGTCGCAACTTCCACGACGTATGCAATATATGGCCGCTGAAGCCGCCGTCGCAAATTCTCCGTGAAACATCACTAGATGACTATGAAGTAAAAACCGGACAGTTCCAATTTTCGTGATAGCTCAAGTGCGATTGCCATTTCGTAGAATCCAAGATTTCACACAAGATGCAAGCATGTAGACGTACGACATCATTTCATCGTAGATCACGTAGAAAAAGAAGGATGTGATTGTTGAGAAAATTCACACGTACATACAATGGGCCGATATTCTCACAAAACCGCCGATAAAAGCAAGATTCAAAATGCGTGCGGATTACTTGGACTTCTCAACCTGCAGGCGATGCACAAATTGGAACGGAGACCGAATGGAACAGACCAAATGAACGGAAGACCAAAAAGGAAGCGGACCAATTTGAACGGAACCAATCAAGAACGGAAGCCAACTGAAGGAGACCCAGCTGAACGAAGACCAATTAACGGAAGGCACCCACCGAATGGGATTAACCGAAATTCGAATCAATGTCACCGATATCACCGAGAAAGAATTCAAATTAAACCAGATGCCGAAAGGAAAGGATTATTCAAATTGAGTGAACTAGCCGGAACCACGATGACCCAAAGACACCCACTCAACCGAGGTATCACCGACTACAATGATCACCGAGAGGTTTGCAACAACATTAATTACACCTACTCAATCTGTTTTCTGTCAACTCACATCTTGTCATTTCTAATCAATCTTAATTAAAAGTCTGCAAAGAATTGAATAATGGGAGTTTCAAGGCAAAAGTCAAAACGCCTCAACCGTTCTCTCTCGCGCATTAACTCACATTTTCTAATCAAGAAATTGACTTGACGCGAGAATCACTCCCAGTCGTAGATCTTCTTATCAATAGACAAATCTTGATCGTCCATTCATCAAGAAAACTCTTTAAATATGCTAGAAGATATACGCATCAACCCTAGAAAGTTTTTCAAAGATTCTTTCTTATTTCCATCAATTGGTATTGTTTGTTTCTACTAACAAAATATGCGAAGAAGAACATGGAATCCGTAAAGATATCTCCCGGCCGGTCAAACTTGAAGAATCCGTCAAAGCTTCAAGATAAGAGTTGCTTAACTCTCGTAACCTCGAAGAAGATGGAAGTCCGGAAGAAGGTGAAGCCCATCGACGTAACCGTGCCAGCGCAATGGGAGAAGACTGCAAAGCTCAAGAACGTCATTCACCAGGAAGGTGCAGAAAACTTTCTGGGAATGTCAAAGGAAAAAGACCTCCTCAGCCCCACTGTTTCTCTCATTATGAAAGAGAGAACGGGACACACAACTCCCTGGGATGCAAAAATCAACGTCAACAGACCTGGACCAGATGTTGATAAAACCGGAGTATTCAAGAGCAGTCATGTCAAAGCTCTTGCTCCACCACAGGAGGCACGAAAAGATGCGAGACAAAGCAGAATCGCATCTTTCTCCATCCCAAATGGGAATCGAGACAACTTGAGGAGACAAAATATATCAAGCATCGTCTTCAAACCGAAGACTCAAGTCAAAGGTGCTCACTACCACAGAGAAGCCACCGACATTATGAGAGAATTCGTAATCACTCTCCGAGGAGCAGAAGGCCCTCAAGCGGTCGTTTCTTTCGGTGGAGGAGAAGTTCACGCCCCTGCGTGAACATCATCGTCAGCGACACCGCAACGGAGTATTCCAGCTGATCAACCAAGCTTAAACCCCAAGGCAGATGGAATACTTCAACCGCCTTCTCCTCGCTTCCTTCGCTCCACAGTGGACACCATCTTCGAGATCTTTCAATAAAAGATGCTCAAGTCCCCGCACCAAGCTCAAATGAGAAACACCACCTGCCCAACGATCACCCGCAAATTTGGATGATGATGATATGAGCTGAATACAAGTCCTCAAGTGCCGAATCGACTTTCTCATTCAATCTAAGAAGTCCGAAGAAGCAAAATTGCAAGGAATGAAGTTATGCCCGACTCGGAAGATGCTATCTCCGTGCTAACTCATCCTCCAAGCACTCGGCCGGACCGCCCTACCGAATCGGGGAGCGACGCCGTGTCCGCAATCACGAGCCCGAGGCTAATGCAATCGAAGAAGAGCCGCCTAATACAACAGCTGAGCCACTTAGACTCTAAACCTCGCTGCTCAGAGCTGAAAACCACAGTTTCGCCAAACTAAAACATCGCAACAGCCGATGGTGTATATCTCCCACCCTGTTTTGATCATGCCAAAAAGGGGGAAGTAAGGGAGAAGAGAGACAAGTCAATGAAGAGACAACCGTTGAGCTAGAGGAACCGTCAATCGAGAATCGAATCACCAAGAAGAGACGAGTCAAAAGAAAGAAGCAACGGATGCAGAAGAGAAGACACAGCCAGACTGAAGGATTGAAGACTGAAGATTTGAAGATTTTTTTTTCCTTCTTTCTTTTTCCTGTGTTATAATGTATTTTCTTACATTAATAAAACACAAGTTTTTCTGCGTCATAAGTTGTCTCAGTTAGGTTTTGGCATCATCAAAAGGGAAATTGTTGGGAAAATTATAAGGTTTCGATTTGATACCAAAACCCAACCGATTCTCCAACCGAATAGATGATTGCGTCAACCTAAATAGTGTTTTCCAAATTTCGCCTGCTTCGAGCCTTAGATGTTCTAGGTTTACAAGTTAAGGAAGCGGAAGACAAGAATGACCCCAGTATTTTACCGAGTCACGTAAGAGAAGACGATGTCGACCCGACCGTGTTCACGCGAGTCACTAGCAAAAGACAAGAAGCGTCAACCTTCACTGAGTGATCCACAGAGCTCCGATCAAGTCGAAGAGAATTCGAGCCGAGTTCAAAACACGGTTGGTCCAACAGACAGTAACAAAGGAACTATCTCTCGAAGACTCCACTTCGGGACGGTCCGGCTACGAGATTCAAAAGCCGGCTCTAAAGGCGGAAGATCCCGGAATCGTATGAAGTCAACCTACCTCGACCAATGAGGGATTGCCGGATCAAGCATCCTAGACTTCGAACCTAGGATGTGACACAAATGAAGACAAAGTGCAGATACGCCTAACGGCAGATCTTGTATTTAAGAAGAGTAGATAAGATTCAAACGGTTCCTCCAACGGCTAGTCTTGAATCTCTACCTATATAAACCCGTCTTCAACCTCAGGATCAGATACGAAAAACTCTCTACAAGCTTTCATTATCTGAAATCATCATTCTTTCAAAAGCTCTCAAGCAGTTCTATATAGATCAAAGAACACTTTATCTTAAAGTGTTTCTAGTTAAGAAACTGCTTAGTTTTTCGTCTGTTCCCTAGGCCAAACTCATTGTATATCTTAAGCCTAGATTTCGAACGAGTTCATCATACTCTGAAGTTCTTAATTGTAAGAACTCGTTCATAGTTGGAACCCCATACCCAAACCCAAACCCAGAAAGGTTAGGTAAAGGTACGCTGCTCGAAGCGCGTAATTCGAGTGGTTAGGTTCTTCGCACCCGTGGCGAAGGTGTATAGGCTTGACAGTGCCCGCAAACTGTTGGAACACAGCTCGGGTTAGAGTTGTGAAGTTGCTTGGTACTTGGAAACCAAGTGGTAGTGGATTACCAGTGAACCTGGTCGTGGACGTAGGAGGTGTTACTCCGAACCACGTAAAAACTCGCGTGCTTCTTACTCTCTCTCTTTACTTTTGCTTTACATTCAGCTGTGTACTAACTCCTTCATATCATTGCATATTTGTTCAAAACTGCACACACAACCGTTTCTCCAAAGACAAACCGTGTCTCTCTAAAAGTTGCACAACCTGACTAAGCTGAAAACGTTAAGTTAATCTTTTCAAACTGAGTTTTTCTAAGTAACCGAGCTAAGTTTTCAAACCACCACTTTCCGCACCGCCAGCTGAGTTATTTACCCAGCTGACCCTCCCCAGCTGGATCAATAACTGAGCTCACCAACTCTGTGTTTTAACTTGAAAAAGTTTCGAAAAATCTATTTGGTGTATTTACCCCCCCTCTACACCAAGTACCCAGCTCAGGGACCATCAGTGGTAGTGTGAACGGTGGCTACCACCGTGTGAACCACCGTGTGGTGCTACTGTGTGAACAATTAGGTCTCTTCCGCTCATGGTGCCGTCGAGGGTTGGTTCACACGGTGATGGCGTCGGGTTGAGAGAGAGAGAGACGAGTTTGAGAGAGAGAGACAAGTTTGAAGAGAGAGAAAGAGAGACAAGTTTTTTTTAGTTGTTTTTTTTATTTGTTTTAACCTTTATTTGTTTAATAAGGGTAGTTTAGTCTTTTTACTGATTTTGATATGAAAAACTCCTACTCTTATAAATGAGTGTGAATAACTTCTGTCTTTTATTGTGTAGTATTTAAAAAGAGTTGGCCCAAAAAAAAGTATATAGAGAGATGAAATATCATTTGTTATAGAGAAATTAAACAACATCCGCAGAGTAAATTTCAACTTCAGAGTGTTCATATCAAAATTTTATGATTTTCATATTAATTTCGAAATGTGAGCATGATCCAATATTTTATTAATTAATTATTATTTCTTAATAATTGATACTAATAAGTTGTTGACTAGATATTTAAAATTGTTATTAGATCAAACAAAGCTATTAAAATAAGGAAATACCAACAAAGAACAATCTAGCAGCTGGCACTTATTTAGTTGAGGGGAAGTTTTGATGCAAAAGTACTAAAGTTTTTGTCGTTTAATGGTACTTCGATTTCTCTTTTTATTAATTTAATATTTCGGTTTTGTATTTTACTCACTTTTTTAGATAATAATAATACTCCTGTATTACTCTTAACAATTAAAACATCAATACTTTTTAATTTTGTTTTTCTATTTGCTGAGAGATTGAACAAGTTAAAACATCAACATCTTTTTTTCTAGATAAAATGCACCTTAATAGTCAAATTACATAGTAAAACATAAAAGTTAGACACAAACTTAATTTTTACAAATTATGGCAAACATTTGCATTTTTGGACGAAAATACCCATCCTTGTTATGTTAGATTTTTGTTTTTAGAAATAGTTTGCATAAATATTATAGTAATCAATATCCATTAATTTTTCTTCAATCATGCAATTAAACTTAGCCGTTACAAAATAATAAGAGGCAAAAATTAGACTAGAAGTTACCATAGTTTATAAGATATTTTAGATAAATATAAAAGAAAATTTTGATAGTGCCACCTAGGATTGAGGATGATTGTGGTGCTCTCAATATATTTTGCTATTATATATTGATTATTCTGTTAATTTTTTAAGAATAATTCACTACAAATTAAATTTGCCTAATTTAATACTATATTTTATAAATGATAAATATTCATAAAGAACTCCACACCGCACCTTATCCCTTATTTTAAACCAACTAGTGTATATCCCGTCGAACATCGACGTAGAATCACTTTCAATATAATTTATAAGTTTAATGTGTTGGTATTACGGTATAATGAAAAATAGATTAATAAATAATAGTGTTTCTCTGGTGGTTGTACCCATTTTATATCTGAAATCATCAAATTTGTACTCGTTCCAAACCCAAATTAAAATTTCTCTACACGCACATGTCCCAAACCTGACTAAAAAATCATTACTACCCGTACCCGCTCCAAACCTATAAAAATTTGAACACTATAAAATGAAGATTAATTATATGAATTAGCAGGTTAGACACAATTACTTGTTAGTTATAGAGGTTTTTTTGGAGTTGAAAATCTTTAGTTTCGAATTAAATTCAAGAAAAATCGTTAGTTTCTTTTGTTATTTAACTGAAGTAATGTGCGTTTTATTCTTTCAATGAAAGTGATATCTACATATTTGATACTCCCTCCGTCATATTTCAATTGACTCGTTTGACTGGACACCGATGTTAAGAAAATGAATTGAATATGATAAAACAGGAGAGAGAAGGTATCATTTTAAGGATATTGTAGTCAAATCAAGTAGGAGAGAGAATGTAGACACTTTTTGTGGTATAATGTGTAATTTATGAGTTAATTTGAGGGTATTTATAATGTGTAGTTGATATTTTCTTTTATTTTGTTCAAGTATTTAGAATAACAAAATAAACTCTATATTTTCTTCTATTTACGCCAACTTAATTTTTTGGCAAATTAAACAAATTAATATTGACAACTTAAAAATTAGAAAATTTTAATTTTCCAATAAAAATAAAATTATTTATTTAGGCCGACTAATTAATTGACCAAATTAAATTGGTTATGCAAAATAAATGTAAGATGATAATATACATATTGATCGTGAGTATTTATATAGGTTCTCCAAAAGTAGAGTCTTATTTAAAAATAATGTGGGATAAAAAAAAAACTACATTCTCATGATAAGATAACTACATTCTCATCTTCTCCTTTTTATTTGCAAATAATCGTAAAACAATTGTGCAGCTCCAATTTTATGGAATTTATAGGAAATTCTTTTTTAAAATTTTGTAGGATAATAGGCTTCTTAAAAAAATCCAATTGTAATCTTCAATGGATGAAGTCTTCTAAAAAAATCAAAGTGAGATTACTTTTATTTTAATTTAAAAAAAAATGTGAATATAAAATGAAGATAAATCCATGTAAGCATGCCGACTAACGTGGTCACATGTTTAATATGATATCACATATGTTGTTATTTAAATATATATACTAGTGTATGACCCGTCGAAATTCAACGGTAATTAAATATTATTATAAATTTATGAAATTAGTTTGCTTCATTTTTCATTCATAAAATGCATAATATTAAAGATATATATTATATACTTTTTTTTGTCTCACAAACTCATTGCGTAGTATACTTGTAGTTATCTGTTGGTCTCCATTCACCTTATGAAAATCTTCATATATGACATGTTGCACCTCTGAAGTGATTCGATAGTATCCTAAAACGGGATTTTATTTTGAATTCGACGTGAATTCATATTAATTTGCAATATATAAGCATGAACTTTAAAAATAATTTAATATTATTTCGGAGTGATAATATTTCGACAATTAATCAAGAAGAATGTTTCTTTCATTTTATTTCATGCGTATGTTTGGGATGAACTGATCTTCTTCATATTTCATGAATTTGCGAGCAATAATATCATACCATATTTTAATTTCCTTAAAAAAAATTCATAATAAATATTACTTTAAAATATGAAAAATTAACTTTGTAGTTATCTCACAATTTGTCAAAGATTTCATCGTATACGATGTTAATTGTTATGTACGTCTGATCATCTCGTCACAAATTAAAATTTTGATATCTTTTTTGCTTGTGACTCATGAGATTACAACGTATGATTGACCATGACTGAACACATAGTTTAATAGGTATAGTCATACGCTTGAAGTAGATTGTGTCCATCTGACTTTTGTTCATTGTTGTAGCAAATCAAACAGTCAACGAAAATTGTCTCCTATATAACCGAATAAAAAATTTAGTGAAATTCGAGGGGCTTGTGATCATTTTAGATTGTGCAGTCTTACCCCTAATGTGCAGGTGTAGCTCGTCGATTTTCGATGGTGAATCACTTTATGCTGTAATTTATAAGTAAAAGTTTAAATACAATTTAATACCAACCACGTACTTTGAGTTATTGGTTATGGCATAATATGACGATTAAACAAAACGATAATTCGATGAGTCTAAGGTTCAACAATCTAGAGTCCTTGATCGAAACATAGCATGACGATGAAATGCTCGTCTCAAACTCATAAAGTAATACCCGTTAATTATCTCACTCTATAATACTTGTCCAGTTTAAAATTCTAAATTGGTTCTGTTCGAGGCCAAATTAAATTGGTTATGCAAAATAATTACATGTGAGGAAATATAGATTGATCTTGAGTATTTATATAGGCTCTGCAAGAGTGAAATTTTATTGAAAAATGATGTGGGATAGATTTTATTTTAAATATAATAGAATATAGACTTTCGTATTTTGGATCGATTCTCATTCCATATTTCATAATGGAAAATTTGACATATTGAATATTAGATAATATATTATGATTAGCAAGATTCAATTAGAATTTATACATAGAATAATGGATGTTCGCTGAAAGTATATATTTAGAATATTATAATATGTTTAGAAATAGAATAAAAAAATCGAGCAACTTGAGTTTGACGGATTTGATTCTTTTTAAAAGAAATACGTATCTGTAATATATTGTCGTGTCAAATTAGTATATGTAAATAATTAACGTGTGAAAGAATAAATTGCAACATCTATTTGAATGAATTAATGGAGGTGCTATGTATCTTTAATATATTGAAAATAAGGCAACGGTCTTGGAAAATTATATTTCTTAATAATTTATCAAATTAAACAAATTAATATAAACAACTTAATATTTGCTCAGAATTATATTTTTAATAAAAATAAAACTATTTATTTAGCCAATTAACTAATCGGCTAAATCAAATTGATTATGTAAAATAATCTTGGGATGAAAAAATAGATATGGATTTTGAGTAATTATATAGGCTCTCAAAGAGTAGAGTATTATTAAAAAGCGATGTGAGATAGAAAATCTATATATTAAATATAATAAATATATGAATATAATGAGAATTTAAGATAAATACGAATAATGAATGGAGAGCGCGCCACGTAGGACCTAAAATTAAGGGGAGCACTCGAATGCGTAATCATTTTAATAATATTATGATTATGATTAGTATATACTAATAATTTAATCATATTATCTAATTAGTGAAATCTACTTAAAAAAAATCTATGTAGGGTTTCTTATCTGTAAGGTTTTTGTAAAATAGAAATTGTAAATGGACACGAATAAAACTTCAATTTATAACTAATCAGATATAAAATTCAATACATTTTTTGTGTACCCCGTTTGTCCCAATTTTATGTAATTTCTTGTCTTAAAAATATAACTTTCTGTATTTTATTGAAAAGAAATATTATGTTAAAATGTTTTTGTCTTTACATTATTTTGAAATTAACAACATTTTATTTTTTATTTGGAAAATGTTTAATTTCTTTTGTTACTTCATCTCTCTCTCTCTCTCTCTCTCTATATATATATACACGTCTTATTATTCATTCAGTGGAAGTGATCTCTCCATATTTAATATTTTCATAATTCTATACTTTTTTTTTTTATTTATGCCAACTTAAAAATTTATCAAATTAATATTGACAACTTTGGTCAAATTAAATTTTTCAATAAAAATAAAACTATATATTTGGCCAACTAAATAATTGGTCAAGTTTAATTGGTTGTGCAAAACATTTGCGGGATAAGAAAATATTCATTGATATTGAGTATTTATATAGTTTCTCCAAGAATGGAGTCTTATTGAAAAACAATGTGGGATAATAAAAGGGATAAAATTCTTTTTACACACTTTGAAAAACAAAAAATGAAAAATACACACTTCTTTTGAAATCAATGAAAAATACACACTATAACCATTATACCTTTTCTGCTGAATTTCTTCATTTTATTCTACTTATTCCAATCTCATTTTCCAATTATGGAGATAATTCATGTAACACTATCGGGCGTCACACTTCCGTATAAATAAATTCTACATATACCAACTTCATACCTTTTTGACCGGAATGCTGCCGGGTATTTCCGCCGGAAGTTTTAGGGACCTCGTCCAACCACACGATCGCAACCGATGGTTTCCAGACGCAGACTCCTTCAGCAGCACACAGCACAGCCCTCGTTTGTTTCCTACTCGGGGCGTAGGGTATTTAGTCGGTATAAATAAAATAAATAGACACTGGAAGGATTGAGCAAAAGCCCGAACTTTATATAGGAATTATATAAAACTTATTACAACATAAGTATATCTCCTTTAGGGAGGAGACAGACTTGTTTAGCTACCTATGGTAGCGGTATTGAAATACATAAACTATACTATACTAAGCTAAGAACTATAACAAATTTTTATTTTTGAGAGCAGAGGAGATTTTGTAGAAGAAAGCTGGTGTTTATTTTCGATCTCTCCTGCTCTCCAAACTCTTGGAATATATAGAGGTTGGAATTCTCAACCTCCTTCCTTCATTATTGCCTCGGATTCCTTTGTTCCGTGGCCGGCTGATTCGACTCGGCGTAGGACCTCTTGTCGTCCGTTATTGAATAAGGACGCCAACTTTCGGTCTTTACTTTAATCAAACCGCACTATCTTTGTTTGATAATGCTCATGTCTACCCATTTAGTTTTTAGTGGGTAAAACTTTCCTCCACCCACTACGGTCGTTTTCTTTTTAGTGGGTGCTCGGCTCGAGTCACATGACTCTACCAACTGTGTCGGGAATGCTTTTTCCGGGGCCGCAGCGGCTCTTGCTTTCGGCAACGCGCTTTGCTCGAGATCTTTCCGTGTGGACCGAGCCTTCTGCTACTTTACGGGTATGAACCCTTCCCGAACTACGGTTCTTCTGGTTACGACAATCCGAACAAACTCGCTCGGACCGATTCCCAAAATGACCCGTATGTTGCAATATTTACGATGAGTATCTTTACTCGTCGTAATCTTGTTTTCCCGAGCAAGGTTCTCTTTCTTTCGAAAGCTTCCTCTCGCGAATCTTGTAGACTTTGTCATGGTATTTAACGGGGAATGATCCGTTCCTTTGAATTAAGAAAAATTTGAACGGGAACTTGACTTTTGTCCGTCTCGGTGAGACGGACACCCATAAACCCCGTACTTTCTTGTGGAGATGAGATCTTCGGCAATGTAGAGACTAGAGTAGTCTCTTTCTGCGAGCGCTTTTATCTTTTCCGGGCGCGTGCGTCGGGTCTTCGAAGCCCTAATGTAGTGAAAGGCTTCATGATTTCCTTTCCTAATGGGTTACCGGGGCCGCACGGCGATGAAATACAACTCCAAAAGCGTCACCTCGGCTAATTGCGGATTATTAGCCCCGGTATCATATACCGCTTCTTGAATCCACAGGTAGATTCTTGATTTCGGCGAATGATGGGGATGTGGTATAAGGCGAAGCAAGGGCTCCGAATTCATACCATCTCTTGACTTCTTGTGGATACGAATTTGGCATCATCCGCAGAGGATATTTCCGAGACATCAACCCTTATTTTTACGGGTTGATACCCGTCATGTGTTGAGCTTCTCCCAATTGGCTTGATAAACTTGCCATGAATAAGAAACTTCAATCTTGTCGGTATTAATCTTAGAATTGCCAGTCATTGGCCTAAGACTAATTTCTCCTCTTTTTCTCCGAGAGTCTTTGGGTTGACATGATGTTTCGAGTGTGACCACGAATATCATCTTTTCTTTGGGCAATGGTTCGAAGATACCACCACCTTAGAACTTGGGCAAGAGGTATTTGAATCCTCTGCTTCTGATTTAGAGCCACAGCACTCGAAACTCTTCTTTTGCAAAGGATCTTTGGCCACCGAAGGATTGGTGTTTGACATGCGGTCCGAGTTGACTGCGAGACCGTATGCAAGCTCGTATTCTCTCGGTGACTTTCGTCTTATCGAGAGTTTGCAATCTTCACTTGTTCGGCATTCGAGAATGCACTCGTCCACTCATGGGATAACATCTCCAGATTTTCTCGAGATGTCTATGGGCTAGTAGAATGGAGTTCACGTCGGTTGCTCCGTCTCTTGTTAAGAAATGCAAGAATATTTTCATGAGATTTCGGAATGACAATATCAAAAATATAATATTGGCATTCGGCTTGCCATCTAATTAATCTAGCCTTTTCGAGGCTTAGATTCCATCTTGTTTCTTAAGAAAGCTTTAACTTGTGTGTTATCAACTTTCAAAGTAAATTTCTTTGCAAGTAAAAATAAAGGCCATTTTTTAAACGCCTTTACATTGCAAAGAACTCTTTCTCGTTGATGTGCCATCTCATGACCTCATCAAACGAGAATAAACCCTTCCAATATCTACGGGGTTCTTCTCATTAGGAGTGATCTTGGTTAAGACGGCTGCCCACCAAAAATCACTAGCATCGTATACGAACCAAGTCATCTTCGTCACGAGGTATCGCGAGCTTTGGGAGATTTTTGCAAACCTCTTAACTCCCGCATCCCTTGTCGATGTTCTTCCGGATGAACGGAACATCATTTTTCGATAATGTGCGAAAACTTTTCTATGTTTTGCGAGATCTTTAATAAATGGTCCCATAAAATTAACAACTCCCAAAAACTACGAAGTTGTTTCTTTTCTTTAAGATCTTCGGGAAAATGCACGGACACTTTTGAACAATATGGTCTGCGGAATGATTCATAACCGTCGATCTCAATACCCGAAATTCCATTTTCCGAGTTGCAACGACCGCTTCTTTTCGGGCAGACTAATCATGCTTTATAGCAAACATACGCAAAGATCTCAAGATGTTTGATATGTTCTTCCATATTTTTTGATCTTTATTAAAATATCATCAATATAGACGAACATAAAAGAAAAATAATCTTTGAATAGATTATCCATCTTTCTGCGAAATATTTGAGGCGCATTAGCTAACCCCATTGGCATCACGTTCCAAACATAATGCCCTTGTGGAGTAGAGAAGGCTGTAAACTTCTTACTCACTTCATAAATGCCGAATACGGTAAAAACTGACTTGCAATCAAACTTAGAGAAAACCACAGCATTCACAATGAGTTAATAAGGTGTTCTACACTTGGGATAAAATATCCATCAAACTACTAGTATGTCATTAATTCGCTTTGTAATTAATAACAAGTCTAGGTTTACCTCGTTTGATCTCGCCATGATTTCTACCGGAAATCCGGAATTCTTGTAAGGCGAGTTCACGATTCGATGACTTTAAATCAAGGTGTTCGCCGATTATCTCGCTTCATATCATTGATCTTTGAGGTTCATCGGGATTGGCAGCATATCTTACAAACTCGTACTCCTTTTCGGGGCTTCACCTTCAAGGTTGCATTGAGCTTGTTTTTATCCCATATGCCAAAGGATTCTCACTTTGTAATTCCTTTTGATTTTCACTTTGACATCTTCTAGGATACCTTCGCTCTTCCCTAATATCTTGATAGGATATTAAAGAAGCTTTGAGGATATGAATCTCTTCATCTCCAAGATCCCAATCACGATACGGACTTAGCAACGCCCGGAATCTCTTTGATCTTTAAATCTTTGGTTGTCGATGTTTTCCTTCATCACCACGCTTGCCTGCCGAAAACTCAATGGTATCTGGCGATTAAAAGCCCCTTTGAGCCTCTGGACAATGATCTTGTGATCGCAAATGGTTGTGAACACCAATTGTCTTCTTTCATTATCACTGCGTATATCTTTTGAACATTTGTAGGAAATTGTTTCCTACGAATGTCTGCTTTGTGTCATGGAAATAAATTGGTGGAGTTTTAACCTTGTACCGAGTGTACACCTCGCTCCCTCCAATCGAATTTCCGTCTCTTTACTCCTTTAGCAAGGAGCAAAATCTTCTTTGAGAAATCTCTTCCTACAATTCGGGGTAGATCATCCTACCTCTCTGTTGGAAAACTCCGCTTTTGCGGTACAAATTCCTGCACTGAATCAATATAAGCGACAAAATATTTCTTTATATTTTTTCATATAACATCCCTATAGAGATGTATATGGAGAATGGACTTGTCATTCGATCAATAGCTTTCTTCCGAATTAATCGTGATTTCCATTCCGTCACTCTTTATTTGAGTTTGTGATCCTCGAGAAAATCCAGAACCCAAAAGCAAAGCTATTTCTCTTCCGCCCTACCCTTGATCTCCGTCACTTGTCCCCCAATTTCCGAGTGGGTACCTTTGTAATGATTGATCTCCGGTTGCTGCAAATAGTAAAGAACATTACAAGGGAAGTTGGTTTCCGCACTTGTAGTGTCAAATTTTACTATCAACTTCTCTAAATCCACTCGGGACATTTCGAATTCTTGGAACTTTGTTACTACGAGATGTTTGAGGGTGTCTTTGCCTCTCGAATGAGACCCCGACTCCTTCCATATGGTAAAGACATAATTATGTCTCCTTGGAAGGATAATCTTCACGAAGTTATCACGAGACTTTGATCGTGTCTCATGACTTCTGCCTGGATTTGAATATCACGTTCCTTAACCGAGCAATTTCAATCCGGGACAAGCATTTGTCATCCTTGTTGAAAATATATCTATCTCGATAAACTTCTTTCCCGAAATAACTCGGTGTGATGTGAGTTGGAAAGAGCATATGATACACGATAAGTAATGGAGTAAGGCTTTGTTTTCCTTCCGGCCAAATCCTTGCGTTTAAAGTCCGATAAAGCGTCGGGGCTTTCTTGAAATGGGTATCATTAAGATTGTAAGCAATCTTAGGATAAATGATTCCCAATTACTTCCACTGCAGAGATCTCCCGCTATTGTTCCCAATACGGAATCCTTGATTTAACTCTTTTATCGCATATAGCGATATCAATCGAGCGTATGAACTCCGGTAAAGAAGGCCGATTTTAACATCAAGCTTGGATTCTTTCCGATATGGATCCAGTTAAATGCTAATAATACCTCGGGCTTCATCTTCGCTAGATCTTCCCCGATGTCACTAGCTGAAATCAAGCGCATCTCCACTTGATTCCATAAGCTCTATAGGAAGCGACATTTCTCGCCTAGAAATTCCATAGACGATTTGTTGTTTCATATCGCTCTTAGATTAAAGTTCCTTAGAACTTGATCTATATTACTTGCCGAAAAGCACTTGATACTTTTGTATATTTAGACTCTTCTTCATGATTTTGTCAATCATATTTTGAGAGAGAGTTGTGTAGTGGAGAATCCCGTCCTTGTCCTATTCTCATGATGAACAATCTACGGATCGATCTGAATCCGATTTAGTTCCATCGAGACCATTCCGAATCTTCTCCGTGAAGACTTCTTCTTGTTCATATATACTCTCGTCCGGTATATCTTGAGCGATATACTTGTACCAGTTCACAGTAGTAGACGGCATCTTCGATATCGGAGTGGATTCGAATTTGTTGATATACTTTCTCTCGTTATGCAGGCAATTTGTAGAAATATGCCCCTTTGCACCGCACGTCCAGCGATTACCGATCTTTAAAACTTTCATTAACTCTAGTGTGAGTTCTTCGAAAGTCTTCTTGGCGAGTGTCCTTCGTGAGATTTATCATCTCACAGGAATGGATACTCTATTCCTTGATGATCCATTTCTTTGGCTTTGATTTGTAAGATGCGGCATTCATTTTTGACCATCCGGTTTCTTGATTTCCAAGAATTTCTTTTTGGATCTCCTTCTACGATAGAGTGAAATCTATTTTTCTTGTATTTCTTCGGCCTCGGTGGTTCTCTCCAATGATCGTTGGTAGATCATTGTCTTCCTGATTTAGAGAACAAATTTGTTAATCCTCCTCGAGTTTCTTCCAAATTCTTCGGAGCGGTTGCTTGTTGGCACCACTCAGGAAGCTTTCGATGTACATAAGACATCATCCTTCTTGCGACGTTTTCAGGGTCACTTGGTTCGTAATCCCGAATCAGCATCTCTTTCCATGGGCTTGGAAATTTCAGAAAGAAGATTTCCAGTGCCACTCTATCATCAACTTTAGATTGATGTTGATAAAGTAAAAAGTTTGTAGAAACTTGTTGAGCGATTGTTGATCCAAGACCGCAAGTCTTAGGTTATACAATGCCATCAAATACTTCTTTCTCTTCTCTAGATCATATCCTTCGAAATATCCTTCTCCCAGAAAATGGTTCTTAAAAAGAACGGCCATATTCTGGACATGTTACCGTATAGTTATCAACTATTAAAACATGAATTCTTGATTTCCGCGGGAAAGAATTATCTTTGTCTTGACCAACTCACTTGCAAGACTCATTTCGATGATTCTAACGAATCCTGCCTTGTTCAAATCGGGGAGTTCTTCTGCAATTCTCGAGTGGACGTCCACTCGTCAATGGCCGATTCTCGATCTACGAAATTAACTTCATCGAGATCAAGCATCCTCCGTAAGGATGGATGGGATCTAGGGTCGCGCTTTCCATAGGGTGTATCTTGCACCTTTGGATGCGGCCTTCTTGCTGTCCTTCTTGCTGCCATGTATGCATCATTTGGGGTATGTTGATCATACCTTGCTTTCCGTCTGAAAGTCTGGACTGCATTAATGGCTCACAGTGCATTTGAAAATCTTGTTGATTTCCGATAATGGCTCACAGTGGTAGTTGATTCACCGAGTGTGGGTTTTGGACCACGTTACGGTTCATCTTTAAGTCCACCATCGTCATGTTAGCAAGATTCTGCTAACTCACCGGAAGTCGTCAAGCTTGATTCGTTCAAGATTACTCATTTCTTCTTTTCACGAATCATTCTTTTCAAGGTTTTTATGTTGGGATCCTTTTTGGTTTCTCAGTGGTTTTGGATAAGTGGGTTCATTACCAAAGGATTTCTCCTCATTTGGAACTAGGTTTTTGTTCCAATCTCTCGATCCGTGATTGGATCTCCTTCAGGATGTTGTAGATTTCATCCTGTTTTATAGCAACTTATATAGATCGCGTGGTACACCATACAGGCTATCGCCATAATGTTGTATCTTGTCTTACGTATTTCTCTTAGATCAGCCGAAATTTTGGAGGAATGCGGAGAAATCTCTTGATATAAAAGAGTAGATGCTTTCTTTCCTTTATCCTTCTTTTGTTCCATCGGAGCGATGGAGTAATATATAAATTCCAATTTACTCACATGGCTCGATATGTCTTCTTACCGTATTGTGTTCTAACTCGTTTCAAGGAGGATACACTCATGTAGAAGATCTTAACTTACGGTGATTCCTCGGATGAAGGCATCAATCGGTTCCTTATTCTCGTTTGTTGAATCGAAAGGTTCGGCTATCTCGATCTATCTGTCGAATCCTGCGATATACGGATTCTTTCTTTGCTCCGAGGAATTCGGAGACGTTTGGGGGAAATGTCGCACTTGGACATTCTTACCGGAGTCATCATATATGATTATTATGATGGTTCCTTCTCATGGTATTTGACACCTCGAACAGGAGAACGCTCAGATCTGAATTATATCTCCTTCTTGCCTCAATTTCTTGAACCAAAGGCTCAAGGTATTCAAGCCTTCTTTCTCGTACGACTATGGAGTCGAACAATTCTCTCCAGACGATTCTTGTCATCTGGTTTCTTTCTCTTTTATCTCGAATCTTGGAGATAATTCTATGTAACCATCGCGTCTCGGACAATAGTCGGATTCGTATGTTTTAACGATGTCTCCTATAGTTGGGGATAATACTTAAAAACGATAAATAAAATATAATTCGCTTAATAAAACCGGGGCTACGATACCATTTTTGAAGCGTGAGTCAAGAATGAGAATCTACGATAAATGGTTCGTATAATAAAGAAATACATAGTTTATTTTACGTCCATAGCAAATACGGACCATCGATAGTTTAAACGAGAGGGTATAATAATTAAATGCTTGCGTATATTTCATTTGTTTTGGTGATGGTGTGTAATTTTCATTTTGCAAAATGAATAGTGTGTATTTTACCCCAATAGCACATAATAAAATTTATATTAAATATAATATAATATAATTTTCTTTAGGCTTTTATTTTTCTTTTACACCGTTTGTATGATTTTTCATGTCCTTTGAATATATTTCATTTATTAAAAGAAATATGAGAAATAAAATATTATTAATTAGTTCTTGACACCAAAAAAATTTCAACAATACATAATTGTATTCGTTTAGTATTTTCATGTCCTCAATAGGTTATTGAGGAATAAAATTGAAATCCTAGAATCCATTGTACATAAACTATTGAAGCCGCAATTATGTTAATACAAATATTTTTATAAACATTATATTATGTGAAACTTCTTGTAAAAAATATCATAGTATTATATTAGAAAACTTATTACGTTTAAAATCTCAAAATTTTGGAAAGATTTTCATACCATATACAATTATGGAAGTTTTGAAAATATTAAATATTGATAGAATTTATGAATAAAAAATTATTCAAATGGAGATTTAAGATAAATAAAAATACTGAATGGAGAGAGCGCCACATAGGACCTAAAATTAAGGGTATGCCTCGAATCCGCAATCATTTTAATAATATATATATAGATGCTTTGTATAAACATCAACATATAGATTGTAAAGAAATCACAATATTTACTAAATAAATTGATCTTAAAAATTAGTAATATATTGCATAGATATGATTTTTATTTTTTTGAAATCATTATATAGTATGAAAACAAACCCACCGCCCGTCAAAACTGATCCGCACATAAATAAACTGTTTCCCCTCCGCCAATTAACCTCTCTCTCTCAACAAAAACACACACATACACAGCCATCACCATCAAATCAGACATGGGATTTTCCTACGAATCTCTACCGCCTTCTGACAAAATCCTGACGGCGGCAGCCTCCGTCGCCGCCTCCGCAATCCTCCTGAAATCGATAGCCAGCGACCTCATTCCCCAGCAGATCCAAACATACTTGTACTCATCACTTGCCAGCCTCTCCGGCAAACTCTCGTCGCAGATGACCGTCGTAGTCGACGAATTCGACGGCCTCACCTCCAACCAAATGTTCGACGCTGCCAACGTCTACCTCGCCACCAAAATCTCACGCGCCACCAGGAGGATCAAGGTGAACAAGCCCCCCAAACAACAAGACTTGGCCGTCACCGTCGACAAAAATCAAGAAATCGTGGACGTTCACGGCACCATTCACTTCAAATGGATGTTGCAGTCCGCCGCCGTCAAACAGACAGCCAAAAATGAGAATTCCCGGCCAGAACTGCGGTATCTTGAGCTCAGTTTCAATCGGAAACACAGAGATTACGTGTTGAAAGTTTACTTGCCCTACATTTTGGCCAAGGCGAAGGAGATTAAGGAAGAGATGAGGACTGTTAGGCTGCACACGGTTGACTATAACGGAGCTGATTATTGGAGCTCGGTGGTTTTGAACCATCCGGCGACGTTTGAGACGATGGCGATGGAACCCGACATGAAGAAGGAGCTCATGGAGGATCTAGACAGGTTTGTGAGTAGGAAGGATTACTATAGAAGGGTTGGCAAGGCTTGGAAACGAGGATACTTGTTCTACGGACCACCGGGCACGGGGAAGTCGAGCTTGGTTGCAGCCATGGCTAATTACCTCAAGTTTGATGTTTATGATTTGGATTTGAGGGAGGTTCAATGCAACTCCGATTTGAGGAGGCTGTTGATTGGTTCTTCCAATCGATCGATACTTGTGATCGAAGACATTGACTGCAATGTGGGATTGCAGAATAGGGATACAGATAGTGCAGCAGCAACTGAGGAAGACAAGGTAAGGTCGGTCTCTCTCTCTCTCTCTCTCTCCGTACATTGGTTGGTTGACGGTTGATGATGTGAACAGATATCTTTATCTGGGCTACTGAACTTCATTGATGGACTATGGTCAAGTTGTGGGGATGAGAAGATCATAGTTTTCACCACCAATCACAAGAACCGGCTAGACCGGGCACTGCTTCGACCGGGTCGAATGGACGTGCACTTGGAGATGTCTTACTGCACATTCAATGGGTTCAAGATACTTGCATCCACCTATCTGAGGATCGACGACCACTCCCTCTTTCCGGTGATCCAAGAGCTGCTCGCTAAAGTTGAGGCGACGCCGGCTGAAGTTGCAGGAGAGCTCATCAAGAGGGAGGATCCTGATATTGCTCTTCCAACCTTAATTCATTTCCTCAAGGACAAGTACATCGCGGCTCGGTATTAAGAGATCAATCCATGATTTAGTCTTTAGGCGAATTTATATTCTTCAGCCTACAGTAAATTTGAATACTTTTAAGCATCCTTCTATTTTCCAGTTATGCAGAGATGCAAAATTCACAGGATCTATTGTTAAACGAGTCTAGAGCTGCTATGTTCAATTCAATCTCAGTTCATTTAGTTCGACTTCAACGTAAATGCAAGGCAAATATAGCATTATACCAAAAAGGAATATGAATAGTACCATTAAACTTTTTCCAAATCAATGAATCATGAAATATAGAACCATGTTAATAAAAATCATTGAAAAATACTAGATACTAGTTACAAAAAATAAATATACTATGGATCCCTAATTTAAATGATGGCATGTTCCCTCATTCTTAACAATTCAGTGAAAGTTCCTGATTATTACCTCTGATATCATTGTGTTCTTACTATTTATTATCTGACATAGTCTATTTGCTTGGAAGTGATCAGGAAGCAACCTCCCATTTTCCACGTAGTATATCAGGTGGTTCCTCACCATTGATTTGCCTGCGCAGTACATCCAACGCAACAAAATATCAACCTTGGCATGTAAAACAATTTCAATAATCTAACTGAAACGAAGCTGATTAAGAAAAGAAATATATTGGCATGGTGTGAGAGACATGTAATATGATGCTTTACCTTGACGACTAAGTGCCATCACTATCTGAGATTGATGCTGTCTGCACAAGATGCACTTCTGTATCTGGATTCTTCTACACAGAAAATTTTCAACCTTTAAAAATGACAGTTGCGAATGACGACAAATGCTTAAAACAGCGGTGCCACCTTCTCACCTTCAATAAATTTTGGTCTTTCCATGGTCCTACATCTGACCTCAAACAGTCCCCTTCAGTTCCACAGGTACAGCCACCACCAAGGAAATCTGGTAGCTCACTAAAAACCAAATGATTCTGTGAGTTCCACGATCACTATATGGAAAGGAGTCCGAAAATTTCAGTGATAGTCACCTTTCATCAATTACTTCAAGCAACTTGCTCTGGTAATTGCTGCCAAGCACCTGAAAATTTAAGAAGACATCATTCCTCGTATTAAAGCATCACCCCTGAATGTACATGTAGGTCGGAGTACCTGAATTTTTGAAGTTGTTTCAGGATCAAGTAAAGGTTTGACCACATTCCATATCATCCTAAAGCTAGGACCAGCATTGATAATAAACATTCGGCAAAGTGTCTGTAAAATATTAAAAGAAGATCTGACTCAACTGAGGATATGGATAGCATATAATTCTGTCATCTTATGTGGGCTATAGTCCTAAGAATTACATAGGAATTTCAAAAAAAAAAGAATTACATAGAAATTATGGTACTATGGGGCACATACCTCAGGATAATTGTCATTATCAACCTTCTGAACCACTTTAATAAATTCTACAACAGGGCCAGACAGACTCGTTAAACCCTGAAATGAACAAAGAGCTCAAATGAACGAACACATGTACAATTTCTGAAAAAAAAATGGAAATAAATATGCTCTTTAGAGTGAACCAATATCAAACACGTACCAATCCTTGAACGTCCAAAATTGTGGTACTTGTATCTATGCGCTTGTTTGCAGCAACTGAACATGCAGGAAATCTTATGGCAAGAGTTTTCTCGAACTCCTGGACTTGGTATTTCACAAATCTGTCTACATTTGTGACCTGCAGTAGCCTATCAACATCAATCATCCCCAACCTCTCTATGTATACAGGTCGTCCGTCCTTGTCAACACCATGGTAACCATGAGGATAATATAGTTGAACCTCATTCAACTCTTTGAAGTTAAAGTCCTGAGTGCATAGGGAGCTAAACAATTTAATAATTTACTAGTGCATAAACTAATACTAGATTATGGAATTCTTAAGAAAAACTGGAAGTAAACAGAAATTTTTCTTCAAAATCATGAAAATTAATGAACAGATCCCAAACAAAAATAGAGTAAGATCTAGAACTTGAATGGCATTTGAGAAATAAAGTATGGCTCAAGAACTGAGAACAAGTTGATAAAGACTCATAGCCACCCTGTCTTAAAATCCATGCCCAATTCTTGAGAAAAGTAATTAATTTTGCCTGTTAGCTACATGTAGATTGCAACTTTTCTTTTTTGTTCTTTTCTTTCTAACTTTTTTTTTTTTTTTTGAAAATAAGATATACCAGCAATTCAAATTCATTTTGATCAGATCCAATTAATAAATTCATCTTCTGATCCCATGCCACAAAAACCCAATTGTGTGTGCAGATATATTCTTATTCTCAACAAACTGGAAACGCTAAAGAATTGGGGTAAATCTCACAAGTAATCAAATGGCTTAATATAATAATAAAGATCAGATGAATTGAAAATCACCTCCATGATTGTATCAGTACCAAAACTCTTTCTCCATTCAAGCATGTTTGCCCACATGATTTTTGCCTTATTGATGTTGAACTTCCTTGCTTTCAGAAATCTGTTCAGTATTGATAGATCAGGGGGCACCATATTTCATGGTCATAATATTTTTGACAAACAGATATAAAGATGCAAGAGCAGCCTCATGCTTGATACAAGCTCTTGATGAGTACAGGAACAATTTTTATCCCGAATTAAAATGTCCATGAAACAAGGACAATAGATAGCATGCATCCACCTAAATGTATATTAAGACTTAGAGACCAACTAAGCTCATCTTAGAAAGAAGTGTTGAACGAGAGAACCATTTTTCTCATGTTCTATAGGAAATTCAGTGGTTTTATGTTTGATCACATTCTTAAAACTTATCGGAGGTACTATCTTAACTATTTCATGAGAGTTACGAGACAAGCGGAGAAATAAAATTTGAGCTAGGCCTTGACCCAAGAGTTCAGAGAGTAGCTCAATCAAAAATCACATTGTAATAAGAGATTTTTTTTTATTGACAGACTGCATGTGATTTACATTTTCTCCATGGCTATAAAAAGGAATATAGAAAAGGATAAAAAAAAAAAAGTTGCAAGCTCGAGGTCAACGCCTGCTTGTCAGTTACATCCCTCGATCAATATGTATGAGCACATCAAACAGAAATGCGTTAAGAATAGACCATAGGTTATCGGGTTATGGTGTGAAGTTAATGGATACAGAAGTGTTTGACAGATGATTCATTTTAATCCACTCTTTTCCAGACTAATTCACCATAAAATGAGAAACATAAGAGTGACGATTGGAAAGGGTTACCTCAACATTATGTGATAATCATCAAATCTCGCAGGAAGTAAATTATCCATGACCAGTGCATGCCGAAAAGCATCGACAGCCTTTTGATCCTGGATTTCACGAACATCTTCAATCTTACAAGCTTCAGTATCAGTTCTCCTTTTGATCTTTTTACTTAGAGAACTTCTGAATTTAGTAGATACATTTTTTGCTTTTCTGAGAATTCCGGATTTCTTATTTTCCTCCAAGTTCTCAGGATCTGATTTGTGTTTGTGTTCATCATCCTTACAGCAACCTGACCATACAAAACAATGTTTTTCCATTTCAAATATTGAAATTTAAAGCTCCCAAACTGACTCTTGAACATATTCTTGTGCTTGACACAAGAATTGGCATGGGTTACAAAACAGAACGCAGTAAGAGACCACAGAGCAAAATCAATCTGATTATATGAAGGCAAAAATCACTAAGATGAAAAAGCAATTGAGAAGAAACTACTTTATATCTCAACCAGATGGACATTTTGATCAATTTCACAAGCACGAATAGAGTACTACCTCCTAAAAAAGTGAACAACCACCCTAATCTTCTAAAACTAACTTTTCACATCACTGTCAATCTTGTAAATCTTTAAAAGGTGAAAATACAATATAGTTTGACATCAACGAAAAAGTACACTATTCGTTTGGAATTCAAGGGAAAAGTACATTATTCGTTTGACAACGACACAAAATACAAAAGGGGTTGGAGTCACACTTGAAAGTGATTGCAAGAGAGAGAGAGAGAGAGAGAGAGGAAAGGAAGGGGAGATGGAGGAGAGGTTATGCAATTAGAAACATCAAAGCTCCATCTCTACCTAATAGCTGGTGATCTGAAAAGCTAATGTATATACACTTGAACAACAAAAGCCATATTAGACATCAATTTTTATCAAATTAACTATCTTGATTACTATTATTTGTGGTTAACGTCACTGCCATGATCTGAATTTAGAATGATAGAAGCATCCATTACACCCAGCATAAAAGATACACGGAACAAGGAGAAAGGAACTGTATTTACAGAAAATGCATGGATGATCTTCATCTTAAAAATCTAGAAAGCATAAAACAATATAAATTTTATAAGATTATGAAACTCGGTGGGGACATAGTACAGATTCATTTTATAGATCTCCAAACCGGCATACTGCCATTGAATTTTGATTACTCCACTAAATTATAAATAATCAGTTAGAAGTACATCTGGATGTAATATTCAAACTCAAGCCAAAACATCATACAACCATTGTCAAAATGTGGACAAACGAGACCCACATCCTCTTCTAACAGCCTCATTTTTATCTGAAATTTAATAAATTTATAATGTATCGCAAGTACACAGAGATCTCTTCTACTAACAAGAGAAAAGTTAACAATCAATTAACAATTTTAAAAGAGCAATATAATATTCAAATTTTCAGTCCAATGAATAAAAAACAGAGATACACTCAGATTAAGAAATTAAGAACCTCGTTAAACCCGATCTAGCAGTAATCTAGTTATATTCAAATCACAAGACGATAATATGAATTTCAGTGCGAATCAAATTTGAACTACATTTCATCCACCGCCGCACACCAGAATTCAGAATTTAAATCCTAGAAAAAAAAAACTGAAACTAAGATTTACCACTGCACAAACACATTAATTTACCGCAGAGAAATGAAACGGAATTAGTAAAAACATGAGAAATAGAAAATGTGCACATCGACTCACAGGTGGTAGAAATCCGATCAACCGTCTTGGACATTGTGAAAAGCTCGCAATCGGAGAGTGCGAAATCCGTAGAGAGAGAGAGAGATAGAGAGAGAGGATAGATGGCGTAGCGAGTTTGTTGAGAGGCGGTGGTGAAAGGAGAGCAGTGTGGCGGCGGGGCCCAGACACGTGGCGTGAGTGAGTGCGTTTGGTGCTGGGTCATTTGGCGGGAATATGCTGCAGCGCCATTAGTAATTTACTACCTCTTCTCTTCTCTTCTTTTGCTTTGCTGCTACCTTTGTTTACACGAAATCGAGAACGGATAATATTCCCCAATTCCGGTATATTCGATGCAAATTGCCCAGCCGACAAAATCTAGGTAAAAATTACCAACAATCTTTCTAGGGTAGTTTGAAATTTGGGTACACGATCTAACGAACAAATACTAGTATATGGAGTACTCCCTCCTCCCTCCGTCTCCGAGTAAGTGTCTCGAGCCACAAAAAAACATATCAATACAGTGGTCAAAATGATATATTTTATCTCTAATTATTGCATAGAGAATTGAAAAAATTAACTTTTTGTCTTGAGTCAAAGGATAAATATGATAATTTAGCCTTAAATTTGCATTGAAAACTACGATAGGACACTTATTGGGGACAAAAATTTTGATGGCTGTCCCAGTGGGGATGGCTTAGTGGTGGAGTGGTTGCCTGTTGACCAATGGGTCACAGGTTCGAGTACTCTCGGCCACAAAAAACCCTAGGTGGGTTGTGTGAGTATTAATATTTGTAATGATATTAAAAAAAAAAATTTTTGATGGCTAGAAACACTTATTCGGAGACAGGTGGAGTATATTCTAATTTCAACATTTTTCCAACGGCACTCTGCTTCATTAGGTCTCGTACAATTTTTTCGTTTTAGTAAATCGTTGTACTTTTATTTTCAATTTTAATGGGTTCTTATTTAACTAATTAGACGCCATTTATTTATATATTTATTTTTCCGTATCACATCCTATGTATTTAATTATTTTTCGTGTTAATATAATTGTGAATATTATATAAATATTAATATTAGGGTTAATGGCCTGTAAATTCCTCAACTTTCAACAATTTCTGGTTTTGTTTTCCACCTAAAGATTCTGCCTATAAATTCCTGAACTTTCAATTGTTTCTGATTTTGCATCACATGTTGAATTTCCCCCAAATTAATGCTGACATGGCTTGAGTTAGCCAATTCGGCATATGAACAAAACGACGTCGTTTTGAAATTTATTTAATAAAAAACAATTAGATTTCTTGTTAGATTTTCTCACTCTTTATCTCTCTCCTCTCTCTCTCCATTTCCGTCCAAATTTCCTTCGTCGTCACCACGTTGTGCCCCTTTCGTCACCACCGCTACAATTGCCTTCTTCAACACTAAAACTGCCCCCAAAACCCTCACCAAGAACACCATCGTGAAATCGTCTCCCCTAGATCGAAGACGTCTTCTCCGAGCACGACGTTATTGGTCGCGTCCACCTTGCAGTTCTAGCAGGCGAAGGAGCCTTCGATTCGGTACTCCTCGTCGGGATTGGTGAACCAGATCGACTCACCCACTCTCTCTCTTTGTCCAAGATTAGTTTGCTAGATTTGTTAGTCTTTTTCCTTCACATGGATGTGAAAATTATTGTTCTGGCTATTTGGAGATTTGATGAATTCAAGATTATATGGGTGTGAGTAGGATTTAAAATTCTTGTGATTTTATAGGTGCCTTCTAGCGCATGATCTGTATTTTCTCGGTTAAATTATCTCTGCGAGAATGAAAGAAAACAGGGGAGAACGGGACTGAGAGAGGGGTAGGGATGATGATATGGAATATTTTTTATTTTTTAATTTACATATATGCCACAAGAGTTCCACATAGATTAATTTAAGCCACACCTATAAATTTCCAAAATTATTCTTGTTGGATCCCATCGCCGGAAACAAAATCAGAAACAATTGAAAGTTGAGGAATTTACAGGCAGAATCTTTAGATGGAGAGCAAAACCAGAAATTGTTGAAAGTTGAGGAATTTACAGGCAGAATCTTTAGGTGGAGAGCAAAACTAGAAATTGCTGAAAGTTGAAGAATTTACATGCCATTACCCCTTAATATTAATATTAATGTAGAAAAGAAAAGTAACCCTCTCAAGAAAACTGATAGTACTATATATATCTATTGTATTTGTTGGGAAAATTATAAGGTTTCGATTTGATACTAAAACCCAACTGATTCTCCAACCGAATAGATGATCGCGTCAACCTAAATAGTGTTTTCCAGCTCGCCTGTTTGAGCTTTAGATTTTCTAGGTTTACAGGTTAAGGTAGCGGAAGACAGCAGTCGACCCAGCTGTGTCTACAGCAGGAGTCAGCTAGCGAAAGACAGCAGGCGTCAACCTTCAGCTGAGTCCTCCAGCAGAGCATGATCAAGCTGAAGAGAATTCGAGCTGAGTTCAAAACACAGCCGGTCCGATTTGTACGGAACAAGGGAACTAGCGAAGACATCACTTCAAGTCGGTCCGGCTCACGAATTCAAAAGCCAGCTCCAAAGGCAGAAGATCTCGGCGTCAGAGGAAGTCAACATGCCTCGACCAATGAGGGATTGCCAAATCAGCATCCTAGACTTCAGGACCTAGGATGTGACACAAATGAAGACAGGTGCAGATTCGCCCAACGGCAGATCTTGAATTTAAAAAGAGTAGGTAAGATTCAAACGGCTCCTCCAACGGCTAGTCTTGAATCTCTACCTATATAAACCCGTCTTCAACCTCAGGATCAAAAGAACGGAAACACGAAAAACTCTCTACAAGCTTTCATTCTCTGAAATCATCAATCTTTCAAAAGCTCTCAAGCAGTTCTACATAGTTCAAAGAACACTTTATCTTAAAGTGTTTCTATTTCAGATACTGCTTAGTTTTTCGTCTGATCCCTAGGCCAAAATCTTTGTATATCTTAAGCCTAGATTTCGAACGAGTTCATCATACTCTAAAGTTCTTAATTGTAAGAACTCGTTCACAGTTGAAACCCCAAACCAAACCCCTCTTACCCAGAAAGGTTAGGTCAAGGTTACGCTTGCTTGAAGCGGGAAATTCAAGTGTGTAAGGTTTTTTCAGTACCCGTAAACTGAAAGGTTAGGCTTGACAGTGCCCGCAAACTATTGGAACGCAGCTCGGGTTAGAGTTGTGAAGTTGCTTGGTACTTGGAAACCAAGTGGTAGTGGATTACCAGTGAACCTGGTCGTAGACGTAGGAGGTGTTACTCCGAAACGTAAAAACTTGCGTGCACTTTACTTTCTCTTTATATTCAGTTTTGTACTAACTCTTTCATAACATTGCATATTTGATAAAAACTGCATACGCAGCTCTCTCCAAAGACAGCTGTGTCTCTTTAAAAGTTGCACAACTTGACTAAGCTGAAAACCTAAAGTTAATCTTTTCAAACTGAGTTTTTCTAAGTAACTGAGCTAAGTTTTCAAACCACCACTTTCCGCACCGCCAGCTGAGTTATTTACTCAGCTGACCCTCCCCAGCTGGATCGATAACTGAGCTCACCATCTCTGTGATTTAACTTGAAAAAGTTTTTAGAAATCTATTTGGTGTATTCACCCCCCCTCTACACCAAATACATAGCTCAGGGACCATCAGTATTTATACTCGTACTGCAACTTTTTGTTGCTATTCGGTTCCTGATTAAAGTTATTTGACCTTCAGTTACAACTTTGTTCATAACATAGTGTTTTATGAGTCAAATTCTTTCATACATTATATGCATTAGGGCATGATTTTAACTTTTCATACAGTAAGGTAGCGTTATAAAAAAGTGTAAAAGTTAGGATATAATTGTAATAATATAAGAGAAGGCATGAAGAAAAAAATCCAGCAAAAACATATAAAAGAATAAATCAAACTAGAATTATATTGTGATTATATCGTGTATTATTTAAATACAACGCACCAATTAATAATTATTTGGATTTAAAAATTGATCAAGATTATTCCCCATAGCATGTTGTCCAGATAAATTCAGCTCTTCTGCCAGCATCGGAGCAAGAGTCTGGTTTATAGACTTGCGGAACAATTTCATCAACAAAACAACGATAACCGATGGTAGATGTAAGGTTCGAGCAACAACCACTTAATGACGTATCTACCGGAGCTTCAATTTCTTTGCATAATTGATCTCGTAAATAACGCTGACATTCTGCTCTTGCATATTTGTCACATCCTCCTCCTTCAATCACTATTGCTAAACTTATTAAAATAAGACCTAAGATCCCAAATATCGTCTTAGTCGATTTGAAAATCACCATATTTCAATTAAATTCTCAAACCCCTTAATTCTCTTGTCTCAGTTGTTTGCTTACAAATGTTGAGTTCTTTATATAGTTTTATTCAATAAAAGAATATCGTATGTTACAACTAAAATAAATAAATTAAATTGAAACGTACCATCACGTATTAAGTTGATCTTCAGTTATAGGGTAATTACTACTAAATATTCAATTTTTTTGTCAATTCTCATTTTGTACCCCAAATTGAAAATTTGAGTACAAAATCCCAACCCTTGTTACAATAATGAAGTTTACCCTTCAAATTAACCATAATTCACATTCTCAAGTCACACACTAACACCACAACATAAATATCCCATGATTCTCCAGAATTGTCAATTGGCACAAAAACTCTTACATATGATCAATGATATAATTATGTCGCATTGCAGTTGATTGGATAAGGATGTTGGTTGTCCATCAATTGAACATCGCTCTTATCAAAGTACCAGTCTCCGAAAGCTTGTCTAATAGTCTGCATATTACAAATTGATTATAAATACTATACACTATATAAATTTATAAATCTTTTAAACAGATGCCAGATACTTATCATGGCTTGCTCGACAAAGGAGGCGTGGTATTATGTCACGAAAACGGAATACAACTCCATATGGTTCAAATTACTTTAACATTAATATAGGTACAAGATAAAGTAACTTATTTATTATAATATTTTTAAATAATATTATTTAATGATTATATAATATTTTGTTACTAATTCTCTTAGAATGTTTACAAACATGAAATACTCATCATACATTACCAGACAAAGAAGACGTGAGATTATTTCAATGAAAAGGAATAAACCTCTACAAAATACTATTGTCTTGCAAATTTCTACAATACATTGTTCAAAATGTATTTTATAACCTTTACCAATAGAGTGCTTACAATTTATTTCTTCTAAATTTTTATATAAGTTCTTCTCATTATGTGTTTAGCTGTTATGAAGAGCAAAGCATCAATGACTCGAGATAAAAGACAAATACTGAGAAAAAATAAAATGACCACACTAAAAACTGGTACGAATCCATTATAATTATATTTATATAATATTAAATTGTTGATTATTGTAGATTTAACTAAATATCTTTATTTTTAAAATTATTTATATTTTATTATTTTACATTTACCATAACAAAGTACTTTGATATTGGTGATCCAATCTATGAGTGTGAGTATTGCAACGCACAAATGTGGTTTGGAGAAAATGTAGAACGCGTCAAATCGTCAAGGCCGAAATTTTCACTATGTTGTTTGAAGGGAAAAGTCGTTCTACCTCGATTGAAAAACCCCCTCCATTATTGAGCGACCTATTGAAGAATAGGCACAACAAGAGCAAGAAGTTTATAGAGGACATTCGTGCTTACAACATGATATTCTCATTTACTTCCATGGGCGGAAAAATAGATTATTCCGTGAATCAGGGTGTCGGTCCATATACATTTCGTTTGGGAGGTCAAAATCTTCATCACATCGGAGATTTGTTGCCACTTGAAGGGTCATCGCCAAAATTCTCACAACTATATATTTTCGAACCAGATGAGAAAGTAAAACATCGGAAAAAAGTCGTCAGGTAAGTCAAATATTAAAATATTATGGTTCCATATATTTTAGTTTACATATATTGCCACCTATATAAAATATATTTCTATAAAAAATATATATCTTTATTTAACATGCCTCAATATTACATAAATTTAGATATATGATAATCTTATTGACTTATTTAAACTTTTTTTTTACAGTAAAGGTAAATCGAATGATTTCGATGATTCTATCGTGAATGATCTCAAACAAATGATCGATGACAACAACCCTTACGCAAAGATTTACCGAATGACTGCTGATCATATTTCACGTGATAGTTCCATCGCTGTGAAGCTTCAACTCATAGGAAAGAGATCAAAAGATGGTAGGGCATACAATATACCGACCGCACCAGAGGTGGATGCTCTTATTGTTGGAGATTTTGAATCTATGCCAGACAAAAGAGATATAATTGTCAAGAAGAGTTGCGGTCAACTTCAGCGCATCGATGAATTTCACCCTGCTTATCTTTCACTTTAATACCCGCTTATATTCATTTATGGAGATGATGGATTCTATCTAGAAATTCATCATGCTGAATCTGATACCAACAAGAGGAATAAGCTCACATTGAGGGAATTCTTAGCATTCCGGATGCAAGATAGAGAAAATGAAGGACAACAACTTCTTCTTGCCAGACGTTTGCTTCAACAATTTATGGTTGATGGATACACCATGATGGAAATGCAGAGACTATAATGGATCCGTCACAATCAGCCAACACTTAGATCAGAAAGATACGAGAATCTTAAGGATCTCAAGAATAAAGGAAATATCGATACTGTAACTGTTGGTAAGCCTTTCATATTGCCGTCATCATTCACTGGAGGGAGGCGATACATGATTCAAAATTATCAGGATGCTATGGCTATCTGTAGATGGACTGGATACCCGTCATTATTTATTACTTTTACATACAATCTAAAATGGACCGAGATCACGAGGTTAGTTAGTAAACGGGGATTACGTCCAGAAGATAGACAAGATATATCAGTTCGAGTATTTAAAATTAAACTGGATGAACTGATAAGCGATCTGAAGAACGAAAAAGTATTTGGCAAACACACTACACGTAAGTTCTTATCAGTTATTGAATTATGTACATATAATATTTATTAGTTCAATTCTAAATTATGATACTCTTTTTTTTATATAGTTGTCGCAACAGTCGAATTTCAAAAGCGAGGACTCCCTCATGCTCACATAGTTCTTTTTATAACACGTGAGGCTCAACAACACCTGATAGAGAATATAGATGATTTCATATGTGCAGAGCTTCCGGACAAGGAATATAATCTCGAACTATATGAGACAATTGTAGATTGCATGATTCACGGTCCGTGTGGACCTGAAAGAATAAGTTCACCGTGCATGGTAAATTTCAAGTGCTCCAAGAGATACTCGAAGGATTACATTGAGCATACAAAAGTTGATGATAATGGTTACCCAGTTTATAGAAGGAGAGATACATGAGTCACCATGAAAAAAAATGGAGTTCTCCTTGATAACAGGTTCGTGGTTCCATACAATGCATTTCTTATTATGAAGTATCGGGCTCACATCAACGTTGAGTACTGAAATCAAGGACAATTTGTGAAGTATCTTTTCAAGTACATTAGTAAGAAAAGTGATCGGATAGGCGCCAGAATAACTGCCACTGACAATGATGAAATCAGGGACTACCTCGATTGTCGATACATTTCTGCATGCGAGGCTATATGGAGAATATTTGAGTTCCCAATACATTATCGGACTCTCCCTGTGGAACATTTATCTTTTCATTTGGAAGGAGAACAGACATGTGTGTTTAGAGAAGGCGATTACATTGATAATGTACTGGTCAAAAATACTGTTGCAGAATCACAGTTCCTAAAGTGGATGAAAATTAATAAGACTGACACTTTTGCTAAAGAACTGTTGTACAGTGAGTTTCCCGAATACTACGTTTGGAATGTACAAGACAGAGAATGGAAGAAGAGATAAAAAGGCAAGGCCATCGGATGCGTATTTCATGTTCCTCCATCTGCTGGGAAGATGTACTATCTCAAAATGCTAATTAATCACGTCAAGGGCGCAACATGTTATGAGGATTTCCGTAGGGTCAATGGAAAATTGAAAGAGAGTTATAAGGAGGCATGCTACGCTATGGGTTTGCTAGACGATGATAAAGAGTACATTGAAGGAATTATTGAAGCAAGTTAATGGGGAACATGAGATTATCTACGACGTCACTTCACGACGTTACTCATTTCGAATAGTATGTCAATACCCGAAGAAGTGTGGAAACAAACTTGGCGGTGGCTGTCAGAGGACATCCTTCACACGAAGCGGAAAATACTTAAACAGCCAGGTAATAAAATTTATGAAATACTAACATTATCTACTAATTTACATAATAAATTATTTTTAGTTTATACATAAATAAATGCAATTAAATGATTAGAATTGTTTTCTTTGTTTTTATATACAGAATTGCAACTAACAGATGACCAAATACAAAACCTAACTTTGGTTGAATTAGAAAAGTTACTTATGGCTAATTCCACCAGCCTAATTAACTTTTCTGGTATGCCAATGCCAAATGAAGCTGTCACATCTAGGGGTGGGGAGGTATACCGAAAAACTGGTATACCGCTCTTACCGTACCGAAAAAATACCGAAAATACCGAATTTACGGTATACCGTAAATTTCGGTACGGTATGATACCGTACCGTAGGATTTCGGTACGGTAACGGTATGAGTTTTCCAGATACCGCGGTATACCGTTGTATACCGGTACCGCGGTATATACCGAACTTACGGTACATACCGTAGTCCAGTATATACGGTATACCGTACCGCATATTTAATTTATTAATTATTATATTTTCATCTTCAGAAATAGTCAAAAATTAATTTTTTTGAAATAGGAAACAAAATTACAAAACTTAGAGAATACACTACGACACTATGTTATGCCCTAATTCACTCACCCCTAATTTAGTCACCCCCGCCGCTCCACTCCACAGTCTCCACTCTCTATCTTCCGCCGGCTCTACTGTCGGCGATCTGCCTCCATTTCCATCGTCGGTGGCCCGTCATTTTTCCAGCAAAGTTTGACATCGACGTAGCTCCGGTACTCCGCATTCCTACCGGCGATCTGCCTCCCTTCCCGTCGTCGCCCTGAGCCGCCGCTACTCATCTGCTCGAAAATTTTTAAACGGCGTCGTGTGGCTTCTCAATTACCCGACTCCAACTACAGGTTCCCTCCCTCTCTGTTATTTTCTATGGTGTATGACGAGAATTGATTTATTCTGAATGGAGATACAAAATATACATCCAAGTTAATTTTTTCGATTTTTTTTCAGCAAGTTGAAGTGTATGATATCGAGCTCGGTAACTGAGGCATGTAATAATTCAGTTCTGCTTTTGGGTCCTCGAGGCTGTGGAAAATTTTTAAAGTAGGAAGGAAAATTGTGAGGGATACTAAAAACTGGAAGAATCTGGATTATACTTCATATGATCTTGTTGTATCTCATTTCTTTTAGGATAAATATTGAGAAAAAGTTGGGAATTTTGATAGCTTGATTGATTCTAGATTATACTAACAGGTTTATTAAATTTAAATAAAATAGGCTCGGTATGCCTTAAAAATTCGGCATGAAACGGTATACCATGAATACGGTATACCGTGAAAGATCGGTAAACCGTGAAAATTCGGTATATCGAATATCGGTACGGTAACGGTATGAAATATATTCTATACCAATTTTTCGGTATACCGATTTCCGGTATACCGTAAGGTACGGTACGGTAACAGTATGAATTTTTTCATTCCCAAATTTTCGGTACGATACACGGTATGACAAAAAATTTCCGGTATACCTTACCGACCCATTCCTAGTCACATCTGATACCGAAAACCTCTCATATTGGAAGAGACATCTTACAATATAGAAGAAATGAAGGTAGAGCACGCGAAACTATATTCCTTTTTGACTGATGAGCAAATGACTGTTTATGAGAAGATAATAACTGCATTTAATAGTGGTGATGGTGGACTGTTTTTCCTATATGGATACGGTGGTACAGGAAAGACATTTATCTGGAAGACCTTGTGCTCGGCATTACGTGCGATGAGAGATATTGTACTTCTTGTAGCCTCGAGTGGTATAGCTTCGCTACTACTTCCTAGGGGTAGGACAACACACTCTAGATTCGGTATACCATTAGACTGCGATGAGAATTCCACATGCAGCAAGATAAAACCAGATAGCGATCTGACTGGACTTCTGAAGAAGACAAAGCTTATTATTTGGGATGAGGCACCAATGACTCACAGATAATGTTTTGAAGCGGTCGATAGGAGCCTACGAGATGTTATGCGATCGCTTGATTTGAGTTGTTCTGACAAACCGTTTGGTGGTTTGGTTGTTGTTTTAGGTGGTGATTCCAGACAGATACTCCCAGTCGTTCCTAATGGAAGCCGACATGACATTGTACATGCCACAATAAGCTCATCTCGACTTTAGAATTCCTGCGAAGTTCTTCGGTTAACTAAGAACATGCGGTTGCAGGTAATTAATCTGAATCCAATTTTTTTGTTTAAGTTGAAATAATTAAATCCCATTGAAAGATATGTTGTTTTGACTATAATGCTATTCCAAATAATCTTCATATCAGGGACATTCGTCTGGTTCTGATGCTGAAGAGATTAGAGAATTTGCAGAATGGATACTGAATGTGGGTGATGGTATTGCCGGTGACAGTATTGGAGATGGAGAAGCCGAGGTAACATTATCTGATGATATTCTTATACGATATGCATCCGATCCTGTTGTAGCTGTAGTGAAAAATACGTACCCAGACATATTACACATTGCATCTAATCCAAAAATTTATTCGAATCGAGCTATCTTGGCCCCGACCAATGACACGGTTGATGCGATTAATGATCACGTTATGTCCGAAATGCCCGACGAAGAAAGGGTATACCTTAGTTCGGACAGCATATGCAAAGCGGATGGAGAAGTTGATCCTGATGATGATGTATTCTCAGTTGAATATCTCAACACTATTAAGTGTTCAGGGTTGCCAGTCACAAAATCAAATTAAATGAGGGTTGCATCATCATGCTTATTAGGAATATCGATCCGTCGAATGAGCTTTGCAATGGCACCAGGATGATAGTAACTAAACTTGGAGACCGCGTAATTGAAGCCAAATTAATTTCAGGAAAGAATACGAACAAAAAGTTTCCAATTGCGAGAATGATCATGAGCCCCTCGGATTTTACAAGATTTCATTCGATTCCAGATGAGACAGTTTCCCGTGACTGTTAGCTTTGCTATGACCATAAACAAGTGTCAGGGCCAATCTCTTTCGAATGTAGGACTCTACCTACCGAAACCTGTGTTTAGCCATGGTCAGTTGTACGTTGCTATCTCAAGAGTCACTAGCAAAAAAGGTCTCAAAATTTTAATCTGTGATAATGAAGGTAAGGCGCATGACACGACAACTAACGTGGTTTATGATGAAATTTTCAACAGATTGTGAGGTAATTATAAAATTAAATATTTTCAAAACTAATTATTATTATTATTATTATTATTATTATTACTACTACTACTTTATGCATATGTTTACTTTGATTTATTTTTTTTTGCAGATAAAAGAAGTTGGGAGAAGCTGAATAAACCCACTCTTTTCACTATTTAATTCTTTTCATTTATATGTAATGTATGTAACACTTCTTTTAATTATTCGTCATCGTACTATTACTTTAAATAAATAATTTAATTGTGTTTTTAAATAATACTCATAAATTATAATATTAAGTGACCCCGTCGAATTTCGACGGGTTACACACTAGTTAATGTAGAAAAGAAAAGTAACCCTCTCAAGAAAACTGACAGTACTATATATCAATTGTATTTATACTCGTACTGCAACTTTTTATTGCTATTCGGTTCCTGATTAAAGTTATTTGACCTTCAGTTACAACTTTGTTCATAACATAGTGTTTTATGAGTCAAATTCTTTCATACATTATATGCATTAGGTCATGATTTTAACTTTTCATACAGTAAGGTAGCGTTATAAAAGTGTAAAAGTTAGGATATAATTGCAATAATATAAGAGAAGGCATGAAGAAAAAAATCCAGCAAAAAAATATAAAAGAATAAATCAAACTAGAATTATATTGTGATTATATAGTGTATTATTTAAATACAACGCACCAATTAATAATTATTTGGATTTAAAAATTGATCAAGATTATTCCCCATAGCATGTTGTCCAGATAAATTCAGCTCTTCTGCCAGCATCGGAGCAAGAGTCTGGTTTATAGACTTGCGGAACAATTTCATCAACAAAACAACGATAACCGATGGTAGATGTAAGGTTCGAGCAACAACCACTTAATGACGTATCTACCGGAGCTTCAATTTCTTTGCATAATTGATCTCGTAAATAACGCTGACATTCTGCTCTTGCATATTTGTCACATCCTCCTCCTTCAATCACTATTGCTAAACTCATTAAAATAAGACCTAAGATCCCAAATATCGTCTTAGTGGATTTGAAAATCACCATATTTCAATTAAATTCTCAAACCCCTTAATTCTCTTGTCTCAGTTGTTTGCTTACAAATGTTGAGTTCTTTATATAGTTTTATTCAATAAAAGAATATCGTATGTTACAACTAAATAAATAAATTAAATTGAAACGTACCATCACGTATTAAGTTGGTCTTCAGTTATAGGGTAATTACTACTAAATATCCAATTTTTTTGTCAATTCTCATTTTGCACCCCAAATTGAAAATTTGAGTACAAAATCCCAACCTTTGTTACAATAATGAAGTTTACCCTTCAAATTAACCATAATTCACATTCTCAAGTCACACACTAACACCACAACATAAATATCCCATGATTCTCCAGAATTGTCAATTGGCACAAAAACTCTTACATATGATCAATGATATAATTATGTCGCATTGCAGTTGATTGGATAAGGATGTTGGTTGTCCATCAATTGAACATCGCTCTTATCAAAGTACCAGTCTCCGAAAGCTTGTCTAATAGTCTGCATATTACAAATTGATTATAAATACTATACACTATATAAATTTATAAATCTTTTAAACAGATGTCAGATACTTATCATGGCTTGCTCGACAAAGGAGGCGTTGTATTATGTCACGAAAATGGAATACAACTCCATATGGTTCAAATTACTTTAACATTAATACAGGTACAAGATAAAGTAACTTATTTATTATAATATTTTTAAATAATATTATTTAATGATTATATAATATTTTGTTACTAATTCTCTTAGAATGTTTACAGACATGAAATACTCATCATACATTGCCAGACAAAGAAGACGTGAGATTATTTCAATGAAAATGAATAAATCTCTACAAAATACTATTGTCTTGCAAATTTCTACAGGTAGTGTATAGATACATTGTTCAAAATGTATTTTATAACCTTTACCAATAGAGTGCTTACAATTTATTTCTTCTAAATTTTTATATAAGTTCTTCTCATTATGTGTTTAGCTGTTATGAAGAGCAAAGCATCAATGACTCGAGATAAAAGTCAAATACTGAGATAAAATAAAAGGACCACACTAAAAACTGGTACGAATCCATTATAATTATATTTATATAATATTAAATTGTTGATTATTGTTGGGAAAATTAATAGAGTTTTGAAGTGATACCAAAATCCAGCTGACCCCAACCAAGTAGATGTTTGCACAAACCCAAGTATTTTTCCAGCTCGCCTGTTTGAGCTTATAGAGTTTCTAAGTTTGCAGGTGGTCGCTGAAGACAGCAGAAGACCCAGCTGAGTACACAGCAGGGTAAGCCAAGTCGAGAGATCAGCAACGTTATCTAGATTCAAGACGATCAAGTTCTTCCAGACACAGCTGTAGGAAAGACACAGCTTGTGTGACAACTCAGCTCTACGTCAAGACCCAGCAGAGTTCAAGACTCAGCTCAGCGTCAAAGATCCAGCAGAGTTCAAGACAGCTCAGAGTCACCAGCACAGCAGAGTCGAAGTGAACTTGAGATAAAGTCAGATCTGATCTGGATCATCAGGAACTCGACACCTCAGCACCTAGAAGTCAGACCTAGGATTGCTTTACGAGGAAATCAAGGAAGAAGACAAGTCAATCCTGTCAGAAGTTAGGTAGAGATTCAGAACGGCTCTTTCCAACGGCTAGTTCTAATCTCTCCCTATAAATAGAAGTCTTCTTCATCTTCACAGATAAGGGAGAGAGAGAATATACACAAGAAAGATCAACAGAGAAAGAAGTCTAACAAAAGACCAAGATCTCTCAGAAAAGCTTCAAGATCCAGCAGCCGTCATTCTTATGAGTTATTATTCATTCTCAGGCTGCTGAAGCTCTCTCCCACTAGTATCTAGGCATATAATCCTTCCCATCTTAAGCCTAGTTTGAACGAGTTCATCATACTCAAAGTTCTTCATTGTAAGAACTCGTTCATAGTTGGAAACCCCAAACTCAAACCCAGAAAAAGGTTAAGTTAAGGTTGAGGTTCTGTAGTGCCCGTAAACTACAGGTTAGGTTCTTCGATGCCGTAAGCGGAATGTAGGCTTCAAAATTTGTGCCGTAAACGATGGGTTACGTTTCGATACAGTACGCGTAAACTTGTATCCAGCTTGAGGAACTAAGCTGCAACGCTTGCTGACTGCGCGAAAAGTCAGTGGTATCCTTAGTGGATTACCAGAGGTTTCTGGTCGTGGATGTAGGAGTAGTTTCTCCGAACCACGTTAAGTTGCTTTGTTCTTTCATGTTTATTTATGCATCCAGCTAACTATTCATAAGCATTATTTCAAGCTGCATAAACTGATTAACTGAAAAGAGAAATTAATCTTTGCAATATATTTGAAGCAACAGACGGACTTTCCAAAATCCCACCACTTTCCGCACACAGCCAGCTGTGTTGATCAAGCTGTCTTCCAATTTGGATCGAACACAACAACTTCACTCAAAAGAGTTTTAATTGGAAAAGTTTTTAAACCTTGGTGTATTCACCCCCCCCTCTACACCAAGGTATCCGTCTTGGGACCATCAATTGGTATCAGAGCTGTGATTCAAAAGATCACTTTTTCTGTGTCATGTCAGCCTCTTTGCTGATAGTGGTCACCTGAACAGATCCTTCAAAGTTTCAAATTTAAAAAAAAAATCATTATATTGCATACTTTCATGGAATCTCCCCTGTGCAGGAATCTTCCGACGTTCTCTGTCGATGATTATCTGATCTGGAAGTTCTGACTCAAAAGCTTTCTGAGTGCGCATCACGACATGATGTGGGATGTTATCACTGACGGACCCATCATCATCATGAAATCAGAAAGACAAGCAGAAACCTTACCCGGGCCGAACCGATACTCGGCAAGTTGTGAAGCCCAAAAGAGAGTTCTCTCTAGAAGAAAGAAGACAAGCTGGTTTGGACAGCTACGCTCGCAACGTCATCTCCTCAACAATGACGAACGCTTATCTCAGCAAGATCATCAACTGCGAGACAGCTAAGGGGATGTGGGACACTCTAGCCAAGCTATGTGAAGGCTCAGAGGAAATTCAAGAGAACAAATTCTCAGTTGCATGCCAGAAATTCGACAATTTCAAGCAACTCCCCTATGAGTCCATTGATCAAATGGAGCTCAGATTCTCCAACCTCGTCATCGAGATCGAGACGATCCGAACTGGGAAATATACAGTTCGAGATAAGAACTTGAAAGTTCTTGCAGCTCTCTCCTCAGAATGGTGTACACGCAAAGTGGTTCATCAAAGCAGAACTGATCTTGGCAGCATGGAGACGGAAAAATTGTTCTCCATCTTGAAGGCCAACGAATTTGATCTGGGGATCTCAAGCAGAGATTCATTCAGCTGAATGAATGAAGCAGAGCTGAGGATCAAGCCATGGAAAGAAGCTCAATCAGCTCAGTTTGGAAGGACCAACAAGGAGCACAGAAATATGAGCAAAGAAGAATTGAACGAAGAAGTTGCCATGCTTGTACGGAGCATTAATCAGCTGGAACAAAGCAAGGAAAGGTACAAGAATATCGTGAAGGTTCATCACGACAAGCAACTCTATCCAAAGAGAAATCCAGCTGAGTCATCCTCCCGGAGAAAGGATAAAAGGTTCGAATCGAGCGAAACGGATGATGATCAAATCTCCTTCTCCGACTCAGATGAGGATGACTGGGACCAACTGTGAAATAAAGACAGCTGGATACAAAACTGAAGATTCGACTCATACAAATTTGAGTACATTGGTCTCAAGAGAAGAATTCAGAAGCAGCAGATGAATCAGCTGGATTTGGGACAGCTGACCTTATCAATTGAATGAGCTAATGTGTGAATTATTTGGACTGCTCAAACCGGACAAAGAAAAGCTCATCCAGCTGAGGGGGAACAAACTCAGCTGGATCCCAAAGCTCAGTTCAGAAGGATTTCCCAGCTAAAAAGGGAATCAAGCTCAGCTGGACATCAGTCGAAGAGCTAAAGGGAACTCAGCTGAAGGAAATTCAAGCCAATCTCCAAATACTCAGCTGACAAGAACTGTCATTCAAACAAAGGAGAAGACCGCTGTGATATCAGCTGGATACTGTGTCCAAGGTGACCGGTTTGCGTCTCATGCATTAATTGCTCTGAGGAATATGCTATATAAAGTCCAATTATTTTGAATTCTTATGTTAAGCGGACATACATTCCTTAGTTAAATGGTTTGATAAGTTTCTTTTCCCATCGCATTAATTATAAAGTCTGCATAGTACTGCAGCACGGCAGAATCGAGGCAGAGCGTCAAACGTTTGAACTGCCTCACGCGTGGTTGTAATACACTCGCCGAAAGCACGTCAGCAAAACGTGATGAGTGAATCCCTCCCAGCCGTTGATCAGAAGATCAACTGATTCAATTTCAACCCTTGATCATATATGGCAGTTGATATATATGGAAAAGATACGCGGATTCTTTCCTCCTCCATCTTTATCTCTGCAAATTTCAAAGATTCAAAATCTTCATCTATTCTCTGCAAGTTCTTCGCACGATCAAATTCAACAAGTTGCAGAAATGGCGCTCAAGAAATCAACCGCAGGGATGAACCAGTTTGAAGCTCTAATGACAAAGATATCATTTGAGAGTATTCTGTCCACCTCCAACCTCCATGTTTCAGAGTTAAAAGAGATGGTGGATCTAGTTGCAGACTCCGGTCTCTTGCTGTGGCAACCTCCATGCCCAAGCTGTTGCTAAAGAGAGATGCCGCACTTTTCTACCTCAATATCATTGATGAAGACAGCTTCTACTCATCTTCATTTGACATGATCGTCAAAGGCGAAGACGGAAAGTTTGATACAGCAACAGTCACCATCAAACTCAGCAAGATGCTACGAAAGGTGTTCAACCTACCCAGAGAAGGAGGATTCATCCCAGATGATTACAGTCGTGAAGAAGTGGATGAATTCCTCAGCAGAGAGATGCTTATCTCCCCAGAGCCATACAGAGCAAGCATGTCAAAGCTCCTGCTCAAGCCAAAGTACAGGCTGCTACTGGATATCACGCAGAAATGCATCTTAGGGATAGCTGGATCTCAAGGAGAGATCAGCATTCCAAAGCTCAAGCCGATGATTGCCATGATCAAAGGCGCAAACGTCAACTGGTTTGACTTCTTACTCAACCGTCTGGTCAAGGAGTCTGAGAAGATCAAGTTCAACTCCACCATGACGACGTTTTCAACATCAGAGCCACTGTATCTCTGCTCCAAAATTTCTTTCTTGATAGAGCAAGCTGTGAAAGGGCACACAGTAAAGTGGGCTGATTCAGAACCGTTTCCAGAAACGAAGATTCTTTTCCAAAGAATAAGTCAAGTCAATGATCTTCTGAAGAAGCAGCCTGCTGTGAGTAAAAGCAAGAAGCAGCTGGAAGGATCAGAGGCAGAAGTTCCAGCTGAGAAGAAACAAAGAAAGAGGAAGAGCTGATTCTTAAAACTACCGGAGGTCCAAATTGAGAAGAAAAAGAAAATAGCTGTCATTCCAAGTCGAGCAATGGTGATTCTCTCCCCACAGCCAGTGTCGGCCTTCGATCAATACGGATCAAACATCCTGGCCGAGATGGAATTGAATGATGGATTGTCATCCAGCTCAGAGGACGAGCTGAATAATCCAAGGAGCTCTCCCCAACCTTCACCATCTCACAGCTCTCTGCCGAAACAGCCTTCCCCTCCACCCAGCTCTCCAACCAAAGAGCCATCTCCTGTAAGAGAGCAGGAAGATATTCAACTGGCTGAAGCTCCTTCACATACCACACCTAAGCCGAACCCTCTTCCACTAATCCCAAATTTCACCCCCAAAACAACTTTCACCCAAAATTCAATCGCCCACGCAGCTTGGTCGATACTTCTTCACAAATTTCATCGTGAACCCATTTGAACCTATTCCTCAAAACACCTCAGAATCAGAAGAGAGTGATTCTACTGCCTCTTCTTCTCTCAACTCCACTGGCTCAGCCTTTATGGAAGCCATGTACGAGGACTTGCGCATTGCAGGGATCAAGAGTGTTCTAACTCAGTATCCGATTCTAGCGCACCTGCCCATCGCCCTCGTCAAAGTTGGATAACTCAAGTTTTATCTGGCTACCAAGATGGCAACTTGATACCAGAATGAGCAGCTGATAGAGACCTTCTCTTATGAGAAGCTGAAGACGGGTGAAGCACGCCTCCAGCACACTTTTGGCTTTAGAAGCCTGGAGGATGCATACTTGCATCAAGATGATCTCATCAGGGATATTATTGAAGTATCTCAGCTGTACCCCAAGCCGCACCCAGCTGAAGTCTGGGAATCTGCCAACAAACTTCTTACAGCAGCAGGATGGGAGACATCTTCTGTACCTGTTAAATCCAAAGAAGTCGCAGCTGAACTTGCCAAGGGCGAAGCTCGCCCCTCGCCGATACAAATTCGAGGCAATGATAATTGAAGAAGAGCCAACTAATGCAACCGTTGAGCCTACCGAAGCTGCCCCACAAAGTCCACTTGCCGATGACACTCGCTCACTGGTCGAGATCGAGGCAGACAAACCCAGTCATGTTGAATCTGGAACTCGGCAACCGACTCGGTATCCAAGCTCTCAACCGCAATAAAAGAAGCAATATCCAAAGAGGTTGAAGAAATTCTCTTTCAGGACAGACTGAAGTCTCAAGTCGACGTCGTCATGCGATTCTCAGCTCTCGACTGTCAAGTTCGAGAACAACAGCGGATAATCGATGAAGTCCATAATTTTGCTCAAAATCTTCAAGAAAGCACCAGTCAAGATCTCAGGCAATCTCTCGTTTCTCAACAAATTGATCAGTCAATTCATCTAGAGAAGTGTCACAGCCCCAAATCCCGAGGGACGGCTAAGCCGGGGTGTGACTAGGGGTTGGAATTAAGAAGCGGGAAAGAAGGGGGAATCAACGAATAAAAGGCGATGATATCATTATTGAACAATGATACAATACTAAAGTGTATGGAGTTATCCAAAGTGAGACAATCTCGAAGGATTTCTCGATATAAAAGTTCAGTAGTTCTAGGGTTTTTAGTACACAGTACTAAACCGAATATCACATGATATGAAACATCATAATGTCTTGCAGCGGAAAAAGACGTAGATTGACTTCATGTATGAAGACATGAAGTCAGGGCTTTACTAGCTTCACTGATGTAACTAATAACTCAAAACATCCGCCGTCACTCGTCGCTCAACCTGCACATTTAGAAAACATATGCAGGGCTGAGTACAACGTACTCAGTGAACACTTGTCAAAATATATAATAGATTTTATAGATTAATCATGCATCTCCACAGTAACACACAGGGGTTTTTCAGTAAATGCCTGTGTTTACTAAATCATTTCCGTACTTGCTTATCCACTTTATTTATTCAATTAAAACCATATCTGAAACAACGCCGGGGAAGAAGGCCTTCTTCCGCGGTCGCTCCTCACCGTGGCTGGCTACCCCTCAACAGAGTACCACACACTCCGGCTACCGTGTACACTAATTCTGGAAAGCACCCTCTTGGCTAACTCAGAATCCGATCGATTACTAGTTGGCGAACCAACTCAGATAGGCATAATAGAACTCACAAAACAAATTCTTTTATGCCAAGATAATCACTTTAAAACATGCTTTTTAAAGCGATAAAAAAAATAGAGCAAAGCTCGAGTTATTCAGTAAATAGAATAACCACATTTTATTTGTATAATAGAAAAACCCACCTTATCGAAATACAGAACTTATCGATAAAGCTTCCTTCTTCTGTCCCTTCTTCTACTCGCGAAATTCACCTTTAATCGCAAACGATTAAGTTTAGCGAAACGATTAAGTCGAAAATAATAACAACTAACGGACTTGATTAAAAATCAAGTTCTAGGGCTTTGCAATTAACTAAGTCTTTAGTTAAAAGGATTCCTTCTAAAACTCTATCTCGATTTTAAACAACGCTAAACTCAATTAAAATAAATTATTTAACGAATAAATTAAGCTTCATTTAAACGTTCTAATTTTATTGGGCATCGAGAATATTAAATGGGTTTATGAATTAAGGCCGTTTAATATAGGGCGATAACTAAATTCGATATTCAGCATCTTCTTAATTAAAATCTGCAATCCATTAATTAACTCAAACCCAAAATTTCGGCCTAATTAAATTAATTAATTTTGGCCCAATGAATTAATTTACGGCCCAAATTCTTATAACCCAAATTGGCCCAAGTTTCTTATTCTTTTTTTTTTTTTTAAACCACAGATCTCTCTCTCTCATAAATCTCACTCTGTCGTTTCTCTCTCTCCACTCTCATCGGCCCTCTCTCTCTTTCTGCACTCATCGCTCACAAGAGCAGCAGTAGCAGCCGTCCTCTTTCTTCTCCGGCGAGGCATTGCCGGTCGCCGCCTTCTCTCCATCGGACGATGCCGTCTCTCAGAATCCCTATTCCCTCATCTTCCTCTCTTCTCGGTTTCGCTTCTCTCTATTCGACGGCAGCAGTAGCACGACCGCTGCGTCTTCTTCGGTGAACCTCACCGTTCGCTGCCTCCGTTTCGTCGTCGTCGTTTCGATTTCATCCTTCGCTCAAAACCCCAGTAAAAAGCCCCAAATTTTAACCTAGATCCCCAAAATCAAAATCCCTAATTTCTCTTCTCTCCTCTAAATTCCGGCGACCCTACCTTGCGCCTAATGACGGTATTCAGACAGCAGCAGCAGCCGCCTCCGTCGTCGCCGCCAACCGCTAACAGCACCATCGCCGTTTCTTCTCTATCTCTCTCTCTCTGCTGGAATCCGGCGAACAGCCACCAACACCACCATCGACTCTTCTTTTGGCAAAAAGGGCAGTAGCTCCGAAAAGCCACCGCCGTCGTCTTCGCGGCTCGCTACCACCACCCTGGTAAAGCTCTACCACTCTCCATTCATTTCTTATTTAATAATAATTCCAGTTTTTAATTTTAATTTTAAATTTAACTCTTTCTCTCGGTTGACAGAGTAGCAGGCTAGCAGCCGAGAAGCCACCGTCGTTGCCGATTTCCCCCCCCCCCCCTCTCGTCCGGTCAGCCGGCGGTGCAGGAGACCCTGCCGGCGTGGTCTTCTGCCCTGAGACAACCGATGCCAGCAGCAGCACGACTCGTTTCACACCCGGTGAAGACTCGACAATTCGAGTTAGAAGAAGAAAGGCAGAGATGTAAAACAGTGGCAGGTTCTACAAATTATGCTTTATTTCCTATTTGGCAGATTAGTGCTATAGGATTAAGATTGATGTAAAGCTGAATTTTATTGTTGCTTTAATGAACATTACTTGGTTAATGGATGGACAATTTTTGAGTAGTGATCATGCTTGTGGGATTATTGCTTTGCTGGGAAGAATAGAATAGGCTAATATTCTTATTTCTTATCTCTTATTGCTGTGATTTTAGTTTGAAGTTTCTGAAATAGATAAACAGGATTTCATTTTACAGAAATTGGATTTTGAGCTGTATACACTTACTTGATAGTAATAATAGTTGGATAGATGGTTTGTGAATGAATTGAAGCTGAAATCTTGTGACTGTAATCCCCCTAGAATAGCTTCTTCTTCTTCTCCCCTTTTCTTTTTCTTGGTTGTAAATTGTGTTTTCGGATGTGAGAATGATTCATTCAGGGGTCATGTATTTAAGCTACTATTATTACTCTGTAATAACTTCCGAAATGATGAGCTATAGATTCACTGCATATTTCATTTAATCAGATGTAATTGGAATTCACAACTGTTAATTATATCTTCACTTTCATTTCCATGTGCTTCATAATAAAGTGCTTGAAATTTGGGCTGCCAAAATGTAATTAAATGTTAGGCTTCAATTTGGCTTCTATTTATTTAATAAAATGGGCTCAAATTATTTCAAGCTCATTGGCTATAAATAAACGAAAAGGTTCGGGCCCAAGTTATAAGATTTAACTTGGCCACTGAAAATATATACACAATATTTAGTTTTATCGAATTATGAATTAAAATTTTAATTCGATCTGATACTCGCCTCCGGAGTTTGAAAATATTTGGTGGTAACAACTTAAGAATGTAAAAGTTTTAATTAATTAAGTAAATTAATTAAGCGAGATATTAGAAAAAAATTGGGGTATTACAAGAAGAGAGTCCCTGAGATCATCTCAAACCTTCAAGCTCCACTGGTTGACGACATTGCAAATATTTCAAGCCAGCTGGAAGCTCTCAAAAAGACCACTCTCTCCAACAGTGCTGACATCCGCCAACTCTTCAACTTGTACAAAGATTTGGATGCTCAGTTCAGAGCTGAAGCGACGGCAATGCCAGTGAATCTCGTCACGGTGACAACTCGGTCAAGATCGGCGATGTTGAAGGTATTCTTTCCAAGCTCGGTGCAACGGTGCCAACCTCTCTGCCTCCCTTGTTGATAATGCCAAAAAGGGGAAGATTAGAATGAAGTTTGGAAAAACAAGTGAGAGGAAGAGCTGCTAAGGGGAACACTGTGCGGCAAATTCGAATGGAAATCGACGATTTTGCCAAAGAGCTAGATGAAGAAGAGACGAGCCAATTGCACCACCAAGGCGATCAAAGAGACATGGAGAGAAAAGATGGTTGCTCTTGCCAAAGCACTGTGGACACAAGCACGAAGAATACAAAGACTATCCTTGGCCGTGTAACTTTGACAACGAGCAAAGAAAAGAAATGCAAGAATTTGGATAAGATTATTAAGAAGAAATTTGAATCGCTCAAGTCTCAATAAAAAAGCGAGAAGAAAAGCTGAGGAAAACGCTACGTACAAGCTAAAAAAAAACAAATCCAATCCAAATTTCAATGAGCAAGAGAAGAACCCAGACGATTTCAATGAAAACTGAAAGTTGCAAATCGAATTCATCAAAGAATTCTACTACTTGAATCAATTCAAAGGCATGGATCCGAACCGCTTCCAGGATTATTTCCTCGAACTTCACGAGACAGATCCAATGATGGCAAGATCAATTGCCCTATATGCCAAGAGTAACAACATTCAGCTAAAGGCTCCAAAAGTCAAACAGTTAAAGCCTCCATCTCTAGCTGGAACGAACCTTCCTGACAAAGCCCAAATCATCAAAGAAATTAATCACTGGGCTGGAGAAAGAGGAATTTCAAAATCAAAAAATCAAGCTGAATGGAAGGAGCTGGAAGAGTTCATCTTCAATAGATATGGTCTCAAGACTGACCATCAAATTGATGAACAAAGCGAAGCGAAGAAAGTCAAGACCCAAACCAGGAATGTTCTTTTTGAACTTTTGTAATTAGAGAGTTGTAATAATTCTTCCTATTAATGAAAAGTTCATTTTATCAAAATCAACCTGAAGACAATCTCTCTTTGTCCAGGCTCTGAATATGTTTACCTATTGTGAATGTTTAATCCTTTGAATCCCCGTCTCCTGTTAAGGGGGAAGCAATTTTGTTTTTCCAACTTGGGGTTTTGGCATCATCAAAAAGGGGGAAATTGTTGGGAAAATTAATAGAGTTTTGAAGTGATACCAAAACCCAAATTCGACCCCCAACCAAGTAGATGTTTGCACAAACCCAAGTGTTTTTCCAGCTCGCCTGTTTAAGCTTATAGAGTTTCTAAGTTTGCAGGTGGTCGCTGAAGACAGCAGAAGACCCAGCTGAGTACACAGCAGGGTAAGCCAAGTCGAGTGATCAGCTACGTTATCCAGATTCAAGATGATCAAGTTCTTCCAGACACAGCTGTAGGAAAGACCCAGCTCGTGTGACAACTCAGCTCTACGTCAAGACCCAGCAGAGTTCAAGACAGCTCAGAGTCACCAGCACAGCAGAGTCGAAGTGAACTTGAGATAAAGTCAGATCTGATCTGGATCATCAGGAACTCGACACCTCAGCACCTAGAAGTCAGACCTAGGATTGCTTTACGAGGAAATCAAGGAAGAAGACAAGTCAATCCTGTCAGAAGTTAGGTAGAGATTCAGAACGGCTCTTTCCAACGGCTAGTTCTAATCTCTCCCTATAAATAGAAGTCTTCTTCATCTTCACAGATAAGGGAGAGAGAGAATATACACAAGAAAGATCAACAGAGAAAGAAGTCTAACAAAAGACCAAGATCTCTCAGAAAAGCTTCAAGATCCAGCAGCCGTCATTCTTATGAGTTATTATTCATTCTCAGGCTGCTGAAGCTCTCTCCCACTAGTATCTAGGCATATAATCCTTCCCATCTTAAGCCTAGTTTGAACGAGTTCATCATACTCAAAGTTCTTCATTGTAAGAACTCGTTCATAGTTGGAAACCCCAAACTCAAACCCAGAAAAAGGTTAAGTTAAGGTTGAGGTTCTGTAGTGCCCGTAAACTACAGGTTAGGTTCTTCAGTACCCGTAAACTGAATGTAGGCTTCAGCTGTGCCCGTAAACAGTCTGGTTACGTTTCGATACAGTACGCGTAAACTTGTATCCAGCTTGAGGAACTAAGCTACAACGCTTGCTGACTGCGCGAAAAGTCAGTGGTATCCTTAGTGGATTACCAGAGGTTTCTGGTCGTGGACGTAGGAGTAGTTTCTCCGAACCACGTTAAGTTGCTTTGTTCTTTCATGTTTATTTATGCATCCAGCTAACTATTCATAAGCATTATTTCAAGCTGCATAAACTGATTAACTGAAAAGAGAAATTAATCTTTGCAATATATTTGAAGCAACAGACGGACTTTCCAAAATTCCACCACTTTCCGCACACAGCCAGCTGTGTTGATCAAGTCTCTTCCAAATTTGGATCGAACACACAAATTTCACTCAAAAGAGTTTTAATTGGAAAAGTTTTTAAACCTTGGTGTATTCACCCCCCCTCTACACCAAGGTATCCGTCTTGGAACCATCAATTGGTATCAGAGCTGTGATTCAAAAGATCACTTTTTCTGTGTCAAGTCAGCCTCTTTGCTGATAGTGGTCACCTGAACAGATCCTTCAAAGTTTCAAATTTTAAAAAAAAAATCATTATATTGCATACTTTCATGGAATCTCCCCTGTGCAGGAATCTTCCGACGTTCTCTGTCGATGATTATCTGATCTGGAAGTTCTGACTCAAAAGCTTTCTGAGTGTGCATCACGACATGATGTGGGATGTTATCACTGACGGACCCATCATCATCATGAAATCAGAAAGACAAGCAGAAACCTTACCTGGAGCTGAACCAGTACTCCGGCAAGTTGTGAAACCCAAAAGAGAGTTCTCTCTAGAAGAAAGAAGACAAGTTGGTTTGGACAGCTACGCTCGCAACGTCATCTCCTCAACAATGACGAACGCTTATCTCAGCAAGATCATCAACTGCGAGACAGCTAAGGGGATGTGGGACACTCTAGCCAAGCTATGTGAAGGCTCAGAGGAAATTCAAGAGAACAAATTCTCGGCCTGCATGCCGTAAATTCGACAATTTCAAGCAACTCCCCTATGAGTCCATTGATCAAATGGAGCTCGATTCTCCAACCTCGTCATCGTTGAGATCGAGATGATCCGAACCTGGAAATATACGGTTAGTGATAAGAACTTGAAAGTTCTGGCAGCTCTCTCCAAAGAATGGAGTACACACAAAGTGGTTCATCAAAGCAGAACTGATCTTGGCAGCATGGAGACGGAAAAATTGTTCTCCATCTTGAAGGCCAACGAATTTGATCTGGGGATCTCAAGCAGAGATTCATCCAGCCGAATGAATAAAGCAGAGCTGAGGATCAAGCCATGGAAAGAAGCTCAATCAGCTCAGTTTGGAAGGACCAACAAGGAGCACAGAAATATGAGCAAAGAAGAATTGAACGAAGAAGTTGCCATGCTTGTACGGAGCATTAATCAGCTGGAACAAAGCAAGGAAAGGTACAAGAATATCGTGAAGGTTCATCACGACAAGCAACTCTATCCAAAGAGAAATCCAGCTGAGTTATCCTCCCGGAGAAAGGATAAAAGGTTCGAATCGAGCGAAACGGATGATGATCAAATCTCCTTCTCCGACTCAGATGAGGATGACTGGGACCAACTGTGAAATAAAGACAGCTGGATACAAACCGAAGATTCACCGATCATACAAATTGAGTACATTGGTCTCAAGAGAAGAATTCAGAAGCAGCAGATGAATCAGCTGGATTTGGGACAGCTGACCTTATCAATTGAATGAGCTAATGTGTGAATTATTTGGACTGCTCAAACCGGACAAAGAAAAGCTCATCCAGCTGAGGGGGAACAAACTCAGCTGGATCCCAAAGCTCAGTTCAGAAGGATTTCCCAGCCAAAAAGGGAATCAAGCTCAGCTGGACATCAGTCGAAGAGCTAAAGGGAACTCAGCTGAAGGAAATGCAAGCCAATCTCCAAATACTCAGCTGAGAAGAACTGTCATTCAAACAAAGGAGAAGACCGCTGTGATATCAGCTGGATACTGTGTCCAAGCTGACCGGTTTGCGTCTCATGCATTAATTGCTCTGAGGAATATGCTATATAAAGTCCAATTATTTTGAATTATTATGTTAAGCGGACATACATTCCTTAGTTAAATTGTTTGATAAGTTTCTTTTCCCATCGCATTAATTATAAAGTCTGCATAGTAATCGTTAAAGACGCGGGAAATCGAGGCAGAGCGTCAAACGTTTGAACTGCCTCACGCGTGGTTGTAATACACTCGCCGAAAGCACGTCAGCAAAATGTGATGAGTGAATCCCTCCCAGCCGTTGATCAGAAGATCAACTGATTCAATTTCAACCGTTGATCCTATATGGCAGTTGATATATATGGAAAAGATACGCGGATTCTTTCCTCCTCCATCTTTATCTCTGCAAATTTCAAAGATTCAAAATCTTCATCTATTCTCTGCAAGTTCTTCGCACGATCAAATTCAACAAGTTGCAGAAATGGCGCCCAAGAAATCAACCGCAGGGATGAACCAGTTTGAAGCTCTAATGACAAAGATATCATTTGAGAGTATTCTGTCCACCTCCAACCTCCATGTTTCAGAGTTAAAAGAGATGGTGGATCTAGTTGCGAACTCGGTCTCTTCTTGTGCCGCGGGCAACCTCCATGCCCAAGTCGTTGCTAAAGAGAGATGCCGCACTTTTCTACCACAATATCATTGATGAAGACGGCTTACTCATCTTCATTTGACATGATCGTCAAAGGCGAAGACGGAAAGTTTGATACGACAACCGTCACCATCAAACTCGCAAAGATGCTACGAAAGGTGTTCAACCTACCCGGAGAAGGAGGATTCATCCCGAGATGATTACAATCGTGAAGAAGTGGATGAATTCCTCGACAGAGATGCTTATCTCCCGAGCCATACGGAGCAAGCATGTCAAAGCTCCCGCTCAAGCCAAAGTACGAGCTGCTTGGATATCACGCGAAATGCATCTTAGGGATACTGGATCTCAAGGAGAGATCAGCATTCCAAAGCTCAAGCCGATGATTGCCATGATCAAAGCGCGCAAACGTCAATCGGTTTGACTTACTCAACCGTCCGTCAAGGAGTCCGAGAAGATCAAGTTCAACTCCACCATGACGACGTTTTCAACATCGCAGCCACCGTATCTCTGCTCCAAAATTTCTTTCTTGATAGAGCAAATTTGTGAAAGGGCACATTGCGAAAAGTGGGTCGATTCGAACCGTTTCAGAAACGAAGATTCTTTTCCAAAGAATAAGTCAAGTCAATGATCTTCCGAAGAAAGCGACTGTGAGTAAAGCAAGAAGCGACGGTGGAAGGATCGTAGACGAAGTTCCAGTGAGAAGAAACAAAGAAAGAGGAAGGCGGTTGACTTAAACCAAGTGGAGGTCCAAATTGAGAAGAAAAAGAAACAAATGTCATTCCAAGTCGAGCAATGGTGATTCTCTCCCCATGACAAATGCTGTCGGCCTTCGATCAATACGGATCAAACATCCTGGCCGAGATGGAATTGAATGATGGATTGTCATCCAGCTCAGAGGACGAGCTGAATAATCCAAGGAGCTCTCCCCAACCTTCACCATCTCACAGCTCTCTGCCGAAACAGCCTTCCTCTCCACCCAGCTCTCCAACCAAAGAGCCATCTCCTGTAAGAGAGCAGGAAGATATTCAACTGGCTGAAGCTCCTTCACAGCCAGCTGACACCCAAGCTGAACCCTCTTCCACTAATCCCATTTCACCCCAAAACAACTTTCACCCAAAATTCAATCGCCCACGCAGTTGGCTGATACTTCTTCACAGCCTACTGTGAACCCATTTGAACCTATTCCTCAAAACACCTCAGAATCAGAAGAGAGTGATTCTACTGCCTCTTCTTCTCTCAACTCCACTGGCTCAGCCTTTATGGAAGCCATGTACGAGGACTTGCGCATTGCAGGGATCAAGAGTGTTCTAACTCAGTATCCGATTCTAGCGCACATGCCCATCGCCCTCGTCAAAGTTGGAGAACTCAAGTTTTATCTGGCTACCAAGATGGCAACTTGGTACCGTAACGAGCAACGATGAGAGACCTTCTTGGAAGTTCGAAGACGGATGAAGCACGCCTCCAGCACACTTTTGGCTTTGGAAGCCTGGAGGATGCATACTTGCATCAAGATGATCTCATCAAGGATATTATTGAAGTATCTCAGCTGTACCCCAAGCCGCACCCAGCTGAAGTCTGGGAATCTGCCAACAAACTTCTTACAGCAGCAGGATGAGAGACATCTTCTGTACCTGTTAAATCCAAAGAAGTCGCAGCTGAACTTGCCAAGGAAGCTGTCCCTGCCGATACAGCTGAGGCAATGATAATTGAAGAAGAGCCAACTAATGCAACAGTTGAGCCTACCGAAGCTGCCCCACAAAGTCCACTTGCCGATGACACTCGCTCACTGGTCGAGATCGAGGCAGACAAACCCAGTCATGTTGAATCTGGAACTCAAACTGACTCAGCTGTCAAGCTCTCAACCGCAATAAAAGAAGCAATATCCAAAGAGGTTGAAGAAATTCTCTTTCAGGACAGACTGAAGTCTCAAGTCGACGTCGTCATGCGATTCTCAGCTCTCGACTGTCAAGTTCGAGAACAACAGCGGACAATCGATGAAGTCCATAATTTTGCTCAAAATCTTCAAGAAAGCACCAGTCAAGATCTCAGGCAATCTCTCGTTTCTCAACAAATTGATCAGTCAATTCATCTAGAGAAGTGTCACAGCCCCAAATCCCGAGGGACGGCTAAGCCGGGGTGTGACTAGGGGTTGGAATTAAGAAGCGGGAAAGAAGGGGGAATCAACGAATAAAAGGCGATGATATCATTATTGAACAATGATACAATATTAAAGTGTATGGAGTTATCCAAAGTGAGACAATCTCGAAGGATTTCTCGATATAAAAGTTCAGTAGTTCTAGGGTTTTTAGTACACAGTACTAAACCGAATATCACATGATATGAAACATCATAATGTCTTGCAGCGGAAAAAGACGTAGATTGACTTCATGTATGAAGACATGAAGTCAGGGCTTTACTAGCTTCACTGATGTAACTAATAACTCAAAACATCCGCCGTCACTCGTCGCTCAACCTGCACATTTAGAAAACATATGCAGGGCTGAGTACAACGTACTCAGTGAACACTTGCCAAAATATATAATAGATTTTATAGATTAATCATGCATCTCCACAGTAACACACAGGGGTTTTTCAGTAAATGCCTGTGTTTACTAAATCATTTCCGTACTTGCTTATCCACTTTATTTATTCAATTAAAACCATATCTGAAACAACGCCGGAGAAGAAGGCCTTCTTCCGCGGTCGCTCCTCACCGTGGCTGGCTACCCCTCAACAGAGTACCACACACTCCGGCTACCGTGTACACTAATTCTGGAAAGCACCCTCTTGGCTAACTCAGAATCCGATCGATTACTAGTTGGCGAACCAACTCAGATAGGAATAATAGAACTCACAAAACAAATTCTTTTATGCCAAGATAATCACTTTAAAACATGCTTTTTAAAGCGATAAAAAAAATAGAGCAAAGCTCGAGTTATTCAGTAAATAGAATAACCACATTTTATTTGTATAATAGAAAAGCCCACCTTATCGAAATACAGAACTTATCGATAAAGCTTCCTTCTTCTGTCCCTTCTTCTACTCGCGAAATTCACCTTTAATCGCAAACGATTAAGTTTAGCGAAACGATTAAGTCGAAAATAATAACAACTAGACTTGATTAAAAATCAAGTTCTAGGGCTTTGCAATTAACTAAGTCTTTAGTTAAAAGGATTCCTTCTAAAACTCTATCTCGATTTTAAACAACGCTAAACTCAATTAAAATAAATTATTTAACGAATAAATTAAGCTTCATTTAAACGTTCTAATTTTATTGGGCATCGAGAATATTAAATGGGTTTATGAATTAAGGCCGTTTAATATAGGGCGATAACTAAATTCGATATTCAGCATCTTCTTAATTAAAATCTGCAATCCATTAATTAACTCAAACCCAAAATTTCGGCCTAATTAAATTAATTAATTTTGGCCCAATGAATTAATTTACGGCCCAAATTCTTATAACCCAAATTGGCCCAAGTTTCTTATTCTTTTTTTTTTTTTAAACCACAGATCTCTCTCTCTCATAAATCTCACTCTGTCGTTTCTCTCTCTCCACTCTCATCGGCCCTCTCTCTCTTTCTGCACTCATCGCTCACAGCAAAGCAGATCGCAGCCCCGTCCTCTTCTTCTCCGGCGGAGGGCATCCGTGTCGCCGCCGCCTTCTCTCCATCGGACGATGCCGTCTCTCAGAATCCCTATTCCCTCATCTTCCTCTCTTCTCGGTTTCGCTTCTCTCTATTCGACGGCAGCAGTAGCACGACCGCTGCGTCTTCTTCGGTGAACCTCACCGTTCGCTGCCTCCGTTTCGTCGTCGTCGTTTCGATTTCATCCTTCGCTCAAAACCCCAGTAAAAAGCCCCAAATTTTAACCTAGATCCCCAAAATCAAAATCCCTAATTTCTCTTCTCTCCTCTAAATTCCGGCGACCCTACCTTGCGCCTAATGACGGTATTCAGACAGCAGCAGCAGCCGCCTCCGTCGTCGCCGCCAACCGCTAACAGCACCATCGCCGTTTCTTCTCTATCTCTCTCTCTCTCTGCTGGAATCCGGCGAACAGCCACCAACACCACCATCGACTCTTCTTTTGGCAAAAAGGGCAGTAGCTCCGAAAAGCCACCGCCGTCGTCTTCGCGGCTCGCTACCACCACCCTGGTAAAGCTCTACCACTCTCCATTCATTTCTTATTTAATAATAAATTTAACTCTTTCTCTCGGTTGACAGAGTAGCAGGCTAGCAGCCGAGAAGCCACCGTCGTTGCCGATTCCCCCCCCCCCTCTCGTCCGGTCAGCCGGCGGTGCAGGAGACCCTGCCGGCGTGGTCTTCTGCCCTGAGACAACCGATGCCAGCAGCAGCACGACTCGTTTCACACCCGGTGAAGACTCGACAATTCGAGTTAGAAGAAGAAAGGCAGAGATGTAAAACAGTGGCAGGTTCTACAAATTATGCTTTATTTCCTATTTGGCAGATTAGTGCTATAGGATTAAGATTGATGTAAACTGGACTGTTGTTGCTTTAATGAACATTACTTGGTTAATGGATGGACAATTTTTGAGTAGTGATCATGCTTGTGGGATTATTGCTTTGCTGGGAAGAATAGAATAGGCTAATATTCTTATTTCTTATCTCTTATTGCTGTGATTTTAGTTTGAAGTTTCTGAAATAGATAAACAGGATTTCATTTTACAGAAATTGGATTTTGAGCTGTATACACTTACTTGATAGTAATAATAGGTGGATAAATGGTTTGTGAATGAATTGAAGCTGAAATCTTGTGACTGTAATCTCCCTAGAATAGCTTCTTCTTCTTCTTCTCCCCTTTTCTTTTTCTTGGTTGTAAATTGTGTTTTCGGATGTGAGAATGATTCATTCAGGGGTCATGTATTTAAGCTACTATTATTACTCTGTAATAACTTCCGAAATGATGAGCTATAGATTCACTGCATATTTCATTTAATCAGATGTAATTGGAATTCACAACTGTTAATTATATCTTCACTTTCATTTCCATGTGCTTCATAATAAAGTGCTTGAAATTTGGGCTGCCAAAATGTAATTAAAGGTTAGGCTTCAATTTGGCTTCTATTTATTTAATAAAATGGGCTCAAATTATTTCAAGCTCATTGGCTATAAATAAACGAAAAGGTTCGGGCCCAAGTTATAAGATTTAACTTGGCCCACTGAAAATATATACACAATATTTAGTTTTATCGAATTATGAATTAAAATTTTAATTCGATCTGATACTCGCCTCCGGAGTTTGAAAATATTTGGTGGTAACAACTTAAGAATGTAAAAGTTTTAATTAATTAAGTAAATTAATTAAGCGAGATATTAGAAAAAAATTGGGGTATTACAAGAAGAGAGTCCCTGAGATCATCTCAAACCTTCAAGCTCCACTGGTTGACGACATTGCAAATATTTCAAGCCAGCTGGAAGCTCTCAAAAAGACCACTCTCTCCAACAGTGCTGACATCCGCCAACTCTTCAACTTGTACAAAGATTTGGATGCTCAGTTCAGAGCTGGAAGCAGCAGCAATGCCCAGCTGAATCTCGTCACAGCTGACAACTCAGTCAAGATCGCTGATGTTGAAGGTATTCTTTCCAAGCTCAGTGCAACAGTTGCCAACCTCTCTGCCTCCCTTGTTGATAATGCCAAAAAGGGGGAAGATTAGAATGAAGCTGGAAAAACAAGTGAGAGGGAAGCTGCAGCTAAGGGGGAACCTGTGCAGCAAATTCAGAGGGAAATCGACGATTTTGCCAAAGAGCTGGATGAAGAAGAGACAGAGCCAACTGCACCAGCCAAAGCAGTCAAAGAGACATGGAGAGAAAAGATGGTTGCTCTTGCCAAAGCCTGTGGACACAAGCCTGAAGAATACAAAGACTATCACTGGCTGTGTAACTTCCACAACGAGCAAAGAAAAGAAATGCAAGAGCTGGATAAGATTATTAAGAAGAAAGCTGAATCGCTCAAGCCTGCTGAGAAAAAGCAGAAGAAGAAAAGGCAGAGCTACAGGCAAGCTAAAAAGAAACAAATCCAACCAGCCTCAGCCGACAAGAAGAACCCAGACGATTTCAATGAAAACTGGGAAAGTTGCAAATCAGAATTCATCAAAGAATTCTACTACTTGAATCAATTCAAAGGCATGGATCCAGAAACTGCTTTCCAGGATTATTTCCTCGAACTTCACGAGACAGATCCAATGATGGCAAGATCAATTGCCTTATATGCCAAGAGTAACAACATTCAGCTGAAGGCTCCAAAAGTCAAACAGTTAAAGCCTCCATCTCTAGCTGGAATGAACCTTCCTGACAAGGCCCAAATCATCAAAGAAATTAATCACTGGGCTGGAGAAAGAGGAATTTCAAAATCAAAAAATCAAGCTGAATGGAAGGAGCTGGAAGAGTTCATCTTCAATAGATATGGTCTCAAGACTGACCATCAAATTGATGAACAAAGGAAGACAAAGTCGAAGACCACCTAAGCGGGAATGTTCTTTTTGAACTTTTGTAATTAGAGAGTTGTAATAATTCTTCCTATTAATGAAAAGTTCATTTTATCAAAATCAACCTGAAGACAATCTCTCTTTGTCCAGGCTCTGAATATGTTTACCTGCTGTGAATGTTTAATCCTTTGAATCCCCGTCTCCTGTTAAGGGGGAAGCAATTTTGTTTTTCCAACTTGGGGTTTTGGCATCATCAAAAAGGGGGAAATTGTTGGGAAAATTAATAGAGTTTTGAAGTGATACCAAAACCCAGCTGACCCCAACCAAGTAGATGTTTGCACAAACCCAAGTGTTTTTCCAGCTCGCCTGTTTAAGCTTATAGAGTTTCTAAGTTTGCAGGTGGTCGCTGAAGACAGCAGAAGACCCAGCTGAGTACACAGTAGGGTAAGCCAAGTCGAGTGATCAGCTACGTTATCCAGATTCAAGATGATCAAGTTCTTCCAGACACAGCTGTAGGAAAGACCCAGCTCGTGTGACAACTCAGCTCTACGTCAAGACCCAGCAGAGTTCAAGACTCAGCTCAGCGTCAAAGATCCAGCAGAGTTCAAGACAGCTCAGAGTCACCAGCACAGCAGAGTCGAAGTGAACTTGAGATAAAGTCAGATCTGATCTGGATCATCAGGAACTCGACACCTCAGCATCTAGAAGTCAGACCTAGGATTGCTTTACGAGGAAATCAAGGAAGAAGACAAGTCAATCCTGTCAGAAGTTAGGTAGAGATTCAGAACGGCTCTTTCCAACGGCTAGTTCTAATCTCTCCCTATAAATAGAAGTCTTCTTCATCTTCAGAAAAGAGTGGAGAGAGAGAATATACACAAGAAAGATCAACAGAGAAAGAAGTCTAACAAAAGACCAAGATCTCTCAGAAAAGCTTCAAGATCCAGCAGCCGTCATTCTTATGAGTTATTATTCATTCTCAGGCTGCTGAAGCTCTCTCCCACTAGTATCTAGGCATATAATCCTTCCCATCTTAAGCCTAGTTTGAACGAGTTCATCATACTCAAAGTTCTTCATTGTAAGAACTCGTTCATAGTTGGAAACCCCAAACTCAAACCCAGAAAAAGGTTAAGTTAAGGTTGAGGTTCTGTAGTGCCCGTAAACTACAGGTTAGGTTCTTCGATGCCGTAAACTGAATGTAGGCTTCAGCTGTGCCCGTAAACAGTCTGGTTACGTTTCGATACAGTACGCGTAAACGTGTATCCAGCTTGAGGAACTAAGCTGCAACGCTTGCTGACTGCGCGAAAAGTCAGTGGTATCCTTAGTGGATTACCAGAGGTTTCTGGTCGTGGACGTAGGAGTAGTTTCTCCGAACCACGTTAAGTTGCTTTGTTCTTTCATGTTTATTTATGCATCCAGCTAACTATTCATAAGCATTATTTCAAGCTGCATAAACTGATTAACTGAAAAGAGAAATTAATCTTTGCAATATATTTGAAGCAACAGACGGACTTTCCAAAATCCCACCACTTTCCGCACACAGCCAGCTGTGTTGATCAAGCTGTCTTCCAGCTGGATCGAACACAGCCAGCTCACTCAAAAGAGTTTTAATTGGAAAAGTTTTTAAACCTTGGTGTATTCACCTCCCCTCTACACCAAGGTATCCGTCTTGGGACCATCAATTATTGTAAATTTAACTAAATATCTTTATTTTTAAAATTATTTATATTTTATTATTTTACATTTACCATAACAGAGTACTTTGATATTGGTGATCCAATCTATGAGTGTGAGTATTGCAACGCACAAATGTGGTTTGGAGAAAATGTAGAACGCGTCAAATCGTCAAGGCCGAAATTTTCACTATGTTGTTTGAAGGGAAAAGTCGTTCTACCTCGCTTGAAAAATCCCCCTCCATTATTGAGCGACCTATTGAAGAATAGGCACAACAAGAGCAAGAAGTTTATAGAGGACATTCGTGCTTACAACATGATATTCTCATTTACTTCCATGGGCGGAAAAATAGACTTTTCCGTAAATCAGGGTGTCGGTCCATATACATTTCGTTTAGGAGGTCAAAATCGGGGATTTGTTGTCACTTGAAGGGTCATCGCCAAAATTCTCACAACTATATATTTTCGAACCAGATGAGGAAGTAAAACATCAGAAAAAAGCCGTCAGGTAAGTCTAATATTAAAATATTGTGGTTCCATATATTTTAGTTTACATATATTGCCACCTATATAAAATATATTTCTATAAAAAATATTTATCTTTATTTAACATGCCTCAATATTACATAAATTTAGATATATGATGATCTTATTGACTTATTTAAAAAAAAATTATAGTAAAAGGTAAATCGAATGATTTCGATGATTCTATCGTGAATGATCTCAAACAAATGATCGATGACAACAACCCCTACGCAAAGATTTACCGAATGACTGCTGATCATATTTCACGTGATAGTTCCATCGATGTGAAGCTTCAACTCATAGGAAAGAGATCAAAAGATGGTAGGGTATACAATATACCGACCGCGCCAGAGGTGGCTGCTCTTATTGTTGGAGATTTTGAATCTATGCCAGACAAAAGAGATATAATTGTCAAGAAGAGTTGCGGTCAACTTCAGCGCATCGATGAATTTCACCCTGCTTATCTTCCACTTCAATACCCGCTTATATTCATTTATGGAGAGGATGGATTCTATCTGGAAATTCAGCATGCTGAATCTGATACCAACAAAAGGAATAAGCTCACATTGAGGGAATTCTTAGCATTCCGGATGCAAGACAGAGAAAATGAAGGACAACAACTTCTTCTTGCCAGACGTTTGCTTCAACAATTTATGGTTGATGGATACACCATGATGGAAATGCAGAGGCTACAATGGATCTGTCACAATCAGCCAACACTTAGATCAGAAAGATACGAGAATCTTAAGGATCTCAAGAATAAAGGAAATATCGATACTGTAACTATTGGTAAACCTTTCATATTGCCGTCATCATTCACTGGAAGGAGGCGATACATGATTCAAAATTATCAGGATGCTATGGCTATCTGTAGATGGACTGGATACCCGTCATTATTTATTACTTTTACATGCAATCTAAAATGGCCCGAGATCACGAGGTTCGTTAGTAAACGGGGATTGCGTCCAGAAGATAGACAAGATATATCAGTTCGAGTATTTAAAATTAAACTGGATGAACTAATAAGCGATCTGAAGAACGGAAAAGTATTTGGCAAACACACTGCACGTAAGTTCTTATCAGTTATTGAATTATGTACATATAATATTTATTAGTTCAATTCTAAATTATGATACTTTTTTTTTATATAGTTGTCGCAACAGTCGAATTTCAAAAACGAAGACTCTCTCATGCTCACATAGTTCTCTTTATAACACGTGAGGCTCAACAACACCTGATAGAGAATATAGATGATTTCATATGTGCAGAGCTTCCGGACAAGAAATATAATTTCGAACTATACGAGACAATTGCAGATTGCATGATTCACGGTCCCTGTGGACCTGAAAGAATAAGTTCATCGTGCATGGTAAATTTCAAGTGCTCCAAGAGATACCCGAAGGATTACATTGAGCATACAAAAGTTGATGATAATGGTTACCCAGTTTATAGAAGGAGAGATACATGAGTCACCGTGAAAAAAAATGGAGTTCTCCTTGATAACAGGTTCGTGGTTCCATACAATGCATTTCTTATTATGAAGTATCGGGCCTACATCAACGTTGAGTACTGCAATCAAGGACAATCTGTGAAGTATCTTTTCAAGTACATTAGTAAGGCAAGTGGAGAATAACTGCCACTGACAATGATGAAATCAGAAACTACTTCGATTGTCGATACATTTCTGCATGCAAGGCTATATGGAGAATATTTGAGTTCCCAATACATTATCGGACTCTCCCTGTGAAACGTTTATCTTTTCATTTGGAAGGAGAACAGACATGTGTGTTTAGAGAAGGCGATTACATTGATAATGTACTGGTCAAAAATACTGTTGCAGAATCACAGTTCCTAAAGTGGATGAAAATTAATAAGACTGACACCTTTGCTAAAGAACTGTTGTACAGTGAGTTTCCCGAACACTACGTTTAGAATGTACAAGACAGAGAATGGATGAAGTGTGGAAACAAACTTGGCGGTGGCTGTCAGAGGACATCCTTCACACGAAGCGGAAAATACTTAAACATCCAGGTAATAAAATTTATGAAATATTAACATTATCTACTAATTTACATAATAAATTATTTTTAGTTTATACATGAATAAATGCAATTAAATTATTAGAATTGTTTTCTTTATTTTTATATACAGAATTGCAACTAACATATGACCAAATACAAAACCTAACTTTGGTTGAATTAGAAAAGTTACTTATGGCTAATTCCACCAGCCTAATTAACTTTTCTGGTATGCCAATGCCAAATGAAGCTGTCACATCTGATACCGAAAACCTCTCATATTGGAAGAGACATCTTACAATATAGAGGAAATGAAGGTAGAGCACGCGAAACTATATCCCTTTTTGACTGATGAGCAAATGACTGTTTATGAGAAGATAATAACTGCATTTAATAGTGGTGATGGTGGACTTTTTTTCCTATATGGATACGGTGGTACAGGAAAGACATTTATCTAGAAGACCTTGTGCTCGACATTACGTGCGATGGGAGATATTGTACTTCCTGTAGCCTCGAGTGGTATAGCTTCGCTACTACTTCCTAGGGGTAGGACAACACACTCTAGATTCGGTATACCATTAGACTGCGATGAGAATTCTAAGAACATGCGGTTGCAGGTAATTAATCTAAATCCAAATTTTTTGTTTAAGTTGAAATAATTAAATCCCATTGAAAGATATGTTGTTTTGACTATAATGCTATTCCAAATAATCTTCATATCAGGGCGATTCGTCTGGTTCTGATGCTGAAGAGATTAGAGAATTTGCAGAATGGATACTGAATGTGGGTGATGGTATTACGGTGACAGTATTGGTGATGGAGAAGCCGAGGTAACATTATCTGATGATATTCTTATACGATATGCATCCGATCCTGTTGCAGTTGTAGTGAAAAATACGTACCCAGACATATTACACATTGCATCTAATCCAGATTTTTATTCGAATCGAGCTATCTTGGCCCCGACCAATGACACGGTTGATGCGATTAATGATCACGTTATGTCCAAAATGCCCAGCGAAGAAAGGGTATACCTTAGTTCGGACAACATATGCAAAGCGGATGGAGAAGTTGATCCTGATGATGATGTATTCTCAGTTGAATATCTCAACACTATTAAGTGTTCAGGGTTGCCCAGTCACAAAATCAAATTAAAGGAGGGGTGCATCATCATGCTTATTAGGAATATCGATCCATCGAATGTGCTTTGCAATGGCACCAGGATGATAGTAACTAAACTTGGAGACCGCGTAATTGAAGCCAAATTAATTTCAGGAAAGAATACGAACAAAAAGTTTCCAATTGCGAGAATGATCATGAGCCCCTCGGATTTTACAAGATTTCATTCGATTCCAGAGGAGACAGTTTCCCGTGACTGTTTGCTTTGCTATGACCATAAACAAGAGTCAGGGTCAATCTCTTTCGAATGTAGGACTCTACCTACCGAAATCTGTGTGTAGCCATGGTCAGTTGTACGTTGCTATCTCAAGAGTCACTAGCAAAAAAGGTCTCAAAATTTTAATCTGTGATGATGATGGTAAGGCGCATGACACGACAACTAACGTGGTTTATGATGAAATTTTCGACAGATTGTGAGGTAATTATAAAATTAAATATTTTCAAAACTAATTATTATTATTGTTGGTCCCAAGACGGATACCTTGGTGTAGAGGGGGGGTGAATACACCAAGGTTTAAAAACTTTTTCAATTAAAAACTCTTTTGAGTGAGCTGGTTGTGCCCGATCCAGCTGGAATGTGGCTTGATCGACACAGCTGGCTGTGTGCGGAATGTGGTGGATTTGGAAAGTCCGTCTGTTACTTCAAATATATTGCAAAGCTTTGTTTCTCTTTTCAGTTAGTCAGTTTATGCAGCTTGAAATGTATGCGTGAGAGGAGTTAGCAGAATGCATAAAACAAAGCAGTAAAGAACAAGGCAATTTTAACGTGGTTCGGAGTCACACCTCCTACGTCCACGACCAGATTCACTGGTAATTCACTACCACTTAGTTTCCAAGTACCAAACAACTTCACAACTCTAACCTGAGTTGTGTTCCAACGAGCCACGGCACCGTCAAGCCTACACCTCGGTTTGCGGGTACCGAAAACCCGACTTACGCTTCGGCATCGTAGAACCTGACCACTCGAATTACACGCTTCGAGCAGGCGTACCTTGACCTAACCTTTATGGGTTTGGGTTTGGGTTTGGGTAAGGGTTTTCCAACTATGAACGAGTTCTTACAATGAAGAACAAGGAGTATGATGAACTCGTTCAAACTAGGCTTAAGATATTTCTATTCTAATCTATTCTGCCTATGACTGAATATGTGAACAACTAAGAACACAGCTGACTGGCTGGGTGTTCTTGAAAGATTTGGCTTTGAAGATCGTTGTTCATTTTTCTGTTTGCTCTTTTATTTCTTCAGTTGTCTCGCCAGCCTCCTTTCTTCAATGGTGGAGGAGATATATATATGTGGAGATTCAAACTAGCCGTTGGAAGAGAGCCGTTTGAATCTTACCTACTCTCATTGACTTCTGGCCTTTAACCTACGAAGTAGGTGTGCATCTGCAGAAGCTATTTCTTCTCTGATTTGGCCGCGTCAGACAAGATCTTCTGACATCGGGATCTTGTCTTGGAGAAGGTCTTCATCTTTGAGCTGCTAAGCGTCTCTGCTGTGTCTTCAGAGTCTTGGACTCTGCTGCGTCTCGACTCTGAGCTGTGTCTTAGACCTGTGCTGTATCATTAACCTGAGTTGTGTCTTCAACCTGAGCTGTGTCATTAACCTGAGCTGTCTTAGACTTGAGCTATGTCATTGACACTAAGCTGGGTCTTTTACACTGAGCTGGATCTTTCACACTGAGCTGGGTTTCCGTCACTGAGCTGGGTTTTGATACTGCTGGGTCTTTGACTCTGCTGAGTCTGCTCTGCTGAATACCTCAGCTGTGTCCGCTTAGCTGTGTCTTCTGCTGTCTTCAGCAACTCTACCTGTAAACTTAGAAACTCTATAAGCTCAAACAAGTGAGCTGAAAAATGCTTAGGCTTGTGCAATCATCTACTCGGTTGGGGTCAGCTGGGTTTTGGTATAACTTCAAAACATGTTTATTATTTTCCCAACAATTATTATTATTATTATTATTATTATTATTATTATTATTATTATTATTATTATTATTATTATTATTATTATTATTATTATTATTATTACTACTACTACTACTACTTTATGCATATGTTTACTTTGATTTATTTTTATTTTTTGCAGATAAAAGAAGTTGGGAGAAGCTGAATAAACCCACTCTTTTCACTATTTAATTCTTTTCATTTATATGTAATGTATGTAACACTTCTTTTAATTATTCGTTATCGTACTATTACTTTAAATAAATAATTTAATTGTGTTTTTAAATAATACTCATAAATTATAATATTAAGTGACCCCCGTCGAATTTCGACGGGTTACACACTAGTTAATGTAGAAAAGAAAAGTAACCCTCTCAAGAAAACTGATAGTACATATATCTATTGTATTTATACTCGTACTGCAACTTTTTGTTGCTATTCGGTTCCTGATTAAAGTTATTTGACCTTCAGTTACAACTTTGTTCATAACATAGTGTTTTATGAGTCAAATTCTTTCATACATTATATGCATTAGGGCATGATTTTAACTTTTCATACAGTAAGGTAGCGTTATAAAAAAGTGTAAAAGTTAGGATATAATTGCAATAATATAAGAGAAGGCATGAAGAAAAAAATACAGCAAAAAAATATAAAAGAATAAATCAAACTAGAATTATATTGTGATTATATCGTGTATTATTTAAATACAACGCACCAATTAATTAATGATTTGGATTTAAAAATTGATCAAGATTATTCCCCATAGCATGTTGTCCAGATAAATTCAGCCCTTCTACCAGCATCGGGGCAAGAGTCTGGTTTATAGACTTGCGGAACAATTTCATCAACAAAACAACGATAACCGATGGAAGATGTTAGGTTCGAGCAACAACCACTTAATGACGTATCTACCGGAGCTTCAATTTCTTTTCATAATTGATCTCGTAAATAACGCTGACATTCTGCTCTTGCATATTTGTCACATCCTCCTCCTTCAATCACTATTGCTAAACTTATTAAAATAAGACCTAAGATCCCAAATATCGTCTTAGTGGCTTTGGAAATCATCATATTTCAATTAAATTCTCAAACCCTTAATTCTCTTGTTTCAGTTGTTTGCTTACAAATGTTGAGTTCTTTATATAGTTTTATTCAATAAAAGAATATCGTATGTTACAACTAAAATAAATAAATTAAATTGAAACGTACCATCTTGTATTAAGTTGGTCTTCAGTTATAGGAGTAATTACTGCTAAATATCCAATTTTTTTTGTCAATCCTCATTTTGCACCCCAATTTGAAAATTTGAGTACAAAATCCCAACCTTTGTTACAATAATGAAGTTTACCCATCAATAATTAACCACAATTTACATTCTCAAGTCACACACTAACACCACAACATAAATATCACATGATTCTCCAGAATTGTCAATTGGCACAAAAACTCATACATATGATCAATGATATAATTATGTCGCATTGCAGTTGATTGGATAAGGATGTTGGTTATCCATCAATTGAACATCGCTCTTATCAAAGTACCAGACTCCGAAAGCTTGTCTAATAGTCTGCATATTACAAATTGATTATAAATACTATACACTATATAAATTTTAATATATATATATAGAGAGAATACTTTCCTTATTTGCCAAAGTAGGTGTTTCTTGCCAATAGCCTCTAACAAGAAAAGCATGGATGAAGCATGAATGGATAAATAATCCTCTTGAAGGATTATCATTAAGTCCATTAAGTGCTTCCAAAAATGCGATTTGAAAATCTGAAATCAAATTCAAATAATCAATCCGATTGGAAAAAAATTAATGATTGAAATAGCACTCTCTCTATTCACGACCTATTTGTTTGTTCCATTTTTAGTAATAAGTCTCGCACAATTCACTTAATTTCAACCACACAACACATCAAAAGTGAGACCCTTATTCCACTCATAACACATCTACCAACTTAGTCAATCAAATTACTAAAACATGTGTCGGTCAATAACGAGCAAATAGGTCATGGACGGATGGAATGCTAATTAATGTTATATAATTAAGTACCCTTGATGATCTGTAATTGGTTGGCTGTGCAATTAGGAAGACTCCAAATATCCTTGGTGCAATACGTCCAGCCTTGATCATCAGGAGGATTAGGTTTCACATTGGTGGATATCTGAAAAATTATACAAATTAATTTAAACTATATATCCCACAATTCTTTTATATTATCTCTCCGTCTTAGGTTAGTGGTTCAACTAATATTTTATACCTCACAACAAATCAAAAGTACACCATACTTTTGGGGGACGGAGGGAGTATAAATCATTAGTTGCAAAATGTAGAAGCATTAATTTACTTTTCTACAGATAAAAGAAGTTACCTGGTATTGATCAAAATTAGAATTTAACAGAAATAACGGTGTCTGGACATCTCCAACCACATTTTCAGCGAATAGGCACTGCATAAATTTTGTTAAGCCCCATTAATTAAGCATATATTTAAAAAATAATTATGAGAAACAAAAGAAACTCCATTATCCATCTTAATTAATTAGGCATGCAATTCCACCTACCAAACTTGGTGCCAGTCTAGAGGTGCAGGACTCCGGTAAAAATCTTGCTAATTCCTGAAACGAATTAAATAAAGACGCTTACTTTTTCTTTTTCTTTTTTTTAAGGGAAATTAAGATGCTTAATTAATGATGTAACAAATATATATAAGTCGACAAATCAATTATATATCTAATGTAGATAACTATTAGATGAAAAATCTTAAGGGATAAAATTCTTTTTACACACTTTGAAAAACAAAAAATGAAAAATACACACTTCTTTTGAAATCAATGAAAAATACACACTATAACCATTATACCTTTTCTACTGAATTTCTTCATTTTATTCTGCTTATTCCAATCTCATTTTCCAATTATGGAGAAAATTCATGTAACACTATCAGGCCCATCACACTTCCGTATAAATAAATTCTACATATACCAACTTCATACCTTTTTGACCGGACTGTCAATAGTTATTTTCTGTCCATAGCAAATCTGGACTGTCAATAGTTTAAACAGAGGGGTATAATAGTCATCTTGTATATATTTCATTTGTTTTGGTGATGGTGTGTAATTTTCATTTTGCAAAATGAATAGTGTGTATTTTACCCCAATAGCACAAATCTTAATATATTGTTAATTATAATATTTGCAATTATATGCCTATAATAAGAGGTGTTCAACCGACCCGGAACCGTGGTCAACGGTTTTCGGCCCGGAACCGTGGTCAACGGGCCGGTTCCGACCCAGAACCGTGCTTGGGACGGGCCGGTTCCGGTTCCAACGGCTAGGAACCGTGAACCTGCGGTTTCGACAATTTTTTATTTATTTTTAGTTTTAAATTATATTTTGTGTTAATTCATGTTAATTATATCCCATAGAAAGCAAAAATGACAATTACAATGGTAAATTGAATGAAAAAAGCCAAAAATAATGATAATAATAATAAGGTTCGAACATGAACCGGCGGTTCCGGTTCGGAACCGTGCAACCGTTTTTGAATAATTATATATTTTCATTTGTAATTGATCACATATTATTATGAATGAAGATATATTTTGTTCTATATCGATTTTATACATTACATTAATGATTTATGAGTTTGAATTACAATATAATTTATATTTTCAAAGATAAAAAAAATAAAAAAAATTTAGACGGTTCGAGCCCTAAACCGGCGGTTCCGACCCTGAACCGGAACCGTCCAATACGGGCCGGTTCCGACCCGGAACTGTGGGCTATGGCGGGCCGGTTCCTGTTCCAACTTTCCTGAACCGGAACCGGCGGTTTCGGGCCGGTACCGAACCGGAACCGGCCCGTGAACACCTCTTAATGTATGTATATATATTGTCAGCAAATATTTCTATGTTGTGATAATTAATTTTTCAAACGCCAACATATATAAAACAATATTTAATTTCTTACATGATATGCAGTTACATTGGAGTAGTAGTTTTCTCTGCTAATGGCTCCGGGGAGATTTGGTCTGTCATAAATAAGCACCACAATATTATCAAGAAGCTCACACATAATTAATTATAATCATATATCAAGTTTCAATTAATAAAATATTATATTATTGAATAATCTTACGCTTGGATAAAGAAGCCAGAATCTGATAAGCATTTGAGTCTACAAGCATTAGGGAGATAAGAATGAAAACGGTCACAATTTAGAATGGTGGCCAATCCTCCTGCAGATTCTCCCAAAAGTAAAGCCTGTAAATTAAGTCAAATTTATTTTTATTAATTTTATTTAGTAACATATTAATTTTTATATAATATTAGTTTTCTAACAAGATATATTTATATATGGTGCGAATCTGGTAGGAACTCATCCTTATATGAGTCCGTAGGAACCATGCATTTTTATCATTTCGGAAATGCAATACTTTAATGCACAAATATTTAATACATTTTTAATGCACAACCTTCAATGATATAATGCACAAATTAAATATCGACAATACATAAAAAAAGATTAACCGTTCAATTTTTTCATTAACATGAATTTGTGCATTAACTTATGTGATAAAAATGCATGATTCCTACGGACTCATATAAAGATGAGTTCCTATATGATTCTCTCCATATATATATATATATATATATATATATATATATATATCATACATTTGTAGCATTATTCATCCCTTTGGTTGCTATGAGTTCATCCATTATAGCTCCAAAGATTCTCCTGCCCCTACGGTAGACTTTGGTTTCCTACACATTAATAACACATTCTTGTGCAATTAAAACCTTAATTATGTTGTTTAAAGAAGTACTATTAAATTAGTTAATAGGAAAAATTTTGGTAAACATATAAAGACTTACAGGATCAACAGCTTCGACATCTGCCATAAATGATGCCCCATCACAGTACAAGACAAAAACTCTATTCCAGTTATAGAAATCTAAAATATAATCGAAGAAAAATGATAATTATCAATTGAACATATATACCAAATATATTAGCAAGCACATATATAAGTCAAAATGAAAACTGAAACAAAATCAATCATGCCCATTTCATTAACACTGCGTATATGAAAATACCATTCTTAACTTGAAAAGGAATTATTTTTTTTGAACAAACATTACAAGAATTTTTAAAAGTCGCGTGACGGTGGATTTGAACCTGTGACCTTTGGCCAAAACATTAACCACTTTACCACTATGCTAACACACATACTGAAAAGGTAAGTTTTAAGCTATGATAACTGCACTAGCATAAAATAAATTTCTATTTGTAAATGTATGCAGTATTGAATAATAACCTGGATTAGTGTCTTTGTTTGGACTTAAAATCGTTGTGAAATTTAAAACACTTGCATTTTTTGTACTTCCAAGATCTTTCTTTGATCTATCTAGGCACGAATATTCGGAACTGCACCATGCTCCGCCCTAAAATAAAATTCAGATATATTGTAGATTATATGTGAAACAACTATTGCACTTTATTGTGTACAATAAACTATTTTATATAATAAATTCAAATAATTAAATTAAATATAAAAAATAATATGGGTACCTTAAGAAAAAGAAGCCAATTAGTGGTTCCATCTCCAAATCCACTAGCAAAGTAGTAAGCCCCGGGGCTTCCGTCTAAGCACACTACATATAAACATATTAGTACTATATTTCATCACAAAACTATTTTATAAATACACAAATATTCAAAAATTTAAGCTAGCTAGCTTAGAATTATTTATAATACCTGCCCCCTTTTCCACTGCATTATCAATAAACGTAACATTTACAAGTGATGACGCAACATTGTCACAATTTACTTGAGCTTCCATAAGGAAGATCAACCAAAAAGCCACAAAAAACAGTTGGAAAATACAACCTTGGTTGCAGTGACGATTCATTCTTCTTCACATGAAAAAAAAAATTACAAAACTCGATGTTAGTTGTCTAGATTGATTAAAATTTTCCAAGAAACCAAACAAATGTACCTCTAAAAATTAAAAAAAAAAAAATTCTCTCTCCTCCTAATCTTTCTTCACTTCAGCAACTACTATTACTCTCTTTTATGTTTAGAAGTAAAATAATCATACTAACTAGAATACTTAGACTAATATTGGAAACAGAATTCTAAATAGCAACCTTTTGATAACTTCTTTTGATGATTAATAAGGTTATGAAGTTGTTGCAGGGGATGAAGAGAGTGTATTTATAGCGATCAATTGGTGATGGGGTGGGTATGGGTTAGACTTAGAATCAATGAAATTATTAATTAATATGCCTCTTTAGTGCTTACAACCTTTTCAATCCCTATATATGTATTTTTAGTAAACATAAAAGAATGCAAGAAGAATTAACAATTGAAATTTCTTTTGAAATCTTGGGCATTTTCTTACATAATTTTCGTAGAACCTCTATTGTATATTTTTATTTTCGATATATTCTTCTTGTGTGTGATCAATTATAGTATTTTTGTTGGTGAAAACACCTCAGAAATTACGCCTAAAAAAATTAAATAACGAAAGTAATTAAATTGATAGTCTCTATGATGATATTAATTCGCACTTAGATCCCAACAAATATATATATATGTGTATATGTTGCAATTGTACTAGTATGCTCCGATTGCATGATATGTATCGGTCAATCAGTTACCAAACTTGCCCTAATAAATGGAGGACATTAATTGGATGAGAGAATGGGTGTATTTTTATTTTCTCTATTATTGTCCTTTTATTTCCCAATTAGCCACATAATTCATTTAAGTTTTTCCCCTTTCTGAATTGTTTGCTAACACAAACACACTACCATATACACGGTAACCCCCTTTTTCTTATCTTTTTTTTTTATATCATGGGAAACCGCAGTTGTTACTTTCGGTGCGCACTGTGTAAAAAAAAAAAAATTCGAGAGTCTATTACATTTCTATGCCATTACTGGAAAATCGACTTGATTCATCATCTCTTTGAAATATTTTAGCATCGATCTGGATTCTTTTCGGCTCGGGTCAGCTCGACATTGTTATATTTTTATTTTAAAGTATACGTAAAGGAAATTTAACTATTGGTATATGAGATGTATAATACTAGTACACTTTAGAATAAGGATTTTATTTGCGTTTATGCGGCTAAAGTAATTATTTTTGAAATTAAGTTCAAATAGTAATACTACTAAATAAAGTTTCTTTTGAGTATTCTCTTGAAAAATCCCCGTAGATATAAATTAATTTTGGCGTATATCTTTATTTTCGTTTCTGCTTAGTATCAATTGTTTTTTTGTAAGAGCACCTCAAACTTGACCTAATCAAAAAATAATTAGAGCACTCTCAGCAATTTTCTCAAAATCATCATTAACTCTAAATTTAGGCTAAAATAATGAAAAATGAGATAAAATGTCATCTAGCAGATCTCTCAAATTGGATAGGGCCCACAATAATATTTACACCTCCCAAAATATTCTCTCAAATTTACACCTTCCTAAATCTATCATATCTCACAAATTAAGTTGGGTCCACAATTCTTATAGAATAATTAGTAGTAGATAATATGAGAACTGTTGTATGCATTTGTAAATTAGGAATATAAATAATATAGGGTAAGTTTTAGGAGCAAATTTAACGACAAAATTTTGAGAATTCTGCTGGGATTGTAAATCAAAAATATCAACGATTTAATAGTAGTTCTCAGAGATTCGTACACACTAATATTGCAATTGTGGTATATTTCAGTACATGATGCTTATGCGTCAATTTATAACCAAATGTGCCTTAATAAAATGACAAAAGATTTTCTCAATTATTGTCCTTTTAATTTCCAAATTAGTCATCCTTGAAAAAGGCGAAGAAAAGAAAACAATTGACAATTGTCATTTCATTTAAAAAATAATACAAAATTTCTCATTGTCGTGGTAGAATTTTTTCCCTCCTCTCTATTTTTTCTTCACTTCGGCGACTACACTACGCTCTTTATGTTTAAAAAAGTAAAATAACCATCTATAATAACTAAGATTAATGGAAACTGATTTCTAAATTACAGACTTTTGATGATATCTTCTTCAAAAAATTAAATGGAAATTGATTTGGAAGAAAAATAGAGGTGTACTTTGAGGAATTTTGTTTGTGAAGTTGTTATAGAGACGAAGAGAGTGTAGAGAAAACCTTGAAAATTTATAGAGTAACCATCATTTTTCCGATCACCCACTGCGGCTGCTCTTAACGTTAATAACAATTGACATTCATGTTCTCCCGTTCTAATTTATTATCCATTTCTAAATTTTACTTTTTAGTTAATTATATTTATTGGTCTGATTTTCATAATTACTATGATTTATTAAAAATGCTCAAACAGACCATCATAAAGACCCAACTAATTAATGATTTGGATTTAAAAATTGATCAAGATTATTCCCCATAGCATGTTGTCCAGATAAATTCAGCCCTTCTACCAGCGTTAGGGCAAGAGTCTGGTCTATAGACTTGGGGAACAATCTCATCAACAAAACAACGATAACCGATAGCAGATGTAAGGCTCGGGCAACAACCATTTGAATGATTTACCGGAGCTTCAATTTCTTTGCATAATTCATCTCGTAAATAACGTTGACAATTTGCCTCTGCATATTCATCACATCCTCCTTCAATCACTGCTGCTAAACTTATTACAATAACACCTAAGATCCCAAATATAGTCTTGGCGGATTTGGAAATCATATTTGAGTTCATTTCTCAAAACCCTTAATTCTCTTTTTTGAGTTGTTTGCTTACAAATCTTTTTTGCTATGAGTTTATATACTGTTATTCAATGAGAGAATTTCATATGTTACAACTAAAAAAATGATGTAAAATGAAACGTACAATCACGCATTAAATTGGTCTTGAGTTAAATTAATTTAAATTATAAACACTGATGATATATGACTGTTATGATCCCGCGCTCCATTTAGGTCTCGTATGATTTGGAGGGATATGGTAGACAATATTCTAACCAAAGACAGACTATTTTATTAATCAAGCCTTATCAATCAAATCAAATGAGGCCTTAATGTATTTGAGATTTTTTTTTGGTCGATATTTAATCATATACCTATTACAAAAGAGCATTTTATGTCTTACAAAATTGATTTTTAGCATGTTATTTTCCTCTCTAAGACGCAATTAAGGAGTAGAATTACTGATTTCATCAATTCCAGCAGCAATTAACAATAACAAAACTATTACCATGTCATGATTATTCATATTACTTAGAGAATTAATTGGCAATTGCCTCTTAGAACTGAGGTTTACAACAAGTTCTACCTATTTAAAAAGTACGCACCTAAAATAATATAATTCGATCATTTAGCATCAAAACTCTTACATATGATCAATGATGTAATTTTGTCCCATTGCAGTTGATTGGATAAGGATGTTGGTTGTCCATCAATTGAACATCGCTCCTATCAAAGTACCAATCTCCGAAGGCTTGTCTAATAGTCTGCATATCACAAATTGATGATTATAAATATTATGCACTATATAAATTTACATATATATATATATAGAGAGAGAGAGAGAGAAAGAGAGATGACTTTCCTTATTTGCCAAAGTAGGTGTTTCTTGCCAATAGCCTCTAACAAGAAAAGCATGGATGAAGCATGAATTGATGAATAATCCTCTTGAAGGATTATCATTAAGTCCATTAAGTGCTTCAAAAAATGCGATTTGAAAATCTGAAATCAAATTCAAATAATCAAAATCCGGTTGGGAAACAGGCGAGTTTCTATGAAACGAAAACTATATATATATATGCATGAACAAATTATTCTAAAATTAGTGATTAATTAAAATAGTAATAAATAAATAAGTTTTGAGTACCCTTGATGATCTGTAATTGGTTGGATGTGCAATTAGGAAGACTCCAAATATCCTTGGTGCAATACCTCCAGCCTTGATCATTAGGAGGATTGGGTTTCACATTGGTGGATATCTGATAAATTATAAAAAATTAATTTAAACTATCCCACAACTCTTTTATATAAATCATGAGTTGCAAAATGTAGAAGCATTAATCTACTTTCTTTATCCATAGATAAAAAAAAGTTACCTGATATTGATCAAAGTCAGAATTTAGCAGAAATAACGGTGTCTGGACATCTCCAACCACATTTTCAGCGAATAGGCACTGCATAAATTTTGTTTAAGCCCCATTAAATATTTCAAAAATAATTATGAGTAACCAATTAATATCCGTCTTAAAAATGTAACAAAAATAAGAAACTTCATATTGATATTTAATTAGGCAATTCCACCTACCAAACTTGGTGCCTGCAGTCTAGAGGTGCATGACTCCGGTAAAAATCTTGCTAATTCCTGAAACGATATAATAAAAGATATGCTTACTTGATCAGTAATTAATTCTGTAACAAATATAATTAAGCCAACAAATTAATCATACATCTCACGTGGATAATTATTAAATGAAAAATCTTAATATATATTATTAGTTAAAGATATATTGATCATCTTACATGATATGCAGTGACATTGGAGTAGTAGTTTTCTCTGTTAATGACTCCGGGGAGATTCGGCCTGTCATAATTAAACACCAGAAAAATACTCTTGTTAATTTGTAATTGTCAATAATTATAAGTAAAATATTATTATTGATTAATTTTACGCTTGGATGAAGAAGCCAGAATCTGAGAAGCATTTGACTCTACAAGCATTAGGAAGATAAGAATGAAAACGGTCACAATTTAGAATGGTGGCTAATCCTCCTGCAGATTCTCCCAAAAGTAAAGCCTGTAAATTAAGTCAAATTTATTTTTATTAATTTTATTTAACATATTAATTGTCATATAATATAAATTTTCTAACAACATATATATCATACATTTGTAGCATTATTCATTCCTTTGGTTGCTATGAGTTCATCCATTATAGCACCAAAGATTCTCCTCCCCCTACGGTAGACTTTGGTTTCCTACAAATTAATAACACATGCACGTGTAATTAATACCTTAATTATGTTGTTTAAAGAAGAATTAAATTAATACGAAAAGATTAAAGACATACAGGATCAACGGCTTCGACATCTGCCATAAATGATGCCCCATCACAGTACAAAACAAAAACTCTATTCCAGTTATAGAAATCTGAAATATAATGAAATAAAAATGGTTAGCAATTAAACATATATATCCAATACTCCCTCTGTTTTGTTTTAAGTGTCCTATTAAGAAAAATTACAAAAACCAAGAAAGCATGAAATATTACTTTTATACCCATATTTATTATTTTCAAAGTCTAATAATTACATTTTCCAATAACTATTGTGAGGGTAAAATAGGAGTTTTGTTATTATTTTAACCTCAAATTCCGCAATAGGACACTTAAAAAGGAACAAGAATTTTTTCTCAATAGGACACTTATAAAAAAACGGAGGGAGTATATTATTAGTAAGCACAAAACCTATATAACTAAATACTTATCAACATTATATCCATCTTAGACAGCTATACTTATTGATACTAATTAAGCTATGAAAACTGCAGTAGCATGAAATTATTTTCTATTTGTAAATGTATGCAGTATTGAATAATTACCTGGATTAGTGTCTTGATTTGGACTTAATATCGTCTTAAAATTAAAAACTCTTGCTGCCTTTTTTGTACTTCCAAGATCGTCGTTTCTCGATCTATCGAGGCACGATTGTTCGTCACTGCACCATGCTCCACCCTAAAATAAAATTCAGATATATTGTAGATTATATGTGAAACAACTATTGCACTTTATTGTGTACAATAAACTATTTTATATAATAAATTCAAATAATTCAATTAAATATAAAAAATAATATGGGTACCTCAAGATAAACAAGCCAATTAGTGGTTCCATCTCCAAATCCACTAGCAAAGTAATAAGCCCCGGGGCTTCCGTCTAAGCACACTACATATAAACATATTAGTACTATATTTCATCACAAAACTATTTTATAAATACACAAATATTCAAAAATTGAAGCTAGCTAGTTAGAAATATTAGAATTATTTATTGAAAAAGCATATAAATATGTATTTATAATACCTGTCCCTTTTTCCACCGCATTATCAATAAAAGTAAGATTTCCAAGTGATGACGCAACATTGTCGCAATTTACTTGAGCTTCCATAAGGAAGATCAACCAAAAAACCACATACAATAGTGGAAACATACCAACTTCGTTGCAGTAACGAACCATTCTTCTTCACATGAAAAAAAAAAAACAAGATTACAAATCTCAATGTTAGTTTTAGATTAATTGAAATTTTCCATGTAACAAACAAAATAAATGTACCTCTAGAAATTATACAATGAAAATTTCCAGAAATGGAAAACAAGAAAATTAATTTTATAAGAAGATATGTGAGGCTAAAGCATGTAAGAAGATACCTCGTTTGCACCAATTAACTTCAATTAGAAGCTCAACCAAAGGAGAGGGATCCCTTTCGCAGTATGTTCCTACAAAAAAAGAAAACAATTATTTTAATTCAATTCAAGGTACTTAATTAAAAATAATAACTATATTATTTAAAAAAAAGATGCACAAAAATAAATTTTAAAAATAAAACCCGAATGAAGAGAAAAAACAAAAGTACGTACGTGAGAAAAAACAAAAGTCGAGAGAAAAGTGAAGAGTTTTAGGTATGAAACACCAATAATCAAACAAACAATGAATTATAAATAAAACACGTAATAACTAGTACTGTAATATATACAATGAACCCATGCAAAAAGCTTCCCACTATCATTTCATTAAAAAAGAAAAGAGTTTTCCATTGTCGTGGTAGAATATTTCCCTCTCCTCTCTAATTTTTATGTTTAAAAGGAAAATATACTATAATAATAAGACTAATGCAAACTGAATTTTCTTTAAAAAATTAAATGAAAATTGATTTGGAAAAATAATAGATGTATACTTTTGAGGAATTGAGTCTTTGAAGTTGACGAAGAGAGCGTAGAGCAAAGCTTAAAATTTATAGAGATCAATTGGTGATATATGGAGTGGGTTGGTATGGGTTAAAATCAATGAAATAATTATTACTATGCCTCTTTAGTGCTTACAACCTTTTCAATCTCTATATGTATTTTAAGTCAACATTTTTTTAGAAAATTATTTTAGTACACATAGAAGAATGCAACATGTATTGTATTGCGTTTGTTTTATATGGCAAGAAACTAACAAATGAAGTTGTTTTTGAAATCTTAGGCATTTTCTTAGCTCATTTTCCTAGAACTCATATATATATATATATAAAGGAACACAAATTAATCGATCCCCAAATTGGATGATTTTAATTAATTTGAGAAAAAAAAAGTTAGCTAGTTAGCTTAGATATAAGATTGACTAAGAAATTGAATATCATGCATGTTTATCTATTTCTTGAATTTATATACATATATAGCCTTTTCAATCAAAATATAATTAAATACTACTAATAAATAAAGGGAAAAATGCATATAAATACATGAACTTTGGTCTCCCTTTCATTTTGCACATGACTTTTGAACTTTTCCCCTAAAATCACAACCTTTTGATTTTGTTTTAATTTTTCTATAATTTTAAATTCCGCCCAAATTAAAACTGACTTGGCACTTATATGGCAGTCGGGTATGTGCCGATTTCTTTGTCGTCCGACAAATTAAACAACACAGTTTTTAAAAATGCAATACGACGTCATTTCATGCGAAATTAGGGTGAAATTTTTTACGTCAAACTGCATTTTTAAAAACTGTGTTGTTTAATTTGTCGAACGGTAGAGAGGTCAGCACATGCCCGACTGTCACATAAGCGCCAAGTCAGCTTTAATTTGGGCGGGATTTAAAATTATGGAAAAATTGAACAAAATCAAAAAGGTTGTGATTTTAGGGGAAAAGTTCAAAAGTCATGTGCGTAATGAAAGGAGAACCAAAATTCATGTATTTATATGCATTTTTCCCATAAATAAATTTATAGAACTAACTGTGTGCAAAAGAAAATGAAGCCCAATGTCTTGTGCCTTACATATCCAAATGCAGAAATCACAATTTTACATTGGAAGTAAAATCCAAATACTAATATCACAAATTCACAATTGATTTTACAATTAAACTATCAGATTTGGAATATTGATACGATAAAGCAAATGCTCGGAGGCATCAGCTATCTCCGCCATCTATCGTCATGACATCTCATAAATTAATTCATTTCATGAAATTAATCACTAAACACACAGATGAATATATACATGCATGGAAGATCTATTCCATAATCATGATCTTGCTTGCATGAGATGTATCATGTAGTATTTGCATTAGTACTAACATAAATATTTAAGAAAAATGATTATTCGACCATATATATATATATATATATATATATATACTCCCTCCGGCTCCGTCCCGTCATAAGTGGCCATATTTCCTTATTGGGTTGTCCCGAGATAAGTGGCCACTTTCCTTATTAGGAAATATGCTTCTCTCACAAAAAGTTATGGCTTCACAACTTTCTATATCTTTTTACCTTTTAAACACTCTTCTCCTTAATACTCGTGTCAAAAATAACGTGACCACTTATGGTGGAACGGAGGGAGTATATATTAAATTGGACCAAAGAATACTAATTAATCCTTGAATCTAAGATCAAATAAGCTTGTAAATTCGACAAGAAACAACCAACCTCCAGCTACACTATTCTGCGCCTTCAATTTTCAAATCTTCTTTTTATCTTTCTCAAATTGTTTCTATCTTTGGAGAGATCAAATGAGGCTTCAACACGAATAGTGAGAGGTGAGAGGGAAGGGTCACACTTTTATAGGCGCTCCTGACTTGAATGAAGCAAAATTTCAGTTTCTAATTAAATATATATATTAACTTTGCCAAAATTAATAATTTGACTTTAATTTCTTGATTTATTTGAACTATGCATTGCTTCACCCAACTTTGATAATTAATTAACCCTATCTATGGATAACTCTCACTTGAAGGTGTTTAAGTGTTTATTTGGTGAATTAAGCTTGAATATGAATGTTCGTCGCTTGAACTGTACATGTGATTATAGATTGATATAAGCAATGTAATTTGCCTCAAATATTAATGCAGGCATGGTTATTCTGTTATTGGTAATAAATGTAAAACTTAAGTTCAAGAAGAATGACGTTATAATCTTTAAAAAATCGTGTGACGAGTGACGACGAAACTAGTCAATTCGAGTGATCATTGGTTACTTCTGACAATTAGCTCATTTAATTACGTTAAAAGGAACTATTAGAGCACCCACAATGGGAGACCTAACTTTGGGTAGGTCTCCCAATATTTTAGAATACTTTATGCACTTTTTGTGGGACCTCAATGATTGAGAGAACGGTCTCTAAATCGGCCACAATGGAGTAGGTCTCTCACTCCGGTCTCTAACCTAGGTCTTTCATTATTTTAATTATATTTTAATATTATTTTTATGTTTTATATTTATTTCGAATAATAAAAATAATTATAATTAAAATATTACGAAATAATTAAGAAATAACTAAATTGTATTTGAAACATTGGAAAATTACAATACAATTTGGAATTTAAAAACGAAAAATTAAATACTACGAAATATCCTATTGACCAAAACCCCATTTCTTCTCGAGCATCAAGCAAACTTTGCGGTGATTTTCCAATACATCCGGGTCCATATCTTTCGTTGGCCTCGTGTAGATATCGTAGGCGGTCCCTAATTCAGATGAGCGTTTGATCTCTCTAATTTATTGAGTGATGCGCTCGAGTTTGTCGTCTTGGACGTCCACGGCCTTGCCCTTTCCCTTTCCTTTTTTGGCCGACTTCTGTCCCAGTGGTCGGGAAATCCTCGAAGACTCCTCGGTTGCAGATTCAGCGTTACTCGGATTGCTCGGCCAGCTCGGATTGCTCGAATGGCTTGTGTAGCTCCCGTCCTCTCGATTCTTCGTTCTTTTCGCCGGTTGTGTCGGGACGTCTGGATTGATGAAGTTGGGCAGATCTTTCACTACCGCCCACGGCTTATGTTTATTGAAATTCTTCTTCGTTTCCCTGTAGAAGCCATCCTCAGCCAAGTGAATGAGATCGAGGTCGCTTTGCCCGCTTCCATGAGCCCTCTGTGCTTTTACGTATTCGGCATTGAATATTAAAATTTCCTTCTTTGCGCGTTTCCACGCCTGCCGAAGATGTTCGGAATCCCTCGCCGGTGTGCCTTCAGGCCGTATGTCGTTGTAGCGCATTCCAATTCGCCGCCAAAATTCACCTAACTTCTGATTATTGGCGACGATGGGGTCAAGACCGATGTCCACGTAGCACCGGGCGAGGCACTCCAATTCGTCGTTGGAATAATTGACATATTTCCCCCTCGTTGTACCGGAGGTTGTTGTCGCCTTCTTTTTCCCCTTTCCCTTTGTTGGAGGCGGCGACGGTGGAGGAGAATTTTGCTCATCTTCCTCTTCTTCTTGCTCATCATCGTCGTCGTCGTCGTCGTCGTTCAAGTTGAAAGATTGAAACTGACGATATGCACCGGGCGGCGTGGAGAAAGATTGAAAGCCGCCACCGGGTGGCGTGGAGAAAGGTTGAAAACAGCCACCGGGCGAGCAGTAGAAAGGTTGAAAACCGCCACCGGGCGAGGAGGAGAAAGGTTGAAAACCGCCACCAGGCGAGGGCGATGAGAAGAATAGTTGACGTTGCGGGATAGAATTGGGGGATGGCTCGTTGGATTGCGGAGAATTTTGCATATACGGGAACCCGCTCGGTTGTTGATACCCAAACCAATTGTTGAATTGAGCATCTTTGTCACCAATTTTTTATTAAGAAATGATAATTTGTGAAATAAAATGGAGGAAGATGGAAATGGAAGAAGATAGAGATTGTAGGTAGAAAATGTGTGATTTGAAGTGTAATAAGATGTGGTATTTATAGGTAGAAAATGTGGAAAAAAAAGTAGCCGTTTTTAGCCGTTGCATTATAATAATAAATTTTTTTTTTAATTGCAACAGAAAAAAAAGATAATAAAATAATACGTCCCAGGTCGCAACCTCGGGCGCAAGCCCGACCTGAGGTGCGACCGACCAGGTCGCTACAACCGGTGCGACCGGAGGGGGGCGGTCGATAGGGGCGGTCGCAGGGCCAGCGACCGGGCCCTTCGACCGCCGTTGCAAATGCTCTTAGTATTATTCTATTCATATATATCCTTTGTATTGTTAATAATTATTCCCTCCGTCCCAATAGCAATGTCTCACTTGTTTTAGGCACGGTTATTAAGAAACAAGAGTAAAAGGAGAAAAAGTGGTAGGTCCTACTGCTTTTGAAGAGTTAATTATTTCCATTTTTGGAATGAGACCTTACTATTGGGATAGACAAAAAAGGAAAGCGAAACCTTGCTATTGGGACGGAGGGAGTACTTTTTTGCTAAATATGAATATGAATATCTCATGTTATTAGTCAAACTAGATTTTGATTCGAGAAACAAAATATACTATATTTTGCTAAACCAAGCAAGTGGCATGAGAATTCCCGTATGATATTTTGTTTTTGGTTTTTGAGTTATGCCTGCAGCCACACCGATAATCAGGATCTCTCGTAACAATCTAATCGGAAAAAGGTGCAAATACCTCCCCCATGTTGGTAGTGTTGGGCAAATTACCCCTTGAACTTTATTTAGGTGCAAATTCACCATTCACTAAAGTTTTCTGGTGCAATTACTCCCTCGCCGTGACGGAAACTACACTTTCGTTGGCAAAAAAAATATTTTTTGATTCATTTTTATTCTTGCGGACCCTTACAATTTCCAAGAATTAATTGGTGCTAAAAACTCAAATTAGGATAAAATTTGTTTCGAACCCTAGCTCACAACTATCAAAACTCAGGCGAAGTTCTCTAATAATTTGCAATCCAAGCCAACTATTTGTTGTTGACATTGATGATCTCATATTCTTCAAGTGGTCCGTCATCCTTTTTCGTGCAAATTATTGGAGAACCTCACCTGAATTTTGATAGTTGTGAGCTAGGGTTCGAAATAATTTTTTTCCTAATTTGAGCTTTTAGCACCAATTATGTAGTATATAACCGTTGGGAATTGTAAGGGTCCACAAAAATAAAAATGAATCAAAAATATTTTTTTCGCCAACGAAAGTGTAGTTTCCGTCACGGCGAGGGGGTATATTGCACCCGAAAACTTTAGGAAAATGTGAATTTACACCTAAACAAAGTTTAGGGAGGTATTTGCCCGGCGCTGCCAACATGAGGGGGGTATTTGCACCTTTTCCCTAATATAATCTCCATTCTTTGGCCATTTTTTATTCCCAGTGTTGCGCTCTGTTGCACAATTTTAAATCCATAACCTTGAGATATATATGCGTTTTTCTTTTAACATTTTCTATTTTGTACGTATATTTTATTTCAAATAAAATGTACTATATTATTAAAAATAATAATTTATAAATACATTTTATTTCAAATAATATATACTATGCAGGGGCACAACTAGAATAATGTGGGTCCTGCATGTGCAAGTTAAAAAAAAAATGGCCTTTGATTATACTTCAAAATATTAAAAAATTTATAAATCAATTATATTTTAGTAAATTATAATTTGTCAAATTACATGATTAACAAATGAAAAATCAAGACAATCACTTTAAAAGTATAGTTAATTTTTTTACGAAATTTATTAAAATAGTTAAATATAATTAAAATTTTATAAGAGTTAAGAAAGAATATTTGTTTATTATATTTGTTTGATGTCACATTAGATATAAACATTGTTGGGAGTTTAATTGTTGAAATTTTTATCATATATGTATGCACATTTTTTTTAAACATATAAATTTTCGGCATTAAATGATATACCGATATACCGTGAAATTTCAACATGAAATAGTATATCGGTATAACGACATACCGAATTTTTTTTTGGTATTACGAAAAGGGGTAAAATTTATTTTACACACTTCCACTTTACACAAATGAAAAATACACACTTCCTCCAAAACAAATGAAAAATACACAACCCTACAAAAGTAACCCTACAATGGCCCACAAAACATCACTTCATTCCACAAAAAACAAGGCTCATGCCTTGGGAAAGAAAAAAAAAATACTGTGCGCGGCAGAAGGAGGAGAAGAAAAAAACGACCAAGATTCGGTCATGAGGATTTTGAATAAAAAACCACTTTTTGACCCACTTTCTACATTAAATAACCCGCAGGTCCCCCACCATCTCAAAAAAAAAAACGACAAACCCTACCCACCCCTTCAAATCCCGACAGCCACCATCTCTCTCTCCCCATCCAATTCCCAATTTCCCGACCCCTACCGTGTGTAAAATAAAAACCATCTAAAAAAACGGCAAACCCTAAATCCCGACAGCCACCATCCCTCTCTCCCCACCCAATTCCCAATTTCCCGACCACTATTTCGTGCTGGTCCCTCCACCCCAAAAAATCCGACGCCGGTGGTCCCAAATTGCACCGAAAGGGATCTTCAAGAGCACCGAGAGGGATCTTCAAAGTTTGGTGGATACAAAATCATGTCGGGACAACAGGTTAGCGGGATCTATATTAATTTTATTTCCCTCTCGGATACAACAATTTCCCGCTCGAGAACACACAATTCCCGCCCGAGCGGGATATAGTATGGTCGAGCGGGATATAGGTTTGTTATTTAGTTAACTATTTGCCGCTTGATTTTACCTATTTTCCGCTCCAGCGGGATATTACGTTGTCGAGCGGGATATAGGTTTGTCGAGAGAGAAATAGGCTTAAATGCATGATACTCATTCTTAGTATTATTTTCGTGGAATTTCCGTATTAATTAGGTGAATTTAAACTACGTGCATAATTGTTTCGTAATTTTTAGTAATATTTCGTTAAAGTGGGTATAATTATTTTGTGTTGCGTGATTTTTAGAATTCAGTAGGTAATATCATGATTCATGTAGATAGAACTATTTCCCGCTCGTAATGTACTATTTCCCGCTCGACTGAACCTATTTCCCGCTTGAGCGGGATATTGTTCTCGAGCGGGAAATTGTCTTATATTCATGTATTAATTCAGTCATTTTTTAGTATTATTTTCGTGAATTTTAGTTTGAATTTGGCGAATTTTAAATTGTGCAGTTAATTTCACGTGAATTTCGTGAATTTAATTTTCTAAATTTTAAATAAATAATTACTGATGTTCGTAAATTTGATTGATTTTCTGTTGATTCAGATTACGTTCAAGAGGGCTGATACGATTAATCGTCAGTCGACGATTAGCACATACTACAAGACCAGGGTTTTAGAAGATGTTCGTAAGACATTGTTGTTCGTTGGTGGGCAGGAGCTACTGGATAGGTTTATAGCAGGGTGCTTTGGGCACTTTATTTATTGGAAGCCGGGGCAGAAGTGCAGTATGGCCGTGCATCACGTGTTGTCACGTGAGATTAATTATCCGGGCGCTCAAGAGTACGACATGTGGTTTCATATAAATGGGGCAAACATCCGTTTTTCCTATCCAGAGTATGCCCTTATTACTGGCTTGGTCTTCGGGTCGTCCGACTTTAGACCTTCGGACAACCATGACGTACGAAGGGTGGAGGTGTATCGGCATTTTTGTAATGGGATGCCGATTAGTGTCGCAGCCCTACTGGATCGGTTCACCAACACGCGGGAACTGGTTAGAGATGAAACTGGTGAACTGTATCTCCGGGTGGCTCATGTGTTAGTATTATATCTGTTATTACTTGCTTACGATCCGAAGAGGTATGTTGCTGCGTGGGTGTGGAAATTGGTGGACGATTTAGAGGCGTTTCACAGATTTCCTTGGGGGTCCTACACTTATCTGAATCTGAAGCACTACGTTCAAAACATACAGAGCTCGCCGAAGTACCACTTCTACGGTTCAGTGTGGGCTTTCCACGTTTGGTCCCTAGAAGTACTTCCGCATTTAGCTACCGGCCGTAGGGAGTCTTGCTTCGCCGAATGCACGACCCAGATGCCTTAGATGGAAATTTAAGAGCAGAACTGGAATGGAGCTTGAGCCTATATTTTCTCTACAGGTATTTAATTATTTAATTAATTAAATTTATATGGACATTTATTCTGTATTTAATATTTATTTTGTATTTATTGTAGGTCCCTCGTGTCACTCTGTTGGAACCATATGGCGACGAGGCGCGAGTTTGTACATGCGGTCCACTTTGTACCCAAATGCCCTTGCAAAGTGGACTTTGTGGTGCCGCACAATCCGTTACGGCATGGGGAACAAGCGTCATGAGCATCAGGCAAGGCAGTTTCAGGAGGCTGCTGAGGAGGTTGATGAGGCAGTGGAGCATGTCCCTCGAAGGATAGGAGCACAGAGAGAGGCGCCTGATTTTGTTGAGCATGAAGATCATTCTGAGGAGGAACGTCAACCTCCTCCTCAAGATAAGGGGAAGCGTACTCGTCAAAAGGGATCATCATCTTCGAGCAGCGGAGGAGATCACCACCGTCGATACAGTGACCGTCGGTGGATGAGACAGGAGTTGGAGAAATCTGAAGATCGTTTGCTTGAAAAAATGGATAAGAGATGGTTGCCTCGATTTCAAAAGTGGTTTGAAGATTTGTTTGAGAATATACGATGTGGATCTTCACGGCGTCGCAGCCCCGTATACGAGCCCACTTTTCGTGGAATGCCTACTCCTGCATCACGCCGGCCGTCTGTTCATGAACCTGCACACGACACTGCTCGACGCCAGCCGTCTGTTCATGAACAAGTTCCTCCACGAGAGCCGTCTGTTCATGAACAAGTTCCTCCACGAGAGCCGTCTGTTCATGAGACACACTTTGTACAGCCGGAGGTTCCTGCCCGTCATTCATTGCCTGAGCTTGGATCTTCGTTTGCCCCGATTGAGCAGTATGGTAGTTTTCTGCACGACCCATATCGTCATTCATTGGAAATCCCCAGTGGTCGTGATGAAGCCTTGTGGCAGGGGCTTGGGCAGGTAAGTATTTTATTTAATAAGCACGTATTTTTCAATTATTTATCATTTAATTTAGCACTTGTACTAATTTAATTTTCCGTATAAATTTAGGCAATTGGAAAAGCATTTGAGAACGTCCAGGCATCATATGCTGGACAAGAAGCTGTGATGAGAACGCCCATCGATGCAATGCCTATTTCTCAGGTGGGTGCTTCGGTGGATGAAGATGATGAGCCGTTCCGGGTACCTCGAAGAGGAAATAGGAAGAAGAAACATGCAGCCGCAGTCCGTACACCCATGATTGCTAGTAGGGCACCGGCGAGAGCTTGATATCCAGTTGGTTCAGGCGTACGAGTTGTTTCTAAGTGGCCCACCTGACCAATTTATGGTTGTGACTGCGAGTGGGGGTTATCTTCCGCATCAGTGGTGGAGGGTGTTAGAAAATCCACACACTGACATAATCATTGGGGTAAGTAAATATAATTATTATATTTACTTCACTTGTTTAGTCTATTTATTTATTTTGGTTATATTTGTTGAATGACGTATGAATTGTATTTGTGTTTGTAGGTTTTAGACCTGTACCTGCTATGGTTGAGGAAACGAATTGCTCACCGTGACAACGTGCTGGAGAATGTCACGGCTAGAAACACTGTACTCTTGGATTGTGATGTCTTCGTAAGTTTTATTGCATGTATTTTCTAACTAATATTCATTTCTTATTTCCAATTTGTTTTCTATTTTCTGTCTATAACTATGATGTGAATTTCAAACAGCTCCAACTCCAAGGTGAATGGGAAAAAAAAAATTTAAGCATAGAGATCGAGACGCCGTTGAGGGGAACTTGGGCGTTGTATGCAGACTGGGAGGCTCCTAAGAGCATATGTTTTGGAGCGCATGGACTCAATGCAGGTGACGAGCAGTCGTCGTTTTTTGATGCACATCACGTAAGTAAATAACTTCTCTATTTTGGATTTTCTGCAATTATTTATTTTTAAATTAACTATCATGTGTACATTTAATGCAGATCATTATGGTATGTCTCATAGGAGGCCATTACGTAGTAGTCCGAATTGATATGTTAGCATGGACTGCCGAGTTGTATGACCCCCTCTATTACAGCAAGGATAGGAAAGTTCAAGAGGGGAGAGTTACTCAATTAGCACCACTTCTGAAGTTGTGGGCTCGGGTGCTCGATTGTTCATTTTATTGGAGGCATAACCGGATTGGAAGAGCAGCCGAGGAAGATCCATTGAAGCTCGTTGTCCCTCCTGCAGTGGATCAATTCAAGCAAATAGACAATTACAGTTGTGGGCTATATGCATTGATGACTATTGAGCGATTAATCAGTGGTTCGCCCTCTATACCTTGGGGTAATACACACACCAAACAGTATAGGAAGAGGGTAGCGACCGCAATCTATGGCATGTGTCATCCACCAACGGAGCAGGAACGGGAACAATATCAAGAAATATGTAGGGCAGCTGCTTCATCTTCCAGAAATTAAATTTTGTAATGGCACTTATCCGAATTGATATGTACGCAGACTATTTATTATTTTCATGCTATATATTTCCAGTTTTATCGTGAATATATTAATCTAGCCTAACAATTTTCATCGCCACTATTATAAATATTAAGAGAAATTCAAAACTGACTAAAACCGACCGACCGGAAATAGAAAGATCCCGCTCGAAAATGTGAAGATCCCTCTCGAGAGGGATCTTCACATTTTCGAGCGGGATTTTCACATTCTCGAGCGGGATATTGATATGCACTACCGGGATCTTTATATACACACTTTATGTATTAAAAGCCGATCGCAAGTGAAGATCCCTCTCGAGAGGGATCTTCACTTTGCGAGCGGGATCTGTATATACACGAGAGGGATCTTTACATTTTGTGATGTTATTTCCATGCAATAACTTCTTTATTTATTCATTAGATTATATTTATTCAATTATGTGATACATGACTTCGGCGAGTATGGCCATATTCATGACATACACTACATTTCTTACGAGCTTGACTCTCCGTAACAGCGCGTCGCCGGTTAACTCTCGAACGTCCGGGAAGAGAAGTGATAGCTGGAGGCAAGACCAATGTATTGTCTACTTCAATTGGAAGAGTCCAATCTTCTTTGTGCGGAACACGAAGTATAGGATATTTGTATGCGTCTATCCAAGCTTCTCTTTTGTAGTACAATTGCACGTAATCATATATCGTCTCTCTATTTTTGCTGCAATTTCAACCAATCACACAATTAGAGATTTTAAGTGATAAAATTATCAAAATCAATGTGATAAACTTACAGTATTGCAGCAATAGCATGAGAGCAAGGCATTCCATCCAGTTGAAATTCACAGCAGGTGCATGTCTTCATATGGAGATCTACTTTGAAATATCTCTTACCATCATGTACGTTGAAGATCAATCCCGGTGCACGAGCTGCATTGTACCTCAATGCTTTATTCATCTGTTGCGTCAGTTTTTTAGATGCTTCAGCAGTTAATATGTCGTCATCGCCATTCGCCTCTTCACGTCTCTCATCAAACCATTTCTCGATGACATGTCTGATTGCATCAATCATTGAGCATATGGGAAGCCGTCGAGCCCACAACAATCTGCCATTCCACGACTCTGCTGCATTTGATGTCAGTTGGCTATAACGTGGAACTGGACAACAGCTCCGAGCCCATTTCTCCGGTCCAACACTCATTAATTTCTGGTATGCAGCTTCGCTCTCTCGACGGATTTTGTTCATTGCATTTTCATAAACTGAATGACGATATGCATATGCAGCTTGTTCATACAAGGTAGTAACCACTTTTCCGAACCGCTTCAACTTGTTGAGTAAGTGATAGTAGCACAGACCGTGAACTGCATCAGGAAACACTTCACTAATAGCGTTACCTATCGAGACATGAGCATCAGAGACAATGACTGTATCTGTCAGTTCCCCATATGCAACTCTAAAACGCTCGAGGAACCACTTCCAAGAGATATCATTTTCGATTGGTCCAACACCTATCGCCAATGGGAATACCTGCTCATTGGCATCCTTCGTCACAGCGACAAACAAGATACCTCTATTTCTGCCCTTGAGATGAGTGCCATCAATTGCGATCACAGGTCTCATGTTGAGTGGATAAGCAAGTCCGCAGCGCCGAGAGCCACAAATAGATGCTGGAACTTCCCATCATTTCCAACTGCCAGATCAGTAACCGTGCCAGGATTTGATTCCTTAAGCATGTGAAGATAGCCAGGCAACATCTGGAAGGACTCAACATACCCTCCGTATATCATCTGTATCGCAGTGTGTCGTGCTCTCAGGGCCAAATCATATTGGATTGTGATACCGAACTCGCGGAGCACCTCCTCCACAATGGCTTTCGGCTTCATGATTTCACACTCCCTCCGTATTTTTCTGGCAACGTAGGCTGCAATAACATTCATGTGGACTTTTTTGGGCGCCACACGTCCAAGATGACGGGTGCATGCATGATCGCCATTAAATTGGCGGACTATCCAAGCATCAGAGTTTCTGCGGGATGATGCTCGCAACTCGAAAGGGCAATTTTGCAAATGCCTGCAAATCCATCTGAGACGCTTCGTATCAGATGATACAACTTTGTATTCAGCTCCAATCTCCATGTGCCACAAACCGGCTACAATATTTAGATCATCTTTGCTTTCAAAAATAGAACCAACCTTTAACTCAGCATCATCTGTCGGGTCATTTTCTCGTGCAACGAGTGAAATCGTAGCATCGAGCGGAATCACTGGAACCAACCAACTGGCGAGATCCTCGGAATTCACTCCTTCATCCCTACGAATCCATGCTGCATGCTCTGCAATCGTGGATTCTGTCATGTTATCCTCCGACTCTTCACTATCGGATTCGGGTTCAGATTCTAGAATATAACTTTCATCATCTCCTTCATTTGTATCTTCATCATCGTTGCTTTCTTGTTCATCATTGCGAGAAGTTGCCCTCCTTGGGAAAGAGGTCTCTGGAACAGGCATTTGGGGGATAGAGGAATATTCAGGTGTGGATGTCGATCCGTAATTACCTCCAGCGGAATATGGATTATCAAACCAATTTGAGGAAACCATCTGTCTTTGGATATGATCCATTTCATCCGAATATGTTCCGCCGAAGTCGTATCCAAAGGATGAAGAGCGTGGTTCTTCAAAAGAAGGAATATATACGTCCGTGTTGTTGTGAATCACGTATACAGTTGGGAAAGATTCCATCATGCACAACTGATCAAATTGGTGATCGGTGCGCAAGAGGGCTTTCATGGTGCGTCCTGTACGAGACCGCGATAAATAATACAACTCGTACTGTGTACTAATCGAATTTCCATTCAACATAATATCGATGTTGTATCTCAAATTTATGAGAGATTGAGAGGCCGCCATAAGTTGAATAATCTGTTCAAATCCGCCCACGTACGTACAATCGTGCCATTGTCCGCCGTATTTGATAGTGAAGTACTTCCATTCATCCATCTATATAAAATTAAAAACGAAAAATGATTAATAAAATAAATTAGAATACAAAACCCCAAAATCCCTCTCGGTATACCTATTTCCCGCTCGAGCGGGATTATGATGTACCGAGCGGGAAATGAGTTATGCGAGAGGGAAATAGTTCCATTTAATGCGTTGCATAATTTATATCTTAAAATATAATTTTCGATCATTATAGATTGATCTAGTAACGAATCCCGATTTATTTTGTATAATTACTAAATAGATTAATAAAAGATCAACATTAGAAATTAAATGAACTATAATGCTGTAAAAAATCACCTCAATCAACAACCTCCGAAGATGAGTGAATTTGTAAGTCAATTCTCTAATTTTTTCGTAGATATTTGTAGTGAATTTTCTAATTCTTCGTAGATGTATTTTGATCTTCGCTTCAATGTAAGAAATATATAGAAGTGAAAAGTAAAACTGGTACGGATTCACGTGAAAATTGTACATAAAATGTACAATTTAATTTACAGCTATACTACAGTCCAAAAAGAATAGGTGTGGCGTGCCTGCATTGTGCAAGTAATTCACGCGGTGCACAGACAAAAAATTGAATATCCCTCTCGAGAATTGAAGATCCCACTCGACAAAACTGAAGATCCCGCTCCAGTATATGGATATCCCGCTCGACAAAATGACGATCCCGCTCTGGGAATTGAATATCCCGCTCGGGCGGGATGTTACATTTTTCGAGCGGGATATTCATTTTGTCGAGTGGGATCTTCATTTTTTGGCTCTTCATGGGGTTATTGTCTTTTTTGGTATGATTTCTATATTTTTCGCCTTCATTTAAATATGCAGCAGGTATTTATTACTATTAATAATATATATAAAAGAATATTAATAACCAATGATTAACTACTTTATCAAACTTTCATGCAAGACACAAGTACACTTTTCTTACAATGTGTAAGTGATTAGCAATCATTAGTCACTTTTTGATTAAAATAAATCACAATCAACGGTCATTTCGGCTCTTCAAACGAAAAGTGTGTAAAATTCATTTGTTTTGGAGGAGGTGTGTATTTTTTATTTGTGTAAAGTGAAAGTGTGCATTTTTATGGATTAGCACTTACGAAAATATGGTACAGTAAAGGTATGTAATTTGCTCCATACTGAAGATTCGGTATACCGAACGGTTCGGTAAGGTAAAGATATGAAATTTCTTATACCGTTACCTTGGGTATGGTATAAGGTATGATGAAAATTTTATGGTTTACCATACCGCCCACCCGCTGCATGACAATGAAACAAACTTGGGAAAGTATAATCTACACGTAATCACAATTTTCTTTTATTATTTTGTGTGTGTCGTGCTATCATATCATGTTACTAACTAGCAAGCGGATCTTGGACGATCCACATAAATAGTTATATTTAAATGAAATAGTGAAAAATTGAGTAGTTATTATAAATTATAAACCACATATATCAACAAAATATAAAATCGTGAAATATTATGATATTTTTTTGAAGGAAAATATTATGAATTTTTTGAAATACCTCATTTTTATGCAACATTCATCAATCTTTAAAAAAATAAAAAAAATTCAAATATCAATAACGTGTTGCTGGAGATGCCCTCGAGTGCTAATTACTGCAAAAACCAAAGGTTTAGACTTTAAAGAGAGAGTGCAGTTTTCTTTTCTTGCGTTATTCTTCTATTCCTCTCACAGTCACAGTCTCAACTCTCACGCAGATAAACAGGACAGCAGCATAATTAGTCTGACGGAAAAGGAAAAGGATTTATTAAACAGCCGCGGCGGCGCTATGGTGGCGAAGAAAGGGGGCAGAGGAGGAACGGGTGGCGAAGATGCAGAGGAGGAGTTGTCACGTGTCCCTCTGCAGGCTATCCTCTTGGCCGATAGCTTTGCTACTCCCTTCCGCCCTATCACCCTCGAAAGTCCTAAGGTATAACATCACAACGCTCCCGCATTTTCTCATGAATTTATAGGTTAAATATTGATGTGTTATTCTGATTGTGACGAGCGATGTTTAAATTTGATGTGTCTTTGCTTAATAATTTGTTTTGAATCTGGTAAGGTACTGCTACCACTGGTTAATGCACCTATGATCGACTACACATTAGCGTGGCTTGAATCTGCTGGAGTTGAGGAGGTTTTTGTGTTTTGCTGCGCTCATTCCAAGCAAGTGATTGCCTATTTGGAAAATTCCAACTGGCTCAATCACCCAAACTTTTCAGTCTCTACGATAGAATCTTACAATGCAATGAGTGCTGGAGATGCTCTACGACTGATATATGAAAAGCATGTGGTATGTTATCCTTAGAAATTTAGGGATTGGATTGCTTCATCTTTCGTCTATTTAATTGCTTGTAAAAAAAAATTAATAAATTTATCTAATAATATTTCAATTTATGATGAGATTTCAAATTCTTACGACTTCTGCGTGATGCTTTTCATGGATTTGGATTCCGTCTAACAAGGATTTATAAACAATACTTTCCTCAAGTCTAACTCCCCCTTCCTTGTTTATAAAAAAAAGTATATCAAATTTAGTTTAGTCTTATATGGCTCAGGTTCACTAGGTGTATAGAAGCACCTATCTTTGCATATAGCCTTATTTAAATACGAGATTGTTGCTTCATATTTTTGTAGTCTATTGCCATCTTTAAGTATAAAACAATGTAGTTGATTATGTTTGGTTCTCTTTGAAGATACGTGGAGATTTCATTCTTGTTACTGGGGATACAGTGAGCAACATGCCACTAACCCAGGCGCTTAAAGAACACAAGGAGAGAAGGAAAAGGGATAGTAATGCAATAATGACTATGGTAATCAAACAGTCAAAGCCATCTCCAGTAACTTATCAATCTCGCCTTGGAACAGAAGAGCTATTTATGGCAATTGACCCTGAGACAAAGGAGCTGTTATATTATGAGGATAAGGCTGATAAGTCGAAAGGGACTCTCTTTCTGGACAAGACAATGTTGCTCGATCGTTCTTCTATGTCTCTTCACAATGATAAGCAGGTTTTTGTCTTCGTGAAACTCATTTAACCTTTTTTTCCCACATTAGACCATATGAACTGCATAATACCATGTATGAAATAAAAATAGGAAAAAAAAAGGAGGAAATATAATATTTTTCCTATGTATTAAAATAAATGGCTAGTTGAAGAAAATTGAGTTCTGTCTTTGAGATATTTGCACCTGTCCGTTTTCTATTTGCCATACATCCCTACTCCTCGATTGTTTTATGTTTGTCGAGTTTGACTCTTAAACTGTTATGCAAATGCTTAGATACGTAGGAAGGACATGGACTTTCATTCAACTTTGATGCATATGATCGAGAAGGTGCTTCTTAAATAATACAATTCAAAAGTCGATATTCAGCCCAGCAAGCTGATCTTTATTTTTTAAACTTCAAAAAAAAAAAAATGCAACTTTGATATGGCGTAGTTGAGCTCATTGCATAGGAAAGTCAAACGAACACCAACTAATTGTGCGAATAATTACAATTATGTAAATAGATGTAATCAGTTCAAAAATATATTTAGGCAATTAGGACATGATTGTACATAATTAAACAAATGCCAATAATGAATGTATATAACTGGAATAAATGAAAATATCAAATTAAATGGAAGAATTGTAGTGACACACATGTAATGAACTATTAAATATTATATATTTTTAAAAAAGCAAATAGTGCATGAAAGGTTTTGGGTCGCTAGAACTCTCTGGTACTTAATTTTGCTTAGTTGTGTTTCCCATAAAACTCTTTCACTAAGACCCTTTCAATGATGTTCAAAAGAATTATGTAGATATGACATTCTAACTGTTGCTTATTTCCTTTGCAGGATTGCTATATTGACATATGCTGCCCAGAGGTTCTGAGTCTTTTCACAGACAATTTTGACTATCAGCATTTACGCCGTCATTTTGTCAAGGGGTTACTTGTTGATGATGTAAGTCTTAATACATCATAAGGAGATATTCTGTTTTTGTGGGCTAAATACTCTGTACCAGCTGCCAGTTCAATTGAAAGCTAGAAAAACTCCCAAATTAGTTTGATAATAGGTTTTTGAAGCCATGACAGATTTGGTGATTAGGCTTGCATTGCTCAAGATTTGTTTTTGCAGTTCTAATTTAATTGCCTTACATGGTAGTTTTGTAGTTGTCACATTAGTTGTCTTGGTTATTTCTTTGGGCTATTACCATTGTTGGTGCTCTTCGTGTTGGTTATCTTCTGGTTTTGGTTAGTAGTAGCTACAGTTGTTTCCAAGCTGCTAAAGTCAAATTCATTTGGTGCCTCATGTTGGTCCAATTGTTAGTTTATGAGTAGTTTGTACGTTGTTGATGGTTGTCAGATTATGGTAGTTTATCACGTCTTTGTTGATTTATTTGTAAACTAAGTTCTTTATCTGCATCCTCGGCTGATATATTATCAAGTAATTATTGTTTTTCGACTATGTCTTAATAAACATTTGAGCCAATGGTCATGCTCCATCTTATGAGAGCCGGAATTATTTTTCCTTTTTGTTATTTCCTTAAGATAGAATGTCAATAACAACCCATTCTGCTGAAATGCATCATCGTCATTTTTAAGAGGTAGAAGGTCCTTACTCCTTAGCACATTGTCATATGTGCTCTAATAATCTTTTTTGTTCTGCTCAGATTATGGGTTACAAAATTTTCACCCATGAAATTCATTCCAGTTATGCTGCAAGGGTGGATAACTATAGGAGCTACGACACAATTAGTAAAGATATAATTCAGAGGTGGACTTATCCTTTGGTTTCCGACATTCAATTTCTTCAAAATAGTCCTACAAAGCTTGAAAGACACGGAACTTATCGAGCATCGGGTAAAAAAACCCCTGAAATTCACTTATTATTTTCTGTAGCTGTATTGAGGTTGCTCGGCAAATTTGTTTCTGCATATTTTTACCCGCAGTTTAAGACTCTGAAGATGTAGTGTTTTAGTGTGCGACAGTCAGGTTCTTTTCCTTGAAAATAGTACTACATGAGCAGATTAGCACACTCCAAGTTTATTTGCTTTTAATTAAATTTCACTGACCCATAATTTATTTATTTTATATTATCTGTTGAATAGTTCTTGATGATGTTGGAATCTGAGACTTGTTGAATCTCATTTCATTTAGATAATACCTCACTGGTTGCAAATTTAAATAGACACAATTTGAACAATATGGCACTTTTCTCTTACAAAGGAACTCATTTTAATAACATAATAAGTTTTTTCCTTCCACGATTGTGCATAGTTGATAAAGTCATGGACAAAATCATGACATAATTGTTTAAAATTGCATAGAGGTCTACCAACACCACGAATGTGGTCATATATATATGTACTTCTGCAATAGATGAAAAATAGCATGCACTTTTGTTAGCTGAATAGTAAGCATTTTGTTTTCTAATAAATGTAGCTTTTCTTGCCTTCATATTTTATACACATAAACATTGCTGGCTTTGAAATAATACTATTTTGCTGTAGAACAATTATTGGAATGTTTTCCTTATCTGTTCTATTTGACTGTCTCTTTGTAGTGATAACTCTTACAGATCCTCTCATGATTTTGCTTGACATTCCACATGATGTTCATTAATTTCACAGACATAGGGCTCTCGCGTTCCGCAAAAATGGGCCCTTTTATTGTTATTGGAAGTGGCACCACTATTGGACAGCACTCAGAAGTTTCCAATTCTGTCGTTGGTGAAGGCTGTATAATTGGATCGGATGTTTCAATTGATGGATGCTACATTTGGAATAAGGTAACCATTGAGGATGGCTGTAGATTAAAGCATGCAATAGTATGTGATGGGGTGACCATGAAGTCTGGAGCAGTTCTTGAAGCTGGTGTTGTATTATCTTTCAAGGTACATTTTTGCAGTTTGACATGTTAATCATTCAATTTATGATTTTTTAACTTGCATGGAAGCTTAAGCTGTGGTTATTGGTGTTAATAGTCACTGCTGGGTAAGTTTCACACTCAAAACTTTGGTGCCACTAGGAGAAGAAAACTCCGTCCTACCTAGTCTCTTCCTGTTAGAGTTGATCTTTTCAAAGGGATCCACTTGCATAGGACCAGAATCTAGTAGCCTTCATCAAGGAACCCCAAATGACTTGTCAATGCGTAATTCTGTTGCTTGTATACATTGCCTATTAAGAAGTCATTGCTTATTTTCTGTAAAAGGTTACAAAACACGTATGTTGCACTTCTGAAGAGGGGAAGGTACATGCATGGCATCATCTGTATCAGCCATTGTTTTGGTGGTTCTGTATATGTTTTGAGATGCAGAGCCATGTAATATATTTTAGAATAAATGTGCTTGGAGACATTTCAGGCTGTGGCCACAGAAGAGGGGGAAGGTACATCATTGCATCATCTGTATTAGCCATTCTAACTTATGAGAGGGTTCTACGAGAGACGAGTACGGCTGAGATTGTTCTTACATAAACACAGAACACGTAGGATATGATTGATTTAATCTAAAGATTTAATATGGTGTTGGTTTGTTTGCTTAGAGTCTAGTTCTATCAACTTATGCACTGATGCTGTGTAGGTCGTAATTGGAAAAAAATTTGTCGTGCCTGCTTACTCAAAGGTTTCTCTACTCCAACAGCCTGTCAAACAAGACAGTGATGAAGAGCTGGAATATGCTGATAGTAGCAGTGGGAACATAGAAATTGCATGTAACTTCTGAAACCTCTTAATATCTGATATCCTAATGAGTTTAATCTGATAGATTTTAGAAGCTATTTTATTCAGTTACATTATGTATGATTAGCATTATGTACTTAACTACTTTTAAACCATGGATTGATGATATTTATATTAGAAAAACTGGCTATTTGATGATCTTAATCTTGTTGCCAGTTTTTCACAGATGTGTCTGAACGTTGACACATGTTTTAAATATAGGGAATCATACGTACTTGATGCCTTCATAAACATGGATACATCTCTGTGCATTGCTTAAAGGGGAGATATTCTGATGCTGGCTCAATGAATTTTACTCCCTCCGTACACGATAAGTGTAGCACAATTTCCTTTTGCGTACGTCCACGGTAAGTGTAGCACTTTTCATTTTGGGAAATGACCCCACCCACTACCCTTACTTTAAACCTCACAACAATTCATTACAATTCATTATGATGGGTCCCTTTCTCCACTCAATGCCAATCTATCAACCTTTTCTTAAAACCCTTGCTGAACCCAAAGTGTTACACTTATCGTGGACGGAGGGAGTAGTTTTGCTTTTGTTTTCATTTATACGTTTGCTATCTACTGGTTATGCTTAGAGACTAAAGAGTGTGTTTAAGTACTGTCTACTATGTGTTTCCATTTATCTAGTAGTAAATGTTACTATATAATTTACACATTATTCAAATCATTCTTACATCTTGAATCTGTTGCTTTTTTAAAATTTTGTATTAAGGATATATAGTAGTTACTTTATGGAAACTGATTTTTCATGTTTCAAGAAACTTTATTTCGAAAATCTTTACAACTCAAATAATTCTGGTATGTTATTTCCAACGTGAGTTTTGCTTCCTTCTAGGTAGGAGGAAGTATATGAAGATTCAATAGCCTTTTTAAAGCAACCTCAATCCTCTGTAGTGAGAAAATCTGTGTCAGCTTTCAATTTTCATCTGATTTCAAAATTCGAAGTATACTTCAATGCAAATCAAGTTGATTGAGGATTTTTAATGTTCTGGTCTCAAGCATATATTTTTCCTTTAATTTAGAGCCATTACATTTGTTCTCACCCTTTTTGTTTTGTGATGGTCTTATAAAGTATTATGGCTGTAGGCCGTCAGATAGGTGGACTTTAACAGGCCTTAAGGATTGGTTTTATGCGACTCTGTAAACTTGTGATAATTATCATCCAGTTAAAGTAGCGTAGTCTTAGGACGTGTCAATGTTTTTTTCCTTTTTTTGTTTTTATCAACTTTGAGCTTCTTGTATCTGGTTTTTGTGCATAAATGTTGTATGCTCCAGCTTTTTTTCAAAAAGGAAAGATGAAGTAGAGTCACACTTTATCTTTTGATGTCCTGGTGTTGACATTTCTGAAAGAAATCCTTTTGAGTCCTAAGGATATGTTAGAGGAGCTTTCATCATTTAGTAAACTGTGATGCATATTTAGAATTCTTCTCTTGCTGAGTTTCTTCTGCTTGAAGTTTTACATCATTTGACAAATACTAAGGGGTTATTATTAGATGTCGTATAATGGCTGGAAGATGACAGCCAGTCTGTTGACCTTGTAATATAGGGATTCATGCATACAGAGCATCTTGAAGCTGCATCTTGTTTCTTACCAAAAGTGTTTATATGCAGCATTACCTAATACTCTTGAAATGTTGGAGGAGAAGTCGAGGACTGAGGTATCCGATTCACAAATTCAGGCTGCATCCGAGGTCCGAATTTGCTTTGCAATTAATTTTCTTCTTTCCACTTGGTGTTTTAATTAGCTAGAAAGTGGCCTTAAACTGCTTATTCTTATAAGAAAAGCTAATTGCTCTAATCCATTTTTTGCTTTGTCCTCACTTCTCTTTTTCCTAAAAGATTTCTATAATTTTACATTAACACACAAAAGTGGAGAATGGCATGTGAAGCATGTAAAGTAAAAGAGGAAGATTCTTTTGGGAACCAAACGTCAATAGAGTTTAATTCTGCATATTCTTGCACTAGATGAATAGACAACAAAAGTATGTTCATTTTGAAGATTCACTTGATTAGTCAATTACTAACATACCCTTTCCCATTAACTCAGAGGTAACTCTGTTGTCATTTTCTGATTGGTATTTTTGAAGGTTGCATATCTCTTCAGAATTTCTATGGCTTTCTAGAATTATGTTTTGGCACCTATTTTGTTCAATTTTCTGAGAGAATCATTTTAGTCGCCCGTGAATATCCAATACAGGAACTTAACTTAGAAATCCAGATGATGCTGCTTATGCTAGCCAGTACATCGTAGGAGCATTACAAACTGCCAACATACAGAAGCATGCTTCTAGGAACTGCTTAAATCATACTCCCTCCGTTCCACGCATTTTGTCTACAGTCCCTTAAATGGACGTTCCACTCAATTTGTCTACTTCCCAATAAGGAAAGAATTAAGCTTTCAAAATCCTTTAAAAGTGGTGGGACTACCCACTTTCTATCTTTTTACCCTCATCCTTAATCTTCATGCTGAACAGTAAGTAGATAAAATTAGTGGAACGGAGGGAGTATTATGCTTGTTGCATAAAAAAATCCTGACAGATATTGTTGTTAAAGTATAAAGAATGGAGTGTTTACGTATATCAAGGAAAGATCTTCATCAAATGTTATCAACTTAATTATTGGGATGTTTAAATGTATTTGTTTTCCTAGAAAAACATTGTTTGTTTGGGCTGGGTGCCTTAAGACTATGCCATGTGATGCAAGAGATATTTAACTGATATTATCATGTGAGTCTGAATAGCAACTTGCTGTATGTACGCTTTCTAACCAATAGTACACCACCAGGTTGGTGGGGTTGGTTTTATTTGGTCAGTTGGTGAGAAAGGCCTTGAAGAAGAATGGAGGCATTCAGTGGCACCAATTCCTGCCGATCGACTTGTTGAAATCAAAATTGCGATGGATGAACTAGAGATATCAAAAGCAGATAGCAGTATTCTTCCACCTTCAGGAGAGTTAGGACCTGATTCTGTTAGTGATTCGGATGAAGATGTTAGAGATGATTATGCTCATTTTGAAAAGGAGGTATATGGTCACAATGATGCTTAGTGTACTTGAATAGTGTTTAAAAAATCCTATTGTTGTTTCTGTTGTCTCATTGCAGGTTGAAGCAACTTTCCTAAGGGCTGTACATGAAAACGTCAAAGAAGACCATATAATATTAGAAGTAAACTCTCTGAAGTAAGTCGTGTCCTTTCCCTGCCTTTTTCTTCATGATCTTGTAGTTGCAACTTGCAAGGATTTTCAATATTTTGGCTTCGTGTTGGTAAAATTATTGTTTTTTTTTTCAATTGTCAAAATTGCACGGTTCTGAAAAACAATACTGTCCTGATGAATATAGTTAGTCTTGAGGTGATAGTAAATGTTTAACCTGCATCTATGTTACTCGGACTCGGCAAAAATGGTGCCACACCCGTGTCCGCCGGATACGACACGGATCCGGGTGTGGGATCTGCACCGGGTTCTTCAGTTTTCCCGCGGACACGGCAGTTTTTCCGGTGGTGTGGGATGGTGCGGTGGGGCTTCTGCAACTGGATTTGGTGGTTTGATTCTATGAATTACGCCAATACTCTTCTTTCCGATGTTGAAAGATCAAGAATCTACTGTTTCAATTGAGAAATTGAAAATGCAAAATTGGGAAAATAGATGAAGTTTGAGAGGAGAAGAAGCGAGTTGCGACGCCGACGAGGATGAGAAATGGCGGCTGTGAGAAATGGGTTGCTGTTCTTTCAATTTAATGCCAAATATCTTACAATCTACAAAAAATAATATATAACATATAATTGTTCAAAACGTATCCCCGCATCCGTGTCCTAATTTCGGATCCTTATCGGCCGTGTCCAAGTATCCTACATTTTGAAATTTGAAGTGTTGGGCACATATCCCCGCACCCGTGTCAGACACCCGCACCCGAGTCCGAGTAACATAGACCTGCATATCCACCAATTTGAGTATTCTTACATATAAGTAATACTCCCTCCGTCCCATGATAAGTGGCTACTTTCTTTTGGGCACGGGTATTTAGGAGAAGAGTGTTTAAAGGGTAAAAAGATAAAAAGTGATGGATCCCACATCTTTTGTGTGAGAGAGGGTGTTTCCATATTAGGAAAGTGGCCACTTATGATGGGACAGCCCAATAAGGAAATGTGGCCACTTATGGCGGGACGGAGGGAGTAGTAGTTATTTTTACTCGGTGAAACTCCATCCACAATATTCCTCCCTTTCCACTGAAGCACTTTGACATTGTCATCCGGGGCGTTGGATGAATTCATACTCTATAAAACCTAGTTCCTTGTTTCTGCTTTTTTTCCCCTTTTCTATCTACATGGCTTCAAAGTTTTCATATATACCAGGTATAATTTATCTAATAGAGCCATTGTCTGTGGTGCGTATAACAAGGTTTGATCCTTTCGGTGCCTCAGGTTGTCATACAATCTGGCTTCTACTGATTGTGCTGGCGCTTTATTCTATGCGATGATGAAGTTGGCAGTGGACACTCCACATAAATCCCTGAGTAAATTTCCTCATTTAGTGAAAGCAATTCTCTGATCTGTGAATCCTTTCTTCTGATGTTAAATAGTAAAGCCAAACTGCTTTGTTAATGTATGCATGACTGTTATTTTCACAGATTCCAATCCTACTATGTTAATATATGTGATATGAATTGATCCCAGGATAAGTCTTCATAATGTTAGATTGACCTGTTTTACAGTCTGGATGCACTAGCTTGAATCCATTCATTTCTTTCACAGGCCTAGTCTTTCCTCTAATAGTTTTTAACCTTAACGCCTTGTTGTCTGTAGAAATTAAGAGATGGATCATTTCTCCTATTTATTAATACATCAAATCATTGATTATACTTTTGGCAGCTTTTAGATGGACCAGATAAGCAAGCCTGAATAAGATTCACATATCCACACTTTTACTTTAGGACTACATAAATTAAGTAACCTCAAAGGACTAGTTACCTCTGTGCTGGTAGCGTATTAGGAGTTCTTTAGGTAACCTCAAAGGAACTTCACACGAGCCATGGCTTGTTTCTAGCATTGATGGTGTTTCTATCCAGGCCAAGAAAGGTGGGCCTATGCTTGCACCTTCCCTCGTCTCGCATAAACTATAGGCTTAACTACCTTCAAAATCTGCTTTTCGTATGAGCAGTACCTAACCTACAGTAGGTGTATCCTTGAGAGGGTTCGGTAATGATGAGAGGTTGCAATCAAATTACATGACCTCTTTTAACATGGGACAAAGAGCTCAAGGAAATGTTTAAAAAGACGAACAGAAAATATATCAAAATCTCCGAGTTATCAAATCTAGGTTGCTGCTTCTTCACCACAATTGAAATACAATGCTATTGCATCCCCCCCACCTCCACCCCCACCCACGACCCAAGAGGAAAAAGGAAAAAGAAAGAAGAAAAACACTATGCTTAGGGTAGTACACAACTGCAACCATGGGTAACCCATTCATCTTTGTCAAAGTTCTCATACGTGAACAAGTTTCATCATCGCAGTATCCAGATTCATAGCTATTTGGCCTAGTTTTATGTGGAATTTGAGTGCTAAAGTTGGTATGCTTAACCTACATAATGATCATTGCTTTAGAATTTGTCTAGTGAACTGTAGTTGCTCAATTTGGACAATATTTGGTATACATCATTTACACTAATATACTCTCTGGAAATATCCCATTGTATGCGGCACATGTTGTTTTCCAAGAGAATGTGCACTATTTAACATTACGGATCAGACGTTTTGTGTTCTTTTCTTTGATGTGCATTGCCAATTTAACTGTTTTCTTGCAGACGAACTTCTAAACAATGTTCAGAAAGTGATTTTAGAATGGGCAAATCTTTTGAAGTCTTACCTGCCAAGCTTAGATGAAGAGGTTGGTAAATGAAAAATCTTTGGACTTTTTACTAAATGATGCTTAATTAGCTACTTCACCAGTTGACTTTGGCCTACTTTTAGGCACATGATTTTACGTGGGGACTGGATTACCACAGCTTTGAACTCTAAAACCCTACTTAGCAGCCCTAAATCAGTAATAGTGTGCTGTGATATTTGCATACTTTGTTGTCCATGCAGATTTGCTATAATGTCCTAGAAATGCTTATCTAATCTTGATGAAGCTGAAGTGTAATTCTTAATTATGAAATGGTCAAATGTCTTTCAGTCTCAAATATTGTGAGCAGAATCATCAACTGTCCTACTGAAGTAGATAACTTTATTCTTCATTTTATTTGTGCACAAATATGGTTTTCTGTTTAGATCTTCAATAAAACATATATATTTGCCTTCATCAGTAGCTTTGCCAACATCTGATTCTTTTGAGTTGGGGGAGGGGGTAGCAATTTGTAGCTCCATCAGCATATTGATATCCTTGATCGACAACTTTGTGAAAAGCTTCAGAAATTACATGTTTTGTATCAATTTCTCTCTAATCACGAATATATTTGATTTCTTTATATTCATCACAGATTGAGGTGATCTTGAAATTTGAAGAAATGTGTTTGGAGTCTACAAAGGAATATTCGGCACTATTTGTCAAGGTACTGTTAGATTTTGACCTGAATATTTAACCTCTTTTTCCTTCATTCTTCCTTCATTCTAATAATAAATCATTCTCTTCTCAACAAATTAACTCAAAATATTTTTCTTGCAATAACAAATTAATGTATTACAGTTAATGTCTTGATCTATGAATCATGTACGAATTTCTACCTGAAGCGAATATATATTCATTGGTTTTGAATTTCTTTGCAATCCGGTTCCATCTTTAGGTTTTGCATTTCCTTTACGACCAAGAGATTTTGCAAGAAGATGCTATACTAAACTGGGCATCAGAAAAGGAAGAGGCGGATGAGTCGGATAAGGTTTTCCTGAAGCAGGCAGAGCAATTCATACAGGTTGGTAACACCCATTTAATTTCAAGCTATTCATGGTGTGCCTTACACAAATACTGTCTACATCATTAACGTTCAATGCAGTGGCTCAATGAGGCATCTGAAGAAGAAGAGTGAGCGGGCAACACATTAATTCTTGCCTGGAGTTGCAACGTGGATTGTGGTGGAAATCATCTGTAGAATTTTCGCATGTTTTCCGGAACCCTGTTAGTTGAAACTATAATCAATTTTTGCTCGACAGATTTCTACAATATTGCCACTTGGTTTAAGCAATAATTTCGAGTACATATGTTGTATGCATTTTATAATACGATGCTTGAAAATGTCCAAAGATATATAGGCTCGCCTTCAATTAATTCAACTAAATTTTGGTATGTTGCATTGCAATCAGAATCAGCCGCCGAAGAAACCAAGACCCTACCGAAAAAAATAAAAGAAATATATTTTTATCTTTCAACTGAAAATTTAGATGTGAATACTTAGTAATGTTTAAAAAGCGCTTTTAAGGGAAATGTAGTGGTCTTAAATATACTATTCTGTCTAATTCTATACCAGTAAATTGTTAATGACAGTTTCATACTCAATTATGCACAGTATTTCCAAATTTAATTATATTTTGAGATTATTTTCTGGCGTTTTAGGGTCTGGAACCTTCAGTTTGTGAACAGTGAACTATGACAAGCTCGATTTACAGAGGCATTAGATGGATTTAAATCCGAGATCTTTGACCTCAGGTAACCACTATAATACACTAGGTCATTCTTTAATTATTAGATAAGGTCTGGTCCATGGATTTAAGCTCATGAGGTTACTTTAGCCTAAGCTCGGCATGTGGTGTCTCGTCTTCAGTGCCAAAAGCTTGCTTTGATGGTTGAATAAACATTTTTCATAAGATTAAACTACTCCCTCCGTCCCGTTATTCTTGTCATGTATTTTTTTTTGAGTTGTTCCGTTATTCTTGTCCTGTTTCCATATAAGGAAATATGTTTCTCTCACAAAAAATTATGGGTTCCACCATTTTCTATCTTTTTATCCTTTAAACACCCTTCTCCTTATTACTCGAGCCCAAAAGAAATGAGACAAAAATAACTGGACGGAAGGAGTACTATTTTTGATAACTTTCAAAAATTGGGATAGATTTAAGAAAAATAGAATGTGTGATTGCTAGGGCCATTGGTTTTGCCTTCATTTTTTTTTGTACCCTCTCCGTCCCATTGATAACGTCTCATTTTCTTTTTTCGTCAATCCCATTGATAATGTCCCGTTTCCAAATAAGAAAATAATTAACTCTTCAAAAGTGGTAGGACCTACTACTTTTCTATCTTTTTACCCTTCTACTTAATAAATGTGCCCAAAAGAAATGGGACATTATCAATGGGACGGAGAGAATATGGTTGTATACGAATCGAATAATTTTGGTTTAGTTCGGTATTCGATTCGAATTTTTGATATTCGGATTCGAAAATTTACGATTCGAATTAGTTATTAAATTCTTTTTTCAATTCGATTAGTTATCAAATACGAATTCAAAATCATGATATTCGATTCGATATTCGAAAATATTCGATTATATATATATATTTAATATTCACAAATATATATTTATATACATAAAAACTAAATTATAAATTAAAATGTGTTGTTTGACTTATCTTTAAGCCCATTTCAAAATAAGATCAAATTTTTTCTTAAGGGACATGTATTGCATTAACTATAATCTCTTCATTGGTACGGATGTAAGTCATAGTTTTTCTCTCTCATCTAACTATTTTACATTGTCAAGCATTTACCATTATTCTTATTATCGTTTTTCATCACATTCTTTTACAGATTTATGGAAATTCGTTCTTCCATCTCCTTTTTATATAGATTCGAGTATTCAATTCGAATTCGTGAAATTATTGAAATATTCGAATTCAAATCAAATTTAATATTCGAATACGATTCGAATTCGAATTCGTAAATGGTTTCATGAATTCGATTCTTTTACAACGATATTCGATTCGATTCGATTCATTTACACTTCTCGGAGGGAGTATTTTTTAGTGATCACAACTTAAAGTTTAAAATTTAATACTAGCATCACAAAAACATTTAGCTAAAACCTTAGAACATGTTTATGTTATGCCAAACTTAAGGAAAAATATATTGGAAGGTTTATTTATAATGATTGGTAGACCAAAATTCAAGAGTAATACTTTTAATGAAAATTAGTAGCAAATTTAAAAAGCACACGACACGTAGGCTTACACTAGCTGCGCTGGCGGCACCTGATCAAGTCTTTCGCCTTCGCTTTTTTTCCCTCGCTTATCGCGAACCCTTAAAAACAAAAACCCTTAAAATATCCTGTTTATGGATTTTTATTTTATCTAAAAACAAATTAACTAAATAAGCACCGAAATATAAAGGAAAAAAAAAACCAGAGCCCTCAAAAGAGAAGGAAAAAAAAAAAAAGAAGGAAAAAAGTCTACTTCCAAAACCTCTGGTTTCCAACCCGATTCTAAGTTTCCCGATCGCTCCAAATTAAAATTTTTGTTCTCCTTTAATCATCGCGGCGGCGTATCCGATCGGTTGAATATCAAGAGAGCCGTTTGTGATTTTTTGGGGATTTTTGGGTATTAGTTTTCAGTGATTAATTAGGGTGAGAATAAATAGTTCGTAGATGGGGAATCATCGACCGACGACTAGGAGTAAAAATAAGAGGAGTAGAACTGACGACAATGCGGCGACCACCTCTGAAATTCTCAGGTTTTATATTTTTTTTTCCCTTTTTGTAATTATTATTGATTTCGTGTTTTGTTGTTAGTTTTTACGTGTAATTTGTATTCTTCTGTTGCTTTTAGTTGAAATGTAGGGTTTGTTGGAATGCCTACGAATAATTGAAGAAATATTATGATAGAAAATATTTAGCATCGTGTTTGTTGTAGTGTGGAATATTGTCTTGTATTAGGTTCCGATTGAACTTTTTTATGTTTCTTGTAGTTTTATGTAGCTGCTTATATTCTAAGCTAAACTTACTGAAGGCCTTGTAATAAGGAATATGAATCATGCTGTTAATGTACTGATTGAGAAAGAATTAGTTACTGTTGAAGTAGAAATTTCTTGCTCTGTGAATCAAAAGTTCGGGTTAATTGACTCCAATGCTTAAATTTGATTAGTACGAAGTTTCGTTTTCTTGTTCTTTTTTATGTTGAATGTAGGAAGATTCTTGCAAATGGGAAAGTGACTGAAGATGATATTGGCCAGCTATACATGATATGGAAGCCTGCATGTCATGGATGCCGAGTTAACTCCAAGGACAACCCCAATTGCTTTTTTGGCCTCATCCCATCTTCTAATGGAAGTCGAAAATCTGGTTTGTGGCAGAAAACATCAGAAATTATCCATTCCCTCGGCCCTGACCCATCGATTGACCTCCGTGCATCCCCCAGCACACCAGCAGGGCTCACAAATCTTGGGGCCACTTGCTACGCTAACAGTATCCTGTAATGCCTGTACATGAATAAATCATTTAGGGAAGGTGTTTTCTCTCTTGATCGTGAAGTTTTAGAAGGGGAGCCTGTTCTCAATAACCTTGCAAGACTTTTTGCCCAGCTACATTCTAGTAAAATGGCCTTTGTGGACTCAGCACCATTTATCCAGACACTGGAACTAGATAATGGTGTTCAGCAAGATAGCAATGAATTTCTGACCTTGCTCTTTGCTTTACTTGAGCTCTGTTTGAGACGGTCCACAACTCCCAAAGCCAGAACAATTGTACAAGACCTTTTTCGTGGAGGCGTCTCACATGTGACCAGGTAAGAAGTTTTTCTGTATATTCCTTTCCGTGTATGTGCTCAAATGATGTCCTAATCTCTCTTCTTCTCCTGCATGTATCAGAACATATGTGCTTTAAGTTAGCTAAGATAATTTCATGTGTTTTTGTCCTGAAGAATCTGAAGTCATTATTAAAAGAAAACCTAAAATGAAAAAGAAATTTGGTAGCCAGAAATTTTGTACTAAAGGTTTTGAGTAATTTAATTTGGAATGCACCACTGACTTAGATTTATGGGTTAAAATGACAAGAAAGCGTAACCCAAGCTAAAAGGTAAAATTAAATAATGCTAAGTTGATGTTCTTTGCAGTCTAGATTGGAGCCCTCTGTAAAGGTTTAGTTGTGGTGAGCTCAAGTGCTTGAAAGAACAGTATTCTTTTTAAAAGTATACCGTGTTAGCTGTCCACAAAACACTTATCCAAAGGATGGGTTATGTGTTCTATTCTTCATTTATTATATTGACAATTGTTTTCCAATTGTTAGGTATTTGTGCGATTTTGTTAATTTGTTCTAATTAGCTGAAAAGTTGCCAATGAGTAGTGACTTGTTGGAACCTGCTTAGCTTTTTATTTGTGTTAATCTGAAATTATAGTCATGTTTTTAATATTTTATATTGAATTTTTATCTTTTCCTGCAAACATAAAAGGAATGATCATGATTTTCTTTGTTCTTTAATGCAGGTGCTCAAAATGTGGAAATGAATCTGAGGCTTCATCAAAAATTGAAGACTTTTATGAACTGGAGTTAAATGTCAAAGGTTTGAAGAACTTAGATGAGAGTTTGAATGACTACCTTAGCATAGAGGAGCTTCATGGAGACAATCAGTATTTCTGTGAAGCATGTGCTATGCGAGCTGATGCTACCCGTTGCATCAAGTTGCGGTCACTGCCTGCTGTCCTAAATTTTCAGCTCAAGTGTTGTGTTTTCCTTTCTAATGTAATTGGTTTAATACTTTTCCATGGAGTTATAAAACTATATTACTTGCATCATTCATATTACTTTTAGCCATTCATTCCTCGTATCCAATGCATATATTAATCTGCCCTTTGCTAATTTTTTCTGCTACCTATATATCTGTGTTTGTGAAGCCCCCGAGAATTCAGATTTTTTTGCGTTTAATATGAAGTGTTTTGCTTTCATTAACTTGTTCAAGTGTTGCCTTATTCATGGCTCCAAGTTCATTCTCATCATCTTGCTAATATTGCTTCCTGTTCCTTCATTGTCCTTGAAACTGCTGTAAAGGCCATGCCACATGTCATTTGTGCGTGTTATACTAATTTAAAGTTTACACCTCTTATTTCAATCTCCTAAGCGGTTTCCTTGCTTTAAAATTCGGCAGAGTATCCAAGTTCCTGATACAGCAGCTTGAGTCGAGTCCTTTTTACTTAAAACGAGTCTAGTCGAGTTGCAAGTACTGATGTTCTTACATGTATAAGCTTCATTAGTATCTTTATTCTTTATGATATTGAAGTTAGTGGTACTTGAAAACCATTCAATTGTGAAATTTCTCCAGCTAATAGCTTTACATTGACTTGGCTCTTAAGCCAACCGTACTTACTGCTTATTGTGGTTCTATTTGCAGACAACTACAAAAAAAAAAAGATAACTTCGGCATTTTGTTTCCCTCGAGAACTTAACATGGCACAAAGGTTATCGGGATGTCCACAAGAAGATTTGATGTATGATTTGGCGGCTGTCTTGATACACAAGGGCTCTGCTGTTAACAGTGGCCATTATACAGCCCACATAAAGGATGATAACACTGGTTTGTGGTGGGAATTTGATGATTCAAGAATACCAGAAAAGCTGACCTGCTAGACAGGAGACAAGCTGGTTTTTTCTGACTTTATTTTTCTTGAAGTTTCATTTAGTGTCTTGAAGTTTTCAAGGACCTGTCCTTTGTCTGCTATCAGGCCTGCAGATATATTACATTCAATCATATATACTTGCTCCTGCTCTTTTAGGTTTGTGAAGAATGCATTGGTGCAAGGGAAAGCTCTGAATTGATGAAGAAACTTAATTATAGCAATGAGGACATATGTGTTTGTTTAGTTCGTGGAAAAGAACCTCCGAAATCAATCTTGGAAGCTTCAGGTACCATTTCAGATCCAAGCCGCCTAACTTCCAAGCGGTCAAGAAAAGCATCATATGGAAACTCTGTAAATATGAATGTTTCTGCATCTACGTCTATTTATCAGCTGAAGATGATGATTTGGGAATCCTTTGGGGTATGATATTTAACAAGTTTATTTCTTACGTTTCTTCTCTTTGATGACTTCCGGTGTTTAATATATTAAAACTTGGCGTGTACTGATTGCTACTGTTCAGATTAAAGAGGTACATAAACTGCTGATTTCTAGAAGATTCGGAAATTGAATGGCAAAAGCTCCAATTATAATTAAACAGTAATGGTATCAAATGAATTATATCTCTTGTAAGGATTTTCCTAGTAATGTTTGGTTTGGGTGGAATGAATTTGGGGCTATTTTCTAGTTTGGGGGTAGCCGTCTGCTATTGGGTTACCTATGTATATCTGCTTTCTGAAAATAGAAACTACTCTTCTTCTAATCATTCCAATCATTTTAGGGGATTTTTTTTTTCATCTCTAGAATTACATAAAATTCTGTTCCCCTAGCTAGTTTGTCTAGAAACATGGCATTGCAGGGAAGTTGTTGCATTTGCATTTGCCTTGTGGTTTGGTTGCTCTCAGTGTTGCTGAACACCCAAACTGAACAAGTTGGTCTTATATGTGATGATTTGTTGTTTCTCTAGGTTGTCAAGGAAAACCAGATACTCCACAAAGGCTCCAATATAATTGATGGAGAAACAACTTGTTTTGCTGACTTGAATATTTTTCCTGGAGACATTCTGTGGGTGACTGATTCAAAGGTTCATGAAAATCGTGATATTGCTGGTAAGTATCATTCATCCAGTTAACTTGATAAGCACCTTTATGTAGTTGCTTTGCTGTTTGACTGTTTCCTAATTGAATCTGGTTATTCTCCAATCTTGCTGAACTGATGTTTTATTTTAAAGGTTGGGTCCAAGAATTTTGATAGAAGTTTAGTTAAATCATAATTAGTTCTTAGCTAGGTTGATCAGCATTTGGGATTTGGATGTTGTTAGTATGGTTTTAGCACTATAACTCACTCACTCGTCATTTGTTATGTTATGTAAAAATAAACAGAAGAAAGTAAAGTAAATGCTCTTTGATAATTTTCTCTTGATAAAGTTTTTATCCATTTAATTAATGTCTTCGTGCTGTGCTGAGTTGTAAAGTTATGCTGCTCTCCATTATCATTGTATTGTATTGTATTGTATTTGTGGTTTACGTTGGTAAATCTGTCTAAATTAAATTGGCAATGTATAGATCAACTATTTCAGCTCAGTCAGTCTCTGAAGCATGTTTCAATTGAGAAAGATTTGTTGTTTGGATTTTGAACCCAAAAAGAAGGTTGTACGATTGTTTTGAAGGTGAGACTGAGACCCTCCCTCTAAATTGGAGTTGAAATGAAATATGTTGTTTAATGTTTTCTTTTCTCGATCTTGCCTGCCAAGCCAAAGGAAGGCTGTATTGTATTATTTGAGTTACATGGCTGAATCTGATCCATATCTGCTAACTCTCGTCCGTGTTTGTTGTTTGGGAATTTGATTGTTGAGAGCTGTGATTTTCATTCCACTTGAAGGCGACGAGATGAGGAAGCAGAAGCAGAAACCGCAGCAGGGTAGCTAGCTTGTTTTTATGTAGATTGCTTTTTTGGCTTGGTGATATAATGTTACTGAGCAATCAAGCAATCAAGCAAACAAGCAAGGTTTTCCTTTCCATTAGTGGAAGGAAGATTAGAGTGGAAGTAGAACAATTAATTTTGTATCACTATATACATTATACATTACATGCATACATATTCTATTCTGCTGCTCACCCCTTTCATGATTGGGATTGGAAATTTGGAATGGAATGGATTTTGCTCATTATACATACATCTCAACTGCACATCATGCATGTGCTCTACTCTTGAAATAATCATATTTATGTTTATGCTCTCTACTTCCTACTCCTTTTCTTATTTCACAATAATTTTATGTATACAGTATTAATCGCATTCATATCCTTTACACTCGATACTAAAAGATTGATTTTACAATTTGTACAATAAATAAATATTTGTGACTTCTTTATGATATTTTTATTACAATTGCAATGATAAAACCCTTAATATTAGTATTTATTCAGTGGAGTAGTATCCTAATGGGCGGACTCAAGGAAAAACTATTTATTAAAACGAGGTTTGCGTCACACTATTTTGTGCATTATTAAATCATATTCTATTTGTCCCGCTATTAATGGCTCGTTACGATGAAGTCGAGCTGTCGGCAGCTACTTCTCCTCCCAAAAGAAAGGGCGAAGGAAGGGTCACACGAGGCAGTGGCACGTCCCGAGGTGGCGGCAACCGAGCGGCAGACGACAACGGTCCACATGGCTACTTTGAGTCTAAGATGGAAGTCTTGGCTCGTTGTTGGGTCGAAATTAGTCACTACCCCATTGTTGCCAATAGTCAAAAGAAGGAAGCGTATTGGAAGCAAATCACCATCTGCTACAAGCTCCGACGGCACTGTGGAGAGAACTTCTACGAAGTTGCGCCTCCATTGAAAGCGAACTCAAGATTTGTTAATCCTATTCCAACAAATGTACAAGGAATGCAACGAGCGAGGGATATGATGATATGACTAGAAAAACTTCACCACTATATTTTAAACATGGGAGAGAGAGACTCTGTAAATTACACCGTAAGGTTGCACCGCTTGGTTCATCCAATTTTTTTATACTAGTTAATTAGTTTTTTATTAAATTTTACTTGGATATTAATATAATTTAATTAAGATTAATACTGCATTTTAATTGAAATCAATATAATCTAATTGAAAAAACTAATAAAATTCTAATTATTTTTATTAATTTTTTTTTAAATAAAAAAAATAGAAAAATGAAGGTTGAGCGAATAACCATTTGTTAAAGTTAAACGGGAATTCTTAATCGGAGACCTAAGTCTCACTCACGCTTCGCTCTCTCTCTCCTCGTCACGAACCTGAAACCCAAATCACAATACATATTCTTTTATTACAAGTATTTTTTTTTTCTTTCTTCTCAATAATACTTGATTAAAAATTAAATTAAAAGCTCATCTCATCGCAGCATCATCAACTCAACTGTCTTCATCGTCTTCGTCTCCTTATTTGAAGTGCTGAGTTGAATTTGATCTCATCTGCATAGATAGAGATATAGATAGCAGACACGAACAGACGAAAATACCCTCAAAGCCCCTTTTAATTTAAGTTACTTGCAAGCAAATGTCAGTCACTACTGCTCTGCTCGCTCTGCACTCAAGAAGCAGTCGTCGCTATTGCTATTGGATTTGGATTTGGATTTGGATTTGGATTTGGGCCAACTCTCTTTCGTTTCTATTTTCCCACAACCATTCATCCACCGCCGTCATAACTTTCAAGGTTCATCTCTCTTTTTGATTTCCTTTTCTTTTCGGCTGAAGAAGAAGAAGTTGTTATAGTATTACTTTAGAATAGACTAGAGTTTCTGCTCTTTGGAATCAAGCAAGCTGTTTGAGGTTTATTTGGGAATTTAATCAAGAAAAAAAAATCAATGGCTTCTTATCATGGGAACGAACGTGCGAAAATGGAACAGATTATTACAGAGTTTTTCGCTAAGAGCCTTCATATAATTCTGGAATCGCGTTGCCCCTATGTTTCTTCGCGTAATTACAGCGGGGAGCAGGTCTTATCCTCACCGTCTCCGTCGTCGTCATCGTCGTCGTCTTCGAGTGTTAGGCCGCGGGATAAGTGGTTTAATCTAGCGCTCAGGGATTGCCCCGCTGCCTTAGAAAACATAGACTTTTGGCGGCAGAGTAATCTTGAACCCATGATAGTTGATGTTATACTAAAGCAGAGGCCCATTGATTGGGACCCTTTAAATTTCTCCCCTAAAACAGGGAAGGACCGCTATTGCTATTATTATTGTTATGGTTCTGGTTCAGATAATGACGAATCTGCAGGGTGTCAAGGGAAGAACGAAAAGATTATTGAGAGATGGGTTTTACAGTATGAGAGTAAAAAGACACCATCTTCCTCATCTGGGAGTAAGAGGTCCAACTCTACCAGCTCTCATACTTTATACAAGAAATCAGTACTCTTATTGAGGTCCCTCTATGCCACAGTCAGGTTATTGCCCGCTTATAAACTCTTTCGTGATCTCACTTCATCGCCTCAAATACGCCTCTATAATCTTTGCCATCGGGTTTCATCGTTTGTTGAGCCTTTCACTCGTAGAGAAGAGGCCGATATGCAGCGATTCGTGTTCACTCCAGTTGACACTTCTTGTGGCAGGCTTTGCCTCTCAGTCTTGTATCGATCATCACTAGTGGATACGACTAGTTCGGATCCTTCAACTCCTATATCACCGCAATTCATTCCAGAATATGTTGGGAGTCCCATGGCAGAACCGTTGAAAAGGTTCCCATCTGGTTTCGTATCACAAACCTCCCCATCTTCATCTTCGTCTCCATTTGGAAGGCGTCATAGTTGGAGTTATGACTTTTACAGAGCATCACCGCCTTCAGTTAACCCTTCACCTTCACCTTCGCCCACATACTCCGATTCTCATGCCTCATTAGCAAAACAGCGCTGTCGTCGTCTACCTCCTCCACCAGGTCTGTCTCATCATTTACCTGATGAAACACTTATTACTCATATGAAGAATCCAAGTTATGATGAGTATTGGCCTTCCCCTTCCCCTGTGTTTTCAACATCTCCATCTCCATCACCACCCACCTATGCTCCCAATAGTCACATAACAAAGGTTCTTTTACGGTCTGAAAGTGCTCCTATTAGTATACCTGTGTCTAGACTTCCTAACATGCCTTCACTGCCAAATAAACTACTGATGCCTCCTGAGAAAATTGCACATCTCGGGCCTCACCAAACAACCTCAACAGTAGACAAGGTATGTAGTTCGCTTATTATAGTCTACATAATCATTTTTTGGCTCGTAACGAACGAATTACTATATCTTGCTTTATGCAGCAGTTGTTATCGTTCAGCAAGGATAAGCCACAAAATATATCTGGGATGAGACCATCATTGAATAGCTCACCATCAAAATCATTTTCTAGTAGGTTATCATTTCAGGATGATTATGATGATGGACCATTTGTTGTTGATGACGAAGAATTGGTAGATCCAGGTTCCAGGTAATTGTTCAACCCTATACAGTAGACTTCAATGTTCCCAATTACACAAATAGAATGTGCTTCTTTATGTTTGGATAATTTGTTATCATACATTTGTAATCTCTGAGTTTAGCCTACTGAGTACTGAGTGCGTAAGCAGTCTGGAATTCTTTAAAGGATGACAGGCAAATTTGTGCCTAGGATTAGCACCTTTGAGAGTTGGAATGATAATAATTTCTAGCTAACTAAAATCTGAAGAATTTGCCTTTTTGAAAAGCTGCATATATAAAATATTTTGAAGTACTTTAATTTCATCCCATTGTATGAAGAAGTTCTGGTCAGGGAGACAGAAATCAACCTTGGTAGTCATATTCCACTTGGTCTGCTTTCAGAGACATTGTGCACCACACTCAACTAGCTCTTCCAAATTGATTGGTCCTAGATGTTTCTTTGTGAGATTATCATAGTTTTGAAGAAATTGAACTAAGTCATTGTTTTGTGTTGGTTCATTCCTATTTCTATCAAGACTGTGGTAAAGCTATCTTTTACTAACAATTGGAATGACCCGGCATGGATGTTTAGGAGCTGATTGATTTCTTCTTTAATGAGAAATTGAAAAGGCCTGCACTATATCATGTATATATAATGGAAATTGTTCTGTGACTGTTATGTCTGAGAAATCTGAGATGTAGTGTAAAGAAAGCTGGAAATTCCTTTTAGCAGTATGTTGTAGGTGCTTTGATTAATCTTGTTTTTATATTTAATCATCTTTGTAGTGTCAACGAGAGTATGCAACTATGATGTGGATGTGTTATTCATGAACCACCCCTACAAAATGCAAATGGTGAACTCAAAGCCACCAGTATCACTTGAAATCATATTACTTTAACAAGACACTAAATAATATATGCTGAGAACAATTAGGGAAACATGTAGGCTTTTGAGAGCATTCAAATAATTAATGCTTCATCTTTTGCAGACATTTGATAATGAAAGGAAACTGCTTTAGCTTCCATTTCTTATATTTCACTTAGTCATGTGGGCTTTAAGCCGGTGAAGTTTGTAGAGCTTTATACAAAATAAGAGATGCTTTCATATTGGGCAGTCCACCTCTGAAGCAATTCTATGACTAATTTAATTTGCTTATCAAAACAATGTGTTTCATTCTGTGAGGAAACTATTTGTTCTTTCAATAATTTATGCAGTACCTGAGTTTTACGAGATACCTTTTCAACTAGCAGTTGTATTGCGTATTTTCTATATATGTTTTCATACTACTATTGATATAAGAACATTTTTAGATGGTACAGAACCAACCATTCTCAAACATAACACTTTTTCATGTGAAAATAGAGGAGTGACTTATAATTGGCTTGACTGTCCCCCAAAATCTGCTTGTTCCTTGACCCTGTCTTTCAAGTTACCTTTGCATGAATCTGCCATTTAAAATCTATGCCTTAAGCCAGTGAATCTCAAGTGACCGTCTACTTAACTGTTAATTGTCGTATTAGCTTTTCTATCATTCATAATTACCTCGAATAATCTACATAGAATTGTTTCATGGCTTTAATCTTTATTGGTATCTTATCTTTTTTAATGTATTGGGAGAGGATCAAATAATATCCGAGTTAACTAGGAATCTATATATGATGTATGGTTGTCATAAAAAGAAACATTATTGTGTAGATAAATAAGCAGTATCATAAATAAGCATTGTTGTATGAATACATAAGCAATTTCATGAAATAAGCATTATTGTATGTATAAAGAAGCATGGTTCCTAAATTAACGTAGTAATTGGTTTCTATGTAAACCTACCTGGCTACTGCTATACATATTTAAACTTATCGCTTTATATTGTTCTTAAAGTGTGAAGCATATAACTTCTTTGGCATTTTTCACTCGCAGTTTCCCACTCTTGACCTGACATGTCTTTGTTTGTTTAGTCTCATTCCTGTTAAAAATGCTAGTGCCTAGTAGATATCTGGAATATATTGGGCCTATATGAAACTCTCTTGGCAACTTACGTGCTGTAGTGAAATGCTTTTTGTTTGAAAGAATTTAGTTGTGAGTAAAGACAATCAGACTTGTTTTGATATTAATGTGTTTTATTGTGGACAAGTAATATAAGATATTTATTTGGCATTGAGAAAGCTTGGTTATATCTCACAGAAGATATGGCTTTTGGATGAATGGGAGAAAACAGCCAGTTGTTATGATGTAGCTTCCTAGTTGAGCTTTAATAATTTGTTGTTTCATAATTAATACCTTATGGCTGCTGTTGATACCAAAAAGTTGTATGAAGATTATTAACCTTAACGCCTATTATATCATGGTAACTGCATAGTGGTGCTCTGCTTAGTCTTTGGTATGACCCATCGTTAACCAACTTTTAATTATCTTCATTCTTATATAAAATATTTTGTATTCTTCTTTATTTTCATTGTAATTAAGTTGCAGATGCTCTATGTAAATAGTTGAAGCCCTCTCTGGGCATTGCTGAAGGCTATTCAAATTCCTAAAACAAATTTGTGCTTCTGCTAGGTTTCTAAAGAGATGTTTTATCCTGATTTTAGTTCTCGTTACTTCTGCTGTCAATTTCATATTTGTATCTTTGAGAGATAAGTAGCATTGTTTGATGTGTGATCCTTCTTTTTGGATTTCTTCTGCAACTAACTTGTTTCAAGGAAGAACGTCTGGTTGGTGGCATTACTACTGTTATTGATATAATAGAAAAAAAAGAAAGTTCAGTCTTTTCTTTTGTACGAAGTAGTAAAGCTGATTGCTCATTAGTGGGGCCTACTTTTGGCCCAATGAAATGTTTTAAATTTATTATGAGCTGAACTCTGTTGGTTTGGTGTGTAGATCTCATTTTGAGGTTGTAGTGTTGGTTTGACATTTCCACTAATGTGAGCAACTCGCTTAGAAGCAATCAGTCTGCACTGAGACCATTATTTTAAATAGGAGTTTTGACTTGAAATTAAATGTTCCCTGATTGCATAATTGGATGCTTCTTAGTATGGTGTTTTTCACTTTGAGTTTTCGCTGAGCAGGCTCGGTCCTTGAGTCTTTCTTTAGTCTGACTTATAAAAATTCTCTCTTTTTAATCAAGTTACTGATGCTTGAAATAAACTACAACTGACTAGTCCTGTATGATTCTGTCAGGTCAGGTTTGTTTGAGCAGCCAGGACATCCATCTCGGTCCAACGAGCCTGGGGGTACTTTCCTCATTAAAAGATCACAGGACGCTGCTGTTGGTGCTCTTGTTCGTATGCTGAAGAAAGCACCACCTCTTCACCAGGATGCTTGTGTTACCACACAAGATCTGCAAGGCTCCAAGCTTCAAACTGCGACCAACAGTATCAAGGATGCTGCTGAAATATCCGAAGAGCCAAGAATCCAACGGGCTTCTGCTTCAAATCTTGCATCGTCTGGGCTTGGGCTCATCGCATCCAAGACTACAGCTAATGCGCTGGAGGAGCTCCATGGGTATAGAAAAATAAAAGACTCGTTGCTTAAATCAAAGTGAATTCTGAGGTCTAGCAACGGCCGGTTCGTGCAAGTATAGATAAGGGTCATCCCTTCCTATTACAGATGTCGAGTGTACAGAATATGTTTGCAGCGTTGATGGTTCGTTTTGTATTTCTCCAGATTTCTTTGAAATCGCAACATTTTCCTCTCTCTCTACATATTTTGAGAGCATGGTATTGCTATATGATTTTGACAGTGAGGCCTGTTTTGGCGTCGGATCTAATTAAAAAAAAAAGAAAAAAGAAAGATGGTGTATACAAGTTGTTGAGGAAGGTTGGTGAACTCATGTACTTACTGTATATATATTAATTTGCACTGATGGATGGAACATGTATGTAATGTAATAAACTCGACAAGTGTAGTATGTAATGTAATTTTTTTTGCTGGATGGATGAAAAACTTCATTTTAATGTCTAAAATATTAGAAAATATTGTTATCATCAATTCTATTCATGTTAATGTCTAAACATACTGCCAGTCTTGATTGATGGACAGTAATCATCCTATATTAATTTGGAGCAGATTTTTTTGCCTCCAGCTCTTTCCATTACCGCTTTTGTTATGGAGAGAAGATGAATATGTTTCATCTCTTCCGCTAACGCACCATTGATCACTCGGTGCCTCTCCAGCAAGACTCTGGTTTATAGACTTGCCGAACGATTTCATCAACAAAACAACGATAACCGATGGTAGATGTAAGGCTCCGGCAACAACCGTTTGAATGATTTACCGGACCTTCAATTTCTTTGCATAATTCATCTCGTAAATAACGTTGACAATTTGCCTCTGCATATTCATCACATCCTCCTTCAATCACTGCTGCTAAACTTATTATAATAAGACCTAAGATCCCAAATATGGAAATCATCATATTTCAGTTAATTTCTCAAAACCCTTAGTTCTCTCTTTAGAATTGTTTGCTTACAAATCTTTTCTGCCATGAGTTTATATACTGTTATTCAATGAGAGAATTTCGTATGTTACAACTAAAAAAAAATGATTTAAATTGAAACGTACACTCACGCATTAAGTTGGTCTTGTGTTAAATTAATTTAAATTATAAAAATTGAAGATATATGATTGTTATGATCCTGCACTCTACTTAGGTCTCGTACGGTTTGGAGGGATATGGTAGATAATATTCTAACTGAATATGTGATTAGGACGGATTATTTTATTAATCAAGTCTTATCAATCAAACCAAATGAGACCTTAATGTATTTGAGATCATTTTTTTGGCCGACTTTTAATCAATACCTATTACAAAAGAGCATTTTATGTCTTACAACATTGATTTTTGCGTGTTATTTTCCTCTCTAAGACGCAATTAAGGAGTAGAATTACTGATTTCATCAATTCCAGCAGCAATTAACAATAACAAAACTATTACCATGCCATGATTATTCATATTACTTAGAGAATTAATTGACAATTGGCTCTTAGAACTGAGGTTTATCAAATATAATCCAAATATATAATGGTAATTTTAAATATAGCTTTCATTTCTCTCACTATAACCACTTATTTAAATTAATAATTATAATAATATTTAGTGTTCTATTATACCCTTAGCCCCAATTTAAAAACTAAAAAAGTTACTTTGTTCCAATACAATTCTAATTAAAAAAAAAAAGATGCATCGTTCTTACTCCATAGCCCCGCACAAACCTTTCTCCCTCTTTCATAGAATGTGAGAAATGGAAATATTTCGAGCTCGTTTGGTAGGTATGTTAGGATAAGTCAAGATAAATAATATCAAGATAAATATAGTGAATAAGGGGTGATTATTAGTCTATTTTTTGTGTTTGGTAGATAAGATAATGTTAAGATAAATATAGTGAATAATAGGTTGGTTGTTTGGTACCATAGTTTAAATTCAAGATTAAGTGAGAAATGACAATTCTACCCCTAAAATTATATAATTATTTCCACCTTCCACCACCACACCCCACCTGCTCTCTCTTCTCTCGTCTCCTCTCTCCTCTCGTCTGCTACCACCACCACCACCACATCCCTTCCACCACCATCCGCCGCCACCACCCGCCACCACCACCATCCCATCCCTTCCACCACCGTCACCCGCCACCACCACAAACAATTCTCCCACCCTCGACGCCGCCGCTGCTGCCTTCATCTCTCCTCCGACCAGATCTGTGTTGTCGGAAACGCGATAGCCGCAGCCCACCTCCTCGCTTCCATCTTCTCCGACACGACTCCACCAGTCAACACCGCGCGGATCTCCGCCCACAGCCGGCCGCGAACGACGCCACCGCGAGCAGATCTACGCTGCCTTGTCTCAGATCCGGGCTCCTGCCGCTGCTGATGTCGCCTGAAGCGCAGCGCCGCCGTTGCTGCTGCCTTCATCTCTCGTCTTCTATTTTGGGAACGAGGGAGAGAGAAAGAGAGGGGGGGGAGATTTGCACCACTCTTCTCTCTCTCCCCTCGTCTTTCACCGACCACCATCCGCCGCCGCCGCCACCACCACCGCTACCCGCAGCTGCTCCGGCTTCTCTGGCGGCACAGTCCAATTCTCACTATTCGCCTTCCCAGTCGCTGTCGCCATCTCCTTCCCGGTCGCGATCCCCGTCGCCGCCGCCTGCACCCCACGAGAGGATTTGAGGGTAAAGGAGTCTTTTGAGAGAATAATGCATGTTACTGTTCAAGTGGGTGTAAATAATACTAGGGGAAATGAGGTATTAGTTAAGTGGCTCCAACAGTGAAATAACACCGGGCCTATGTTTAGTACAGGGCTATCCATACAAATAATATTTCCTACCAAACAATACATAAAGCCATATAAATAATATAGTAGGGGTTTATCATACCTACCAAACACGCCCTTCGTGTTCTGTAAATTAAGAATTTCATATCCACCCTCATTAATCTGACAACCTTCCGATTCAATGTCAAAGTTCCGTTGAGAGGGAAAGGCCTCTGTGGGCGGGGAGCGCAAGAGAGAGAGAAACCATATCCGTGGCCAAAACCCGCCGCCAGCTACTAGTCGAGATCTACGATCCCGTACCTGTTGATAATTGCAGAAGACTGATAGATAGTTCTCAGTGTTGAACCGTTCGTTTCTATGATGATCGGCGCCGCTTGAGAGATTCCACGACGTTTCTTGATTTTTTGGGATGATCTTTTTCCAACAGATTCTCCATGTTGATGGAGGTGTCAGGAGTGCAAAGTTTGTGCGGACAGGAAGAGAGGGTCTGGAGCGGGAGGTGGAGGTTGTCGACGTCGAAATCTCTGCCGTCGTCGGGGTTTCGATGTTGGTTTGGGTTTGATCGAGGCTCGGATATTGTTTGGTAGTTGGTTCGTGGTTTCTTTGAGATCCATTTCCTCGACCATGGGTTTCCATAGCCAAACTCGAGCGTTTCTTTTTTATTAAAATTTTAAATTAGGAGTTATAAGGGTATAATAGTAAACTTAATATTATAATTATTATTAATTTAATTAGGAGGCTATAATGAGAGATAGGGGTATGTTTAAAATTATCCAATATATAATTAGGATTTTTGAAGCAACTTGATTTATTTTTCTTGGGCTTCCACAAACTTTGGACCATCTTATACTCCAAATAATCTTTTCTTTTAGCCCAATTTGCCAAAGTTTTGAACTTCTCCAACCTACACAAAATTAAGTACAGTAAATCAATTAAGCACAAAATACCACTAAAATCGTAGGGAAATTGATAATTAAAATACGACAATAAGTGATGTATACCCATCAATAATTAACCATAATCCACATTCTCAAGTCACACACTAACACCAACAGAAATATCCCTTGATTCTCCAATTAATATCCATCTTAAAAATGTAACAAAAATAAGAAACTTCATATTGATATTTAATTAGGCAATTCCACCTACCAAACTTGGTGCCTGCAGTCTAGAGGTGCATGACTCCGGTAAAAATCTTGCTAATTCCTGAAACGATATAACGATATAATTAAAGATATGCTTACTTGATCAGTAATTAATTCTGTAACAAATATAATTAAGCAAGCAAATTAATTATACATCTCACGTGGATAATAATTAAATGAAAAATCTTAATATATATTGTTAATTAAAGATATATATATCATATTACGTGATATGTTTCGGCCCGGCCCGAGCCCATCGGGCTTTTGCTCCTTTTGGACTGGCCCGGCCCGGCACGAAATTTCATCGGGTCTATGATTTTAAAACCCAACCCGGCCCAAAATCGGGCCGGGCCGGGCCAGACTCATTTTGCAACCTCTAAGAAGAACTAACAAATGAAGTTTCTTTTGAAATCTTGGGCATTTTCTTAGCTCATTTTCCTAGAACTCATTTTGTATACTCCTTCCCTCCCATAAAAATATGTCTGAATTTTCTTTTTGGTATGTCCCATAAAAATATATCTTTCCTTTTTTGGATATGAATTCTTACACTATTCCCTCATTATATCTCCTTATTTACACATTTACCAGATACAGTCCACCACTACTCAACCTATTCACCAATTAGTCAACACATCACTACCCAAAATGTGGGATTCTTTCTCTACTCACAATACATTTGACTAAATTTATCAAAACATTAGTTTGACATTATTTTATGGAATGGAGGGAGTATTTTTTTTTCTTTTCATTTTCAATATATTCTTCTTGTGTATGAATTATATATTTTTTTGTAAAATAAATCTATACAACCACATTATGGCTAGCTATAATTTGATTCAATAACAAAAAAAATATCGGTTTATTTAAATTTTTTAGTTTCAAATGACTTCTAATATTTAAAATATTTAATTTATACAAATTTATCTTGATATATTTGGATTTTGATGTAATATAAATCTCGATAGATATAATAAAGGTAATACAAATATTTTTATCGAAAAAATAAGAAATAAATATAGTTACACTAATCATGATAGAATTTAAGTAAAAAATATAAGCACTAACATAAAATATATAATCATACTTTTTATATGAATAAAATATCTAACAAAATTGGTCTATTTTCACTTAATCGACCAAATTATGGCTAGCCACGTTATGGCCAAATAACATCACTCTTTTTTGTAAGTGAAAACATCTCGGAACTACGCCTAAAAAACTAATTAACGAAAGTAATTAAATAAATAGTTTCTATGATGATATTAAGTTGCACTAAATAATTAAACTAAAGTAATTAAATAAATAGTTACCCATACCAACAAATTTTTATTCATTAATAAATTCTAATTGAAAATAATTTAAAAAAGAAAAGGAAAAAGTAATGAATTAAGAAAAAGAAAGAATTACATAAAAATAATTAAGAAAAAGAAAAGTAAAAATATATAATAAAGTAAGAAAAATAATTAAGAAAAAAAAAAAACAACTATCACTTTTGCTAATAAAAAAAAATAATGAATTAAGAAATATATATGTTGCAATTGTACTAGTATGCTTCGATTGGTATGATAGGTATGGGTCAACAATATCTGTTACCAAACCTGCCCTAATAAATGGAGGACATAGGATGAGAGCATGAGTGTATTTACATTCTCTCAATTATTGTCCTTTTATTTAATTCATTTAATTTTCTCCCTTTTCAAGATAGTTTTCTAACAAAACACACTACCATATACATTACTGTCTTCAATTATTAACAAAAATCTAGGTTAAAAAAAAGCACAAAAAAACAAAACAAAACAAAAATATAATTAGGTGAGGCAAGACTCATTATCCCTGACTAGTGCTACGTGACGCTGTCTCAATCCAATCAAATAACATATAATCAGACTAAATTCAATCTAATCATGTATAATCCAGCTAACCGATACTCATACAATTAATCCATGACGCGCTCTAGCTAGAAATAACCCCCTAATTTTCACCACAAACATTTCTGTTGCCTATCATTCGACAACATCACTCTCCACTACCAATTTTTTATATTTATTTTTTTATTTATTTTTTGTGGTGAAAGGAAAAGTCCCACTACCATATTTACCTTCAAACCAATCTGTTAAAAGAAAAGAAAAAGGTAGATTCATCATTCATAGAAAAACAAAAAAAAATCAAACCTCCAAAGAAATCTGCAGTTGGAGCTCAAGTTTCGCTCATAGTGCAGCATTTACTCAACAAAAGAAATCGATCCAAAGGTAAAATTTCTCAATCCAATTCAAGCCATTTTACATTTTTTTTTTGTTGAGGATAGCCATAAAAACACATTAAGTTTCCATAAATATTTAGATCGAACATAGCAGCAGCAGCCCAAACCAAATTTCATAACTTCATAATTAAGAAACTAAAACAATATATTCTTTACTTCTTTCGAACAACAGAAGCACACAACCAGAACATTCCCAAACTTTATAAGTAGGAATTAAATTACAGCTTCTACTTAGAAAGATGAGAGGAGAGGAGAGGAGGGGAGAGAGTGTAGCTGGTGTGATTACAGAGGGAAAGAAGAGAGAGATTGGAGAGAGAGAGAGAGAGTTTGCAGAGAGTGGGCTTTTAGGGGGAAGGGTTTGGGCTGGGGCCTTCTTATAAAAATAAATAAAAAATACTAATGGGCATTGATTAATACGAGCTGCTGGACTTTAATTTTAAGCTTTAATGGATGTGGTTTTTGGTTTATTATAGAAGTTGAACCTTGGATTAATATTAAAATGGTTCGGGCTTAGTTTATCTAATTTATAGTCTTTAATTAAGTGAAACTAGTTTTGTTCTGGTACAATAATTTGATTGATAAAAATGTTATTAATTAAATTATAAATCACAATATATAAACAAAAGAAAAGGATGTGCTTCTTCGACTATCTATGATATCAATTTACTTCAGAAAATACTGAAAATGTACAAATAAAAAAAGACGATATATTGTTATATATTCATTAGAAACCTACATAACTATTATTTTATTCATTTTCACAGTCTCCTTGGCTAGTAACTGTTGAAATTAATCGTGATTTGAAGCTATAGAGTATGAGAATCATGACATAATTAAAAAATATGATAACCCTAATTAAATTTAGAAGATTGAGAATCAACTACAAAATCCTGGAAAAAATTAACATAGGAATTCAAATGGATAATCATCTGGTAGAATTGAACCATCCCAAGTATAAAAATTTAGAAATATGATTTTTGTATATACAATAATTTAAGCTTTTTTGAGATAATGTTTCTTTATAGATACAATAATATTTATTTTATCATAACACTTAATATATATTAAAATATTACTTCTTTTTATTACAATCATAGATCACACAAAGTTCTATGGTTTAGATTGGTCTAAGTTCCTAAAAAATTGTATGTGATCCATATAGCTAGACATCTTGACACTTAAATTAACTATAAATAATTTCAGAATATATACTTGAAGTATATCTATAGGCATTTATATTTTGAGATAGATATTCGTATTACACACTAATATAGCACTTGCTCGTTTGAACATGCAATTGAAAATATTTCTTCACCAATCTAATACTCATAAAAACGAAAAGAAAAACTGCTTGCACCATTACTCAATATTACCCTTGGTAATTATAATTATATCAATTTTGCCCTTCTAAAATTGATTGCAAATTAATTGAAATTAGAAACTGTCTCTTTAATATATAATAATATATGTTGTCGCCTAAATAATTTAGGATCGGACTGTCTCGTCTTACTGTTGGACCTAATTATTCCAGTTAAGCCAAAAGAAATTATAAATTGAGAATATCCTAAAACTATTAATTATTTCCTTTTAAGTTCATACTCCCTCCGTCCCTCCCTCCGTCCCGTTATTCTTGTCTTGTATTCTTTTTTGGGTTGTCTCGTTATTCTTGTCATGTTTCCATAAAAGGAAATATGTTTCTCTCACAAAAAGTTGTGGGTTCCACCACTTTCTATCTTTTTACCCTTTAAACACTCTTCTCCTTAATATCCGTGCAAATGAGACAAGAATAATGGGACGGAGGGAGTATTATTCTTTTAGATATTTTAGATAATTATAAGCATAGTCATATGATTAGGAGTGGCACGACGAAGATGTTGACTTAGCTACCTGATTACACAAGACTAGTACGAACCTCATTTCCAATCAGGTGGGCTTTGCTTTCAGAAATGTATGTGAACTAATGAGATATGTTATCTATGAAAAGTTAAGTGTGGAAATGTTTATATTTAAATGTGTTACTTTATGTTGGAAATTCTTTAACATGAATATGGAGAATGAAGATATGAGTTAGTGAACTCTCAAATGTTTATGCTTATAAAGACATGCGCCCGAAAGATTGCTACATGAACTGCTTATTTGCTTTCATCACGTGTGCCAAATCTTTATTGTTTATGCTTAATGCTTATGATTAAGATAATCGTATTTGGACCTGCGAGTCCTTACGACCAGCATAGTAGAATGTTATGATGAGGATTGCTGGATGACTATCCTAGAATTCTCTAGGATTGCTGGATGACTATCCGAGAATCCTAAATGATCGGTCTGGATGACTATCCCAAAATCTAAATGATCGCTCAGGATACAAATGATTGCTGGATTACTATCCCATAATTTATATTACAAGAAATGTAAATGAAGAGTTAAATCTTACGGTGGATTAAGGCTCGAGATCCATATAAGGAAGATAATGGAATGGAACAGCGAGCGCACAATGTTACAGAAGTTTGTTATGCTTAGAAGTTGCTTTAAATAGGGTGGTTGGCTCTCTCATTCAAATATTCAATACAAAACTTTCCAGAAATGGAAAACAGAAAAAAATAATTTTAGAAGAGTAAACAAACTTATGTGAGGCTAAAGAAGATATATGAGGGTGTCAAACCTCAATTAGAATTTGCAGTAAGTATAGTTTCTACAAAAAGTTCTTTTAATATTTGAATGAGACAGCCAAACAACCTAATATTAATATGTAAATTTCTATGATAATTGATATAATAAACAAGATATATATTACAATATATATGTACATATATCCATTAACTCCTCATTTCATACACTGCTCCTTATTTTCTTTTCTGCTAGAGATTAGACTACTTTGAGAGTATCTTTTTTTAAAAACAATTGTCATCTAGGTAAGGGGTGTAGTTATAATAAGCATGCTAGCTTGAATTCTTCTTTAAGAATTGATTCGATTTTATATGCATGGTATATATTAGTTATATTATGATTTTGCATCAGAAACTTCATTATGCATGTACAGTACGTGCCATACTATATATATGTGAGAAAATAATAGCTTACTTCATTTTATAATTTTTAGAACTAGGTACATTTGTTTGTTTCTGCTTGGACAATTTTAATTAAAATCTAGTTAACTAACATTGAGTTTTGTAATTTTTTTTTTTTTCATGTGAGAAGAATGGATCGTTTCTGCAACCAAGTTGGTGTTTTCCAACTATTGTATGTGGTTTTTTGGTTGATCTTCCTTATGGAAGCTCAAGTAAATTGTCACAATGATGCGTCATCGTCACTTGTAAATGTTACGTTTATTGCTAATGCGGTGGAAAAAGGAGCAGGTATATATTAATTATTTTTTGTGTATCTATAGTTTAATTTGTGATGAAATATATGTATATATATAGGAGTTGGTTCACATACAAAGCACTTTTCCCGTAAAAAATGAGAATAATGCATTTTATGTATTATTACAATGCATCGTCATAACAATGCATTTTTGAGTTACTATTACGTATTGTTATGAATTTGCATTCCATGTTCAGTTATAATGCATCTGTCAATGATAACCGTAGATCTACAAAGATCAATGGTTCAGATCTCTTCTCATTTCTTACGAGAAAAATTCTCTATGTATGATCCTATATATTATATAGTGTGCTTAGACGGAAGCCCCGGGGCTTACTACTTTGCTAGTGGATTTGGAGATGGAACCACTAATTGGCTTGTTTATCTTGAGGTTAACACCCATGCCCATATAATTTTTTTATATTTAATTTATCTGATTATTGTACATAATAAAGTGCAATAGTTTCACAATCTACTATCTGAAATTTATTATAGGGTGGAGGATGGTGCAATGACGAATATTCGTGCCTCGATAGATCGAGGAACGATCTTGGAAGTACAAAAAATGCAAGTGTTTTTAATTTTGTGACGATATTAAGTCCAAACCAAGACACTAATCCAGGTACTTGTTAATTACTACATTTACAAATAATTTTTTTTAAGAAGCATATACAAGTAAGATAATAGAGTTTGTTTTGATGCTATGCTAGTACACTAATATTTATTATAGCTTAGTATTAGTAAGTTACTAGTATTCTTGTCTCGTGCGATGCACAGATTGATTATTAAATTAGTTATAGATAATTAAAATTCTCAATCATCTCATTAGTAGCCACACATCATGTCTTTAAAAATAATAGTTGTGCTCCAAATGAATGCTCTCATTTCGTTTTGAGGAAACTATATATAACATATTCAAGTTTACTATAGAATACAAAAAAGTTTGATTTATATATTATTTTTTTGTTCTCATTAATATATATATATATATATATATCTTGGATAGTTTCCATTGCTAATCAATTTTGGTTTATTACATTTTAGATTTCTATAACTGGAATAGAGTATTTGTTTTGTACTGTGATGGGGCATCATTTATGGCAGATGTGGAAGCCGTTGATCCTGTATGTCTTTAATCTTTATATGTTTATTAATTTTTTTTCATATTAATTTAATTGTTCTTTAAACAACATAATAATTAAGGTATTAATTACACGTGCATGTGTTATTAATTTGTAGGAAACCAAAGTCTACCGTAGGGGCAGGAGAATCTTTGGAGCTATAATGGATGAACTCATAGCAACCAAAGGAATGAATAATGCTACAAATGTATGATATATATATATATATATATATATATATATCTTGTTAATCCCCTAACCCTAGCCCCAACCTCAAAATATTCAATATTTTACTAATTGAAATTAGTGGAAATAAATACTCACACTTAATTAACAAGGGGTTCATGCATGATATTGACGGCAGGCGTTGCTTGTCGGAAATTCGGCCGGTGGGTTGGCCACGATTCTAAATTGTGACCGCTTTCATTCATATCTCCCTACTGCTTGTAAAGTAAAATGCTTCTCCGATTCCGGCTTCTTCATCCATGCGTACGTAAGATTTAATAATTGAAACTTGAAATGGTGATTATTATTATTTTTTTAATTTCTATTTATTTTGGCAAACAAAAAGATTTTTCTGATGTTTAATTATGACAGGCCAAATCTCCCCGGAGTCATCAATAGAGAAAACTACTATGCCGATGTAACTGCATTTCATGTAAGAAATATTTCATACTCTTAATAGACCACCAACATCGTCATAAATATCCTCTGTGTGTGTGTGTGTGCATGCTAGTAGGTATGTATGTATGTATGTATGTATATAGTTTCTAATTAACAATATATTTGAGAATTTGCATCTAAGTTGCATGAGTTTTTTTTAAAGAAAGTTACTTGCATGAGTTGTATAATATTTGTACAGAATTACTGAGATAAGTATCTTTATTTCGTTTTAATTAGGAATTAGCCAACTTTTTACCGGAGTCATGCACATCCAGATTAACACCAAGTTTGGTATGTTGAATTGCTTAAATACATATATATATACACCAAGTTTGGTATTGTTTATTATCTTGAAATTAATACTTAATGGAGTTTAAAAATTTTATACTCAGTGCCTATTTCCCGAAAATGTGGTTGGAGATGTCCAGACACCGTTGTTTCTATTGAATTCTGATTTTGATCAGCGTCAGGTAAGTTTTTTTACCCGAAGTTAGTTTTGGAATCTTCCTATAAATACATGTATTTGTGCATTAAATCAAACTAAAAAACAATGTAGAAATTATTATTATATAATCAGTTAATCGAGCAAATTAAACATTGGCAGCTAGCATATTAATTAACTCTGTATACTTAAATTTTGCAGGTATCCATTTATGTGAAGCCTAATCCTCCTGATGATGAAGGCTGGGAAGATTGCACGGAGAAATTTGAGACTCTTCAGAAATGCACAGCCACCCAATTACAGATCATCAAAGGTTCTCTAAATTTAATAGTAGTATATTATAATAATCTTTAATTATGATAATTTAATTAGTTCGTCTATAATTTTCTTTTCAACTATTTCTCAACCATATGAATTTGAATTCAGAATTTCAAACTGCATTCTTGGAAGCATTGGAGGGACTTAATGATAATCCATCAAGAGGATTATATATAAATTCATGCTTCATTCATGATTTCCTTTATAAATCAAACAATTGGCAAGGATTACCTACTTTGGAGAATAAGGAAAGTGATCTCTCTCTCTCTCTCTCATAATAGTCGTCGGACTTGCTTTTTTAGTTACGTAATTAATGAATTAATGCGCTTTCTACCATTTATTTTTTTTCTTGATGAGGAGGGTGGTCTTTTTTATTTTTATTTTTTTAGAATTAAGAAGGGTGGGTTAGAAGGGGTATTTAATTCATTTAACTTATGACTAGTTTGGTATCCATATACCAGTATATCAGATATCAGATATCGGTATGAGTATCAGATATCAGGTATGAGTATGAGATTGATATTCAATATTTGTGTTTGGTATGATGAAGATATGAACTCATATCATGTGGGAAGAAAAGGAGAGATATGAGTCATACCTTAACAAAAATTGGTATATCAAAATATTGAAAATTAGGGTATCAAGTATATCAATTTAATATCCATATACTGATATACCAAACATAAGGTATGAATATGAGTCATATCCATACTTATATCTGATATACGTATATGGATACCAAACGAGCCCTAATTAGTTATATCTATCAAAATGGTGCCATATGTTTAGTGTGATATATATATATATATATATATATATATATATATATATATATATATATATATATATATATATGGATGAGTTAGTATAAAAACCAGTCCTTCCGTACAAATTACAAACCATACTTTTTCCAATATATAATCATGCTTTTTAATATATACAATAATGCTTAATAGTGTTTTTCTTGATTCATGCTTTTTGTATAAAAAATGATGCTTATATAAAATCATGCTTTTTACATACTATTTTCATGCTTCGATTATTAACAACCGTAGATCATATCATGATCAACGGTTGAGATTAGTTTGTAGTTTTTACATGAAGATTAGTTTTTATATGAACCAAATCCTATATATATATGCTTTTAAAAGTAGTGTATTTGAACAACCTATTGTACTATATATGTTTCGGAATATTCATAATTAATTTATGATATGCAGACTATTGCAGAAGCTATCGGAGATTGGTATTTTGAGAGGAGCAATGCGAAATTAATAGACACCCAACATCCTTATCCGATTAATTGCGATATGTTACATAATTACGTCATTGATCGTTGGTATATAAGCAATGTGCGATTAATAGACACCCAACATGCTGGATTGCTGTAAAGTTGGGCAAAATCGGTTTCCGACTCGGAGTAATTAATTTTCTTAATTTCCAATTTTTTTTTAAAAAGTTTATTAATTTCCAAATTAAAGGCCTCGTGTTGGCCATATATGTTCCTAAACATGTGTCGTATACTAGTTAACTTGACCATCTAGATGATTAGTCCCTTAATTAATTTGGCCGTCTATGCGGTGAATCTCTCTTGTGTAAAAAATAGTCATCTTATGACATGACATGACATGTTGCCTTTCGAATTGGTTATAATTTAGAGATTTTAAATTTAAGCTCCACATGATTTTAGATCAATAGCCATTAAGTTGAATTTAATTACTAGTAGTTTGCTAATCATAATTTGAAAATGATGGCTTAGAAAATATTGAAACAAATGATATTATAAGGAATTTTATAAGTCAAAAACCTAAGAAAATATTTTTTATGATGAATTTTTTTTTTTTATATGAGTATCATATTGCGTCTTTATCTGCGTAAAGGGTCTATTTTTATTATTTCTCCCTAAGCATTTTTTTTGTCAGGTCTAGCCCTGATAATGGTTATACGTTAATCTTTATATACCATGAATTGTTTAACAATTCAATGCTTATGCTTAGGTTTCAATAATATCATTATATTAATTGAGTTGTAACATATATCTTTCTTTCATAACTAGAATAAGAACCTGTAGAAAAAAAGTATCTTTGAGCGAAAGAGAGAGAATTTGAGAAACTATTTATTTAACCATCTTTATCTTTATAAACTATAATAGCAAGGCCAGATGGCCCGAAATAGAAAATTTTATTTTTTAGTTTTTTTAATATTCCATTTTTAGAAATAATTTTTATTGATGTTATGTCATAATTATTCATTAATATTTTTCAATCAATCAATTAATTTCGGACTTTACAATTGCAAAATTCTTGTCAATAATTAATAATAATTATTATTCTTATTTTACATTGTTTTGTGCCTATAAATTATGTGCCGAATATCTAAACGAAACACAAATACTCATTTTGCATTTTGCTGTTATGAACGAGGTCAAAAATAATGTCTACACTTATATTTACGACCTGGATTTCTCAATCACCATCAGCTCCGTTGAAAATCTCAAGAATCCAGTGGATGTGCATGCATGACCGCCTACACATTGCCACTGCTCTCAAGCATGGCCACATCAGGCTTTTTTTTTGTTATATATGGATCATGTATAGAACAAGTGCTCATATTATATGTACTTCATCATCATGTATGATCTGATGATGTATGTTATAGTATTAAAGATTAATATGTTACCACAAATTAAGCATTTGTAATATTCAATATTGATTAATTAATTGAAAAATATTGATGAAAAATTAATATAATAAATAATAAAAATTATTTCCAAAAATGAAATATTAAAAAAACAGAAAAATGAGATGATGTATTTCTCTAGTAATTTAATATTGTAATTGTTGTTTAATAAAACATATTTGTCGCATTTTCTAGTATTTCACGTGTTCTAATATTTAAGTATTTTAGCTATAAATTAAGCATTTGCAAATTATTTAATTTACTACATAATTTTTTTTTCAAAATGCAATACGAAAAATTAAAATAAAATTGGAATCAACAAAAAATAGAAAATGAAATACAAAAAAAGTAATGGTTAGACTTTATTAAAGAACACACACAAACAAGTTGTGTAGTCTGTAGCATTACCCTTTATATTAGGCCACTAATTAAAGCTCACAAAACTGGTAGTATAAAATATAAAAACCCTAAAAAGTTAAACTAAAATCAGCCGCTCCTCCTCTATTCTTCGTCTTCCAGGTGATATTCTTATTTCCTCCATTTTTTCTGTGTTCGAAATATGCAAATACACAAGGACCTCGATGCAATTTTCTGAACATTATGCGTTCTTCTACAGTGCAAACGCAAAATTGCGTTTTTACTGTGCATCTGCTGCTTCCAAACGCAATTTGAGTATGCTTTTGAAGTTACACTGGGGTGAAATCTGCTCAAAATAGTGGAATGGCGTCGGTTGGAGATGCTCTAACTTCATTTAGTCCGAATTTGGACTTGTTTGCCATCACTCTCGGCGATGGTCGAATTAAGGTGCGCTCGTTTTTTTTGCTTTACACTATTTTTTATTGCAAAAAATTGTGCAGAATGATAATTTTTACTGTTTGTAGTGTTCTTGAGTTTTGGATTATGATATTTAGCTAAACGTGCTTTTAGCTCAGCGCTAAAAAAACGTAGTCTTTTTTTTTTTGTTATGCAGAATCTGTTATTTTTTTATTTGAAAACTTTGGTGGTCTCAGTTTATGAGCTTCTGTAGTGTATTAATGCTTTGAGTTAATTAGTTTCCATTCATAATTGTATCATCATTATTTGATGTAATGCTAATATATAGTTCTTACGTGCCATTTTTTGTGGGCAAAGTAGTTGAGGAGTTAGGTTTTGAAGTTGTAGTATAGTTTCAAAATGGGAAATTGTTAGGTTTGGATTTGCTTAATGATTTAGGTTGCCAAATTTACAGATATGGAACACTGGAAAGGGACAGGTCCAGACTGAATTTGCTGATCTTGCTTCAACAGAGTCGACGGGTATCTTTGGGAACCAGGAGGGAGGGCACCTTTCTATGGATTATACATGTATGAAGTGGTTTTCACTGGAGAAAAAGGTCTGGTTTTTCAGCATTTTACTTATTGTTCTTTTTATCAAAGCATACTAGCTTCTATATAATATTCTACATTGTTGAACTATCGTGTTCAGAAGAAAAGAAAGCTTGGAAGTTCCCTGTTGTTGTTGGGGACTGGCGGAGGGGATGTCCTGGCGTTAGACGTGTCTGCTGGCCAGTTGAAATGGAGGGTTAACGATTGTCATCCAGGGTGAGTTTCAATATGCGAGTTACTTTAATCTTTGATCTATTTCGTTTTCATGCGATACATCAAGAATTTGCTTCTAGGGAGTATGATAGGACATTGTTAATTTCGTCTTTGAATAGGATGGTTTGCCCTTTGCGATTTAAGTGTCCAAATATCAATACTACCTTGTTAGTCTTTCAACTTTTTAATTTCATTAAGAAGATTCCACTCTCAGAATTTAAGTGTGTTTACTTTAGCTTTGTAAAATGCGATTGTGATTCGTTTTGTTTATATTTCTATAATGGTTAAAGTAGGAAAATAAAGTGACGGTTGCAATAATTGAAATAACATCATTGAGTGAACCTTGTTGTTGTGCTTCCATTTACGACGTCTGTGAATTATGCGTATATATAAACGTGTCTCTGTGTGCCAAGGGAAGATACAGACTCTTGACGAGTAGGCTAATCACTTATCTGCTCCTCTATTAAAACGTGTAGGGGTGTCAGTGCTGTTTCATTTCCTGTGCATGGATCACACATTTACACTACGGGTGCAGATGGAATGGTTTGTGAGATCGATTCAGTGTCAGGGAACTTGTTAAATAAGTTTAGGGCTGCTTCAAGGGCGATATCTTCTTTAGCTATCTCCCCAGGTATTTCCCATATTCGTTGTTTTAGTACTGAAAAGTTTTAATGTTATCTTGCCGGTTTTTATGCTTAAAAAATGAGATGATACTGTGATGTATGGACGGGTTTTAGGTAACTTAGGTTTAGAGATCTTTGTATATACCGAAAATAGGATGTCAAATATATAGCACTGTACAGTTTTCGTGTTCATGATTTATGAGTAACTGGTTTACATTTTTCCTTTTAAAAATATTTTTGCAATGTTTGTATAAGTGATTTTAAGAATTGTTATTCTCCCTTGTTACTAATTCCTGGTTGGTTATTGCATTAAATCAGATGGGACAATGATAGCAGCTGCGGCATCTCAGTTAAGGATTTTCAATTCTTCAAGCCACAAAAAGCTGCAGAAATTTCCTGGCCATCCTGTGAGCTTATAGTTTTTTTTCCTACGAAAAATTAACTTCAGTTAAATTATTGTGTCCTTATGCTGTCTATTTCTTTCACTTCTCCGTCCTTTTGTTTTACTAATTATTCACAATTTTCCATTTCTAATAGGGGGCTGTGAAATGTATGATTTTCTCCGAAGATGGTAAATATGTGCTCTCGTCAGCTTTAGGAGAACGATATATTGCCATTTGGGAAATTGATGGTAGCAAAAAAAAATCTGGATCTGTTGTCCTTGCAATGGATCACCCTGCTATATTCTTGGATAGCAAGTATGTCAACACTGGAGATGCAGATGATGCCGGTCTATGTGTTTTAGCTATATCAGAAATTGGTATTTGTTATTTTTGGCATGGGAAGACCATTGATGAGTTGCGCAATTCTAAACCAACGAAGATATCTGTATCTTCTGATGACGAAGTTCTACAGAAGCACAAGGGGGCAATTCCTAATGTATTTGCTGGAAAGCTACAGAATGTTTCTATGCCTGCATCTGGTCATGTGTTCCTTGGTTATGGTTTGCTTATAAAACCAACGTTCGAAAAAGTTCTGGTTCAGTCTGGGACAGACATAAAGTTAAATGTTTCACAAGATGGTATCCTGTTACCAATCAACAAATCCCAAAGATCTAGGAAAACATCGCACATCCGTAGTGAAGGCAAGTCTGAGCTCTCTCTCTCTCTACATATACATAATTATATATCCTTATTTCGGTGACAGATGTTGATTACCACATGGTTTCGATTAGATGTTTCAATAAATAAGTAGCATGTTGAGATATAAATTATTTTCTTCTGGACCATCTATTAGGTATTGTTTCTGGGTGAACCATATCTTATCTGGTTTCCTCTTGATTTGTTCCTCATGCAGCAGTTACAGTTTCATTATTAGCGTACATCACGGTTTGCGGTCTTGGTCTTAAGTAATCTACATCCTTGGTTATCGTATTTGTGATTAAAATTATGTACATCATCACCTTCAGTTTGATTCTAATGTTGCATCTGCTTGCTTGTCTTTATCAAACTTGGTTTTATTAAATCTTGTTGCTATCTTACCCATAATACATTTGTACCTTTGTGGTATTAACTTTTTATGTATATATATTGAACAGTTACTGCTCTGGATCGCTCAAACATAGACGGTGCATTAGGTCCTGTGCCTAAGATGTTTGATCTGGTTGACGAAAAAAGTGAAATTAAGCCCATGGGAGTCAAAGGTATGCTTCAGGAATTGATCCCCGTCTCTTATTAGTATATTGTGTCATTAGTTTGCAAAAATATGCTTGTTTTCTACCTATATCACAAAAGTTCCCTTGCAAATTATAATAGAGTCAACCGAATAAAAGCAATCAAATCTCTTTTGGCAATTTGGTGTTGTGTTCGAGTCTGTTATGAGAGTCTGCATGAATGTGCCTCAAATCTTCTGTCAATATTATTGCCCAAATATAGCCTTGTATCTGAGCTTGTAGACACACCCTGTATCCCTAAAATTAATCAAGCAAAATCAATTGGATAACGTGAACCCATTGTCTAAAATTATGTGTTATTTGACTCTCCGATTAAAATGAAAGGGAAGTACATTCTTATCTCTTATGACTAAGTATGTTTTTTGATTGGACTCCCCAATACTCATTTCTCGCAAGGATCACATAGTGATTATGATTGTCTAAAGTTCTTGCTTTTTGTGGTTGTTTCAACTGTCGTGATCAAGCAATATAGTCTGTGACATAGGCGTTCCATGATGCTTGTCTCTCTGTAAATAATTTGAGAGGAACAGATACACAATGGCGATCAGACTTATGTTAATGTATGATGCAGAAAAAGATGAGTTAGACTCTGTCACTCTGTGCATGGAGGATCAGCTGAGATCTTTAGGGATACTTGGCAGTACGGATGATAAATTGAGTTCGACATTGTTTTCTAAATGCTTGAAGGGCATTGATCTTGATTCGAGTACACCACCTAAAAAGGTTTTCTTTCTGATGAAATTTTAAGGTTGTTTCTGTTCCCGATATCGGGATATAGTAAAAATAAATTTGTCCTTGACTGTATAGGTGAAGGCTGCTGTTTTGTCCCTGGAACCTAGTGATGTATTTGACCTGTTGAAGGGATTGGTGGACGCCTGGCAATCAAGGTATGATAAGATAAAGAAGAATATTTCATTTGAGTCTAAATATTCATATATATAGTTCTTGCACTTGTGAACTGTTTCCCAAAATTTGCAGAAGAACAAGACGTACACGTTTCATATTTCGTCTTCACCTTAATACTGTTACTCTTTTGCCAGATCTCACAGCAGCAAGCATGTTCTCCCTTGGATATGTTGTATATTGGTCTATCACAGTGGTTACATCAAATCGAATGAACCAAAACTTCTTGATTCCTTATACAAGGTAGACTGATAAATATTACTCTCAAAATATCCAGGATTTTTTTCTTTTCCTTCTGCTCTCTCTCTCTCTCTCTCTCACACACACACACACACACCTACAAACATAATAGAATTGCTGAATATTGTGCATTCCTTTTTATGCTATTGATGTTGGGCTTTCTGGGTTATGACTCACTTTGTGCATATTCCGTCTTCAGCTTGCCAAAGTCAAAGCACCAGCAATGAACTCTTTACTCCAATTATCTGGTCGTTTTCAACTCGTGTCTGCTCAGGTAAATCTTTTGAATTCAGTTTCAACCAAATTTCCCTTGGATGTTTACTGTATGTTAAATGAGCTTTGCTCAACAGATTGACAAGGCGGCGAACAACAAGAGTCTTGTCTTAGAACGTGATGAGCAAGATGATGAAAGTGAAGATGAAGATGTTGATGAAGTTGTTTATGGAGTTGATGATGATTCTCAGACGGGCAGTGATAGTGATGATTAGACGTGTTTGTAATAGAAAGTAAGCACTTCACTCCAAATTTTGTCACTATTGTAATATGGAGTTTTTCCATTCATAGGGAAACAGTTTTGTTATCTCAATATTGACAACATTTCTACTATAACAGCATTTTTTTTTTCGATTTACAAGTTCTTTAAATATTAATGTATATTTGTTATGCTGGAAGACATGAATTTCGGTCGTAGTTGCTAATTAGAATGCAATTAATTATATATTGGAATGAGGACTCTTTTGCTTGTTTATTACTTGAAATGTTTGAGAATATAAAGATGAAACTAGGAAAAATATATACTACACAGAGGTATATTTACAATTTACAACTCATTTATACTCTTTAGCGCATCATCAATAGCAACATTAACGTGTATTTTGCACGTAAAAAGAATAATTCTGATAAATAAATTTTGATGAGTACACTTTATATTTTCATTCTTATTTTTACAATTTATATAGGGTTAATTTAGCATTAATCCATAAATATTCTCAGAATTTCGGAATTTCCCATATACTATGAAATTGGTCCCTAAAATACATACTCCTATATTCCACGAAGCTCCCTATTCAGCCACAAATGTGTGCTTCCATGGACCTCTGTCCGACTTCAGACACCCTCCTTCGTTCTTACAACAACACCTCCCCCCCAAGAATTCGGGCAGCTCGCTATAACCAATTCAAAATACGCGACAAAATCATCAAAACTGGACTGACTAATGAAATCACAACACAACAATACATATATAGTTATGCAGCTCTACTTACCTTTGATCAATCAACTCAAGCAATTTGCTTTGATACTTGCTGCCAATAACCTACATTTCAAGACAAACGCCCCTTTAATTCATTTGAGTACAGAAAGGTACAAGCATCTGATGCAGCTGTGGCACGTACCTGAATCTTGGACACTGTTTGAGGGTCGAGGAAGCACTTGACAACGTTCCAAAGCAACTTAAAGCCGGGACTAGCATTCACAATAACCATTTGAGAAAGAGTCTGCAATTTTGCACCATATTATATACACTCTTGGTTACAGTTATGAGCTAAATCAAAATAATGCATAGATTTTGAGACGCACCTCAGGATAATTGTCGTTATAAATCTTGCGAAGCTGCAGAAGAACCTTTTGAACTGGACTAGTGAAACTCTTGAAGCTCTGAACATGTAAACAAAACCCAAATTATTCATGAATTAATTTCTTGGAGAAGAGAAGAGTAGAATGCCATTGACTTACCACACCTTCAACATCAAGAATGGCCATGCTTCGATTAATGTGCTTGTTTGCAGCTGCAGAGCAGGCAGGGAATCTGATTGTGAGAGTCTTCTCATGCTGCTGTGTTTGGTACTTTACATAACGTTCGAGTGTGGTCACTTTCATGAGTTTCTCCACGTCAAGCTTCCCCAATCTTTCGATGTAGACAGGCCTTCCCGACTTGTCTACACCGTGATAACCATGGGGGTAGTATTCTTGAACTTTGTATAACTCCTTATAATCCATCTCCTGAACATAAACACAAACAGTTTGCAGGCATAAGGAAAAAAAAAAAAAATCAGACTCCAATATGATCAAAACAAATTTGCCATTATTTTGATCTTTTCTAGAGAAACATAGAATTGGATCAAATATAATTCTGCTAATACCACATAAAAGATGTTTATAAATTTCAATTGCATCAAGAAACCAAGATCATTTTCTTTACCTATATACGCACCACGAAATTATCCACCCAAAATAATCTAACTATCCAAATGTATAGTAAGCTGACTGATTATATAAGAAATTGGATATAAAAAATATATAAGTCTGGATTCACCTTCACGACGGAGCTGGTGCTGAAGTTTTTCATCCAATCTGCTGAATTTACAAGCTTGCAAAAGTCTGCAGATTATATTTTAGGTGAAAATCATGATAAAATTTAATGATAAAAACTAAGAAAATGCAAATAAACACGGTCTCAAATTGATTATGAAAACTAATTTGCTAAAATTAATTGCTCTCACTGACAAACTGCTAAGAATCAAGCCAGAAAAATCGATTATGTTCAACCGGAAAACGGTGAAAAAAGCAAAACAGAAAAATGAAGAAAGTTGTACATTTTTAATGGAGTTGATGGAATCAAAAAATTGCGCAGTTTTGCAAACGAAATTTAAATTGAGGCGGCGGTGGTGGGTCCCGCCCACCACGTGGCGCGATACTGTTGGTGTGGGGTTCGCCTTTTTGGCGGGAATATGCCACCCGGAAAACCGAATATTGGTGTTGGTACCTTTGCTTAGTTTGCTTGTACGTAATTGCATACCTCAGTGGCGCTCTCAACCTTTCTGATTCATGTAATTAGTGTTTCATTTTATTTTCCTTTATTTTTTATTTGTATATTTTATTTATTTTGTCACTGTCATGCAGAAACGTCTGCTAGTAATTAGATGCTTGTTATGATTATATAATAAGTGAACGTTAGTTGATAGCTCTAGATTATTCATCGCGTATAGTATTAATTAGTAATTATCTAAGCAAAAAATGAAATATAACATAATCAGTTAATCTAAATTTGTAGTGATTCAAGTAGATAGCCGTAGAATTTTAAATTTTTTTGTAATTAATCTAAATTTCAAAGACAATCACCTCTCCATAATTTATTTTTGTTATTAAGGCGACACCGGTCACTAAGAGCATCCATAATGGTTGCGCCTCTTAGAGGCGTGATACGATGTGGTCCCACCATTACGCCTTGTGTTGCAATGGTGGGGCGTGATAGAAGTTGTGATAGAATTAGTTTATGAAAATTCATTTTTTTGATTAATTAAAAAACGAAAATTACATTAATTTAAAAAAAAAACAGAAAATTACATTAATTAAAAAAATTGACATAATTTAAAAACTTACTCCCATCCTCTTCGTGCCTTGATCTCCGCCACCACCCTCATATGCATATTGAATTGCTCCGACTTCATTCTCGACATGTCTTTGTAAACGATCTTCATGTCGAGAGCATCGCGCTTCACCTGGGCAGACTCGCCTCAGCCATAGAGTGCTTCGCCGTTGCAAGGCGAGTGTGGCGTTTGTGGCGTCCATCCAGGTTTGTACTTCGGAGGAGATAGTCTTCGTTTGCTTATTTATTCCCTTGGCCGCCTTTTGGCCCGTAGGGCGGGTCGACACGTTTTTTTCTGATCGATGCCACGAATTACATCACACATTTCCTCCGCCTAAATTTGAGCGATGATGTCGGTTTCTTCAACTGTATAATTATGGCACTTCATTTTCTCGGTCTTCACTTCGCGCACTCTAGGCTCGGATTGCGTCAAGACCCGCCGGCGATAGTACGGTCCCAAGAGATCGGGGCACCAAGAAGACGGAAATGGATTATTGGGATCCATTAGAAAAAACAAAGTGGAAGATGAAGATGAAGTAGAGAATGATGGTGAATTTGGAGATGAAATAAGGTATATTTATAGGTGTAAATTAGACTAAATAAAATAAAAAATATATATATTTGAAAAAAACGTTCAAATGACTGTTGCCGGCAACGGCCCTATTTTTTTCGCCGACTAGCCGTTGGGCTCTCCTTTCTTCAAATTCAGATTTTATTTATTTATTTATAATAGGGCGTCGATCGAACCCAGCGTGATGGAATGAGCTGTGGCTCGACAAGAGCGTCCCGACAACGGTGGGGCGCAATGCTCCGGCGTCTCGAGCTCACGATATTTTATGTATGGTGGCTTTTCTTGGCCGATTTTAAACCCGAGATGCTAGCTCTAAGAAAAATTTAGATTCGCTCTTGTCAGCACTAATTCGAGTAATCAACTATATTCGTCATAAATACTATTATTCTTAAATCAAATATGCATTATGGTGTACAAATCAAAAGGTACATACTCGCATAATGGTGTACAACCGCTTCAACACAATTAGCTATGTCACATTGGACCGTTTGCTCTTTATATTTCCATCTCGTATTTCATTTATAATGTGATCACTCATATAACTAGAGTTGACCTCGTCTATATTTCTATCTCGTATCTCATTTTATAACATTATCACCCATATAGCTAGAGTCGGCAACGAGGCCAAAATCCACATCCCCGTGACGACTAACTGATTATAGCTCCAAACATGACAAGAACTTGTTCTCCCTACAAAGGCTATAATGTGGGCATGGGTAAACTCTACACTATTACAAAGTGCAGTATAACTACATGTTGTATGTACAAATACAATGAAACACAATTTTCAACAATATATTAATGAAAATAATGTATAAATGAAAATCATGAATCTGCAAATTAAATGTAAGTACTCAATTAGTCATGCAACTTCTCTTAAGAAAAACTAATTAAGAATTGAGCAAGAGGCACAGCAGCAACACAATTTGTTGTCATGGAAGCAATAAAATTAAGATCAGCTATAAGCGCAGGAGAGTCAAATGTATTAACATACAGAATTTAGCAGTACACATTGAAGTTTATATATACATGACACGAAACGAGCTTTTTATATACTTATTGGAAGGCCAAATACAGTTGATTACTCAAAAGTTTGGCTGACCAGTGTGATCTCTATGTACAAAAGCTATCCCACTGCAGTCCCTGAAACCAGAAGCACAAACAAATGCACTGTTACATATCATGGCTTTGTATCGAGACGAGCACTTGTAGCTACACGGGCAATACCTACAAGTTCCATATGGAGAGAATACGACATTGATTGACTGTATCATGCCCAGTTCCTCTTGGATCGAAGCTGAGTGAGCTTGTCTCTCCACAAGGCTACATTAAACCGTCACAGTTATGTTATGCTACAGAAATAACTTTGATAATTTACCAACTTTTAACAAACTGCAAAGAAAAAGTTCTATAAGTGGTATAGTCTTTTGCCAATGGCAATCATTATTTCTCAATTTACCGGTTTATCAAGCAGTTTAAACAATTGTGGGAATGCAAAACTAGTTGTTAGTCTTGGAAGGAAAACTCTTGGAATAGTAATACGTTTTAATTTAAATCACGAAATCGAGTACCTGCATCCCTGTATCGTTCTTCAACAGCAGCAATTAACATGTTGCGCACTAAATTGAATTCTTTCGTCTGAATGCATGGCTGTCCAGTTGGTCTGCATCGATAATAACACAAGTAGTGAGATTATTAGCTCATGGATAATCAGATTACTTATTTAGATACATGTGTTTGCAAGTATCAGAAAAGTAGTCAATCATTTGATTTTCTAGTGGCAGAATTGGGAATCAATTTTCGTTTCCTCCTTTGTGGTCGCCAATGCATAGTCGTTACCAAATAAATCGAGATCTTGTTAGTTAGTAAGGATTAGAATCCTCCCTATTTTGTTCAATTTCTTTATAATTAGAAGAAACAATAATCCATAAACAGCTCAAGTTGTTTCTTAAGATCCAAAAGACATCCATTCTCACAGCACGATATAGTAAGTCTTGTCCTGAAAGTGCGTATATTACTCAGACGAGGAAGATTTACTACCTATCCAGTTGAGTGAAAAATGGGCCATCTGATGACGAAATCTGTGCCGACACCTTTTCAGATTCAACAACCTTCATGCCATCACTATATGCCAGCAACTTGTTGACTTGTATCGGCACCTGGAAGCAATATAATACACATTAGCAAAGGCAGTTGTTTTTACAGCATTAAAACCAGATAGTCCATAAAATTATTATTTTTTAGATAAAACAATATTAGCAAATCCAAGTAAAAAGAGTCGAATACCATCAACAGAGAGAAGCAATGCCAAAAGAGAAAGAAAGAAAGAAGGGAGTTACTATGTTCCGATTTGTCTAGACGTAGGGGTATCTCATCCACAAAATAAAAAGTTAAGTTTAAATTTGCTGATTCGTAGCTCGTCACAGAAAATGAAAAAAAGTAGTCTTAAGGCTATAACAGAAAATACATCTCTTGGTACAGATACTTTCTCGTCCAAACATAAAAAAGCGAGGGACTTGACCCATCGCAATTTTGCATCATTACCTTGCATCTCACAGCTATGTTAATGGCATCTGAGGGCCGAAGATCAAAGCATAAGGTCTCCGCTTCATTATCCAACTTCAATCACCACAAATATTTATCAGTGAAAAGTATTATGAAATCTGCCAATAATTCTTCATTATATTCAACAACAAGGCCGAGTATTCCACAGTTTCAGCACGACTAACAAGGTAGTTTACCTTTGCAAGGTGTAACTCAGCAAAGTACGCCTCGTGCACCCTCTTGGTGACACGTACAAATTTTACCTGGAAAAGAGGCGCGCAAAGCATTTCAAGGCGTAAGCTTAAAAAAACTGGTTCTGGGACGGAAAAGTGGAAGCTAGTATAAGTCTTCAACTCACTGTGTATCCCATTTTGTCGATCATATCCTTCAGCACTTGATACATAGTCGGTCTAGCCTGAACAATGAGAACCATTAATTAGCTATGATCGAAAAGAAAATTCGTGCGGAAGAAATTCCCTAATTCTGGTAGCTTATAGAGAAACAGAAAGTGTACACATACAATTTGTACGTTACGCACAGCTGCCATGAGGAGCACACTCGGCATCTCCACTGAAACACAATCCACGACCGCAATGAACAAAACAAGACTTGAAAGACTAACTTTGCAATCACTATAAGACTGAGACAATACTATACACATACAAACAATTATAGGGAGAAGAAGCCCAGTTCCATCTTCCATCTTCAAGACGATTGCAGGATGTGGAGCGTAGTCCGGCAGATGGCCTCCCTGAGGGTTATTGTGAGCACATCTCATATACTTGCCGTCTCTCATCTTGATCATGAAACCGTCTGGGCCACTTCTCACCTCAACTATTCGAAACATATAAACACGCACAATTATTGGCAATTTCTCAAGTGAAGGATAGTTAATAATGATTAAACAAGGCATCAGTGCACACGGTTGACATAAAGAACGATTTGCACTTAAAAATTTCACATCCGATGAAATGTAGAAAAATGTAGTCTCATCTTTAGCATATCATTCACAATACACGAGCACATAGACTACGGTTCTGATAGAGCCCAACGAGAAGCAAAAAAAGAAACAAAAGAAAGGGCAAAAACAGAAAAAATATAATTACCAGCTTCAACCACACTTGAATTCACATAATCTGCATTTTTCTCACTGAAATTTTCTGCCATGCTACCATTACCATCTGATGATGAACTAAAACTACTCCGAATTGGTCTGCAATTCCTCAAATTCTTTCGATAACTAACATTAGCCACGCCACCGTTAATCCCCTTCACCCCCCAGAATCCACTTCTGATCAATTTAGCTTTTAGCAGAGGCGAATCAACGGGTACGGAGTACGCTCCAGTTTGTTTTGAATGAGCTACAGGACAAACTACCGGGCCTTGTATCGAAGCCATCTCAAATCTTTTCAAATGCACCTGAGAATTAATCAACGAAGGTCACAACCATATAATGCACAAACACACATCACAGAGCAACTGAAGTTTAGCTAAAAAAACTGTGATATTTTGAAAATACTATTGATAAATCATTCAGAACAGACTGTGGAATCTACAACTGCAGCTTTTATCTATCTTCACAGATTTTACAGAGTTCACTTAATGCATAAATTATCAAAACACATAGAAAATCTTCACAGATTAGTGTCATATAAATATTTTAAAATAACGAAAGCAGGTCTGAATTTCAAACAGTGGAATTTTTCTAAATAGAATCGTCATGAAGCTTGTCAATTCTAACCTGAATTCAGGAATTATGTGGGCCTTACATTAGTGATGATGATTATACAAGAGAAAATAAAGATGCAATCTTTCAGTTTCTTGTTCATGAGTAAAGCGATAATATCATCACAAACAACAAATTGCAGCCTACTAATGAGTGATACACACTCAATCATATAAGTCAACAAACATAGAATTTCAGTTAATTTGTTCCTCAAATTTGCAAAATCTCAAACAGTCAAACATGGCTCTTTATTCTTAACTTATAGAACAAGAAATACTATTCAACTGGATTCCAAGAGACCATCAATCACAACAAAAATCAAGGAAAGTTCTTCCTCTCTCTCTCTCTCTCTCTCTAAACTGTATCTGATACTTTACCTGAAGAAATACACCTGATCTTCCTCGAAAGAGGTTGAAGAATCAAGAGAAGAACCCACAAGAAACAGGAGTGACCAATTCCAAGATCACAAATTTCCAAATTTTATCTGATTAAAGAGAGGCAAAGAGAGAAGGGATCAAGAATTGATGATGGGAAAAAAAGAGAAAAGTGGATAAAGGGAAGAAGAAGCGGTGTGTCAGAGAGTGTAGAAGAAGATAAGGGTTCACTGAAATAAATATACTATTTGTTTGTTCTGACATTTTAATCAGAGCATGAGATTATGACTTCACGCAATAGGTTGAAATTTCTCTCTCTCTCGCTCTCTCTCTCTCTCTCTCTCTCACACACACACACATTTTCTGCTAGGCGGATGTTGATGTGCCCAAAGACGGATGTACCCTTTGCATACATGAAATGAATTTCAGAAAAATATCTTCACGCAGATATTTTTATTCAAATAGTTTTCCCTTTCCTAGTCATTAGTATTTCTTTTGTTCTTGAAGATTTTTTATTTTCATCATCCATTAGATTAAAAGTTCAATTAAAATCGGGCGGCTTTCAGCTGGTGTAGATAAATTATCATTTCTATTATTGGAGTTGGTTTTTGGCGATTGAAAAGAGAATATCATATCAAAATCAATCTTATTCTTCTCGTAGTATTTTTTTATATGAGAAACTCGCTTTAAATTCAATATGTTATTTAATTTTTTTATTTGCTGCAAACATGATAATTATTCAAATATTGGGATAATTTTACTACATTTTAAAATTTGAGATAGATTTGATAAAAATCCGAACACAATATAATATTAATCCTAACTAGTATAACAATATTTGTTGGGATGATCTCAAAAAAAATATACTCCCTCCGTCTCCAAACATTTGCAACAATTTCCTTTTTCGGATGTTTTCCCCAAACATTTGTCACTTCCATTTTAAGTAATAGAATCCACACATTTCATTTTAATTTGAATTTTATTCCACTCATAATTACCTCACAAGTGAAATTCTTATTACACTCACAATACATCCTACCGATTAAGACAACAACTTTTATTATAAAATCTGTGCTGAAAATAGGAGGAAGGAGTATATGTGTGTATATATATATATATTTGTTAGGATAAGAAGAAAATGGATGTGGTTGGATCTAAATTTAGTTAGTTTCTTCTTCTGTTTTCTTATGAAATTAGGCGAGGGTGTTAATGACATTGTGGGTGAGGAGGAGATGACGTCATCCAAGAGGTAGCTGATAGCAACCGCACCGCCGGCGGCGAAAGTGCCACGTGTATAGCAAATATGGATAAGGAGTGATACTCTCTCTCATCCGCAAATTATCTTCCAAGATTCCCTCACTTGATCAAGCCATAGGCCTACAAAATGTCCCCACAAAAAAAATGACATTTTCTTACAAACATTCTCCAGCTCCAAATAAATATTTTACATAGAAATAAAATTTTATCTTTATATCAAAATTCTACAAAATATTAATGTTAAATCTCATTTTTAACGGTAAGAAATTAAAAGATTAGAAGTGTAATAGTTGGAAATTAAAGAAAAATAATAATTGAAGGAGAAAGAGTAAATTTATTTACTTTATTAATGTACGAATTTTAAGATAATGGACACTTATTCTTGGACAGATGGACTAGTTACTAATCAGTAACAACTTTTACAGGCGATACTAATTTATAATTTTAGGATCATTGTTCGGTAATTTTAGATTGAAATATTATTTTTTTTCATTTTTATAATTTTGGAGAAGTTGGAACTCTTTTTAGCTTTCCTTTTTCACAATTTAACTAGCAGGAAGAAGAAAGGTGTGTGTGTGTCATATGATCCATATATTTCATCATTAATTTGTATCTATGCACTCTAAAAAGGTGAAAACATTTATTTGAAGTTGTTAAATTACAAAAAAAACATATACAAATTTATTAATCAGTTAATAAATTTGACCCTACAGTCAAGTTACACAAAAAGTCCCATATAATTTATCACAAAGACTTGAGCACGATTGATCGCACGGTGCAATTGCATAAAAACTAACAATCATCTTGAAAAAAAAAGTAAAAATTATTCTAAATAAAAGCGACAATTATATTTTTACTCTTTAACTAGTTAAAATGCCAAGTAATAAAGAAAAGTAACAATTATCCTTAAAAAAAGTGACAATTCAGATCTAACAGCAAGATGAAACCAACCTCATCCAAGTCCACTTCATAATTATAAGTACAGATGTGGCAATAGAACTTGATAATTATAGGATTATTAGGGTACTTCAAGAATGTAGCTGCTACTTTCACCAATTCTGTACATTTCGAAGCTTCGCGCAAAAATCTTTGATAGACTTTTTTTCTTTTTATGAAAAATTTGTTTTTTTTTTAAGATCTTTTTATGAAAATATTAAAGGCCTAGGATAAATTTCCCCTACATAGGGCCGGAAGGGATTCGTTATTTTGTTTTACCATCAACAAGTCTACTCTAATAAAGCCTAAAAAAAAAAGAAGAGTGTACTCTAATAAATAAATTTCCAGCTCGTTCTCTTTTGGCCTAGATTAATTAATAGTTTAACACCTCTAACTAGATACTCCCTCCATCCACTTATAATACCCCTCTTTCCTTTCTTTCCATCTGTTGATAATATCTCATTACTAATAATGAAAATAATTAACTCTTCAAAAATGATGAAACCTACCATTTTCTATCTTTTTACCCTTGTTCCTTAATAACCGTGCTCAAAAAGTAAGGGAACATTATCAGTGGGACAGAAGGAGTATAAAAGATTTGAAATAATTATTCTTAAAACTATAAATATAAAATATAGGATAAAATGGATTGGCTTATATTTATTTTACTTTTTTAGAAAAACAGACTCTAGGATATTTAATGTACAAGATACCATGTCTGAGATAGGGTTTGAGCAACAGCACTCAAGTCTTTGTGTTCTATTTACATAATTTTTCACCAACTTCAACCATAATTATTAATATCCCCAGCCACCCATAACCCCACAATTTATGTTTACACAAGGAAAGGCCTAAATCCAATTAAATCTAGTAATTAAGTATGTAGGCTGTTCAAAGAATACAGTTAGCAACTTTTGCATATCCTCATCTAATGACAAATACACTTCCAAAAGTAACACTTCTATTTCCCATGCTTCTTAAGAGACATGATTAGATTAATTGAATTGAATCGAATCACATAGACAAATACACGCTGCAGGAATGGCTACAAGGAACTTGCCAGCCTTCACCAGATTTGAACCTCTCACTCAGCGAAACTCAAAACCCCGTTCCTTGTCGTTCCAATTTGGTCGCTCTCGATCATTCACTAAGTTTGCAGTTGCGTACGTATGGGTGGTCATACTTTATGTACTTGGTCCAATATGGCTTGTACTTCGTCATTGCCAATTCTAACCAGGGTTTCATGTTCCCATTGTAATGTACAACGGCTGCATTCTCTATTTCCGTCTTATCAATGCTCGGATTGTAACCCAAACCGAGCACATGCCATGACTTGTCGAGCGGATGAGTGAGCCCGTAAAAGGTGATCAGACCTGGAGGTAGAGTCCCAAGCTTCCACAGCACCCTGTCTTCATTCTAACACCAACAACAACAAAAAGAAACAAAGGAACATTGAATCACGCATCGTTCTTATCTATGTTACAAAAACTCTCAGAAACAAAGAGTACGAGCAACTTCGTCATAGAAAGGGAGAACACGAAACATACACGTGGAACTAGCATTTGCTAGCTTGGCGTAACAAGTTATTTTTATCTTTCCCAAGCCTTTTACCATTTAGCAATTACTTTTTATTTCAACGTAATTTAACTAGAAAATCATACCCCTCCCCCACCAACACAAACACACACATATATAGAAACAATAATAATAATTAGTAAAAGGAATACAAGTCGTACCATATTCTGCCATTTGTGGTATATACCAGTTATATCCTTCTTCTTCCACTCCTTTAGATCGAACATGTTCATTCCATATGCCCACCCACAAGCATTGGGATCAAAGCTCTTAGCAATGTGAGGATTGGAGAAGTTTAGATATTTGTCGAATCTATGGAAGCTTTCACCACAGGTTTCAACTGCACCATTTACTTTCCCATGGAGATCTACCAACCACAGCCCGGTCAAGTCTTTCTGAACAACAATGTCGTCATCAAGGAAAAGAATTTTATCCAACTTTGGATACACCTGTGGGAGATAGAACCTTAGATGGTTAAGCATTGAAAGATACTTCGGGTTCCTGTACTTCAGGTTAGAGGAACCAGCAGAAAGTGTGGTAGGATGAGCCGCCTTGAAATAGTATTCTTTCATTGCAGCAGACTCCAATTGACGTAGAACAGGACAATAGGATGAGTTCAGCCACTTGAATTCATCTACATTTTCAACATGGATGGTAGCTTTACCCGGGGGATTCAAGAGAAACCACATATTCATTGCACCAAAGTTCAACTTATCAGTAACAAGATGGAAAACATGTTTCCCAGGGTCCTACAAGTCAAAAAAATGCTTTTCTTAAGGAACAGAAGTGAAATGTCAAAACGAATCATTAGCATGGCATACATGGCTCAGACTGAAAAGAACAACACTGCCTCTTATCACTTGCCAATAATAAAATGTGAACCAACATATAAATACATAAATAATACTCTAATAAAGAATAGTGACGGGATAAACATGTGCATGTGCATGCATTTTGTGCACCAAAAGATCCTATTCAGAAAGTAAATGTTAAGAATAATTTATGTGTGTATGCATGCATCCGTGCCTATATGTACCATTGCACAGCAATCTTATTCCTATGAATTAATACAGAGGATACACACGACCTTATAACAGTTAATGTTTGTTTAAGACTTAAGTAGATTTGTAGAAAGGCATGTTATCTAGAAATTTGTAAAATTAGACCAAAATACATACATACTACTCCGTCACATGCCAAATGTACCTATAAGTATCTCAGAACAAACATTACTTCAAAAGGCATTTTACTAATCAAATATTATAGAAGAGTTGATACAGCTTTGTAATATTGCTTGATAATAGTCAGGATACTATCTTAAGACAAAGCAAAGACGAAAATATTGACAAGAAGACTTCCATACCTTGGCATTCATAATAGTTGAGTTGACCACTACTGAAGCAGCCAGGACATTATCTGAAAAGAGGGCATAATGGTAAAGATTTGGATTTTCCAGATTCTCACTCTGAGGGAACTTTCTTTTCTCGGGTGGGAGGAGATAATAATCTATTGTCAAGCGCATGGCCAAACAGTGAAGCCCATTTGGTATTGTCTTTGCAGCTAGCTGACTAAGGAATGTGCTCTGCTTTTTCAGACTCCTGACTTGCTCATCGGCAGATTGCAGCATGGCTCTTAGTTTCCCAGTGACCAGGTTGCAGTCATATAATTGCTCTTTAGCTTTAGACAGCACTTGGCCCATCAGTTTAATTTTTTCAGGTGCACTGCCATAAGTATATTTCATGTTCAAACAATATACAGATATAAGCATTCAGTTGATAAAAATAGAAAATGTTACAAACCCATTACCTGTGATGTAAATCAGAATCAGCAGTTGCATCTCCTAGAGAACGCTGGCTTTCCTTGAGTCGATTCTGTAACTCATGGGCCAACTCAGTCTTGTTTTTCATCCTTGCAAGACTTATATATACCCTTGCCATTATCATTTGATCACGTATCAGGCGTACAGTTGAATCGGTGTTTTCATTGTCATTTTCTTTCCTCCAGATGCTATACTTCCCCAAAACTGCAGAGTCCACTGATTTAGAACGTTCAATGGCTGCATTTTCTAGCTTTACAGTTACTTCATCATCTTGTTTTACCAAGTCAGCAGCACGCTTTTCACGTCTTTTTTCTCTCAGTTGCTGCAGAGTTATTTCACAGTGATGATATAGGTCATATAGACCCAAGAAATCCAGAAGTAGAATAGAATGGAATACTTGCAGATAGAAATCTAAGTTTAAAGATAATAGCATAGTCACTCTTCAGTGAAACAATCAGGCTAGTTTCTTGTCACATAAATTTCTAATTCTAAAATATAATGAATCGACTATACTGGAACCAGTCCAGGTACTTACCCTTCGGGCCAATCTAGCTGGTGTCTCAAAGAAAATGGAATGATCTTCTGCAGGGATAAGGACAGTCAGACATCTAAGCTCAATTGTGACAAAAATCAAATATTGTGCATGCAGAGTTTCCAGAAAGCCTATACCATTTGAAGTATGTTCCTCCTTGACTCTAGATGTTTCTTGTTTGGTCTTTGAGGCTTCTCCAGCAACCTTAAGTTACAAAAGAAGGAAACTAAAATTCAGGATTTTTTTATAACAATTACGTTTGTCATCTAGCTATAGTTACATTATGTTCATCTGACCTCAGCAGAAGTGGCATTATCAGCAGACGTTTTGTGCCCAGCTACTTTCCAAGAGGCAGACAATTTATCTTTTCGAAAAAAATCAACACTTAAAGGCCCCAAATCATTTGTACTGGCATTAATAACGTCAATCACCTAAGAGAATGATTAGATCAGTGGAAACTGCATACAAAAGCGTAGGAACATAATATTTCAACCTCTGTTAGTTCAATTAAAATGTAAGAACCTACATCTTTTGAGAATAAAGAATTCAGATGTTGCAATGCCAGCCTCTCTCTCCAATTTAAATCCTGCTAAAAGTAACACTTTCTTATTAAACTATACATCACATCCAGAAACACCAGAAACATGTTAAACATAAAGGTGCCAATAAAGGATACCTGTCTGCTGTCAATTGATACTACATCTTGATCTGCAGAATTATAGGTTCACGTTACTAGTCAAATCAGAGGAAAGGAATAATATTTGACCATACATGCTTAGAAATTAAAAGAGTAAATATTGAATTCACTGTTTCATATGCCATAGAGGAAAGATGGGACAAATATAATTGATTTGAAAAGGCACAAGGTTTAGCAATATATCCATCAATTCAAATGGGTGGCTTCCATCTGCGTACTTTTTTCCTAATTTCCTACTCGCCTTCTATGCAGTCTAGAAGATTACAAATTACAGAAAATATAAAGCAATAAATATATAACAAAACGTATAAAACTAGCTAGAACAACTCTCGACTCTCCCATCCTATATCAATTGCAAGTTTCCTCCAGAAATAGGCAAACATATATTCTCCATTGGGTATGTATGTGAACATTCTCCGCTCGCGCAACATCTCCACTAGATTCTCTAAAAACCATGATCACTCAATGAAATTCACTGACTAAAGCAATTCACTTTCAGATCTGCGCACAATACCTATTCTTCTTCGCCAACAACCATCTCAAGAAATCTACCAAAATGTAAAGAGAGAAACAATCGCAGAGTACCTAAAACGTAAACTAAATTTAGAAGTCCTAATGGGGTAGCTTTCAATTACAGTAATGAAGCAAACAGGGCTTGCCAATCACTTGATAGGATCAAAACATAAGAACAAATAAAACTGAGACAGTGACTATAAAGTATCCCAACTTGAATTTTAAGAGAGAAATAAAACACAGCTACATTTTCCACCAACTGAAGCAAATCTGCACCTCGCAAACCAACTAGCGTAGGTATTAGGGTTGCTAATGATGTTGAGTTTCAACAAACCATTTTCAATTTTTATCCAATCCGAATTCATTATTCTCATAAAGATCAATTAACGCCAATGCGTTAAATCCAAATAATATAGAGAGGAACCATCCGTTTCATATATACCGTCCTTATTACACAATTTATTATTTATAATCAGCAATTAGGTCTAGAAATTCAAGATTAATTACAACCACTTCTACAACTCCAAAAACTCCCCAACTGTACGGTTACATTCCACCAAAATTCACTAAGTTCCCCATCAGATATAATCAATTCATTCACAACAGTATAATAAAGTCTCGGATAAGCTAACCGGAAGAAGCGGCGGTGAAAAGGCCGCGGCCGACGAATAGAAAGCAAAAAGCGAGGAATGTGAGGAAAAACACGACAGAAGCAAAGAAGCGAGATCCAATGCCTTTACTCTTGCCGCCGCCGCCGGATTGTGATCCCCTCTTAATCGCCATGCCCTATCATAGACCTTCAAGAGAATTCACAGGTGGAATCGGTAAGATTGTGCATACATTGATGTGATACAACTCTACAGAGAAAATTGCGACGTACGGACAAAATATAGAAAGAGATCTCGGATTAATCGTTCACGCTACTTGATTAATGTTCATAATTAAGCTGTGAATGTATAAATCTGGATTCACGAATACACACACTAAAGCGTGAATCTGTGTGGATTTTCGTTTTCTGTGCGTGTGTGTGTGTGAGTGTGCGTGAGAGAGAGAGAGAAGAGAGAGAGAGGATTTGAAGAGCGATCTGGATATCCGGGTCGGATCGGCACTGCGGCAAAGTGGCAACCCATTTTCTTTTCTAATTAATTTCTAACTGCTTTATTTAGTGGGGACGACCTCATACACGCGATGGATTATACTAGTATAATTAAATTAGCCGACACAACTAAAAAATGATTAGGCTACTTATAATGAATGTTATTAAATAATAAATCAAAATTGAATTTGAATCTAATCAATTTTCGGCCGTATCTTTTGTGACAGAATTAAGTGATGGTCTCAATGCAATATGCATGTACCGTGACAATGACATTCGCCATTTATCCTCTTTGTAATTAATAAGAAAAAAAACTGTTCTTAGTAAACGTCATTAACTCAATTTATTAAATTATGTATCTGAATTCAATATGTTGAACTAAATGCAACATTTAATCATTTGATCAAAATGATAGAACGTGCATAAAATCAATAATCAGAACTCCATTTGTCGAGTCAAAACGTAAACAAAACTAGATCAATTTCATCAATAAAATAATGTTTACTATATGATTTTTTTTAATATTTACTTTATGATTGGTATCACGGAACTGAACGACAATCCAATGGTAAACAATCATTTATATGTTCATTTAGTTTATTATTATTATTATTATAACTTTTTTAAGGCTTCAATCTTCTAATATACGTATTTTTTAAATTTTAAATTAGAGATAAGCTCTCTAATTGAAGAATTGGCTGGAAGAGTTTGCTTGGTATTTCCCAAAAATGGGATATATATTTTCTTCATCTCATTGGTTTAGCTAGTAGCCTAGCTGGTCCTAGTACCCTTCCACAAAAGGTAAGCATATGATGTAATATTTCACATATAATTAATCATCTCTTAAATATTCTCGTCCAATTTAGCAAAATAAATTGAAAATGAATTATATAATTTATTATTACTTTTTTGTTAGTTACACATCACCCGATTCTTATCACGACAAAGTATGTTACATATATTAAACAATTTTATATTTATTATTTAATTTTATTGATTGAAAATGAACGATATTACAAAAATAATAATATGAGAAACTAATAATAGATATATATTTGATACAATTTGGTATTTTTTAAATGAGAATTTAAACCATAAATTATCACCACCACATTTCAGCCTAGTTGTGAGTTGGATACAATCATTCAATACATGCAAATGCAATTATGATACATATTTTTAATTTGATTATTACTCAACATCCCTAATTTCAGACGAGTGAAACCTTAATTGCAGAAAATGCGCAATTGAATCTCAAATAGTGATACGAGTAATACTTCCATTTTTATTTATTCACTTTGAGAAAAAAAATAATAATCTGCATTACAAATCAAGCTTTAGGTACATACTCAAATACAATTTCTTCAAAGCCAGAAGTCACACAATCAAAATTATTTTATTCTCCTTCCGTCCACAAAATATATCACACAACTTTAGTGACATGAGTTTTAAAAAATATTTACTAGATTGTTTGTTAAGTGGAGAAAAAACCAACCACTTTTGAATAGCTATGAGGTATAAAATATAAGAAAGTGGGTAAAATTATATTAAAAAATGGACGTGCTATATATAATATATTTCGTGAACAGACAAAAATAGCCTTAATGCTATATATTTCGTGGACTGAGATCAACGCATAAACTCCCATTAAAAAGTTTCCGATATTACGAATTTCCGGTACAGACCACAACTAATCAACTATATCCCAGAAAACTAATATTTCCTAATCATCAATAATTCTTAATATAACATTGCAAAACTACTTCATCCAACCTGAACAAAAAGGGAAGTAGAGCAACATCACAAATGGACCAGCTATGATGTACAAATCAAATTACAGAAATAAACCATGCAATTTAGATTCTCTGTTGGCATTACTCAGAAGTAGAATCCATGTCATCTGCAGATCTATTCATTAATCGATGTTCAAGTAGAATTCACATCATCCCTAGAGCTATAGCTAATCACGACAATCATATTACAAACATGAGCTAAATTGATTCGAGCAAAAGACAAATGTTGGTTGGTCGAGCTCACAATAACCATTCAGCAAAAGAACACCAGAAAGGATCACTGAGTCAGGAGGATTGCCACATCCAAGTAATCACCTATCTGTATATGCAAGGAATAGGTCAAAACTCATTTCATCGATGATATTCAGGGTACATTAAAAAAATTTCCTTCTAGGTTTAAAATATTTTAGAAAACTTCAAAAAGTTTGCAGGGTTTAAGAAAAAACCCACAATTATCTTTCTATTTACAAATTGCAAGGATTTTTTTTGTAAGACGTAGAAATTTGTATTCCTCAAGAGCATATCAGTAATAACCATATATTTATAATACCAAGGGTTCAGAGAAAACTAGGTTACCTGAAAGCTAAGATCGCCCAATGCCTTGCTTCCACTGTCAGGCCGCCTTGCATTAGGGTAAGAAAAGGTTCTCCCCACCTACACAAGACAATTGAATCATCTCAAACACAGAATAAACAATTTGCTTTCATTTCAAAGACTACTGTATTTCCTAAAGAATATACATAGAGCTAATTTATATTCGTTAATCAAATCATCATATCAAAAAGAATTAAATAGCATGCAATGTTGGGTGCCAATATGCAAACAATGGAGAACTACGCAAATCCACAATTGTGGGCAGCAAAAAGAAACTAACCTCTCTAACAACAAACCGACCACGTTTATCAGGATACACAAAAGCAAAGGATAGAATAGCATCTCGTCTTCTCGCTTCAGGAGCCACCTCTTTAACCTGAAGGACATTGAAAGAAGCAGTTGAGAAGAAAAGCAAACATATAAGGTATACCAAGGACGGACTTACTAACTAATAACTTTTACCAATCTATAAACACTTATTGTTACTCAACAAAACATATAACCTAATAATGAATGCTAAGCTAATGAGTTTTTCCAACACAAACAGAAACACAGTATAAGTTTCCATTCTACAAAACTTCTATGGAGATGTACCCAACTAAAGTCTCAACAATTATTGAAGTGTTCATTGATACTAACAGTGTCAATTATAATAACGAGGATTATTATTATGATGTAACACAGAAGCATGAAAGGAACCTGATTTTGCCTAATCTAATATTTCTTTCCTTGCAGCCTAACATGGGATTAGAGAAACAATGCAAGTATATACAAGAACATACACGCTACTTAGAGACATAAGAGGGTGACAAACAGAAACGAAGATGTCTGCAACAACTTCTCATACCAGATCAGTTAATTCACGCAAGGTTGCATCCATCCACGTATATATTTGGACCTCATCTTTGGGTTCCTTGCCTCTCACTGCAAAATCTTCATCAGTATGATGGCCTCCAACCTGCTTAAAGTTTTGAAGGTGTCGTAGATTAGGATGATGTCAATTGGAAGTATACTGTTCTTCAAAAATGGGAAGCATACCTTGGTGAAAACTCGAAGCAATAATGGACAAGTCTGTGTGCAACAATCACCAAGCAAACAAGGTGAAACTCAAATTAGCATTGTAAAATAGAAAACAGAAAACAGAAAACCATAAGCACATTGAATAAGAAGAAGAAAAACACAATTTACAAAGCCAATGAGAAAACCACAACGTTGATTCAAAAGCAAATGAAAAGAGATGAACAAACACGAAGAGCTCTTCTGCTACTTCAAGAAACATAAGAATCTACTATAAACAAAGATACTAAAAAATCCCCTAACCCAAAAGAATCATAATTGAAGGATGATTTCCGTTTTCGTCAAATAACACAATATAAAGAGTGAAAGCTAGCAAAATTTTAGTGAAACCAATTCCTAAAGTTCTATTCTCGGTTCTTCTAAGTTCTTCTTGAAGCTGAAATAAGATTTTAGAGCTCATACCAAAACTTCGAAATTCAAACTCCCACATACTCAAGAATTAAACGACAAGCCATCGAGCAACTTTAATTAATCCAACATCTCAGAAATGTTCACATTTGCATTACATTATCCCAAATTACAGTTAATTCAAACATATCTCTCGAATCCAAAACCCTAACTCGAGCAAGATAGTACGCTTTCAAACAGGCACTGCAAACAACTCATGAAAATATTTGCTACCATAATCAGTAAACTGTTCACCCGAGAAACCCTAGATAGAAACCCGAAAATGAACACACAACGTTTGAATCAAAATTAGAAGCATGAAGGGAAGGGGAGAGAGAGAAAGAACCTTCTCACGATCGACAGGTACGGGGCGAGGCGCCGCGGGTCTGGCAGCCGGAGGCGGCGGTGGTCCCCTCCCCGGCGGAGGCATAGGTCTTCCAGGTCTTCTCTGACCTTCTGCCATCACTCAAAAACTGCGACTGTGAGCGGGGCGTGCAGTTTTGGTTTCTGTTATTCAATTTGTAAGCCCATTTTGAGAAGGCCCATTACTAGGCACTAGCAAATAAAAGTAAAAATAAAAATAAAAATAAAAATATATAAAAATAAAAGAAGATTTTAGAGACGAGTAAAGTATTTTTGTGACAAAAAGATGGAGTCTGTCGAATCAGGTTGCCATAATATCAAAAAATTTATCGTTTTTTTTTTTTTAATTTAGTAAACATGTCTTGGCCTGGATGTTTCTTCAATCACGCTGAAGCGAAAGAGCAAACGGAGAGGGCGAGGAATCTTTGTCAGGAAGCCATTGAAATAGCTCAAAGACGTCGTGAGGAGAAGGAAGCTCTATGGAGTTCTATCTCGACAAGGATATACATGCACCAAGATCGTGAGGAGACCGCCGCATGCCTCCTTGCCGATTATTTTGACGAGAATCTGACGTGGGGCGAAAACGTATTCTGCCGCCATTTTTGCATGAGCAAGAGGTTGTTTACACGCATAGCAACAACATTGATAGCTTGAGAGCCGTATTTTCAACAACGCCCAGATACAACGGGTAGAATGAGACTCCACCGATATGTTAAATGCAAATGGTGGATCTCCCGATCAATATGACGAGCATCTTCACGTCGGCCCAACAACAGGGATGGAAACTCTCAAGAATTTTTGTGCAGCCATCAGATCCGCCTTCGGACCGGAATATTTAAGGAGGCCGACGAGCAGTGGCGTGGCAAGACTTATAATGTTACACGAAAGGAAACATGGTTTCCCGGGAATGCTTGGAAGTATTTAACTGCATGCATTGGGCATGGAAATATTTGTCCAACTGCTTGGAGAGGTGCATACACAACCCAAAGAAAGGGATATCCCACGCTAATTCTTGAAGTGGTGGCCTCTCAAGATTTGTGGATTTGGCATGCTTTCTACGGTGTCGTCGGCTCCAACAACGACATAACGTGCTAAATCAGTCCGACGTTTTCAGTGACGTTCTGCATGGAAAATCGTCGGTGGCCACCTTCGTTGCAAATGGCCACGAGCACCGAAAAAGCTAGTATCTCGCCCACAGCGTCGATATATCTGTGTTGGGCTACATTCGTCAAGACGCTTTCACATCCAACTGAGCTGCAAAGACGTGGGTTCACACAAATGCAAGAAGCTGCACGGAAGGACGTTGAAAGGGCTTTTGGCGTTCTCAATTATAAAAGGGCCTGCACGCATGTGGTTTCGAGAACATTTAAGAGACGTCTTGTATGCTTGCATTATTATGCATAACATGATAATTGAAAATGAAGGAGATCAATCAACTTTTTATGAAGCCGAACATAACAGGGAGGTTGACCGCCATATCAATCAGGCGATGGCCCATCGAGGTGGAACCGATGCGTTTAGAGTATATGCCGAGAGAGAAGTGCATCTTCACGATGCGAGAGCCCACGAACGTCTCGAAAACGATTTGATTGAGGAAATTTAGAACCGTTTTGGGCCGATCGACTAACTCTAGTTTAATTTTAATATTATTTATATTTTTCTTTATTGCATCGAATTTTTAAATTCAATAAAATTAATCTATTTAATAATTTATTTGTTTAGTAATTTATAGTTATTAATAAAAACAAAGCAAAATTTACAAAAATAATAATCACATAATGATTAGAGACCGGGGTGAGAGACCTTACTATTGGAGACGATTTTGATGTCTTAATGATTGGAACCCCACAAAAAATGTTAAAAAACTAATAAAATATTGAGAGACTGATCTAAAAGAGACCATCGTTATGGATGCTCTTATACATTTTATATTTTGCCTCCACTTTTGCTTGCTCCCAAATGAGGCATTTAAATAAACTTCTACAATTTCATTCGCTCACTTTTATTTATTTTTCTACATCTTCTTGAGTTCAATTTTAAATTTCAAATTCATTTCTCACAATTTCATTTTAATTGCATTTTTATTCTATTTGTGTTTGCTTCAAATGATTCATATTTAAATAAGCTTTTACAATTTCCTTGTCTCTCTTTTGAATTTTTTTTTTCTATACCTAGTTCAATTTTTTAATTTTATTTTCAATTTTCTCTTGTGTTGAGCTAGCTGGTGTCTAGTAATATTTCAATTATTAACTTTGTCATCTTAGAACATCAATTAATTTAACTTATCTTTGATTTTTTTTAATGTGATTATTTTTTATTTTTAGTGTTATTATATGTAATTTAAATGGCATTATGATTGTATTAAAAATTACTATTATTTGTTACAAAAAATTACTATTATTTATTTTTAATATTATTTATAAGTTTTTTTTATGTATATATAAAATTTTGATTAGTTGAACCCCTGAGTCAAAAGTTTGGCTTCATCACTGCATTGAATTATGACTTTTGTTATAACATACTCCCTTTGCCCCTCATATATTTGTCCTTATTTCTATTTTGGGACGTTCCTTGACCCATTTCATTTTTGTACATGACTCCAACATCTAACTCCAAAGTTTAACTCTCAAGATACATATTATTTACCAAAAATGTAGTCTCATACCTTCACTCACACAACTTTCTCTCACCGATTTTACTACGAGACCATTTCTTCAGTCTTCACTCACATTCTTTCTATCAGCTTTTCTTTAAAACTCATGTCATACTATTTGGAGAAAAATTCCCAAACTTACAATTTTATCAACCCCACATACTATACATGCTTAGAAATACAAAAATATTATGCATCGATTGAGTAAGAACCCTGCATATCAACAACATTAAATAATTGAAACACTATCTCTGCTTATTCAACCAAATAATCTCTCATAAAAATAATTTAATGACGTATATTATATATTCAATAAAGAAAAGCACAACAACGTATGAACGTATGTAAATATGTGTACATGTCAATTAAGTTACATTATCACACATGATATTATATCGTACAAAATTAATTGAAATTGAAAAAAAAAGAATTTAATTGATACCTTACCTGTAACTAAAATAAATATAGTACTTTTACAATTTTATACGTTCATGAAAGTATCATATAATTTATATTTTCTTTTCCTTTAACTAGATAGGCAACATATTTAAATGTGGCATAAAATGCAGTTCAGATCCTCTATTTCATAACTATGTCCAATCACTCATGTCCCACTATTAATTTCACTATTTAGCATTCCCTCCGTCCTATTTCAATTGGCCTAATTACCTTATTTGTCTGTCTCATTTCAATAGTCATGTACCATAAATGACAAGTCTGATACCCAATTTATAAATATCATCAACTTAACTTATAAATTATATATACATTACGCCACAAAAAAACAACTATGTCAATTATCTCTTCTACTTGATTTGACAATAATATTCTCCAAAAAGTTATCTTCTCTCTCTTCCTTTATCATAATCAACTCACTTTCTTAACATCCGTACCCAGTCGGACGAGTCAATTGAAATGGGACGGAGGGAGTAATATTTATTATATACACTAATTTTAGCATAATCAATCTTAATTAATTAATCGCTAACTAAAAATTGTTAATTAGAAAAAGTTTTTTAACTCTAATTAATTACCCAATTCTAATTAATAATTATAGAATTAATCTAAATCATGAGAGACATTGAAATTGAAGAAAAGAATGAAAAAAAAAACTAATCTCCACTAATCTCCTCCTTTATTATGCTCTCCACTAATCTCCTCCTTTATTTCTCGATATTTTTTTTGAAAGGAATACAAGAAATTTTAAAGACTGTGTAACGGTGAACTTAAACTCGAGATCTTTGATCTCGTACATTAATCACTCTATCACTAAGCGTGCGCACACACAGTTTCTCGATATTTTTCATGCATTGAATTCGGCTTATATATTTTCACAAGTATATGAATGTTGAATACATTAGCCGAAGTCAACCAACTACTAAAATTGCAATCATTTTTTTTTAAGAAAAATTGTATTCATAATCACGAAATATCCGAAATAACAATCTCCCTCAGTCAAGCTGGGAAATAATATACGATCATATACTAAACAAGACGTGTGGGATAGTACTTACTCATGCAACTAAAGTGTAATATATTGGGGTCCAATTACACTAATTATTTTATATCAGTTTGAGTTTATAAATATATATGAATTAAATCATACTAAAACATAATAATCGAATTAGTTAATTACACCGACATTAATGTAATTAACTCACACTTGACTACTAATGGATCAAACTTGGTCCATCCCAAAATCTCTTCTTTTTTTCTCCTTTTGTAGGATGACCAAGTTTGCTCCATTATATCAAATTAAGCATAGAGACAAACTCTCAGAGCTAAGTTAAATTTAGTCGTCAAAATCATACAAATTGAAGACTTTCTTCTAGACAATATTCAATTCACTAGGTGGCGCCACCAAAGTGAGGCGGCGGCCAAACGGCTGCGCCGCCGCCGTCGGTTATGTAAGACAAGCAAGACAATGGGACCAAACACAACCCTCGGCTTTGCAGGTCACGCTTTGCCTCTTCATTTTCATTCTCAGCTGGAACCTGGTCATAGATCATTAATATATCAAATTCAAAGTCTAATTTTGTAGATAATTACGGCATAATATTTTAAATCTCAACACTTTTTCCTACAAGAAATAGAAAAAACCCTAGTTAATTAAAAAGAAAAAGAAGATAGAAAAAGTATGCTTAAAATTATTCATCGAAATTTTTCTCAAGATAACACGATATCATAGGCATAATATACTGTTTTATCCCAATAGTAAATTTCAGAGTCAATTGTATTTCAATATAAATATATTATAATAATTTCATACCTTATGCATACAAAATATTTTTAATTTTATTTCGAGATCATTTTCTAGCACCTATAGAAACACGTTTATAATGAATTCAATGCGTGGACCACTTTCTCGAACTTTTAAGTCGCATAAGTGGGCCCTCAAGTCACCAACGTCCGTGTTCTCGGTGCCGGACAATGATCTCGAGATGAAATTAAACACATTTTATATTTATTGATCAATATGAAACTGTCATTATCTATTTATTGGGATAAATTGATACTGAGTCCTATAGTTAGATTAGAATAGATCATATTATCCCAATATAATACATGCATTTTACGATAATTGCTATATAGCTTAATTTCTTAATGGAAGAAGTAATTAAAATCGTGATTATCTTACCCCTTTCGTTATTCTATTGGGCTTGTTCCGTGACGCCTTCATGTAAGGAACGCTTAAAGTCTGCATAGAGAGAGAGAGAGAGAGAAAGGCAAAAAAGAAATAATGGTATAAGATCTTGTGTTCATACTACTTAAAATCTCATATTTTACCAACTAAAAAAAAAAAAAAAAGCATCTCATATTCTTTTATATTTAATTTCATCAGTACGTAAGGTCATGTAAATTAAGGATATATGATCTTGCATATCGTACATGCATTTAAATGTATCAAAGTATAATTCCCTAATTAAGTGCTTAACATATTTTATTTGCATGCAGTTGTTATATATGTATCTATATGGATCGTATATACACTTAAAAGTAACATATACGTACGAAACTCAATGTGTAATGAAATACGATTGATCACTCTTTCATTCTGACAAGAAAACGATCGTATAAATACAAATAGTTGTAGATTTGAGTTCTAGAAGAAACCTTTATCTCCCATAGAAACCTATGCATCATTACGTATATAATAATGCATATTAATTTATATATACAATTAAGCATTTTTATAATACATTTTATATATTAAATAAATATATTTTTATGATAACGCATTTTCTATATTACGATAATGCAACATTTAATCAAAACCTGTAGATAATAAAAAATCAACAGTCCAGATTGATTTCTAGTTTCTACGGCAGGAAAAATTCCTATTTGATCCTTTCTCCTATACTATACATACTATATATACATGTGCGAAAGCTTAAAAATTCAATGATATACACTCCCTCCATCCACGAATAGTATGACTAGTTTTTCCTTTTTCGTCCATCCACAAAGAGTATGTCCTTTCCATTTTAGGACATGACCTCACCCACACTCTCTTACTTTTTTTATCACCATCCCATCTTATTATTTACCAAAAAATCAATCAGGGCCCACTACTAATAGTCTAATACTACAACAAAAGTGAGTTCCTTCCTCCATTTACTTAACATCTTCCAATTTTTTATTAAAACCCGTGTCACAATCTAATAATCATATTATTCATGGACGAAGGAAGTAATATATATACTATAAGAATCCCTCGAGTGGAAAGCTTAAAAGTTGTACAACTATAGTTGCACCTCACTGATTCTAAACAAGTTTTAACTTGTCTCCCTGCCCAAACCACCAACAATATTGATTATTTCTTACACAAATATTTTTAACCACAAGTGTGAGATGGTCTCACGGTGCAACGAGTCAAAGATCTAGATCCAAACTTTTAATCCATATTACCATTAAACCGTGTCACAAAACTCCCCATAATTCTAGAATTTCTTTTTGTAGTACCTAAACATGCATCATCCTCAATAATTTCAGATTGCCTTAGACCAGCAGGCAATACTCCCTAGTTTCACCATATGTATTGGATAAATTTGGACATTTGAAGGGGAAATTTGTCTTCATTTAAAGTAGTTTATATATATATAGACAAGATTAACTAGATAAAGGAACAAGTACCAAGAAGAATGTTTGTTTGAATAAGTGTCAGTAGTACCTCTACTTGGCTCTGCAGGAATTTGATGTATCCAATGGCCTCCATTAGTACCGATGCTGTGTCTGTCTGCAATATTCCCCAACCCCCACATGTCATTTTTAATTAATTTCCACAAATATTAATAACTAATTTTCCTTTTTTTTTAATTATAGAAAATTATTTATTAATTAAATCACAAAAATATTTCACTGCTGCAGTAAAAGAGAAGAGAATATGTCCTCTAGCTTTTATTGAGATTCTGATCAGCATGAAACTTTTGACTACTGCTGCTCATTTATTTAACTGTTTTCTTCTTTAATTATGAAGAACTACTATATATTCCATCCGTTTTTTTATAAGTGTCCTATTGAGAAAAAATTCTTGTTCCTTTTTAAGTGTCCTATTGCAAAATTTGAGGTTAAAATAATAACAAAACTCCTATTTTACCCTCACAATAGTTATTGAAAAATGTAATTATTAGACTTTGAAAATAATAAATATGAGTATAAAAGTAATATCTCATGCTTCCTTAATTTTTTTAATTTTTCTTAATAGGACACTTAAAACAAAACAGAGGGAGTAACTTTTTTAGAACCCAAATATTACCTCAACTTTTATGCAGTATTTTACTTATTGGTGTAATATTGTCACATGCATATGACAATACACAGTAATAAGCGTGTGATTTTGTGTGAAATAAATGATGATAAAAGTAAAATACTGCATATATATAGGAGTAACTTTTTTAGAACCCAAATATTACCTCAACTTTTATGCAGTATTTTACTTATTGGTGTAATATTGTCACATGCATATGACAATACACAGTAATAAGCGTGTGATTTTGTGTGAAATAAATGATGATAAAAGTAAAATACTGCATATATATATATATACATATACATGTCTGTGGCATTTTAGTAGGTGTTGTATTTAAAAAACCCTAATTATTGATCACTCAAATTAATTGGTTTTATAAGCCCATTTTGGTATGATTAATTAAAGAATTTGGTGTTCTAAAAAAATAATAATAAAGAATTTGGTTTTCGATAGCGGTGGCAGATTACTTCATCATGAAAAAAAAAATAAAAAATTGGGTTTGTGTTACATATTATACTAATTAATTAGTGTTAATTAATGTTAATTTTTTCCAGGTAAATGAATAAGAGCAATGCAAATAAATCATGTTCTTGAATGCTAAGATTTTAATTAATTACCTTGCCAAAAGGTGCTACCAACTGTTGAAGTGCTGCAATTCTATCTCCCAATTTCTCTTTTCTCACCTGTATTGTCAATTAATTAAAACAAGGTTTCATGATGTACTATAATTTTTACAAACACAAAATAATTTTCTAATATTTGCATGAATATTTATGCATCAAACATAATCACAAACATTGCAGTACTAATATTCTCCACCTTTTTATAGAGGTGAAAAATCGGGGTTCAATCCTTAATTTTCTAGTCCAGCTAAATTTGGGATTAATAATTCTAATTGAAATTAATAAATGTTAATTGGAGATTAACACCATACCTTAAAGGGCGGGCAAGAAGCGCGCGCTTCTAACCGCGATTTCTTAGGCGGTTTTTGAATATGCGACTTTGGCTCCATTTTGTTGCTGTTTCGTTTTGCTTCTGTTACTGCATTACTTGAGGTTGATGACACCTTTCAAAATTCAAAAAGAGTAAAGTTGTTCAACAAATTAATAATTATAATGCATGGCCCTCTTGTCAAAATCCATCACTGAAAAAGATTCAATTTTCTGAAAAATATTTAAAAGGTGCACACATATAATGCAAAAAGCTGAAGTAGGCCTTTGAATGGAGAAAAGAGAAGACCTCTTTCATATAAAGGAAAGGAAAAGATAACATATATCACATAAAGGAAAAAAAGAAAAAATAATTAAAAAGCAGCTAGAAATAATAAAAAAGACTCCTAGCTTTCCTATTTCTCAGTTAAATAATTAGATTAAAAAAATTATTAATTTAATTTGTTCATGGCTAGCTAGCTAAGTTTCTTCTTTCTTTTTTTTTCTTTTTTCTTTGAGAGGAAAGTCGAGTAGCTTATGCTTCTTTAATTTCCCCTGAACAGTACTACTTCTGATATTTCTAAAGTGATTATTGACATTTATCTCCATAAATAAACTAAATAATTCTTATCAATTTGTAGCTTAAAAGTTAAATCACATGCAATAAATGGAAATGCAACCAACATTAACTATACCTCATTAAATTGAAAATAAAAATGATTCATAACTGGGTACAAGAACCAGTAAACAAAAAAAAAAGGAAGACGAAGGTTCCCACGACATAAAAAAAAAAGACGAAGAAGAAGAGAGTAGGGAAAAAAAGAAAAAACCCTAAATAAATACTAACCTTATTTGAGCCATAAAATGGGATCTGATGTGATTGGTGCATCTGATCAAAACCATAACTAGAAAATCCATCACGCAAGATCCCAATTTGATTCTGAGAAGGCGCTAGAACATTCCCACTAAATCTTGAGGTAGCAAGCAGATCCAACGCGTCCAAATTCATATCCAATGACAACGGACTGGCGACAGCCGTCTGATTTCCGAAACTCGAATCCGGAAAAATCTGGGCGAAGCCTCTCGTGTTACAGTAGAAATCAGGAATATTCTTGCCGTACGATGACAAGGACTTGAGCAAGAACTTGGTCGCGACGTCGTCGTTTCCTTGCAGATCGCAGCTGGGCTCGTTTCGTAGGCTTAATTCGTCGGTGCTCGAGACGGGGCTGCTGCTTAGCATCTCTGTGTACTTACGGTAGTAATGGTCGGCCAGTTCTTCCTTAATCCTAGATTGATGCTGCAAATCTTGGTCGGAATTATGATTATTTGTGTCGTTATTGCTCCAATTGAAGCCTAAGTCTGGGGCCATGGAGCTGTATATCTGAGAAGAAACTGTGGGATTTTCTTGCTGCTTTGTTTCGCTTGGGTATGAGCTCAAGCAATTCGTGTTCCTGTGGAAATTATTATAAACAAAAAAAGAAATATATTACATACATATATATTTGTGTGTGGGCAGATTTGAAAACCCTAGTTTAGATGTTGTTGAGGTGAATCTGTAGTATATATATACTTGCAGGTATGATTAGTATGATTCGAATCCGGAGCTTTGAAGATGTAATAGAATTGAAATTAGTTGGAAGCATTAGCAATAAAAAGAAGGATATTTGGAACATCAAATCACAACCAAAAGAAAAGGAAAAGGTATCATCAAGTCATAAATTAAGGATTTGAAGTAGGTCATTAATTATTAGCCATAATTAACATCACTGGTTATGCATAAATGGGGGGAGAGAGAGAGAGAGAGAGAGAGAGAGAGAGAGGGAGGGAGAGAGAGAGACTTACAAGAAGGAAGTAGGAGGCCAAGCATGAGTAGTAGTGAATCCTACTCCATAGCAAGAAGGGTTAGGTAAAGAAGAAGCAGAAGAGCCAACAAGTTGATCTTGGAGCTGATGATGATGATGATGGCTGTTTGCAGACTCCATAATGAGCTGATAATTTTTTAAAACACTTGAAAATCCCAAGATTAATAGTATATAATTTTTAAAAGAGAGTGATTTTAGCTAACAAAGCTAAGCTAGCGCTACAACACCACAATTGTATTCTCTCTCTCTCAAGGAAACAGTTGCTCAGGTGACAGCCATTTAGCTCCCTTTGCTTTTAGCACCTTTTTCATATATAGTCCTCTCTTTACTCTTTCAATGTCTCATCATAAAGCAGCCTTCAAAACAAAGGAAGACACCATGAATCAAACAACGAATCAATGAACCCTTATATCACACCTCAAACCTCTCTCTCTCTCTCTCTCAATCTCTTAATTTTTTTAAGCTTTCTGAAATCTCACACGATTAAAACAAATACTAGTATAATAATCTCTTTCTCTCTCTTACTTACACTATGCCATGATGAAGCTCCCTCCCTTCAATCCCAAGGTTTTTAACGAAAGTCTGTACAAAGAAATGATAGCTGCCATGCGCTCTCTCTCTCTCTCTCTCTCTCCCTCCCCACATGTTGGCAGTCTTTATATATTGTATTGGGCCATCATATCAAGTGGAAGCAGAAGAGAGAGTCCCAAAGAACGCCTCGCGCGTCTGTGTATATTTCGCCTCAATTAGTTGCTGTGGTCCAATTGCATGATTAAATTGTTGTTTATTAAAAGAGGCTTTAATTTGGATATATTATTTTATTTTTATTTTTGAAGTGGAAAAATAGAAGAATTATGTAGTACAAAATTTGAGTGCAAGACCGCCATGACATCACCTGACGTAAACTCTACCGGTATAGCCCAACATGTATAGAATAACTTTAAAGATAATATATATAGAAAGTATGCATAACTAAAATTCAATTTGAAAGAATATATATATCATATTAATTTTGTATCATAATTTATTTTTTCTATGATACTTATATGTAATTAGAAATAATTTCGGGTGAACTTCTGTAATCTCCTAGATTTTTTTTAATAATCTCCTAGATTTTCTTGAAATTTAGAATATGGATTAATTTTAGCGTAGAATATATGGGTTGTTACAAAGTAAAAAACAACGACAAAAGAGTTAATTAAGTTTGTATACGAATCGAGTTCAGCTCGTTAGAAAATGTGTGATTCAAGCTTTGTATTTTGAGTCCGAGCTCGAGCTCGAGCTCAGCTCGATAAATAACAATCAAATTCAAATTTTTAATTATTCGACCATAATCGAGCTCGAGTTCGAACTCGGCTCGTTTAGATATTCGAGCTCGAGCTCAAATAAAAAGCTCATTTCAATCTGAATGCATATGCATTTAAAAATTTTAATTTACAAAATAAAATACAAGAAAACCTAGCATATAACAATGAAAACAATCATCAATAACCTCGCATAATATTTAAATTATAGTATATTACCACTAAACAATTTAATAGTAATTAAAAACGTAACCAACATATATAGTCGGCACCATCCACATAATAACCCAATAATGTGTCGATGACCCTGTGCCTACCGTTACACCACACAATGACGCCCTGGTAATACAGGTCGGAGTGGCCAACAAGATGGTCCATCGCGTATTCATCGATGGTGGGGCCAGCGTGAGCATCATCTTCCAACACTGCTTGGATAGGATGGGCCTCGACCCAGCTCGGGTGAATTCCACACCCCTGCCTCTCAAGAGCTTTACGCAGCAAGAGACGCGACCTGAAGGGACCATTGCGCTCGACGTTGCCATTGGCAGCCCGCCGACCAGCGTCAATAAGCTGGTTCAGTTTTATGTGGTTAAAGCGAACTCCCCCTACAACATCATACTAGGTCGGGATTGGCTGAATGCAGTCAGGGCCATCATTTCGCCCTACCACCTGCTGTTGAAGATCCCGACCTCGGCTGGAACCCTTACGGTCCGAGGTGACCAGATAAAGGCCAAGGAGTGCATGCAGGTTGCTCTACGAGGTCAACCCCAAGCATAGCAATCAAAGTATCCCAAGGAGCCGGACGAAATGGCGTCAATCCCAGACACCCCGGCGGAACAGGTTCCCCTGTCCGAAGCAGATCCAGCGAAGGTTGTCAAGGTCGGCTTTGCCGGGGGACCTCAAACACGCATGCAAGTAATCCAGCTCCTAAGGGAATATCAAGACGTCTTCTCCTGGTCTCCAACGGACATGACGGGGGTATTGTCGGAAATCATTACGCACAAGCTTAACATTAACCCGAACTCGACCCCGGTCAAGCAGAAACGGCGATCATTTGCTGCCGAATGAAATCAAGTTATCTACAACGAGGTGCAGCAATGGTTGAGGGCAGGGCTTCTGTTTGAAGTCAGGTACCCGATTTGGCTATCTAATCCGGTAGTGGTAAAGAAAGAAGAAGGAGAGTGGAGGATGTGTGTAGATTACACCGACCTCAACAAAGCTTGCCCGAAGGACTGCTACCCTCTTCCCAACATCGATGAAAAGATCGAATCCTTGGTGGGACACGAAGTATTCTGCTTTCTCGATCTCTACAAAGGATACTATCAAGTTCTAATGGATGAGGGGGATGCAATCATGACAGCTTTCGCAACGAGCTTCGGGATCTTTGCATTCAAATATATGCATTTCGGGTTAAAGAATGCCGGGGCGACCTACCAGCGATGGTCGATTTCCTCTTCCGAGATCACATCGGCAAGATTGTCGAAGTATACGTAGACGACATTGTCGTCAAGAGTAAAGAAGAGGCCTCGGCGGTGAGCGACCTGCGAACCACGCTCCACATACTAAGGCAGGCGAACCTCAAGCTGAACCCGAAGAAGTGCACTTTCAACGTGCGATCTGGAAAATTCTTAGGGTGCTGGATCTCGCCAGAAGGTCTCAAAGCCAATCCACTGAAGATTAGAGCCGTGCAGGAGATGAAGGTACCTCGGACTATCCGCGACGTGCATAGGTTGACAGGGTGCATAACCGCGCTAAGTCGTTTCCTCTCCAAGGCTGCCGAGAGGCAGCTCCCATTCTTCAAAATTCTCAAGAAGGCCCCGGAATTTGGATGGGGAAGAGAGCACGAGCTAGCTTTTGAGGAGCTCAAGCGCCACCTCGAGGACTTACCAACCTTGTCAGTCCCCCAGAAGGAAGAACCTCTCTCTCTATACCTCGCAACATCTGAGGAGGCAATAAGTGCAATGTTGGTCCGAGACGAAAGAGATCGGCAGCTACCGGTGTACTTTGTCAGCCGAGTTCTAAAAGACCCAGAAACGAGGTATCAGCCTCTCGAGAAGGTTGCTCTAGCCCTCATAAACGCAGCTCGGCGCCTAAAGCCCTACTTCCAAGCTCACCCGATACAAGTTCTGACCGATCTACCACTTCGGCAAGTTCTCACTAAGCCAGAAGCTTCAGGAAGGATCGCGAAATGGGCAATCGAGCTAGGAGAGCATTCTATATCGTACGGTCCCCGTCGAGCTATAAAATGACAGGCTCTGGCAGACTTCCTTGTAGAAGCTACGTATAAGGACCTCGTGGAGCCAAAAGAAATCAAAGCCAAAACCAGGCTCCATGAAGTCCCAGAGAAGACACCCCCGGACCGCCTGGCAGGAGATGTACGTGGATTGAGCTTCGGGGAAAGAAAGGAAGTAGAGCCGGCATACTCCTCATCAGCCCAGAGAAAAAGGAACTAACATATTCGCTGCGATTCGAGTTCTCCACTACGAATAACGAGGCGGAATATGAAGCTCTCATTGCTGGACTGCGTCTCGCCCAAACCCTCCAGGTACGAGCTGTCCAAGCCCATTGTGATTCCCAAGTCGTGGTCAACCATGTGTTAGGGAAATACGAAGTGAAAAGTGAGAAGCTGAAGAAGTACCTAGAGAAGGTCAAGCTCCTTGGACAGTCTTTCCAATTCTTCAAAATAGTCCGCATTCCCAGAAGCCAAAATACCCGAGCTGATGAGCTAAGTAAGCTGGCGACCTCCCCATCCAGCTCGACGCTAGTGGAAGAAGTCCGAAACAGGAGTATAGAAGAGGCGGAAGTCAATGCAATCATAGAGGACGACCCAAATTGGATGACCCCCCTAATCAGATGTTTGGGAAACGGGAAAGTGCCCGAGGACAAGACGGAGGCTAGAAAAATTCTAGCTAGATCCACGCAGTATGCCCTCGAGGGAGGGGTCCTCTATCGAAAGTCTTACTTACAGCCTCTCCTCAGATGTGTTGGACCAAAGGAAGCGGACTACATATTAAATGAAGTGCACGCAGGATCGTGCGGAAGCCACATTGGAGCTCGGGTGCTAGCTCAGAAAATCATGCGATGGGGGTACTATTGGCCAACAATGGCAAAAGATGCGGAAGAGTTCGTGAAGAAGTGCCTAAAATGCCAACTGCATGCCAGAGTGACGAGACTACCCCAAACCGACCTCTCTACTATTCAAAGTCCGTGGCCATTTATGGAGTGGGGCATTGACATCGTAGGGCCTTTCTACCCGGCACCTAAGAAAAAACGGTTTCTAATAGTCGCCGTCGACTACTTCACCAAGTGGGTAGAAGCTGAACCTTCCACAAAAGTCACAAGTGATAAATCCGTTGACTTCGTCTGGAAAAACATCGTGTGCCGGTTCGGGGTACTAAGAGTCCTCATCTCGGATAATGGAACGCAATTTAAGAGCAGGGAATTCAGGGAATTCTGTGAAGGACTCGATATCCAGCAAAAGTTCACCTCGGTCAACCGACCTCAAACTAATGGCCAGACTGAAGTCACCAACAGGACGATAGTGAACGGACTCAAGGCCCGCCTAGAGAAGGAGAAAACAGAGTGGATCCACAATCTCCAAAATGTCCTGTGGTCGTACCGGACTACGCCCCGAACTCCAACGGGAGAAACTCCGTACCGTTTAGTATACGGGTCAGAAGCAGTCATACCTGTCGAGATCGGAGCACCTAGTCCCCGAGCTATCAATTTCTCCCCCGAAGCTAACGAAGAGCAGCGCCGAACCGACCTAGATTTATTGGAGGAAAAAAGGGAACTAGCCAGCATAAAAGAAGCTCGGTACAAACAGCAGATGGCTCGGTATCACAACCAAAGGGTTAAACCCCAACAGTTCCAGGTCGGTGATCTTGTGCTGCGAAACAATGAGATCAACCTCTCAGAGAAGCTCGGCAAGCTCGAAGCTACGTGGGAAGGACCCTACAGAGTACACGAAGTCCTCGGCAAAGGAGCTTACAAAATCGCCTATCTTTCGGGCGAACTAATACCCAGAACGTGGCACATCGCCCATCTAAAGAGATTCTTCGTATAAGCAGCAAAATCTTGCATATAGTGTCTTAGGTTTTCTTTTTTGTCTTTAATGTTTTATTTTTAACGAGCTCGTCAAAACTCTTTTTACTTTGTTTTTTGGTCATTTTTAATAAAATTTCTTTTTTGTCTTGCATCTTGAGTCTTTTGATTTGCTTATACGAAGTATCCCTAATATCAAAAATCCCCTCATAAGGTCGAAATACGGTTGCCTTGCGTGGTCAGTAATGACCCGACATGGGGTAATAAATTCCTATAATGCGCAAAGGAAACCCTTTCCGAGGTCTGAGCTCGTCTCCCTCCAAAAAGGAAGATCCCACGAGGTCCGAGTCAAACTCCCTCCTAAGGATAATTAGTTCTCAACTGGGGTCGGAACCAAGTTCCCCCGGGAGGATGAAATACAAGGTCCGAACCATGGTTCCCTTGTCAACACGAAGAAGTCTGAATCCAACTACCTCAAAGACGCAACATGCAAAAAACCAAGGAAGCAATCTTTACCAAGAACAGGAAAGTTCAAAATCCCTTATATAAACTTTTATTTCTAACTCTTTGGAAAAGTTTGTGTGTACATATATTACAGGCATAATCGAGCTAATCTATGAGGGAGGGTGTTTCTTGCTAAAGCTGAGCCAATCTTTCTCGAATGAGGAAGGCCCCAGGAGATCATCTATCGATATTCGACCTCGTCCCCGACCTCGACCTCTTCCAGCAGGAAAACTTCGACCTCGCGAGGTAGCCGAACCGCGACCAACAGTTCGCCTACCTTGGCTCGGACCGGCCTGATGTCCCCACGATGCCGTTTTCACCTCGCGAGCAGGCATTGTCCGAACAGAAGAAGAAAGGTCTGCCCCCGGACCACGTGCCAAAAGCGCCCGTAACTTAGGTCGGCGGTCCAAAATACACTTATACCTGCCCGCACTCTCCTTCAGCATCTCAAAAGCACCCTGAAGCCCAAAAGACTCGAACCCGAGTGCTTCCTTTAGCGCGATATATTGTTCCAAGTCCTCTTTTGCCTTTAATTCCGCCTCGGTGATGGTGATACCACCGCCGCGACGGATAATATCTTCATACTCGGCATGCTCCTCGACGATCATCTCGTAATCTTTCGGAACGCGGCCAGCTCGACCTCGGGCGACTTCCAACTCCTCCTGAGCCTGAAGAAGCTTGGCTTGAAGCAAGTCGGTACTCTCTTGGAAAGCGAGCCGCTTGACTTCGACCTCCTCACAAAGTGCCTCAAACTTCATCTGCCATCCCGTCAGCTCGGCTTCTTGGGATTTCAGCAAAATACACTTTTGGCTGAAAAGCTCCTCAGCTCGGCGGCATTTCTCCCTCCATTGCTGAGCCATGGACCATTGGTCAACCACATCTTGAGAAAGGAGCGCTATTTGTATGCGCAAAGTAGAAATACCGACAGAATCCAAGCTCTACACGCAAGAAGAAGAAAACAAATTCATTGATTCGAAGATGTTCAGTACAGATATACAATATGAAAAAAAAGAAGACGAAAGAAAAAGAAAATATATAACAACTACACTAAAACATCGCCGACCTCCTTGTCCTGAGAAGGTGGCTGCTCGGAGGGGGAACCGTCCAAGTCCTTGTCAGCGGCCGGATCTTCACCAGCCCCAGCCTCCTGCTCCTCCTCCACTTCCTCTTCCGGGCCCTCGCCTTCTCCTTCCTCGTCGCGAAGGGAATCAAAAGCAGCATCCAGGTCGAGGTCCCGGTCTACCGAGCAGTCAGCAATCTGCTCGACAGATAGAAGCGTGGACGAGCCGGCAAGATTCTCCAGGAGGGGAAACTGGCCGAGGTGATCTCGGACCACCCTGGCATACCGAGAAGGTAGGGCTTCATCCCCTAGCCGCTCGAAGCCGTACTTGGTTACGTCCAGGCCGGGGAAGTCCTTGGCAGCCTGCTCCAAAGCAGCCACGGCGAAGTTTCCATTGATGAGCATGGCCAGGTCATTGGCAAGCTCGGAGAAACTCTCCGACAATAGAAACCTCTTCGTGAAGGCCCGGAATAGCTCACCTTGGCTAGCCGCAAGGGTGACCTCCCGGTCCTTCGCCGCAATCAGCTCGGATTCAAGCCTCCGAGCTTTCTCGGCCTCCGTCTCGGCCCTCGCGAGCTGAGCAACCAACTCGGACTTGGCAGCTTTTCTGCCCTCTTCAGCCTTCACCAGCTCGGCCTCTGCTTTCTTCGCCCGGGCAATAGCCGACATCAGCTTCTCGGAGTATCGGCTTTTCTCTTCCTCGTGTTTCGAGGACATCTCCTCGACGTTGTTCTTCAGCCAACTGACGAACATATCAAGGCCCTGCAAGAAGGAATACAGTTAGCTACACCGGCAACAATTAAGAGAAACTGTGTAATGAAAAAATAATTCTTCACCTCGGGAAAGCGCAGACTACCGCCTTGTTGGAGGGAGCTGCCGGGCTCGCGTCACTACCCGTGACATCAATGATGTCCACTTCGAGCTGGTCCCCGACCTTCAACCGTTTCTGAGGTGGTTTGGGGGAAGGAGAGCGAACAGTTGCCGCAGCAGCCCCAGCGAGCTGATCCTGATCGGAGGAGGAGGCAGTTCGTCCAGATAGCTTCGCTCTCTTAGCCCCGCGAGCTGTAGCCTTGCCATCAGCCCCCTTGATCTTACCGAACTTCACTGCACATACAAATCACGAAAGGAGTTAGGACGATAAATAAACACAGCACAATAATCCTAAATAGCACTAGCGGGGCCTCACCCGTCGCCGGATCCACCATATTTTGAGGCTCATACGGGCTCAACCCCGCTTCAGCTAGGGAGTCTTCATTGTAGCTCGCCTCAAAAGGACCGTGATCCCTCATCGCTTTTACAGCGGACTCCAAATCCTTATCGACCTCTTCTATTACCCACTCGCAAGGCTTTTCTAGCCTCCAAATCAGGTCGATGAAACTACTGTGGCGGCAAAAGAAAAATTTCTGGTGCCACTTGTCCACCTTATTTTGAGTTCGCCCCTTGAACTCGGGCCCGGGCCGCAGCCGTAATAAGAATACCAGCCCCCCGCCTTTTTGAAGACAAAGAGCTCGTGAATAAGCTCGGCGGATATTTGGTAACCCCTATCTACCGCTGCCACACCCAAATCCGTGAACTGCCTAAACGAGTTCGGCATTATCTGCCCTAACGCTAAACCCAGCCTCTTCTGGAGCTTAGAATACGGCTCAGGGAGGGGTAATCGAAGACCAGCGTGCAGACTGTCCTCATAAATAGTCACAAAACCCATTGGGGGAGAGCAGGCCCTATCCTCGGGGCGAGGCTCTATTAATTCGGCGTCAACAGGAAAATTATACGTTTTGGCAAGCAATCTAATCCTAGTCTCATTTAAGGACGAAGGGTAATCCGCCACTTTTCCCTTTACACGCGGGGGTACTGTTAACGCTTCAACAGAAGGAATAGCAGATCCTAATGAAAAAATGCTAAAAGCAACACTCCTACTCGAGCCTACTGACGGAGGCAAATCGATGTCACTACTACTACACTGAGAAAGGGAGGCCATACTTACTTGTTCAAACAGAAGGTAAATGCTCCGGCGGGAGATTTGCAACTGTGCGCAGAGGAACCAACGGAGTGAACGCCGGCAGTACCGGAACAGCAGATTAGGGATTTTTGGGAAGAAGAACACTTTTTTGGAGTAAGAGTTTCTTTTCTGCTAAGGGCGGCGGATGTGAAATAATGTGAAAAGCAAACGTTTCAACTCCGGTGCATATACATTTGAATCCCGCTGTTGCATCCGACACGTGTGAACGTGGGCCCGTCCTTCTCGGTATATGTACCGTCCCTCAACACAGTTTAAATGGCCCATTACTTTTCCCGCCTCCTGCATCGGGTATGGGCCGGGTAAATCGACTTATCGCCCCAACTTAACCAGGACGCTGATACTCAGCTCGCCCCTCTTGTTTCCCCTGATACTTTAGCTCGGCACATCAGCTCGGTCAGAGAAGTCCATACAGGTGATTTGCGCGATTAATCACCTCGAAAATAAGCTCTCATAGTCTGCGTCTACAAGTCTTCTTTCCTCTTTTTTTTGGGGGGGATGTGATAGTACCGGCCTCATCCTGGGCCCGACCTAAGGCTATTTGGGCCTAAATATTAACGCTCGGCCCACAGAGTTCGGCCCAAACAAAGTCCACATCTGCCTTGAAGACCAAGTAACGAAACCCTACTTTGGAAGAAGATAGAATTCTACTACGAATGGGAATCGGATATACATGTATCAAGCAACCAGATATGTATAGGGAGTCCGATCTCTAGAAGGATTAGGGCTTAACCCAATGCTTATAAATAGATGCAAGATTAGAGGTGTAGGGGATATTCAATACTCATTGTACTCTCAAGCATAATAAAAGCTCTCTGTATTCTCTCCCGTGGACGTAGATCATATCGATCGAACCACGTAAATCCTTGTGTCATCGCGTTATTATCTCTTTTAGCTGCTTTCGCAAACCCTAGATCTATCAGGTTGTTACAAAGTAAAAAACAACGACAAAAGAGTTAATTAAGTTTGTACACGAATCGAGTTCAGCTCGTTAGAAAATGTGTGATTCAAGCTTTGTATTTTGAGTCCGAGCTCGAGCTCGAGCTCAGCTCGATAAATAACAATCAAATTCAAATTTTTAATTATTCGACCATAATCGAGCTCGAGTTCGAACTCGGCTCGTTTAGATATTCGAGCTCGAGCTCAAATAAAAAGCTCATTTCAATCTGAATGCATATGCATTTAAAAATTTTAATTTACAAAATAAAATACAAGAAAACCTAGCATATAACAATGAAAACAATCATCAATAACCTCGCATAATATTTAAATTATAGTATATTACCACTAAACAATTTAATAGTAATTAAAAACGTAACCAACATATATAGTCGGCACCATCCACATAATAACCCAATAATGTGTCGATGACTCGATAATATAACAAATGTTAGTCGCTTTGTAATCCTCAACATACAAGTGATGTAGTGTTTTACGAATTATGGTTTTGAGCTCAATCCCTAAGACTTCAGAATATATAAATTGTAACACACCAATCAATATACTTCATATTATTTATAGGATATAAGGCAAATGCTAGATATATCAGTAAGTTGCAAGAATCCCAATATTTGTCAAACTTTATTTAATTTTCACTTCCTTGATCATATCTTGCATAAAACTGTTACCGGAACCTTATTTTACGTCATCTATTGGAGTTTAATGTAAAAAATGGCCAACAGTTTTAGGCTTTTGGTAATAATGTGACACTTTTTTCAGGCTTCTAAATATATGACATTACATTTTAAGTTAAGCACAGAATGACAAAAAACGGATCGGACTACATATTCTCACGTGTTAATCACGTGACTTGTAGAGTGGAGCCCAAATTCTACATGCATTTATTTATATATATATATATAAACAAATATACAAATATACAAATATATAAATTACGAGGGAATTGGGCATCATATATATATATACATATATATATATATATGATGCCCAATTCCCTCGTAATTTATATATTTGTATATACGTGTGAATCTATATAGGTTCTGAGATAAATCAAGAAAAAATAAATAGAAGGAGAAATTTTTATATATCCGAACCTTTTACAATTACTTAAATTAGGAGATCTTAGAAGGAACATTTAAAAAGTATATTGGCTGTACCTAGTTCAAGTGGCAAATTTGCCATAAGACTCTCTTTAGAGGTATATATTAGTTCAATTCCGTCTGCGTGCAGTGTAGTATATTTCCTATCTTATTTGATGGTATAGTAATCCCACCTTTATGTGATGTGGAAGTTTCACCTATGTAATAATGTAGTATTTGATAATATATATAGTGAAATGAGATCTTTGAATTAAAACGATGAAAAAGAAAAGTACAAGAAAAGGCAAAGAACCCTTCAAAAAATCTAGCCACCCTACTAAAAAAGAGAGACAAGGCTGGACCTCATTAAAACCTCTAGGAAAAAACCTTATGGGAAAAATTCCTAGAGGAAAAAGAGTACCCGTCTATTACACTTTTCTATAAAACCGTGGAAAACATATCATCATGAACCTTTTTGGTAATAAAAATCGGCGTATCAGACCACCAGCCATCCGGAACGTCAGAATTTGCCATAGCATCAGCCACCTGATTACCTTCCCAATAGATATGGGAAATCCTGAAGTCCATCTCGCGAATGAAATCTTTTGCTCTTTTCCCTCTAGCTCGAAAGCTCCAAGGAACGTTGCAGGCATCCTCTTTGCTCATTGCCGAAACCACGTATGAAGAGTCAGACTCAAGCCACAATCTTAATCATCCATGAGTTCTAGCCATCTCAATAGCCGTTAAAACAGCATGTAATTCTGCCTCAAAAGCTAAGCCTCTACAAAGCGAAACATGAAAACAACCAAGAACCTTACCTTCACTATTTCTGAAAACACCGCCAGAGTGAATAATGCCCGGGGTCCCTAGAGCAGACCCATCAATATTAACCTTAGTCCAAGATGGAAACGGAGGGCGCCAACGCACTCCTATGTACCTGCAAGATTTCTTCATAATTTTCCTCTAAATACCCAAATTCTGCATGAATGAGTTATTTGATAATATATATAGAGGCAAATTGTGAGAAGCCATTTTGGGCATTATTAAGTAATATTTGGCAACCAGCTTATAAATTATAAATTTTGGCCAAGATTCGGATATTTGGACAAAAATTCCCTTAATGACTCCAATACATATTTTTGCGGGACGAATGAGACGAGTAAATCTAGTTCGTCCCTTTCATGCCATATATCATAGTAATTTTATTATTTAATTATAATTAATAATTTTTTTATATTTGGTAATATTTGGGTTTATTGATGATGATATTTTTATGTTAATGAATTCTATTATTTTTGTGTACAATTGCAACAAATAGTCTTATTAGTTCAAATCGTGCCAATTGGTGGCGATCTGCGTTGTTATACATTAATTGAGACGAATCAAATTCATTTGTCCTAATCGTACCATATCGCTAACAAATTTGAAAAGAATAGATCAGAGAGAGAGGTGCGAAATAGACCCGCCGATGATGAGCACGTCGGCAGGACTGCGCCAATTTCGGCGGTTGAGAGATGACCGAAAAGAGAGGGCGGCCGTGTATGTACTACCTCAGATCTCCCATCCCCGTTACTGATGGTTCTCCATGTTTCCTACTAATTCATTAACAATAGTAGAATATGGCTGGGGATTTTTAGCGAGAGAGAGAAGGGAGACGTGCGGTGGAAGGAGCTGTGAAGGGGGAGAGATGGGAAAAGGATTTCAATTCAATTAGAAAGGCACGAGAGTGAGAGAGGGGGACAGAGAAGATGATAACATGTATCCGTCTTTCTTTTTTCGTCTGTTCCAATAGCAATGTCTCTTTTAAAAATAAAAATAATAACTATTCAAAAGGCTTGAGACTATCACTTTTTATTTTTTTTACTTTTGTTTCTTAATAAGTGTGCCAAAAGAAGACGGACCTTGTTATTGAGACGGAGGGAGTATGATGGAGCATTTTAGTCTATTCCCATCAATGTTGGTCATAATTTATAGTATTTTCTAAGTTGGTTTCCATATATTATTTTTCCTTCTCCATATTGACTTATTTGACATATATATACCTTTCAATTCTAAATATATATATATATATAGGGAAGGGTTACTATAGAAATTATTTCTCCCGTGAGAACTTGAGAACATGCTTAAATCTATATATATTCATGCTTAAACTTATATATAGTCATGCTTAATGAGATTCATGCTTTTTTGTAAAAATAATTGTGCTTATATAAAATCATGCTTAAATCTATATATATTCATGCTTCGAATAATGATAACCATAGATCATATAAAGATCAACGGTTCAGATTGGTTCCTAGTTCCCACACTGGGAATAGTTTCTATATGAACCAATCCATATATATATATATATATATATATATATATATATTGACTAATATCGTCGTATCATGTAATCTCTTACTCCCTCCGTCCATAAAAAGTACCTATTAGGTCGTGGCACGAGTATATTAACAAAAGTTTGGTAGATGTTAAGTGAGTGGAGAAAGAGACCCATTTTTATGAGTTGATAAAGGAATTAAAAAGTAATATAGTGGGTGAACTCATGTTCTAAAGTGGAAAGGACACACTCTTTGTGGACGGATGAAAAATGAAAGATAAGCACACTCTTCGTGGACGGAAGGAGTATTATTTTCACTGTATATTGATATGTAAATTTATCATAGGTCATCATGGTGTAATCTCTTAATTCATCCGTTCCATAAAATGATATGGAAGTTGGGTTGACACGAATTTTAAGAAATCTAATGTTATTCGTGTTGTGAGTGGAGAAACTGTTTAAAAAAGAAAATACATGTATTTATGAAACGGACGGAAAATGAAATACCGACGTATTTTTATAGGAGAGTGAGGATTATTTTCACTTTTCCTTACTCCACTCATTGTTTAACATGCGGCATGCTTTTTTTTTCTATTATCTTCAAATAATTAATTATTTAACAAAACTGACCCGGCCCGATCCGATTTTGGATCGTACATCACAAACCGGATTCAACCCATCGGGCCTCGCCTACTGACCCGGTGGCTTTAACACTGTCACAAATTTTAGTTTTTTCTTTCAATTTTTGTTTTTTATCGAGGGAAGATTATGAATAAAATCATAAAAATTATTACAAAAAATGCAATACTATATTACCGGGCGCGGTTGAAGGGTCCAAAGCAGAACCGACCCGTGAAGTTTGACCGGTAATTGAAAGGCAAATGTATACATACATGTAGGTTTACACATATGATATAATTTTCATTTAGAATGCAAGTGAACTTGAAAACCTAATTACTATTGCTTTGATTTTGATCTCTTATAACTTTTTAATGTTGAAATTACATAAATTTATTTAACCAATTATATACCGTGAGGGAAAGGTGAAAAGAACCCTATTTAGGTTAACTCTATTATGCAAACAATTTGAGTTAAATATATATATATATATATATATATATATATACAAAATTTATTTTTATTAGCGTAAGTGTTTTTTTTTACTATGAGATTTCAGCTTTTGTTCACAAAGAATATATTTTTTACATTATTTATGAGAGAAAGTGCGAAAATAATTTAAATTAAAAGGTATAATATGAGTAATATCATATATAATCGTTAGATAAAGGTAATAATTCTCTTATCATGATCAAGACAAACTCAATTTACTCGACAAAAAACTTTAGTTTTGCTATTGCATTGTTCGCTAATTAACCAAGTAAAGTAAGTAAAATGAAAGAAATTATTATTACTTTTATATAGAAAACAAAAATGTGAGCGTCAATGAATTGAAAGAAAGGTGAAGTCATTATTTAGATGCATATCACTTTTAAGTTGTCTAGTGATCGAGGCCAAGCGTGCGAAAATTTCTGAGTTCTGACATTGAGGAAATTTATGAAATTACTGCAAAAGGTAATATATTCATAGATGATAGAATAAATACAAGCAGAATCATTCAACAGAAAATATGTTTTTATGTGAATGTGATGATACATCAGACTTACCACCAAACTAACGCCATGCACATCAACGCATACACAAATACACACATACAATATTATATATATATATAGAGAGAGAGAGAGAGAGAATTTATTTTTGTCCTTGGTCTTAAGTTGGATCCCTATATTTCATTTCTAGCATTCAAATTCTTGTATCTAAAGACGCTTACTTTTGATCTCAATAAAAATTTTATTAACTTTACTACGATTTAAATCTTACACAATAACTTAATTTTAACATAAATAAAACTAAACAGACAATTTTTTTTTTAAATAATGTGAGGAGCAAAATTAAAATGAGGTGCGTATCGTTTCAATATTTCTTTATAATAGCATGAAGCTCAAATTCTGGCATCAGAAAATTCACAAAGCAAACTAAATCTGATGTGGCATCATCCCTAGTTATGACATCATGCATGTATTTTCATTTTAGATTTGGTGCGCTACTTGAATTTTTCGATGCTATAATCTAAACTTAATATATATTATTAAAATTTTATGTACTAATTTTTCCAAAAATTAAAAAATGTAATATTATTGAAAATATGTCAATCAGTATGATAAAATATGGTATTGTTAAAAAAAATAATAAAAGAATAGTCAGGTCAACGTGAAAATAGAAGCATACATACATTATATTACACAAAACATTAATATAATACTACCAAGAGTATTCAGACATTATGATTCTAGTTTGAATTTTTCGAAAGGACAAAGGGTAGACTGCCCATGCCATATAAAGACAGCCATTTAGATGATGGTTATAATGATGTCAAATTGACCTTTCCATGACATCATAATTTTTCTATATATTCTTGTTATGAGTGGATTTCATTCTTGGCTTCTTTCTATTTATCCACTTCTATGATTCTCTGATCATCTATTAGCAACCACCCGGCCCAGTTCATTCTGCAGGTTAGATATATTATATACACTTATTTATGCCTAAAAAAAACTTATATATATATATATAACACATCTTATATGAGAACGTAAGAACAATGCATTTTTATTATATCGGAGATGCATAAAATGCAGATTTATTATATCGGAGATGCATAAAATGCAGAAACTAAATGCATAAATATTTTAATGCATAAACTACAATAACTTAATGCATTAGCATTTAAATGCATAAATTAGAGTAATTAAATGTACGGTTAAATCTGAACCGTAGATCAACAAGGATCAAGGGTTCAGATTTGTTCTTATTTCTCACCTAAGAAAGTGTTCTTATTTGATCCGCGCTATATATATAGGGAGTGGTTCTAGTGAAAAGAGCCCTTAAACTAAGAAATATGAATAAATCTCAACCCTTGATCCACAATAGATGGATGGCTAGATTTGAAGCGGGTCGGATCCGGGTCAACCCGTTGACTTTTCAATTATTATTTTTTTATGTTTCGAAATTTTTTTTTCGAAATTTTTTTCCCGTTTTTTTTTAATAAAGTGTGGTGCATCTCAATACACTATGTGGTGCATCTCATTTCATGTTGTGATGCATCTCATTACACAGTGTGTTGCATCTACACATTGTGATGCATCTCATTATACATGGTGGTGCATCTTATTACACATAGTGTTGCATCTCAAAATGCATTGTGGTGCATCTCATAATACATGGAGATTTATCTCATACACTATGGGCTCGTTTGGTACAAAGTATGGGATAAGGCCTGATATGTTTGATTGAGATGTCTTATAAATATAAAGAATTAATATTCCGTTTGGTATGAAGTATTAAATTCTCTGCAACACATAGTAATTATTGTAATTTATTGTTATAATTAGTTGCAGTATTATTTATACCACCTCATAGGTAGTATACATAACAACAAAAATAAGTATTATTCATACGGGCCCGAACTTTATAAAGGGCCGTATACTTCATACCAAACAAGATATTAGGGTGTCATAGACATATTATACACCCTAATCACCCCTACCAAACGAGCCCTATACGTGTGTGTATAACTATATCAAAATGAGGGAAAATTTTGGGGTGATTTGGTATGATGAAATCAAACTACTTTTCAAATCATTGTATTCATACTATATCAATAAGCAAGTGTTTGGGATTTTTTTTTTGTCTCCGCCTTCGGCTCCGATTTTAATTTATAGATAATGATTGTGGCAACATTATATATTTTTTAGCTTGCTCCGAGGCATTCGGCTCCCCTCGCTCGACTCTTGAAAAAAAATCAAAAATAAAAAATAAAATAGTGAAAAAGATTATTAAAAAATTAAAAATGGTGCATCCCAATACACTTAGTGGTGCATCTCATTGCACAGTTTGGTGCATCTCATTGCACAGTGTGGTGCATATCATCTGACTCTTAAAATAAATTCGAAAATTAAAAAAAAAAACCCGAAAGTCAACAGGTTGATCGGGTCCGACCCGTTGACCCGGATCCGACCCGGTTTGACCTGGGTCAGATCTGACCCTCCATCCCTTATAGATGTATGGTGGAGATCTATTCCTATTTCTTAGGTTAAGATCCATTCTTATATGATCATATAAAAACTAGTCCTAGTGTGGGAACCAATCTGAACCGTTGATCTTTGTATGATCTATAATTGTCATTATTTGAAGCATGAATATATATAGATTTAAGCATGATTTTATATAAGCTTGTTTATGCAAAAAAGCATGAATCTTATTAAGCATGACTATATATAGATTTAAGCATGGTTCTTAAGTTCTCACGGAATGAATTATTTTTATACTAACTCATCCCTATACATACAGATATACTTATTTAATAAGGGAAAATAATAATGATAAAATGCATTTTTAGCACTTATAATATTGTTTTGTTATTCCTTCAACATTAAAATAAAAGGTGTTGGAGGATTAATAAGAAATTGACATGTGCGGCAATCCTCTCCAACGTTGCGGTATTCGGTGCCGATGATTAGTGATGCGTTATTTATAGCACCTCCCTCCGTCTCATTTTATTATATTCATTTTATTTATTTGGACGATCCATTTTGTTATATTTATTTTTTTAAATGGAAATACAACACGTGAATTAATACTGTAACTTTTTAAGGTATTTATGTCAACTCTAGTATGAAAGAGAAAGATTAAACTTTTTTTAGGATATTATTATGTGGGCTACAATAACATATGATGTAATTGTTGAGTTATGTAAGAATATTTGTTATGTGTTTGTCTATTTTAGTCCGGGTCCATTAAATTGGAAAGTCCAAATAAGAAAAACAAGCCTATTGATTTGGGACAGAGAGAGTACAAGATATATTATCATATAAAAAATCGGTGATATTACAAATATTTTTATATAAGTCACAATACTAATCAATCGCAATGCTAAACAAACTAGTACAAACAAATGCTCATATAAAACGAGAAGACAATCCACACTTTGGTGGAATTTGAACCACAGACCTTTGATTAAAGAAAGATTTGTGGTGCCTCAACTTAAACACTTGGATTATGCTTCATCGACCAGATAATTCTATTTTAATGTTCCTAAAATATTTTGAACTCATAGTACTAGCTAATATACATTTTAATATGTCCTTACAATAACTTCAATAGTTTTCTTCATTCATTTTACATGGTTCTTTTTTTATGTCACCTTTAATATTTCTAGCAACTCTATCATTAAGAGTATGGGTTTTTGGTGGGTGATACCTTATTGATGGATCTCATATTTATATGATTCTTCGATCATGGTACATAGTCTCCAAAGTGTATTTATTTATACTCCCTCCGTCCATTAAGAGTGTGAATTTTTGATGGGTGACATGAATTTTAAGAAAAGTAAAATAGATGTTATTTAAGTGGAGAAAGGGATCCGCCATATTTAATTTATGTGAGGTTTAAAATATAAGAGAGTATGAGAGTCATTTCCTTAAATGGAAAACCACACTCTTGGTGGACGACAAAAAAAGAAATATGATCACACTCTCTGTGGAGAGAGTATGTAATTAGGAGGACTATTGTAAAAAAAAAAAAATTAAATGAACCCAATATGACTTAAAATTTCATCTCACATATTTAATTATATCTTCAAAAAAAAAAACTTAGCAAAACATTTCCAACAAGAAGAATAATGGGGAGAAGGTGTTTCCTTGAATGCTGTCTAGTAGCAAATAGCGAAGGCAAGATGAGGAAAAAAGATTATATTAATGTCTCTGACAATCATGACTAAAAGTTGATGAAAATTAATTCTCAAAGTTGTAAGTTGTAACCTCTCATTACCTGATTACCATATCGGTATCTGCCTAACAAGGAAAAAATTAAATATTTTTGAGACTATATAAACTAGCTGGATACTTAACATTGCTCCTATTAATTATAAGATAGGATTGTAGTTAGTTTGTATGGTTAATTGCATGTGATTATGTCGGCAATTTTAGTCCTTAAATTTATCTATTTATTACTGTGGATGGATATATGGATCCTACATAATTTTTTTCAAAACCAAGTCTTAAGCAAACATGTATTTGACCCAAAATAAAGCAAAATAATTGATAACACAATCCAAAAATTGACTAGCTATGATCCTATACGTGGAACGGCATATATAAATAAATCTTGGTATATGTTATTGTCTAATTGAAATATATATATATATATATATATATATATATGTATATATGTATATATTAATCAGTAGCAAATGTGTTTTTTATTTTTTTTTATTTTTTATGTGTGTTATACAGTTCAAATCTAGCTATTAGTATTAATCTTTATTTTACGCTTTTGCCTAAGTAATACTCCCTCCGTCCACGATAAATTTGCCACAATTTCCTTTTTGGTCCGTCCACAAAAAAATTGCCACATCCATTTATAGTAATAGACCCCACACACCTCACTTACTTTTCCACTCACAACACAATTTTAAACTATATAAAAGTGGGACCCTTATTCCACTCACTATATCAACTAACAAATTATTAAAACTCGTGTCATCCACAATGTGACAAATTTATTGTGGACGGATGGAGTATTGCATTATATTTTCCTCCATATTACACTTAATCACTTTTTCTCAAATCATGATGTCAATATTCCTGTTTAGGCCTTTGCTCTAAGTAACATGAAATGGTAATCCTAATTTATGAATTCTAATTTAATTTAACCTTATCACCTAATAAATACATACAAAATAAAAAATAGGAATCGTAGGAGCCTATTTTAACGAATATATATATAAAATAAGAAATTCAATTTATCATACAGAATATTACTCCCTCCGTCCCCCATAAGTGTGGTGCGTATTTGATTATATGTGAGGTATAAAATATTACTTGAACCACACTAACTTGGGACGGAGTGAGTATTAGTTATATCTGTAACAGTGGTTCTAAGTTAATTTTCTTTAGTTGGCTAATTAACCCACTATAAATGACTATATACTACTCCCTCCGTCCCATTATTTATGACACATTTCTTTTGGGCACGGGTATTAAGGATAATGATGTTTAAAGGGTAAAAAGATAGAAAGTTGTGGATACCACAACTTTTTGTGAGAGAAGTATATTTCCCAAAAAGGAAACAGACCATGTTACGTGGGACGGCCCCAAAAAAGAATACAGGCCATAAATAATGGAACGGAGGGAGTAGTATATATATCATTCCTTTAGCAATTCCAAAGGTTTTTTCCTTTAAATTATTTATTAGAGATTTTAATAAGGTCCGACCCTACTAGATCGGGCTTTGATCAACAAGATTGATAGTTCTTTTCTTTTTTTCCTGTTTGTTTTTAATATTGAGATTTAAAAATAAAAGGTAGTAGGATAAGAATTCAAATTGTACCGCTAAACCCTAAAACTTTTTAGCTCGTGCGAAATAGCACCAAGATCAATGATCCTTCTTGAAACTTGAAAACTGGCCTATATATATAAATATATATAAATCTATATAAATTTAATTATTATAAGAACATGAGCCAATATATAAAATTGCATAGTGGCAAGCAAGAAAAGGTAAACCACAGGCCAAGCAGCCATTTCCTGTACATTGTGAGATACACCTGTATTCAAAAAGTTATTTTCTTTTTTATAAGGAAAAGTTATTATTATTATTATTATTATTATTATTATTATTATTATTGAATCATATAATTATTCATCTATTATTGCACCATTTGTTACTAACATATTTGTGTGTGTATAAATATATACACGCATAAATGCTTCAGACATAATCTAGCCGATGACCTAGTTTATAGCCTAATCACATATTTAATTTAAGTAATGACTACAAGGCTGAAATCTGAATATAGCTAGTGTATCCGTTACCATGATATAGAACTTTTATATAAATTGTACTTATATATAAGTTAGAAAGAAAAATAACAATTACTCACTCCATCTTATTTCAACGAGTCTCATTGATCATATTTGGTCATCCCATCATGTTCAGTAATCTCATACATAAAATATAAACTACAATTCCAAACAACACATAATAAACACCTTAAGAATGCCTTTGATTTTTAGTAAATTTATCCCCCTAAATGGAGGGATACGAAAAAATATCATCCTTTAAATCCTTCCTTTTTTTATCAATCTTCCTTAAATCTCTCAATCTCTCATTTTCACCATATCTTATTCCTCCTTTTCACTCCCAATGAGGAATACTATAAATATATAATTCATATATTATACATTATGCACAAAGAAAGCTACTCTCTATTTCTTCTCTCTCTTACTTGATTTGACAAAAATATCTCCAAAAAATTACTTTTTCTTTCCAATTTTATTATAAACAACTCAGTGTGACTATTAAAATGAGAGAGAGTATATAATAAATCTCGAAAAGAACGTAATTCATAAGAATCTCGATCAACATCATGCATCTAATTAGAAAAATCAGATCGAGTAACCTAAGTTTAATTGCCTTGATTTTCTTTTACTTGAATTACTGAATTTTGAGTCTAATAACTAGTCATATATTTAATCAGTCATTATAAAACAAATTAACTTTTCCCAACTCAAAAGATCTCTAATTCGACAAAAGTAATACTCTGGTCTCAGTTCTCGTGTAATTTTGTCTGTTAGCTCTGCAATTAATTAAAATATATGTATATATTTTATCTAGAAAATAAGATGAATATATAAGAAAAAAATAATAAAAAAATAGAGGAGGCCCACAAGATTTCAAATCAGAGGAAAAGTAGAGGAGATGGGAGAATATAATGAGATGTATGGTATGGGGCTTATTACTTTTATTTTTGGCTTTAATCTTTTTCACCATCCAAGTAGAGGAACAGAGGACCATATCCAGCCATGCTTATGCATTTCTACATTAATCTACACCTCACATTATTACTATTTTTTAATGTCTTAACCTTACAACAAGTACATTATCATTTCTTTTTAACGTACTCTCTCTCTCTCTCTCATCAAAAGGCTGGTCCTGAATTATTATTCTGTAAAAATTAATTTGGTCTTGCACTTTTAAGAATTCTCAAGGATTTGCTCCAACATATAGTAGTATAAACAACTGTTAAATTGTTGAATCGGTATATATTATTATTATTATTATTATTATTATTATTATTATTATTATTATTATTATTATTATTATTATTATTATTATCACAAGAATATCAGATATATCTCTATATCTTTCTTTTGAATGACTCCATTTCTCGCAATCACAATAATTTTTTGATGCAATCCAAAATCACTCAAGTTCAAAATTTAAAGAATAAAAACAATTCCTCCCATGAGAACTTTTGATAACCATGTTTAAATATATATATATATATATATATATATATATATATATATATACTTCAAATAATCACAATCATAGATCATACATAGGGATGACAATTTATCCGCAGGTACCCGATCCTAATAGGTGCGGGTTTGAGGGGCATTTAATATCCATGGATAGCTTCATGATTAGAAAATACTATCCATTTAGTTCGCGGGTACGGGTATGAATAGTTACTATCCGTACCTGCGAAACCCGTTTAGCCGCGAAAAATACCCGCAAAATATCCACGAAATACCCGACTATTATGTAATGTATGTAATATATATTTGGCCCAAATATTATTTAATATAAGTATATATATTTGGCCCAACTCCAACTCCAAGCCCAACCTAATACTAACTTATTACTCAAAAAAGCCTAACCCAAATCAATAGTCCGATACCACCGTCGCCGCCGCACTTTTCAAGATTCGTAAGCAGAGTAATTCTCTTATTCTCTTCTGGAATAATGTAACTATATTATTTTTAAATTTGAACTTTGAATTTTAGTTGATGTATTTGGATATCGGATATGGATTTGAATTTTATGTTTTATGGATTTGAAATTTGATAGAATATGTGGATTTGAACATTGTGTTTGGTGGTTAATTTTTTATTTGTGTTAAATTGTCATTTATTTGATTAAATTCCGATTCGCGGGTGGCGGGTTGGTGGATACCCGCGGGTGGCGGGTAGATGGATACCCACGGGTAGCGGGTTGGCGGATACCCAACGGGTGGCGAGTATCCGCGGGTGGCGGGTATGGGTGGAGGAAAGAACCCGTCACGGGTGTCGGGTCGGGTGGCGGGTATGGGTTTTGCTCGCGGGTACGGGCATGGATATCCACTATCCGTACCCGCAGTACCTGATTGTCATCCCTAATCATACAAAGATCAACGCTTCAGATTCGTTCCTAATTCCCACACTAGGAAATATGATCCAATTCCTATATATATATATATATATATATATTCCATTCATCATACCTCTTTGTATAAAGAGATTGTTGACCTGATGATAAGGAACAAAGAAACCATTTTCTTTTTTCAACATTTTTAGTCTTATTAAGACTTTTTTCAATTCTTTTTCAAAAAGAAATATTATTTTTAATCATAAAAACATTACTACTATATCCCATATCAGAAAGAGTTGGGGATCTAGGATATCCTAAAGGATAAAAAAAGGCTAAAAAAGATGATGATGTTAAGCCTGTTTGCTGGAAATGTGGCAAAATTGGTCATAAAGCAAATAAATGTTATGTTAAAAAGAAAATTAATAATCTTAATATTGATAGAGTTTTAAAAGAATCTTTATGTAGTATTCTTCTCAATGAAGAAGAAGAATATTTTTGTTAATATTATTAAAGATTATTCTTCTGTTGAATCTTCTGATAATGAATCAGAAGAAGAACAATCAGCACCACAGGATTGTGGTGAATATTGTGATTGTAATGTTTGTCTTATAAAATTTATGGGTCTTGAAATTAATGTTATTTCAAAAGAAGAAAAGTTTATTCTTGATCTAATAGATCAAATCATAGATCCTATAGAAAAAAGAAAAACTATAGAACATTATCTTACTTTATCATCTAGTTCTAATCAAGAACAAAGACAAACTAAACTAACTAAACAAGTTAATCAAGAAAGAGAATTATACTCTTATCAAAAAATATTAGATAAGACTAAAATATATATATATATGGGTTGGATCAAATGAGAACCATACTTTAGGTGTTAACTAGGAACTAATATAGACCTTTGATTAAGACAAAATAGATGGTATAGATTTAATATTGAATAAACAACAATCTTCCTAATTAAGCTAAAATGGGCAACATTGTAAAGTTCAACCCATATCTATTTTGACTGATTGCCTTATCATCCGGGGATGATTTATATTAAAAAAAAAAGCAATGAATTACATTACAAAACAATTATTAATTATATTAAAAGAAGCAAATAAATTATATTTAAAAAAAGAAATGAATCATATTAGAAAAACAAATGTATTATATAAAAAAGCAAATGAATTATATTAAAAAAACAAATTTATTATATAAAAAAAGCAAATGAAAATATAAAAGAAATGAATAAATTATACCATAAGAAGATAACACAACTATTTGTTGAGTAAATGAATTATATTAAAAAAACAAATAAACTATATTAAAAAACAAATGAATTACATTAAAAAAGCAATTAATTACATTAAAAGAAGCAAATAAATTATATTTAAAAAAAGAAATGAATCATATTAAAACAAGCAAATGTATTATATAAAAAAGCAAATGAATTATATTAAAATAAACAAATGTATTATATATATATATATATAGTTAATCATGTTGACTAGCAAATTAAGTTAGTGGAAATTAATAGTTGGCCACTAACTTTATTCTAATAAATTGTGGCCAACTTTGAGCTGAAGTGACTTAAATGCCCTCCACATCACTTTACAACTACTTTCACTTTCTCTCTCCCCCGTACTCTCTCTTTCACCCACTCCACTCTCACTTTCTCTCTCCTCTCATGTCTCTTTCTCCCTGTACTCTCTTCCTCCACCGCCACTCCCTCCCGTCTGCCGCCGCCGCGTCTTCTTCCTTGATCGTCTTTTCGAACAGTTTATTATTTCTCTTATAGTATTTTTCCGGTCATCTTCTCCGGCGTAGCTTTCATCCCCATAGTGATTTATTTGAGGTATTTTTACTGTATTAGTTTTAATTGAGTTTTCTAGATCTAGTCTGTCATGTTTTAGATCTAGTCTGTCATGTTCTTGTCATATTTTTCAGATCTTGTTGTCCTCTTCGTGCATATGTGTTCTTCCTGCATTTTTCACGTCACTGCGCGTCGCGACTTGGCACACTTGGTACGAATACAACATATTCGTACCAGGTGTGCCAAGGCATACCGCGCATAGACTTGGAACACTTGGTACGAATACACACAATTCGTACCAGGTGTGCCAAGTCTAGGCGCGGTATGCCTTGGCATACCTGGTACGAATACGTTTTCGTACCAGGTGTGCCAAGGCATACCGCGCCTAGACTTGGCACACCTGGTACGGATATAGACCATTCGTACCAGGTGTGCTAAGTCTAAGCGCGGTATGCCTTGTCACACCTGGTACGAATACGTTGCGTTCGTACTAGGTGTGCCAAGGCATACCGGGATGCGGTTGACCAAAGACGAACACCATCCAGGACATTAGATATGGAATGTGACGCCATGAATTCCGGAGAGAAAGCTGTGAAATGAGGCAACGGGATCTGGAAGAATTTGGTGCGGCGGCATATCTAGAAGAATCTGGTGCGACGGCAGATCTGGAATATGGCCGGCAGAATGTGAAAGTTCAAGGCGGCGCGGCGGACTGGACTGGAAGTACGAAGGCGGTGCGGCGGAAGGGATGGAAGTATGACGATGCAGCGGCGGAATGAAAGTACGACGGCGGCGACGGAAGAAATGGAGAAAAATAAGATTTTTAAAGAGAGAATATTTTGCAGAAACAGAGAATTTGAAATTTGAAAACTGAAAAATGAAATGGGTGGATGGGTGGTTAATAGTGGTTCCAAGGGCAAATTGATCCAAATTTCCAAAAGTTGGCCAGAATTTCTACAAATAAAGTTTGTGGCCAAATATTAATTTCCACTATCTATATTGGTTATCCCAAATTTTGCATATATATATATAAAGCAAATGAAATTATAACATAAAGCAATAAATTATACCAAAAGAAGCAAACACAACTATTTGTTGAGTACGTTGTATCAGAAGATTAAATCTAAGAAGATTTAAGAATAATTAAAAAAAGGATAAATTGGTAGGAATAATTTATTTAATCAATCAGTTTTGCAATGGTTGCAGTTGATGATATACAGATACTAAGCAGTGTCACATCGCCATTTTCAGCATTGCATTAAATTAAATAATTAATTTGCATTTAAAAAAAATGTTAATCTAATTTGTCATATAACCAAAATTAAAGTAATAAGCATTACCAGTGCATTAAATAAGCAATAAGAGAACCAACAATAAGCAATGATATAGGAGTATTATTTAATTTGATTCGGTGAGATTCATTATTAATGTAAGGGATATTTAAGGATTTCGGCAGTTACAAATTTAAGCAATTTACTAATGTAACCTTTTGTATAATTGAAGGAATAAAATTTACATCAAAATATCATTTAATTGAAATCATTGATCAAAAAAATGAATGGACTAGATTGGTTCTTAAGTTAACACATGGGGGAATAGTTTTCATTTGAACATTTCCCTATATATATATATACATATACATATATATAGATTGTGGTTAATAGTCTATATAATGTGAAAAAATGTCAGAACGCTTAAAGAGTTGCATTTTCGTACCCAACAGTTATGTAAAATCTAAAAAATATCCAAACGTTTGACGAGTTGTATTTTTGTACCCACATTTGTCTAAAGTATAAAAAATGTCCGGAGTCTGATTACAAAAACGGGAGCATATATCCATTTCACGTTATCACATCCATCCAATTCCTTCTTGACTTCTTAATTCTAATCACTTTTCAATTCTAAATCGATGAAATCTAACATTGAAAAACAATACCAACATCCCAAAAGGTCATAGATTTACATCAATATTTTTATAAATCATATTTTTATAAATCATATTTTTCATCTCTAATAGTCTTTGTAAAAAAAAAATGAAAACTCAAATCTGTAGAAATAAAGGATTATCATGCTAAATTTGATTAGAATTATTTTAGCTATTCCTTAAACTTCAAGAACATCCTTTTTGAAAGAGATGAATATTCCACATCAAATATGTAGAAAAAGAGAAATAATCCACATTAAACTCCGACTAGTCACACGTTAATTTTCCGATCCCGAAAAATCAGACTTTAGACTACAAATGTTGGGTATTAAAATGCAATTCTTTAAATGTTGGGATATTTTTCAGATTTTAGATAAACGTTGATATAAAAATACAACTCATTAAACGTTGGACATTTTTTAGACTTTAAACAAACGTTAGGACATTTTAGACTATTAATATTAGATCTAGAGATTAAGTACTCTCTTTATCTCATGTTGGTTGACCTTAGAGACTATTAATTATTATATTTCTATATATTTTATAATGAATTTGAGTGTACTATATTGTTGTAGGTTGATTTTTGGCCCAAGACCCCTATATATAATACATCGACAAATTCTAGGCGTGCATGATTTTGTGAAAAACTAATGAAGATGAATCGGGAAAGAATATAAGCTTACAAAGATTTAAATCATTATGTTCCTAGAAATTTAGTACGCAGGTATGGTTGGCAACTTTTTGGTTGACTAATTTTCTTTCTCCAAAATTAAATCGCAAAAGTGATAATATTTCTATCATATTATGTCAATCATTTAAACGTATTTTGTCGAAATTAACACAATCTTTAGTTGAATTTACAATTACAACACAAGCTTTTAATTTTTTGTAATATAAGCATCCTTAATTTTTCCGATGAGTAAAATCCAACGTGTCCAATGTAATGTTCATATGTACACTCCATGTCTACATCAACATATTAAGTCAAATGATATCGTCTAGAAATTAATCACCAACAACTCATGAATCGACATTCTACGTTTTTTATGAATTAAACTCTCAAAATTCCGTTAATCTTACATTATATCGGTTGACTAGACGCATTGATGTAGACGTGGAGTGTACACGTAGACTTTACGTCGAACATCTAAGATTTTACTTGCTAAAATATGGGGATAATATGATTGTCAAAAATTGAAAGTTTGTCTTTGAAAAGTTATGTTGTTATTATAAATTCTGTGCAGGCCGGCCGTGGTGTTTAATTTAATAAAATCTTTGAAGAAGGTTTTTTTTTTTTTTTTTTTTTTTTTTTTTTTTTAATCTATCCAGTTATGGGGCACGATCGCCAATCTCAATTATAAAAAAGAATAATCTGCTTCCACAAAATTAAAACTCAATATAATGAAATAATAAATTATCACTAGCATGGAGCGGAATTCAACGAATAAATGTTTGTACCACAGCCTAACATGTTTCTTTGCCTGCTCTAAGGTTCATAAATATCATTTCTATTTATATTATTTAATTTACTCGCTCCGTTTTTTAATAAGTGTTTTTTTAGCTTATTTTTTTTGTTTCTCAATAAGTGTCCTATTTCAAAATTCTAGAGAAAAATAATGTAAAACATCCCATTAATTATATCCTTGTCAGTAATGCAGATTATCAACTTGTTTATGTTTCCTATGCTATTAATTAAGGGTAATAAAAGTAAATTATCAATTTTCTTAATATGTGTGTTTTGAAGGAGTAGGACACTTATTAAAGAACGGAGGGAGTAGATATTTTTTATCGATCTTTGATCCAATAAAATTAAGAACGCGAGAAATCTTAGATTATTATTATTATTATTATTATTATTATTATTATTATTATTATTTGAGATGATATTATTACTGACTTCCCATATGTTGATTTAAGCACATTATTACATTGTTATATATGTTGTGTATTATGTAGAATTAATTAGAGAATGTATGTAAAATAGCCACTTAACTTAATAAAAACAAAATTCTAGCCACAAACTTATATAAATACTAGCCACTTTTCGTGTAATTTGTCTAATACCTTAATAAATACAAAACATGAAGAAAGAACGTTATGTCTCAAACCGTGCATATTGGCGCGAATGGAGCGAATAGATCTTGTTCGCACCATTCGCGCCATTCTTTCCTTGTTTGTTATCAAAGCGCGAATGGTGCGAACGGAAGCTATTCGCGTCATTCGCGCCTCAAAATCATGTTCACGCAAGGGAGGTGCGAACGGAGCCCCATTGGCGCCTTGTAGAGTGTCGTTGCGCAGTATTTTTGTTTCGGTTCGTTCTCTCTCGTTTTAGCTCCGATTTTCGATCCGTTTTTTTCTGTGAACTCCTATCGAACCAATCTTTAAATATGTTATATTTTTAATTGCATTTGAAGTTAATATGTACTAGAAATTTATATTTAAAATCAAGTCTTTGTGTTTGTTATAATTATTTTAAGAATTTGATACTCGTACCCTCTTTACCAGATCTTGGAGGAAAATATTTTTAATAAAATGAGGAATGATCATAATATTTTTGAAGTTTAGCTCGATAGGAGTTCATAGGAAAAAACGGATTGAAAATCCGAGTTAAAACGAGGGAGAACGAAACAAAACAAAAATACTGCGCAACGACACATTTCTAGGCGCGAACGGGGCTCTGTTCGGGCCATTCGCGCCTCCCTTGCTCGAGCATTCGCGCCTCTCCTTTTTGAACATGATTTTGAGGTGCGAAAGGAGCCTCGTTCGTGCCACTCGCGCCATGTAGTGTGTCATTGCGCAGTATTTTTGTTTCGATTCGTTCTCCCTCGTTTTAGCTCCGATTTTTGATCCGTTTTTTTTCTATGAACTCCTATTGAGCCAATCTTTAAATATATTATATTTTAAAGTGAATTTAATGTAAATATTTTGTAGGAATTTATATTTAGAATCAAGTCTTTGTGTTTGTTATCATTATTCTAAGAATTTGATACTTATATCCTATTTCTTAGATCTTGTAGAAAAATATTGTTAAGAAAATGAGAAATAATCATGATATATTTGAATTTTAGCTCAATAGGAGTTCATAGAAAAAAACGGATCGAAAATCCGAATTAAAATGAGAGAGAACGAACAAAAACAAAAACACTACGCAACTACACGTTTCTAGGCACGAATGGCGCGAACGGAGCTCCGTTCGAGCCATTCGCACCTCCCATTCTCGAGCATGACTTGAGGCGCGAATGGCACAAATGGCGCGAACCGCCCCATTCGCACCACTCTACAAAATATTATGAAATAGGTGCGAATAGATCTATTCGCGCCTTAGATGGATCTATTCGCACCATCAAGAACAAACATCAAAACTTCAATAACTATAATGTGATGATGACCGGCGATGGTGCGACGATGATAACGAGTACAACCACGGAGCGATGGTGAGGGTATTTTCCTAACAGTGGCTAGAATTTATATGTTTTTAAGTTAGTGGCTATTATTTTGCTTTTACTATCTTAAGTGGCTATTATAAATTGTCCCTCAATTAATTATTTACTTTGATATAATTTAGTATTTTCCATAATTTCATTTTAAAGGCTCATGATGATCTTTTCCATAAATAAAAATCTAAAACCTTTACCTAGAGTTCAAGCTATATATTGCTTTCTTCATTTCATTATTTTTCCGTAGGATTGATTTTAACACTCGATTGTCATATTTCGTAATAAGATTATATTTATATATATTACTGATGAGGATAGTGACTGCATAAGGTATATATGAGAAGGTGAGGGACTGAAGTGCAAAAGCATGCAGAGCTAAAGGAGTGGTTTAAAAAGGATAAAGTTTCAGTTAGTTGGCTCACAAACGACTTTGCGAAGCTGGCACTTGGATTCATCTTGATCATTCCTTATATGCGGCCCAGATTAGTTCTTAGCTAGATTATATACTGTTACTTTTGTAAGTTGTAAATCATCTTTGTTTTTCATTCTGTTTTAGAGAGAAAAAGAGCAGCATAGAGAAGAAAGAAAAGTGGGGAAATAGAGCTCGATATGTTAAGTGAGATCTACATTTTCTTTGTCATTCTCGTAGCTGTAATCTCTCATTGATTGCGAGTAATAAGATTAGTGATCTCTCCCGTGGACGTAGGCATTATTGGCCGAACCACGTAACTCTTGGTGTTGTTCTTCATCAGTTTAAGATTAGATCGAAGTAGAGGTTTAGTGTGTGTTTCTGAGCATGTTCTTGGTGTTCATTGAAGGCTTTCCTTGCTGCAATCAGACTTGATTTCTTAACAAGTGGCGCCGTCCGCCGGAATTCGATCCACGACTAACCGGCAGAAATTCTCACGGAGCCAGAACGACTTCGGTCTCTGGAGAATCAAAATGAAGGCTATTTTGGTTCAACAAGGTCTTGCCGATGCACTGCAAGATCCAAAAGACACACCTGAAAAATCTGAAGCCAATGAGAAAGCGGTGATACAGAGGGTGGAGATGATGCAGAAAGCGCATAGCGCAATAATTCTCTCCCTCGGTGATAAAGTTTTACGTGAAGTTTCGAAGGAAGATAGCGCTGCAGCGGTGTGGGCTAAACTATATATGATGAAATCGTTGGCTAATCGATTGTATTTGAAGCAGCGGTTATACTCGTATAAGATTACAGATGATAGAGGGATAATGGATCAACTGGATGAATTTAGTAAAACGCTTGATGATATAGCAGATATTGATGTCAAATTAATAGATGAAGATAAGGCTATATTGTTGTTGAATGCCCTCCCAAAATCATTTGATCACATGCGAGATGCCATGTTGTATGGCAGGCAAACCTCCATCACTCTTGAAGAAGTTGTGTCTGCATTAAAGACAAAGGAATTACAGAGAAAATCTGAATCAAAGCAAGATTCAGTGAGTGAAAGCTTGAATGTGAAAGGAAAATTCACAAAGGGCAAGTTCAAGAAGCTTACAAAGGAAACCAAGAAACTAGGGCAATCCAAGGCAAAAGAAGCAGATGATAAAGAGTCAAGAAAGTGCTATCATTGTCACAAACCTGGGCATCTAAGAAGAGATTGCTATAGCTGGAAAAAGAAGATGGCAGGAAAGAATTTCAAGCCAGAAACAGCTGAAGTTACTGATCAATGTGATAATGCAGAGGTTCTTAATATTCTTAGTTCTCCTGTGAGCAGTGGATGGATATTGGATTCAGGATGTACTTTCCATATGTGTCCGAACAAATCATGGTTCCATGATCTTGAATTGGAAGATTTTGGCTCAGTAATTTTGGGAAATAACCAGGTGTGTGCAGTCAAAGGCATAGGATCAATCAAGCTGGATATGGAAGATGGCTCAACAAAAATGTTAACAGAAGTCAGGTACATTCCTAACTTGAAAAGAAATTTAATATCTCTTGGTTTGCTTGAGTCTAAGGGATAAAGTTTCTGGTCTTCAAATGGCAAAATTCAAGTTATGAAGGAATCTAGAGTAATTCTGAGAGGAATTCGGAAGAATGGTTTGTACTACTTGCTGGGTAAAACTATGGTTGGGGAATCAGAAATTAATGAGCTAGATGATTCAAATATGTGGCATACCAGACTTGGGCATGTCAGTGAAAAAGGACTCAATGAACTAATGAAACAAGGATTAATTAAGAATGCTCATAGATTTAAACTTGATTCTTGTGAAGAGTGTGTTTTAGGTAAGAGCAATAAACTCCCTTATCCTACTGGACAACACACATCTTCTAAACCTTTAGAATACATTCATTCTGATCTCTGGGGCCCTACTAAGAATATATCTATGGGAGGTGGTACTCATTTCATGTCTCTTATAGATGATTATTCAAGAAAAGTTTGGGTATATGTTTTGAAGAATAAGTCAGATGCATTCAAAGTATTTACTGAGTGGTGTAATGAGGTTGAAAATGAAAAAGACTGCAAGGTTAAGTGCTTGAGGGCTGACAATGGTTTGGAGTTCTTGTCTGAGAAATTTCAAGATTTCTGCAAAAAGAAAGGTATAAAGAGACATAGGACAGTGCCTGCTAATCCGCAGCAAAATGGATTGGTTGAAAGAATGAACCGAACCTTGCTTGAGAGAGTGAGGTGCATGCTTGCTGGTTCAGGTGCTCCAAAGAAATTTTGGGGAGAAGCTATTACAACAACTTGTTACTTAATCAATAGATGTCCTTCTACAGCTATTGGTTTTAAAACTCCTGAAGAGATGTGGAATGGGAAACCAGCAGATTACTCTTATCTCAGAAGTTTTGGTTGCCAAGCTTATGCTCATGTGAGGCAAGATAAGTTGGAACCAAGGGCTTTGAAATGCATCATGCTTGGATATCCCAAAGGAGTGAAAGGGTATAAGCTGTGGTGTTATGAATCTGGTGTAAATAAAGTTATAATCAGCAGAGATGTGGTATTTGTTGAAGGTAAAATGCCTTATTTGGATGGCTTAGTTACTGAAAACAAGAAACCAGGTGATACAAGAGTGGAGGTGGAGTTTAGTAGAGAAAATAGTGAATCTTAGCCTAAAAATGATGATATGGTTATCAAGGAAGAAACAGAAGATGATCATACCACTCACCAAAGTGATTTGAGCACCTATCAATTGGCAAGGGATAGAGTCAGAAGAAATATAACTCCTCCTACTCGGTTTGGACAAGCAGATATGATCTCTTATGCCCTGAATGATGCAGAAGAGATAGATTATCAAGAGCCAAGAAGCTATAAGGAAGCCATCACATGTGCTGAGAAAGAACATTGGATAAAAGCTATGGAAGAAGAGATTGAATCTCTACTGAAAAATAAAACCTGGGTACTGGTAGACAAGCCTAAGCTGCAGAAATGTGTAAGCTGCAAATGGATATATAAGAAGAAAGTTGAAGTTAATGGTGAAACAGAAACTATAAGGTACAAAACTAGACTTGTAGCTAGAGGTTTTACACAAAAAGAAGGGATAGACTTTAATGAGATCTTCTCACCGATAAAACATTGCTCTATCAGACTTTTGCTTGCTATTGTGGCTCAACAAGGTCTGGAACTACAACAGTTAGATGTAAAGACTGCTTTTCTAAATGGTGATTTAGAAGAAACTATCTTCATGAACCAGCCTGAGGGATTTGTGTTACCAGGAGCTGAAAACAAAGTATGTTTCGTGAAGAAATCTCTGTATGGACTTAAGCAAAGTCCGAGGCAATGGAATAAGAGATTCAATGAGTTTATGTTGAGGATTGGTTTTCAGAGATCAGCTTATGACAAGTGTATCTCAAGCAAACTAAGAACTCAGGATTGATATATCTCTTGTTATATGTAGATGACATGTTAGTTGCTTGCAGATCTAGAAGTGAAGTTGAAAAAGTCAAGGACCAATTGAAATCTGAATTTGAAATGAAAGATTTGGACAGTGCAAGGAGAATTCAAGGCATGGATATCTACAGAAGCAAAGATAAAAGTGAGCTGGTATTGTTTCAGTCGGATTACATCAAGAAAGTATTGAAGAAGTTTAATATGTTTGAAGCAAAGGAAGCAAGTATTCCACTTGCGCAGCACTTGAGATTATCAGAAAAACAGAAGCCTAGCTCTGAGGATGAAAGGAAGAGGATGAGCAAAATTCCTTATGCAAATGTGGTTGGAAGTATAATGTACAATATGATTTGTACAAGGCCAGATCTAGCACACTCTATTAGTGTGGCTAGTAGATTCATGACAGATCCTGGAATTGCGCATTGGGAAGCATTGAAGGGAATTCTGAGATATTTGAAAGCTACTTCTGATTTTGGAATTGTGTTTAATAGAGTTGATGCAGCTGAAGAACCATTAATGGGATATGTAGATGCAGATTATTATGCTACAAATGTAGATACAAGGAAATCACAAACAGGATATGTGTTTACTCTTTTCAAGACTGCAGTTAGCTGGAAATCAACTCTTCAATCTGTGGTGGCTTTGTCTACAACAGAAGCCGAATATATGACCGTAACTAAAGCAGTGAAAGAGGGAATATGGCTAAGAGGAATAATTGGTGAGTTTGGACTTGTTCAAGATTCTGTAACAATCTTGTGTGATAGCCAAAGTGTTATTCATTTAGTCAAACATCAGGTATTCCATGAGAGGTTAAAGCATATTGACATTTGATTGCATTTTGTTAGAGATGAGGTTGAGAGAGGTGTTATTAAGGTTGTCAAAGTAGCTACAGAAGACAATGCAGCAGATATGTTGACTAAGACGTTGCCTCCTGCAAAGTTTAGACACTGCATCGATTTGGTTGGGATAGGCACTCATTCTGAGAGCAGCTAAAGTTCAAAAATGAGCTAAAAGGAGAGGTGCTGATCTGTTACTATGCAGTCAAGGTGGAGATTGATGAGGATAGTGACTGCATAAGGTATATATGAGAAGGTGAGGGACTGAAGTGCAAAAGCATGCAGAGCTAAAGAAGTGGTTTAAAAAGGATAAAGTTTCAGTTAGTTGGCTCAGAAATGACTTTGCACAGCTGGCACTTGGATTCATCTTGATCGTTCCTTATCTGCGGCCCAGATTAGTTCTTAGCTAGATTATATACTGTTACTTTTGTAAGTTGTAAATCATCTTTGTTTTTCATTATGTTTTAGAGAGAAAAAGGGCAGCATAGAGAAGTAAGAAAAGTGAGGAAATAGAGCTCGATATGTTAAGTGAGATCTACATTTTCTTTGTCGTTCTCGTAGCTGTAATCTCTCATTGATTGCGAGTAATAAGATTAGTGATCTCTCCCGTGGACGTAGTCATTATTGGCCGAACCACGTAACTCTTGGTGTTGTTCTTCATCAGTTTAAGATTAGATCGAAGTAGAGGTTTAGTGTGTGTTTCTGAGCGTGTTCTTGGTGTTCGTTGAAGGCTTTCCTTGCTGCGATCAGACTTGATTTCTTAACAATTACAACATGAGGAATTTGGGAAGTACCCTCCAAATTAATGCATAAATTCTGATCACTTGGTAATGAATTTTTTCCTAATAATTTGTTTTCCATCGTTTCAACAGTCATTTTCACTTCATTAGACATATTATTGTATGTGCATGATGTTAATTAAATAAATAAAATATTGTGTTAATTATATAGCACTATAAAAGCAATTAATCATAACCGAATTATAGGCCCCCGAATAAATAAATAAATAAGCTCACCTAAAAAGAACCAATTATCAATACCCATATAGACATTTTTTATAACTAAAAGGGTGTACAACTTTAGCCTGGAAAACAGTATTTTAACATAAGAAATTTTTATTCACTTATTAGACTTATAAAAATAAAATTGATATAAAAGTAATGAAAAGTAGCTGTCAGTAGAGCATATTCTTTGAGCTTGTGAATTTTTAAAGAAAAAAATTGAAAGAAAAGAAAGGAACTTAACCCTACAATTTGACGTGATAAAGAAATTAGGGACCATTTACTTAACTAAATCTAAATTATAACCTTCTTTTCATTGGCAAGATTTAATCAGTCAATTTCAAAGTCAAACCCCCACGTCTCCTAACTTTACAGATATCCATCTTTTTTTTTTATTTGATTGATCATTAATCCACAGCCACTTCTTTTTTTTATAATTAATTTTCAATAAATATAAGCCTCTTATATTTATGGCCGAATGGCCAAGAAAATACTGAACTTTCAAGAAATTCTGGTTTTGCACGCCAGCTAAAGATTCTGCGTGATAAATACTCAACTTTCAATTTCTTCTGATTTTGCACACGGGAAGAGCTCCGGCAAGAATATAATTAAGAATTTGCTAACGTGGCATTATCATGCATGTGTGGCGTTCGCGTGGCAATAAACAATGTTGTTTTGATAATTTATAAATTCAAAAAATTCCATGTCATCTCTCCCTCTTTCTCATCTCTTCATTCAGACCACATAATACTTGCAGAAATTTCCACCGCCAACCATCGCAGCCACCAATCCCTGCACAACCACCGTCGCCGCCATTGATTCCCTATACCACCGCTTCTCGAAAAACTCGGCATCACCAAGGAGAAAGTGAACATAAACAATTTAGAAACTCAACATCAACATTGCAAAACAATCGATTTAGGAACGATTCAAATCACAACAGAAATGGTCTCAGAATCAGAAGTCTCGCCTTTCTTACTGGAGAGAGAGAGAGAGAGAGAACTCGACGGGGAGAGAGTACAAAAAATGATGCGGGGCGACTGCTTCATTTTCCAATTGCTTCAGCCAACTGCTATCATAGATCCCATCATTTTTCATTTTCTTCTTACATCCAACGGAGAGAGAGAGTACAATTCGATCTTCTTCACAGCGCCGTCGCCACCCCGAGTTCCTGGATCTATTTTGGGCTTCCGCTTAGCTCTGATTCAGCGGCGACGTGACAACGGTGGAGTTGATATGAGAGAGAGATGACTGAGAGAAGAGAGACGAGATGAGAGAGAGATGGGTGGAGTTTTGGTGGTGGTGGTCGTCGTCCGCGGTGGTGGCTGTGGGTAGAGAGAATTGAGAGAGATAAGTGAATAATTTATTATTATTATTATTATTAAACGACGTCGTTTCCATTAGTCGATTTTGCCACATTGGATTTTTCGGCGGCCATGTCAGCATCAGATTTGGGGAAATCCGGCGACGGTTGCAAAATTAGAAGGAAACGAAAGTTGAGTATTTATCACGCAGAATCTTTAACTGGTGTGCAAAACCAGAATTTTTTGAAAGTTCAGTATTTTACAGGCCATTCGGCCTATATTTATTAAATACAGAGAGATTTGAATCGGAAACTCATCAAAAAGAAAATGAAAAGGATAGCATTGTACAATCACCCTATATTTATAATATTTGTACATACATATATGATTATTAGGTCTAAAGTTTGTGGTTGTGATTTTAAAACAGCTACAATATATTGAAGTAAAGTATAATAATTAACCAAATGACAATGACAAAAAGTTCTTTACTTCTTAACAATGATTTTAAATCCTATCTCATTTCACTCATCATTGCGTGTTGACTTGGTAATTGAGATGTAAATATTTCATTTTCATTTAGGTGAAAAGCAACTTTATTAAGAAAATTCAGGTGAAAAAGAATTTTCTAACCATCACCCCCAATTTATGTTTGTTCTATGTCTCTTGAATCAAGGAGGAAACACATCCCACTAAGTGATTTTTTTTTTTGATAAAAAAAAGGCATCCCTTTTGAGTACTCAACTGATATTAAAATTTGAAATGGTGTTAGATTATAATATATGAATTGCCTAAAGTTACATAAATTTGGCAAAACCCTTAAAAGGAGGTCTAAAGTTTGCGGGACATAAAGTTGTCTTAGAAGAAGACAAGGCATAGGAGTAGGAGAATATATGCTTTCTTAATATATATGGGCAAGAAATCGAACATTAGGGCCATCTCCTTAACTAGTTTCTCCAAACTGCAATATCCTCTATTATTAAATCATATTTTAACAGATCTACTTAACGTACACACGCATATTTACAAATGTCTTATTTAGATCACTGCCTTGTTGTATTGTATGATGTGGAATAAATTGCAGTAACTATTTGGTGGCCGAGGATCGGATGAAAAGTGGTCGCCCCAAAAATCAAAATAGGCGTAACTTTTATTTGGAGTTGGGTTAAGAATTACCATTATAATTTCCATTAATTCCGAGTCGAATACATCGCGTGTTGGGTCTAAATTCAACCGTGTTTTAGCCGCTTGGCCTTTTTTCTATTTTAGTTAAATATTTTAAGTTTTTTATGAGAATTTTGATTTCTTTACGTTTTAGGGTTTGTTTTAGGCCTTTTTAAATACATTTTCTTGTCGGATTAAGAGGCAGACTTTGATATTATTATATATATATATATATATATATATTTTTCGTACCGAAGGGCGTTTATTTTCTGCGTTTATAGTCATGCGTCACGATATATGATACAACCACCAATTGTGATATAGAGTCCATCTAATCTATATTAGCAAGTACTATGATGATATAAACAAGAAAAAATAGTAATATATGAATAGTTTTATGTTGTATTAGGGGGCGTTCACTTTGCGTGATAGGATAGATTGATAAAACATATGATTGACTATATGAAGGATTAGATGATCAAACAAGTTAAAAAATAATCAATGTATCAAAGTAAATGGTAAATTAACCTATACTATTTTTATCTATCTATATCCTATCACACAAAGTAAACGCCCCCTAAAAGTATTGTAAATAGCACAACGTAATTATTAAGCTTTAGAAAGCTTATATCATAACCTAGGGTTCATTACAAAACAAAAAAAGAAAAGAGGCAATTAAAAAAAAAAAGGAAAAAAGGAAAGGAAAAAAAAAACAAACAAAATAATGTTTCTTTACATTACAAGGACATAAATTTCCTTTCTGTCAAATGTCATATCCATACTCCTAATGAAAATCCACATTTAGGGCTGTGCAGGAAAGGTATGTATTATGTATAAAGAGAAAAGGTCAATTTAAAGTGGATATCAAAGTATGTGTAGTATCTTTTAACAAAGGGATACTTGCTTTAAAATGATGGAGAAATCTATTTAGGTCATACAATTTCACACGAAATCTACAATGATAATGTTTTTATGCAGAATTTGATCTGTGAGAAGCAAAAAAAAAGGAAAAACATTATGCAGCAGACACCTCATTTTCTTTATAATGTAAGGCAAGAGAAAGAGAAGAAAAGAAAGAAATATCTTAATGGAAGAGATTTAGTAATTGAATGATGCTATTCGGTCATAATGTGGCTGGCCATAATTCGGTCTATTAAGTGAAAGCACCGATTTAGTTAGATATTTTATTAATCTAAAAAGTACGGGTATATATTTTATGTTGCTGTTATATCCTTGACTTAAATTTTATCATGATTAGTATAAATATATATTTATATATACATATATTTCCCTCTCATTCTTTCCACAAAAATCTTTATATTCCCTTCTATTATATTCATCCAGATTTATGTTGCTTCCAAATTCAAATATATCAATATAAATTTGTATAAACTAAAAAATTTAAAATATTACAAGTCACTTAGAACTGAAAATTTTAAATCAAACAAGTTTTTTTTATTGGATCAATTTATGGTCGGCCATAATGTGACCACATATATTTATTGTTAGTAATTAAGCATTAAAATGGAGGAAAAAGCTGAAGCTGTGTTTCCAATCAAGATCTTGATCCGGAAATTTAGGCTGTTTGCCTTGTTCTTCTGTTCTTATAACTTTGACAAGAAATCATGAATAAGCGAAATGTTTCAACTTCAAAGAAAACAATAAAATTTCTGAGAAGTCTAAATAATTCTAATATTACTTGGGGAAAGTAGCACGTAAAGTTGGAGGAATAATATTACAGACGCAAGCCATATTACAGTGGCATAGTCAGAAAAAAAAAACATTAATTTTTAATTTTTTTTAAATTGATTTTTTCCCATGTAATTCAATTTGATGGCAAAGACTTTTACACAACGATTCATATAAAATGTTGATAATTTGATGATTTTATAAAGTAATAAAAAAAAAATTTGGCAAGGACTTAAACCCTGTCCTCTTCAAGTGGTTCCATCACTGCATCTACAAGCACGTGAGATGCTCGTGCCCGCGTGATACAAAATAAGATCTTGAGCTCTTGTCCCCAAGCTCCCCCCAATGATATCCCAAATTAAGAAGATAGATAAAAATAATATAGGTTAATCTACCGTTTACTTTGATGGATTGATTATTTTTTAGCTTGTTTGGCGCTCTTTAAAGCTCGTTTTCTTTTTTATTTTGTTTTTTTTCTCTCGTACATATTCGATTAAGAAATGATCAATTATATTTTTCATGGTTTTACAAGTTAGATGGGAGCTTTTAAATCAATATTTTAAACTTTTTATATTTGTGGCAAATTTTGTATGAGTTAAAGTCAAAAAATTAAAGCTGGCGAGTTTAATCGAATTTAAACAAACTTTCTAAATTTAATTTTTTAAATAAATTATTTTATTTACAAAAAATATAATATATTAATTTACTAATTAAATGCATTATTCTCTTATAACAAATAAAATTAATTATTGACTTTATATACTTATTACTAATTATAATATAAAAAGTATAAGTTGTACCAAGTTAATAATTTTATATTTTCAAGAATTCTTTTAACAAACTTGTTTACGAACTAACGAATCGACTAAGAAATTTTTTTTAACTCAAGTTTATTTGTCTAATTAACGGGCTTATGTAATTACCAAATTACATATGGAGTGTGCAAATTGCCAAAATAGACTATTTTAATAGTGTAAAATGCCAAATTTTCCATCTTTGCGGTGCATAATGTGAATGAGATTCAATTAATTTAAAGGGTGTAAGTTATCAATTATTCTTTAATGGAGTATATGATAGTGAAACTTTGCACACATTTGCATCTTTTGATCAATTAGTGTTAACTGGAGCTTTCAAAGTAACTTAATCTTGTAAATTAGCAACAATATTTCTTGTTAAACTTCGATTAATTATTCTTATCGATTTGACTGATCGATCTATTAATTTGCATAACCAGCTTAATAAGTAGCAAGGGACATGGACATTGGTTATAGGCCTTTGGCGCCACGTGTTGAATAATCAATTACTGGATAATATTTATTTTGTGGAAATAAATATTGGATGTTAATCTACGTGCCAAGTAGATGAACGTGGTATATTCGTAGTCTCAAAACCGATTTTCGGTGAGTGAGATATGATGTGATATTAATTATTGGATGTGTGTGAAGGAAAGTTGTGTGTTTGGAGATGAATTTGTCATAGACAAATTCGTTAATGTGTTTATTTCACATTAAAGAAACGAGCTCGGACTCGGACCGTGAACATTGGGCGTTGGATCGACAATTGAGTTTGTACTTGAATTTGGATTAATTCTTTTACTAAGTAAATTGACTCATTTCTATAGAATTTGAGCGACTCAATTGTCAAACTAATTAAGTAATGACCCATTTGTAAAACACACAAATTAGATTAAACATTTTAATGTTTAATTGGTTTAGAATTAAAAGTCACATGAAAAATCCGATTTGATCCAGTAGACTAATGCATCTTGATTGTGTGTATGATTTACACATGTGCTGAAAATTGAATACAATTCAATTTAGAAACTGACCTATTAAAGAGGTCAAATTTGAAACCTTTGTAACAACCATATTATGATGGTTGTAACCTCCGAATTTGCATTAGTGGCTGTTGAATGCACTTTAATGAGTTGTTAATCCTCCATGTGTGAGATTAGCTATTTATAGGAGTTCATTCCATTAGCTTAGGGCATAAGAAAATCGGCATATTTTCTATGACGAAATAGCATAATCTTTTTAGTGTCAAAGCTCTGTTCCTCGTCTCTCATCCAGTTCGTCGGAGCTCGTAGGTGTGTGGTGCTACTACCTCCGAGACGTGAAGTCGTTTACCTTTGGGGACGAGCCGCCAATCCGTGAGCACTACCGGGGCGTTACTCGTCTTGCGGGCAGAAGGGTTCCTTCAGGCGACTTCAAATTTGAGTTTGTTATTTTATTTTGTAATTTCAATTTTAGTTCATTTTGTGATCTTATTCTCCTACATTTCTTGTTTCATTTTGTAATCAAGAAAGGACGTGTACACCGGTTCAGCGGTTCTAACATCTTTTACTAGAATGGTGAAACAGACATGTACTCTTTTACTCGTAAGGATTATAACGAGGCCTGACTTTGTGGTTCGGTGTCTGTTCGACCCAAGGTTTAGGATTAAACTCTTTTCTTTTCTTTATAAAAATGATGCCCTTAATTCTCACAACCAGCTTAATATAGATTTCTGCATAGAAGTTCAATAACAAAATTTTAGTTTACAAGATTCTCTTAAATACTCAATTCAAGCTAATTATTTAAAAGACCAAAGTTACACTAAGCTAATTTTTGTTCTTCACTGCTAAGTGATAAAAACTCCTGCTATTTTTTAGCTATTACTTTTGATAAACATAATAAGATACCAAATTAATAATCTGAACTTTGTGGGCCAACTTTAACTCTTTAAAACCATTATAATAAAGAATTAATTCCTAATCGAATCCCAACCTTTTAGCATTATTGCCAATTAGACCCATATTTCAAAACGGGCTAGTTAAATTCCCATCTTTCGATTTGTAGTAAATTCGCCTTCTTTAATTTTTCCCGACAATCTGAAGAAAGATGTGATATGAAAGGAATTGAAAATTTTCTACCTCATCAGTAGACGTTTTTGTGTCATGTAATTTTTCCATTTGCCACGTATTTTTTAGATTGCTGGAAAAATAATTAAGGAGACGAATTCATTACTAATTAAGTTTGGATATAATCAACACGTTATAAAAATTAGGTCTAATTTGCATCAAGATTGAAATATTGGATCTAATTAGTAATTAACCCTATTTTCCCTCTTTATTGTATGGGCTTTTCTATCTCGGCCCAATTAACCCTTGAAGCCCATATGCTCAGACCCTCCAATTTTTACAAATGTAACTGCTGGAATTGGTGAAATATATAATCCTTATGAAAATTTTCTGGAAAAATGTAAACTCGCAACTTTTGTTACATAGTATTCGAAACTTTGAGAAAAGACAATAATAGAGTTCATAATTCCTACGAAAAAAATTCTCATATGAAAGTAAATTTATTTTGGCAAAACACAAATTCTGTGTCCCTAAATCATGTGTCCTAGATGCAAAATATTTTACACCCATAGTTGAACAATAAAGGAAAAGTACCATATTTTATCATAATATATACAGTATTTTCTCAAATACCACGTTTTAGGCGAATTGGTACGCAACAATTAATATTTTTCAATGATATCATGATGCTCAAATTTGGGCATAAAACAATTCATGTGACACGCCAAATTTGATACATGAGAAGATTCAACATAATTTTTTTTTATAACACGTGTATTTCTATATCAAATATGGCTTGACATGTGAATTTTCCGATACCAGAATTTGGGTCTCGTGACATTATTGAAAAAAATATTAAAATTTCTATGTATTAAATTATCAAAAACTAAAAATCTCATTTTTATTGAAAAATTATCAAACATTGTTACAAAATATGATTATTTCCCGATAATAAACCATGAACTACATCATGGTTTGCAGATTTAGCAATTAATTTTATTTTATTTTTCCTTTTTTTGTTTGTTTTTACATTCGGGCTAGTAAAACGGGCCACAAATATTAGAATGGGCTTATCCACGAGAGATCTTTTAAAAAAGTTCAAATATAATTGGGGCCATGGCCCATGGTATTAAATTTTGTTAAATGGACCACATGTAGGAATCCCTATATACAAGAGATTTGTGCCTACGGGTACATAAATATTTCTCTCTCTCTCTCTAAATATTTATCTCTTAGGCCACTATTCTTTATAATCTATTTCATTAATTCCTAAATTATTTATTTATTTATCAATGAGTACAAACGAAAAAAAAAGAACACTTTGTGAAGGCGAGGAAATATCAACAAGGGTCGCGAGAAAATGATTTCTCGGCATAGCCGTGGCTAATATATATATCCAGTGCAATATGTCAAAAATTCGAATCCAAACCTTATATTCAGTAACATAATTATATAAATATGTAATAGAATATCGATTTCAATTAGGATTTTTCATCCATCTCACTTTGAAATCTTTTTAAGACACGACTCCCTCTTCCACGAAAGTTAAAAATGGTCTAATTGAACCTAATTAAAAGGTTAAAAAAAAAGAAAAAAGGAGAAGGAAACAACAAAAAAGAATGCCAACTAGTGTTATTTATTAATACAAGTGTTTGAACGACGCTTAAGTGTCAATCATACATTTTAATAATAATCATGATAAATCTTTCGTTTTTTTGGTTGGGAAATACTATAATGCTTTCGTGCGTATGAACACTTTCATGAAGATGGTAGAAGATATATATTATATTTGTTGTTATAGCCAAGTGTAAAAAATTCGAATTTATGAAATTAAATTCTTTAGTCACAATTAAAGTAGCATGATAACATTTAATAATAATTATTACATATATCACGTCCGGTGGCAAGCTTTATCTACACATTACGAGTAAAAAAGCACAAAATTCGAATATTTGACTTCTTTTTCGTTGCTAATCAAGCGCAAGTCAGCGACAAATATTGGCAAAGACAAACTCCATGAGGACAATAATTTACTTTTGTAATAATTAATCATATTTCGAAACGAAGCAGACTATATATATATATATATATTTCTAAAGGCCATGTCTCCAATCCTAACGTTAGAAGAGAAGAGAAATTATATTATTCTATATTTATTTTGACATATTATATGTATTTGTAATAGTGTTATAATGTATTAATTGTAGTAGTTTGACAAGAAAAAAACTATTTTTTTGGCAAAAACTAAAACAAAATCATCAATATCTCGTTAAAAAATTGTATAAAAGAAATGTCGGCATGCGTCAGTGTCCAACCAACCAAAAATCTTACTATATTAGAATTTTTTTTTTAATGAAAAGAATGAAAAAGTTATCAATTAAGAGTATCTATCATGTGGATCTATAAAGTGATCTAGTAGTGGATTGTCTAATAATGTAGAATAAAATTAATAAATACAAGTAGAGCATATATATATATATGAAAATGTTGATATAAAAATAAAATTCTCCTTTAGAAATCAGGAACTAATTTATATTATTGATTATTGTATAATCTACGGTTTGTTATAAAAAAATATCATTGAAATACTTAAAAAGTAGCATTGTAAAAAAACATTAATTTTGTATATGAAAAGTCATGATCGTAAAAAAGTCATTGTACAGGTAAAAAAACATGACTGTATATATATGGAAAAAAACGCGTATTTATGTTCTCACGTGGAACTTGTTTTTATATGAATCCGTTCACATATATATGTGTTTGTGTATGTGTGTTTTAATATTTCAACTAGGGAGTGACTATTGTAAATCATGAAATATGTCTACTAGTTAAATGGCACTAATCTGAAAAAGTAATGTTATAATGGATTAGATGATGATGATGATGATCAAACTTAAAAAAGGTTATGCTAATGGTAAGTTTTCACAAGTCCTAATATGGTTTTATTTTGGGGAAAGTTCTAATATGACCATTAAATGTCAATGATAACTATAGAAAACTAATGCCTCAAAGCAATAAAATATTTTGATGATATTTAGGAAAATATTAAACTAACTTATCTTGTGAACCTAAACTAACATTCTATTTATTATATTCATTCTTTTAACGTGTAAATTTGCTAGTTGTATGAGTACATAAAAAAGGGAACCTTTATATAAAAAAAGGTAGTGCTATATAGCCATAATTATGGTTGCCATATTGGATTAGATTAGTAATTTTGTATTTGTTATAATTATATATTTAATTATTTTTAATCATTGATTTATTATCTTACAATATTACCCCACATATATTTTAGGAATAGATATTATAGATTGATCCTACATATTTTAGTAGATTATGGATGATTGATTGCCAAATAAAAATAAATAAAAATCCTAGGATAAAAAATACTCGACTAATTAGCGTAAATTAAGCATCAATAACGTTTCAACCATTGGTTACCTTATGCTCATCTCTTCATTAAATGCTACTTCATGCATTCTGTCAAATACCTTTTGCCCATTTTCATCTAACCTCAGCAAGTGTCTTTTCAATTTTTTGTATTGATTCATTCATTTTTTTCACAAAGTTTTTAATTGAAGGCGATTATAATGATTATCAATTGGATTGCATCATTAAACAGAGCGAAAATTAACCTAGAGATGAACTGTATTTAGTGAACATATAGCACAAACTCGATTAATATGAATTACTTAATATGCCAAAAATTAATTTTTTTGGTAATTGACCCAACACAATAACATAAGAAACAACGAACAACATACTCTTGACTCAATGAGAAATAATGAAACATTAAACGTAGAAGAGCAAAAACGGACCGACAGAATAAACTAGCAAAAAACAAGATACGCCTAATTCTATATATTACTCCCTCCGTTCTTTTATAAGTGTCCCCTACAGTCAAATTACACATACCAAGAAAATAAAGAAATTTACCTATATAACCTTATTAATTACTATCATTAATGTATACATACAACTAATTAACAAATTACTAGAAGCATTAAATAAGGATAAAATTGGAAAAATGTCATTAATTTACTCTCAAATTTTGAAATAGGACACTTATAAGGAAACAAAAAATTGAGCTAAATAGGACATTTAAAAAAGAACGGAGGGAGTAACTGCTAGAGTCATCCGTGATTGTGGGTTGCATGCACAGTCGAGACCATCCAACAACCGGTATCATGTTTTATAGCATTATACGAGCATGACAATTGATCTTTTTCGTATATTTCGTAATAGTTGTCTTTTGGCCTATATCACACGATATCACAAGATACTTATCGCTCATAAAATTTCGAACAACAACAAAAAACCTTGTGCCATTGCAAATGCTTGATAGGCTTCAAAAGGGCTCCTTAGAGTCGAACTCCATAACAGATCGAGGTTCATGTTCCAACATCTCATGATATGGCTGCTGAGTATTATTGTACTCATCAGATGTTTCATTATCAGTGTCAGAATCGAACTAATCATACATAAGACCATCACGTTGGTTAGCCATGAAAGTTGTTTTTTTTAATACGATACTCACGGCCGATTCTTTTGTTCTGTGTTTCAATTCATAGGTCTTGAATTTATTAAGCTACATATTTATTCTTTCATAATTATTGTGGATACGTTAGAATATTGTGAACTATTTTGTTAATATATACTTTACGAATTAAAGATTATTATCCATGAAAAATTGAATAAATCACAATGACTACAAATCTTAAAAATATTTTTACCAAAATGGAAGAGATTTACTTTTTGTCTTCTATGTTTACCGTTATAGACTACATAAAACATAAACAAAATTATATAATTATTTTTTAGAAAAATTTTGTAAAAGGGTTGTGTGTTCGTAGAGAGACTTCGTTGGTCCCATATAAATAGGCATTTTGATTTTAGGATTTAAGGATGGTTTAGGGAAGGTAAATCTCATACTATCTCGTACATTTTTATTTCTTAGATGTTTTTTTATGCTAGATTATGTTTTTGAAGATTTTTTGGCATATATATTACTGAAGCTATTTTATACTACAATTTTTTTGGCATATAAGCAAAACTCTTCTATATAGCTAGGGATGAGTACCATAATTTCACTATTTTAATGTCAATATTACTTTTCTCAAAGAGCAAATATTAATTTTTTAAATATTAATTTCAATCTTTATCCTGATTCAATTGAACTAGAGCTTAGTCAATTTGGGCAAAAATTGATTTGGGTTAGTGTTCAATTAAACTAGAGCCTAGTCAATTTGGTCAAAAAATGATTTGGGTTAGTGTTCAATTGAATTGAGTTACTGTTCAATTGAACTAGTGTTGTGTATGGCCGGGGCCTAGGTGCCGACCCCCGGTGCCGTTACGTGGCCCTAAAACGTCGGGTGCATGGCATCCACACTTGCACTCGTAGGCACAGTGACGAAGGGAGGGGTGGAGCAGGGGGGTCACTGAACCCCCCTGGGATTTAGAAAACTTTTAGGGGTATATTAGTAATTTTACAATTAAATTAAATTAATAATATATTTAATTTTAGATATCTACAACTCTTCTCCTTCTCAAAATCGAAACTTCCTCTCGTCTGTTTCATAGCGCCGCCGCCCCTCGCTGGCTGGTCACTACCTCCTCGCCGTCTCTTCATCAATAAGTTTTGTGCGGAGACATCCCGGCCGGAAGGTTGTAAGTTTTCTGGTTTTTTATTTTTTATTCTCCGGCCCATCGGCGCTGGACTCAAAGGCGGACTCGCCATGTTTGCTCTTCTCACTCGCCTCCGCCACCGACAATTGCTCCCTTCATCTAGGTAATGTTTTTCGAGCTTTGCTTTTCGTAATTTTTTTTATTAGTCTGGGGATTTGGAGATATGATCTTGTGTTCTGCCTTCACTAATGTTCAGCTTACACTACTAGTGGCAATTAAGTTTTCTCTGCCCGTTCGCGTAAATATCTACTTTCCAAAAGTTAGGTTATAATTATAGTTCTGTAACCTGAATTATGTGTTGCAGTTTATCAGAAGTTATTGTCTTTTGAAGTAAATAGAGAATATCATTTTGCTTGGAATTATATACTGATTGTTGTTATTTATATTGAAATTATATTTGTTTTTCAGTATCTAGCAACAAACAATGAAACAACATAAAATGGATCGATTTTTGAAGCCCCGTGTCTGAGAGACAAAGGGAGGATAAGGACACGATGTCTCCAATTATGGATGGTTCAACGAAAACAGTTAACACTCCTATACCTGTGCAGTCTCAAACAACATCGAAGAAAGTGGATATGGAACTTGATCACCAACCTCAAGCATCATCGAACTCTGAAGTTGATTTAGAAAATCTTCCAAGTGATCCAGGACTTCGACCTAATAGAATGAGCTATCCACCGAACTCAATTGAACAGGTGCGTAGACCTTACTTATTAAAAGGTCCTTGTCAACCATATAATCATGATTTTCCTCAAAGAATGGAAGCAAATCGAAAGCGCAAGTTTGTTGCTTCTTGGTTTAATGATTACAAGACGTGGTTGGAGTATAGCATTGCCAAAGATGCAGTTTTTTATTTATACTTTATCTTTTTTCATCGGGGAGTAGTGAAAAAGGACATGATGCTTTTTTATCTGAAGGGTTTAGTACTTGGCGTAAGAAAGAAAAGTTGAGGTTGCATGTTGGAGATCATAATAGTGATCATAACAGATGTAGATTGACATGTGAAGATTTGATGAATCGAGCTCAACATAATGATGTGTCTCTTTCTAAAGTATCAACACAGTCTAAGTTAGATTATCGTTGTAGATTAAATGCATCGATTGTCAGTCTACGCTATCTTATTATGCAAGGATTAGCTTTTCGAGGAAATGATGAGTCAGATGAATCCTGAATGAAGGGAACTTTATTGAGCTTTTGAAAGTTTTGGCTTCTTTGAATGATGATATATCTAATGTTGTGCTAAAAAATGCTCCACAGAACCTCAAACTCACATCATCAGATATTCAGAAAGATGTCATAAATGATGCTACAGTCGAGACAATTAATGTTATCATTAATGATATTGGAAATGAGTTTTTCTCCATATTAGTTGATGAGTGTCGGGATGTATCTGTCAATGAGCAAATGGGTATTGTTTTACGTTATGTGAATAAGAAGGGATGTGTTATTGAACGGTTTCTTGGTGTTGTACATGTTAGTGACACGACTGCAGTTTCACTTGAAAAGGCTATTGACTATGTTTTCTCTACTTATGGGTTAAGCATTTCCAGTTTAAGAGGGCAAGGATATGATGGTGCAAGCAATATGAGAGGTGAATTGAACGGGTTGAAGAGTTTGATACTTAAGAGGAATTTCAGTGCTTACTATGTCCATTATTTTGCTCTTCAGCTTCAACTTACAATTTTTACTGTTGCTAAAAAACATTCACTCATCGGGTCTTTTTTTAATAATGTCTCACGCTTGTGTAATGTTGTTGGAGGTTCTTGTAAGCGCAGAGATATGTTCCGAGAGAGACAAAGAGAGAAGATTCTTGAAGGCATTGCAAATGATGAAATCAAGACTGGAAGGGGATTGAATCAAGAAATGGCATTGAAGCGACTTGGAGATACTCGTTGGAGTTCTCATTATGGTAATCTCCTAAACTTGATGCACCTATTTGGTTCTGTTGTTGAGCTTCTTGAGTTTGTTAAGAAGAATGGTAATGATGATGCACATATGATGCTATTGATTTGTTAGATGTTATGAGTCGATTTGAGTTTGTATTTTTGTTACATCTTATGAAACAAATCTTGGGGTTCACACACGAACTATCTCAAGTGCTACAAAAAAAGGATCAAGATATTGTTAATGCGTTGAGTCTTGTTAAGGTAGCAAAAATACGTTTGTAATTAATGAGAGATAACGGTTGGGAGCCGTTGGTAGCTGAAGTTTGTAAGTTTTGTAGCACAAATGAGATAGAAGTGCTAGATATGGAAGATGAATATGTTGCCCGAGAAAGAGGAAGGCGTAGAATTAAGAAAATGACGAATCTCCATCACTATCGAGTTGAGATATTTTATTCTGTGATTGACATGCAAGCTCTAGAATTGAATCAACGTTTTGATGGAGTCAACACAGAATTACTTTTGTGCATGTCATGCTTCAATCCTAAAGATTCATTTTCCGCATTTGATGCTAAGAAGGTACTTCGCCTTGCAAAGTTTTAATTATCCATCTGAATTTTCTGAAGTTGCTTGTATGAACTTGAAAGTCAACTTGAGAACTTTATAGTTGATGTGCGCATGGATGAGAAGTTCACAGAATTATCGGGGATTGGAGATCTTGCTCAGATGATGGTTTCTACAAGGAAGCAAGATGTTTTTCCGTTGGTTTATTTGTTGATTAAATTGTCATTGACTTTACCTGTTGCCACTGCTACAGTTGAAAGGGCTTTTTCAGCAATGAGCATCATCAAGAGTACTCTACGCAATCGTATGAGAGATGATTGTTTAGTATCTTACATTGAAAAATATGTTTTTGTAAGTGTTACTAACGATGCTATTATGTAACCATAAAAAAAAGCATGCATTGACTCGCTCCTTTGAGTCGACGTGATTCCAACCCAAAATCTATGATTCAAATATATGGGGACCCAATATTCTCTTGCATTGAATAGGTCCTTAAGCCGCCTATTATTTCCTAGATTATGTTCACTCACGAATTGAGTCCATCCCCCTTCAACATCAGCAATACTTAAGCTATCATATACCACGTTGTAGAAGTCAGATATGCATTATTTAATATATGCCATCCCTTTTAATTTTTTGGATGTCTTAGTCGTAATATGCCATATGCAGTATCGATAGATGGCATTCGACATAACTTCCCTCACAACAATTCCAACACTCTCACACTGATTTGTTAAGATAACCATAGGATAAATACCACACATTGCAGCAATCCAATTTCTGATAAACCAAATAAACGATTCAACATTCTCATGTGACGTACAACAATGCACATCTTAATAAAATCGACTAGTTGTGCTGATTAACTCCCACCACCGTTGCCAATGGCATTTGGTATTGATTGACAAGATAAGTCGTGTCAAAACTAATAACATCGTGAAATTCCTCGTAAGTAGCTCTGCTACGAGGATGAATTCACATGACATTTTGGGCCTGCAATCGTCATCAACATGCATTAAATGAAAAAAATTCATGTCTTTAGTTTGCAACCTCAAAAACAGCTGTCGAATTGCATTTGCATTCCCTACATCGAGTGCAACCTTCTTCTCTGATCAATGTAGTTTCGACAATCTTTTTTCTGTTGCTCTTAAGTTTTGTGGACCACCGGCGGGAGCTTCCATTAGTCTTATATTCTTACATGGTGGCACACCTTCAATATTTTGAAATTCTAATTGTATTTTCATGCTCATAGAAAGATATCAATGACCCGATATAAAAATAGATAAGCTCGAATCAAGTTCGTTATTGTAGTTTGCATGCACAGTCGAAACCATCCAATGACCAGTGTCCTGTTTTATAGCATTTATACGAGCAAAACAGTTGATCTTTTTCGTATATTTTATAACAATTCATTTTCGCCCCCTATAACACGATATCATAAAATACTTATCATTCTTAGAATTTCCAACAGCAACGCAGAAACCTTGTACTTTTGCAAATGCTTAATAGGCTTCAAAAAGACTTTCCTTATAATCGAACTCCATGTCGGATCGAGGTCCATGTTCCAACATCTCATCGAATGGTTGTTGAGTGTTAGTGTCGTCATCGGTTGTTTCATCTTCAATGTCAAAACTGAATAAATCATACATAAGATCATCACGTTTGTGAGCCATAAAAGTTGATTTTTTCTGTCAATAACAATACAGTTCTTTGTTTGAATAACAATTTTTTTTCTTTTATCAATAACAATACGGTTCTTTTAATATTATTTTGTTATTATAACTTTCCCAATTAAAGTATTTGTATCTTCAATCTCAATAAATCTTTTATATTTGAATCATAATTATGGAATGAAGAATAATTATAATTAAGGAATGAATAATATATTTGGAATTACTCAAATATAGTCACTTTTCAAAAGTATAGTAAGATAATGGTCTATCTTACTATATTGCCCTTGTTTCAATATCTGGTTAACAGTCAATGGTCGTGTATGCATAGTCGTATGTGTTGATATGGTCGTGTGTGCATGGTTGTGTATGTTGATATGGTCGTGTGTGTTGGTCGTATTTGTTGGTCGTGTATGCATGGTCGTGTGTGCATGGTTTTGTAATTTTCCGGCGACTTTTCCGACAAAGCACACACGACCACGTGTGTGCTGATCGTGTATGCTGATATGGTCGTGTGTGTTGGGCGTGTGTGCATGGTCATATAATTTTCCAGCAATATTTATGGCGAAGCACACACGATCAACACACACAACCAGCACACAAGACCATATCAGCATACACGATCATATCAACACACATTGTGTATGCATGGTCGTACATGCTAATATGATCGAGTGTGATGGTTGTGTATGTTGATCGTGGTCGTGTGTCTGATATGGTCGTGTGTGGTGATCGTGTGTATTGGTCGTGTATGCATGACCTTATAATTTTCTAGCAACTTTTTCGGAAATTTTTTTGGCAAAGCATACACGACCACGTGTGTGCTGATCGTGTGTGCATGGTCGTGTATGAATTGTCAAAAATTCGTCGGAAAATTTTCACCGGAAAAGTTATCAGAAAATTTACACACACGACCATGCACACATGACAACGCTCACACGACCATATTGGTTCGCCGAAAAATTTTCGTCGACAAAAGTTGCCGGAAAATTCATCGAAAAATTTTCGACGAAAAGTTGTCGAAAAATTTGCACACACGACCATATTGGTCGTGTGTACTTCGACGGAAAATTTTCATCGAAAAGTTGACAGAAAATTTTCGCCGAAAAAAAGTTGCCAGAAAAGTAGTAGGAAAATTTGCACACACTACCAGCACACTCAACCATGCATACACAACCAGCACACACGACCATATAGGTCGTGTGTACTTCGACGGAAAATTTTCATCGGAAAGTTGTCGGAAAAAAGTCACCAGAAAAGTAATCGGAAAATTTGCACACACGACCATGCATACACGACCAAGAAGGACAAAACAATAAATTTACCAATAAAATCTCAAAAAGTGGCCATATTTGATCGTTTTAAAAAATCTGGCTATAATTGCACTTTACTTTTGAAAAGTGGCTATATAATTTGCTTTTCACCCTAATACATTCAATTTACTTTTAGGAGCATCTTAGTCATAAATTTCATCAGGTTATGGGAGACCGATTCATCAAAAACCGATTTACAAGAATCAACCGGTTCAAAAGTTAGGGGTGTTATGACATGACCACATATAATTTTCCATATAAAAAAAAAACATGCTTTTTGTACTCTATATATAAAAAAACATTTTGTACTTCCTTCGAGTACATCTAAATAGTGAAAATCTTCTCTATAAATATAGTGGTCTAAGATTCAAACCCCATTGCTCCCTTCCATCAACTAAAAACAATATAACATGTTACTATATAAGTTGAATAGGTTTAACTTCTAATTCGTAGCATTTATCCTCGCAACTGCGTCCCTTAAGCATTATGTATATCAAATGTTATTAATCATTTTATAATATATACATTATTTGCATTGAAGAAAACAATATATCAAATGTAAATCCTTAATTACATCACAAATAGTGCTATTAACTCAATTTCATTAATCCGAGCGCTAGCTTGAGTATATATATATTTTAAGAGAAAAGGGTAAAACTGATGATCATGCACATAATATGTTGTTAAAAAATAAACTTCATTACAATAAAATGGATACATATTAATACACGTTGTTGCACTTGATCACATACAAATACTTGATGGATCATTCTCCTTCGAGTATATATAATATTTATGAGGGCATACCCATGCATAACTTTTTTTAGCCATAATTAATAAATCATAAATTGCTCTAAACAGAAACCATCTTCAAATTATCTACTCCATAGTGATTCTTTGCATCTCCATTCTCCACAATCCCATCAAATTCAGTCATGTAGAACTCGAATTTATTGACAACGCTTTGAGGCATCGATATGAGAACCTTAACGGCATCGACCTCTCCAATCACAGGCAAGAACAAGCAATAGATATCACTATATAAAGGTCCCATGTGAAGGGGCTTCCCTTCTCCAAAATCCAAATATTCCAACCCTAATTTCGACCATTGTGAAATTACCAAACTCGCTGACAAATCCATCGTCACATTTTCATCATCCAACAAATCAATCATGGATCGGACACAGTCATTAGTAACTATTGATTTCGCATGCTGCACTAACTTCACCCCGTGGTGCAGGTTAAGCGCGACCACTTCCTTAACCTTAGCCTCTGCGCACGCTAGCACGAATCCATTCCCATAATACCCTTGTGGCATCTCCGATTGCATCTGATTCCTAACGTTCATAGAGAAGAGGAGTTTGACTTGAAATGACGGGGGTAGCCCTAGGGATTTGACCCAGCTGCGCCATGTGTGGGCCGCTAGGACCTCGAAGGTGGTGCATTTTAGAGAGGGGTAGCAATGTCTTTTTAGATGGAGAATTTGGGAGGGTGAGAATGTTACGCATGAAGGTACGAGTGGCTGAGACTGTAAAAACTTGAAAACGTTGGGGCCTGTTTGGGGATTTAATTCGGTGGTAGGGGCAATCTTGGTAAATCCTGGATGGGAGAAGGTAACTTGTGGAGGGCAACGGGGTTTGAGCACGTGGCGGAAATGGAACGGTGGGATTGGTAAATTATTGGAAGAAGTTGATTGGTGAAAGTGGGCCCAAGCATGTAAAAACTGTGACGTGCCAATTCCATCGCATATACAGTGATTTATTGCGGTGCAGAGAATCATTCCTCCGCATCGAAGATTCGTCACCTGTTATTACAGTTTCAAAATTGGTAACTCTTTTCATGAGCTAAATAATCAACAAGGGTGAAAAATATGTATATGTATATAGGGGTGAGCATTCGGTTATTCGGTCACCTAACCGAACCGAATTGCAACAACCGAATTATAAAGTAAGTAATCGAAACCGAACCGAAAGTTGGTGAAACCGAACATAACCGAACCGAAATATTTCGGTTCGGTTTCGGTTAAAACCGAATAATCGAAATAATACACAATATATTTTCTATATTTTAAATAACTAATTAACATGCAATATTCAAGATTCCAAATCTGCAAAAATAATAATCCATAATTTCAAAACATTTTAACCAAAACATAAACAAATAATTAAACTTCTAAATCTGCTAAACTATATAAGTTGTATAAGTTATAACATCTTAACCAAAACATTAAATCTGAAAACATTAAGATTAAATTTTTACTTCATTTATTTTAAGTTGACCGAGCTTTACAAATTACAATAGCCTATTGTATTTATTTTTATTTTTAAATACTAGTATAATACTATTTATAAAATAATTAATTATTAAATTAATTATTAATTCGGTTCGGTTTTCGGTTAACCGAATTTTATTTTTCAAAAACCGTAACCAAACCGAAAAACCGAAAAACTAAAATTTCAAAACCGAAACCGAACCGAATACCAAATAAACCGAACCGAATTAGTATTTCGGTCCGGTTAGGTTCGGTTTTTCGGTTTTAACCGAATTTTGCTCACCCCTATATGTATATATAGAGAGAGAGGGGATTGGCAAGTTGCAGTTTGGCATCAAAATATTGTAGGATCACCATGTTTTTTCGTTTATTAATTTATACTCCCCCTCCCGCTATTAATGACATGTTCTGCTTGGCACGGAAATTAAAACGGTATAAAAGATAGAAAAGTTGTAGGTTTCATACTTTTTAAAGAATTAATTTTTGCCATTTTAGGTATGAGTCATTAATAGCAGGACAACTAAAAAAAAATATACTATTAATAACGGGACAGAGGGAATACTATTATTGCTAATGTGGTTCTTATTTGATCCGCGCTATATATATATATATATATATATATATATATATCAATAGGATCATATAAGAACTTATCTTTATATGAGTCCATATGAACCATGCATTTTTATCTCATCGGTTAATGCATAAATTGAATTATTTTAATGCACAAATATATATTAATGAAAAAAATTAAATTGTTAATCTTTTTTATGCATTGTCGAGGTTAATTGATGCATTAAATTATTGCACGTAGTGCATTAAAAATATATATATATATATATATATACATTTTATATATGCATTTTATATATACATTTTATATATGCATTTTATGTATATATATACATATATATATGCATTTATATATATATACATACATCTATATATATATACACACAAAATACATTATTTTAGTACATAAAATGCATTATTATTATTTTTTACGGGAGAAATATTTTACATGTGAACCAACCCCTATATATATATATATATATATATATATATATATATATATCGCGCTGTACAATGGAATACAATGCAATGGTACAAGAGTCCAAATTTTTTTGCCCTATTTGTTATATTTTCTTGTGTTCGATCCCTATGCGTATGTTACAAGATAAAAAGACGAAACGCTAAACAGTTGAAAGTTATATCCCAAATTATTGCAATATTTTCAATTATGAATTGACGTGTCTTGACGTGAAATATACTTATAGAAATGAATTGATTTTAATGTGACATAAGCTCAAAATATCATCATTTTGAGTCTAAAAATCAAAAAACAAGGAAAATTATATACATACATAATTTTGAGTCTAAAATTTAAAAAAAAAATGAAAGTTAAATACATCTTTAACCGACGTAAAATTTCCAACGATCCTACTCAGTTTTCAGATATTGGACAAATTTGACCGAGGATAGATTTGCATAGTTTATTATATTTTGAGTATCAATCTATCATAGTCGATAGTACATGATAGGATTGGAAAAATGGCAATGGTTGGTATGTGTTTAGAGCCAAACTAGTAACGAAAAGTAATTATAAAAAATCTTGCATGAGATATATATGAGTGTTCTTGTTGGGTATTATCATGAGCGCAAAAAAAAAAAAATTGTAACATTAACGTTTCGTGTTGTTAATTTTCTTGATTCGATAGCTATAATTTTTTATGTACGTTATATGCTAAAATAAGAGAAAATTCAGGTAGAGAAGGGAATCGAAAATGGAGACCATTAATTGGTAAAAAATGAATGAAAAAGTGAAGCTAGCGGTCAAAAAGAAGATATATGTTAGAATATAATCTTAATTTTGTTGGGGAATTTGAGAGAGAGAAAGAAGCCAAGAGTGAGTGGCCGAGGGAACCGACACATGTTGAATATGACTGAAAGAGAAACCTCATTCTCCATTATGTCTTTCTAAATAATCACCCAACTTTGGGAAATTATCATAACTTTTCAATTCTAAGGAATCCCTCAACTATTCCTGTCGGGACCCCTCTCTCTCTCTCTCTCTCTCTCTCTCTCTGTGAAGTGTACCACTTAAGCAGCCTAGTCACATGGATGATGTTTTAATTTGGTTCTAGTTTCAACTAAATGTGAATTTGATGCAAAATTTAAATTTAATGAGTTGAATGTATTTCCGTGTGATGGAAAGCACGCCTAAGTTTCAGCTTAATTTGTAACGATAAAAAGAAAAGGATGTAAACTTATGAACTAGTGTAAGTTTCAAGATGACTCCCGTGCGGCGGATCGCATATTACGCTCAAATTCCTTAATTAATTTTTTTGTTTTTTATTAAATTAATTAAATTTGATTAAGAATTAAATAATCTTAATTGAGATTCTAAATTCTAGTTGAAGATTAATAAACACTAACTGAATTTAATTAAATAAAACATATTAGATTCAAGATTAATCTGACGGTGCGACCAATTGTATCAGAGTGCTTGCGATGTTTCAATATTACCCCAAAATTCCATTTTGATGCGAATCCAAGTTCGTTATAAGTGGATGGAAGAGAAGTTGTGTCTTTGTTAGTTAAGATTTAGGTTCAAACCTCAATCGAAGAAACGACAAAAGGCTTCTTGATCTAAACAAGGAAACTCTATTTTTAATCAAAGGGAAAATTTTAAATGTAGGGGTGAACAAATTGTTCCGAAAACCGAAAACCGAATCGAAATCGAAACTGAAAATTAATTTCGGTTCGGTTATTTCGGATATTTCAGTCGATTCGGATTTCAAAATTTTAAGATTTTGAATTACTGATTTCGATTCGGTTTTATTTTTTTAAAAACCGAAATATCCGAAATCCGAATTATATATACTATTTATATTTTTTAAAATTTATATTTAATTTATTAAAACTAAAATATTGAATACTACTCTAAATTCATAAAAATGTTTTCAATGGTCGATTTCTAAAATTCCTAAAATAGTGACATGCTAGATTTCTCTAGTTTTTAATGGTTTGGATGAATATAAAAAATGTAGGAAAACTGTTTAAAAAAAGTGGAAAAACCGAATTAACCGAAATGACAATTTTGTTATTTCGGTTCGGTCACCGAAATAATTTCGGATTCGGTTCGGATATGGATTTGAAAAAATCAAAATTTTAATTTGATTATTTTTTATATAATAATCGAACCGAATATCCGAATGTTCACCCAATTTAAATAAAAACTTAAATTCCATCCAAGTAGGACAGCAAAAAACAGAAATCGAGGTAATATCCTTTTCAGGGAATATGGGGCATACCAAATTATTGACTAATACTGAACAACAATCTAAGTCAGATATACTCTTTCTTTTTTATAAAAAAAGAAAAAAAGAAAAGATATATATACTTTAACAAACACTAGAACTCAACTCACAAACCTTTATTTATTATATACTCCTTCCATTCTACTAACAATATCCCATACTCTTTGAGCATAATTATTCAGGAGCAGAGGTAAAAAGATAAAAAGTGGTAGGTTTCATTACTTTTGTTTTCATTTTTGGACGAAAATATTATAAATGGACACACAAAAAAGAAAAAAGGGATATTATGAGTGGGAGTGAAGGAGTAATTTGTTTGGTGTGGAGAAATGAATAAATGAGTCCATTTTGGTATATCATAATTCCTAAACAAATTAATAGAAATTAAGGGGAAAAAAATGTAAAGATCTGAAATCTGACCTGAATGATGAGAGGTGGAATATCCAAGAAATTCGGAGCTTCAACTCTGTATATGAGTTTCCTCATTAAGGACCTGTTTGGCTTTCCTGCAAATTCAAAAAATTCCTCGCAGCTCAAATCCATGATTGCTTCAGCAAAAACAGCACCTTCTCCATTACACTCAACTACAAGCTTCCGATCATCGTCGCCCACGCGCCGCCGTAACCTCCCGGCGAGCGGGTAGAACTCGACGAGAGCCCGCGAAAGCGCGCTCTTTAGGGTTTCACTGTCCACAGATTTTCTGAAAACGTAGAGATATTTGATCGAGAATCTCAGGAATTTCTGATCATCGAGATTGGAAAGGTATAGCGTTTGATTCGGAGTCGGGCCACCCGGCCCGACTAATACGGGCTGGTTTCGGTAGATACAATCTGGGAGCTCTAAAGATTTAAGCATGGTGAGAGAGGAGATGTGAGGAGTGAGAAAGTAAAAGGATGTTGCTAGCAGTATCTAACACTACAATGGTAGAGCTCGTCGGAGTTTGGTTGCATAGGTGGCAGTCATAGCCGGAACTGATCGTTCTCACGGCGGAGATGCGGCGGAGACAGGATGATGACACGGCGAGGATTTTGGGTGATTGGTTTTGGAGAGGCTTGTTTGGTTTGATGTTGTGAAAATGTGTTGAAGATCCTATATATGTAGACATTTCTAAATACATTAATTTACTGTCTCTTCAGTGACATTCAAGCCATTATAGATCTTGTTTGTGAGCAGAGAGGTTTCGGATTCAAGCTTTACGACTCTCCTTTTCCCCAAGTCAAAAAAACATTAATTTTATTCGGAAAGAGATCTAATAAAAAGTTGTCCGATGAAACTAATTCTAGTCATTTATTTCACTAGGATTTTGTTCTATTTTTATTCTTATAGAGTAGTATAGTACTTAAAATAGATTTATAATTTCCATGTTCCGTAAATTATATATGATATTAATTTTAAGTTAATATGATTCCAACGTTGGTCGAAATCTTTAAAAATTAATCTCTGAACATTTAAATTGTACCATTATTAGTACCCAGCATTTAGATAATGTTACTAATATGTCACGATCGAGTCCATTTTTTCAGGATTGGAAAAATCAATGTAGAGAGCTAGACATATCGAATTATATATTTTTTGTTAAATTTAAGATGATGTGTCGGTATTCAACTCTGATCCACGTCGATTTTATGATCATGCGATAATTTAGTTGCATTATTCTACATGTTTGGTACTAAAATGATAAGACTTGGATATTGGGATGTTTTTGGGAATTTCGACAATAATTGAGACAATTTTATTTATTATCCCATTTCTTTTTATCATGATTATATGTAACAATTTCTCTTAATGGTTGTCGATTGGTAAGCAGTCAAATCTATATATATATCTATTTATATTGTAATGTTTCTCGTATTTTTTATTTATTTTTTTAATTCTGAGGTTAATGTTTATAAATGCATTTCATAATGCCTTTTATTTTCTGTATGGAGGCTTTCCTTTTTCATAAATCAATACAGTTGTTATAATTGTTGGTGTTTAAATATTAATTTCACAATAACCATTTTTCTAAATTCTGATAAGTGCATTTTTATCTATGTACAATCTTAATAAACGTTCAGTGCAATTTTTTATATAAATAATGTGAATTCATATAATAATGAAATCGTATTCTTTTTTAAAAAAAAATCATATTCTTTATTTATTCTGAGATAATAATATTTTATAAATGCATTTTGTAATGCTTTTTTTTCGTAATGCATTTCTACTGTAGCTGGATTTTATTTTTGGAAAGGATTTCTTCTTATTTCATTTGTGCTCTCCCTTTCATCGTCATGAATCGAGAGATTGTGGGGGATGATGAGAAATTCTATCCTACATGTACATGTATTATGCTCATCTCTCACATGATAATATTTAATAATATAATTTATATTATTAAAATATTCTCATGTGAGAGGTCAGACGTACTACATATACACCTTTAATAGAATTTTTCGGAGATGAGATAATACATATATACAATTACGGTGTTAGTACTCCTTTAGCTAGGTTGGTAGCTAGGGTAATTAACTTTGCAATATTACCATCCTCACCCTATTAGAAAGATTAAATTTGAACCCTATATTTTGAACCAATCATAGGCCTATAATGATTCCAAGTCAACCCATACAAGTTGGTTGCTACTTGCTATTAGAACCCATCTTTTAAACTAATTGAAATAACCGCAAACGTCTATTATACTAAGTGCTCGTTTGATTCGAATGGAGGAATGGAATGGGAATGGAATCAGGTAGAGGGGAGGAATGGTAACAATAAGTGTTACTTTTATTGGGTGTTTGGTTCAACAATGGAAAAAAATCATCTTGTGAAATGATTCCGAATAAAAAAGGATTTTGTTACTGCTCTAGTTTGGAGGGTAACATTTTGGGGGATTGGGTTACCCGCAAGTAAGAATAATGGTTAACCCAATACCCAAACCAAACAAGAAGTAAATGATTCAATTAATTGAATATCTTTCCATGCCTAAAAAATATCGAACCAAACATGGGCTAAGTATGTTAAGAGAATGTTTATTGTTGTAATAGAAATATATACATCAAGTAAATAATAGGCCAAATTGGACTCCATTGGGGATGGTTTAAAGCTATGTTGCATAGGTGCGGGGGTGCAGGTGCGGGGCGATACGATACGGGTACGGGGATACGGATTTTTAAAAATTATAGGATGCGATTCGTCAAGGGTACGTCTAATTATTAAAATTTTATTATATATAATGCTTATAAAATATACAGAATTTAAATTTTCTTAAATTAAATGTATAATATTTACATTTTCTTTCACCGAAAGATTAAACATTTTCAATTATATAAGTTAATTAAACAATAATATAACAATTCAAATATTATTAGTCCAATATATATAAGTCATAACTCAAATAAAATTATCAAAATCAACCTTTTGTAGACCCTTCGTGCATGAGATACGTGAATCTCACCTATGGGATTCGCGAATCCGGTTTCTTTTTATATATTATTTTAAAGGATACGCCACATGGCGAATCGGGTGCGAATCCGACGAGAATCCGAGAGAATCGCACCCTAAAAGAATCCGATTCGCCGTACATGATAGTTTTTGAAGAATCCGTGCATCATAGGTTTAAATGTATCCATTCAACACCTTAAAGCTCGCACTAATTTTGGGTAGTTACTGCATATAATATCCTCATCATAAAAAAAAAAAATATTAATAGGCATTGTGGATTTACATCCAAAGTATGCTAATTTTTTCAAAATGCCTCACAGTTATATTGAAATGTTAGTACCCAATAATTGATTACGTTTTCAAATCTACGCTGGACTTCAAATTTGTGTGAAATTAGTACTTTTTTTGTACTTAAACAAACATAAAATGACATGTTTTTTTTTCAGGTAAAATTAATTGAAATAACGTCCTTTCGAATATAAATTAAAATAAATAAAAAAGCCACCTCCTCACACACACACATTAATATTTTAAAATTTTAGGCAGCGAAATAGTATTGAAATAATATCTGTACTAAGAAACTAAAATATAAAATTGAAATAATTTTAGTAAAAACTTTGAATTTTGTCAAAATTAAAACTATTATCAATCTGATTTATTCCCTCCATCCCTCAATCAGTATCCCCAACTACCAAGATAATGGACAAATTGATTATGTTTACTCTTAATTATTATATAATTAAAATTTAAATATGTAAAGAATTTGTTTTGGGTACAAGGATAAACCTAGTAGTTTGACATAATTTTTATAAAAATTTATGAGATATAACAATTATTTGAGAACACAAATTTTGACGATTGAGAACGTATTTGCAAGGGAGGGAGTGTTAATTAACAAAAAGTATGTTGGCATGCGTGAGCGTGAGTGTCCGACACACGAAAAGTCTCTTACAATAAGAACTTTGTTTTTGAAAATAAATGAAAAGCATGAAAAAAGTTGTCAAGAGTATCTTTCATGTGGATCTATAATGTGGATGGTCTAGTAGTAGTGGGCTGACTAGTGGACGATAAATAAAACATTTGTATATCTTGACTGGGATAAGAATATATTAATTTCAACAAGCGATTAACATTGTCGACTAACTAAAGGGAGCACTAATTAAGTCCTCTAAGGAATGACCTAGTGATTGAGTGGACTGTCTGATTCCGAAAAGTCTCGGGTTCAAATCTCACTAATATTTTTATAGGTCGAACATGTAACACTTGTACTTGAAAAGTGTGGTTTTACCTGACTTATATGGTTTGCGGGTTATTGCACAAGGACGAAGGATTTACCCAGTGCGCACCAAAAGTAGCAGTTGCGGGTTCCTACGAAATAAAAAAAAAGGCACTAATCTCAAAAAGGCATTGTTATAATGGACTATAAGATGATGATGATGATAATTTAACTTACAAAAGCTATGCTAATGATAAGTTTCACTTGGTACGAATATATGGTGGTCAAATAGTATAATAATTATAGAAAAGTAATGCTCCACATAAATATTAGTAACATTTCATTAGGGAATAAAATAACATATCTATCTTTGAGCCTATACAACTACGGTTACAAATGTCGATGAGGCCTAGCTCAAGTGGCTAGATGAGACATCACAAGTCTAATCTTAGTGAGAGGTTTTGGGTTCAATTCCGCCTGCGTGCGATGTAGTATATTTCTACCTTATTTGGTAGTGTAGTGGTCTCATCTTTGTATAGTGCAGAGGTCCCACCTTTATGTGGCGTAGAAGTCTGACCTATACGATGGTATAGTAATTGATTTGATAATATATATATATAACTCGTGTAATTCTCTAAAAACAAAAACTTGTAACGGAATAATTTCCGCTTCAAATTTTGTTTAGTAATGGAGGTTGAGTCGATAAGATATTTGAAGAACAATTTAAAGTAATTTGCATGAGAGCTTATAAAATATTTATAATTCTTTGATATATTTTTTAAGAATACGCCTAGAATTATTTTTGCTTCAGATGAGCTTTCTGACTCTGTCAATTGATGAACACGTAACATGTTGGGAGGAATGTTTGCTCTATATATAGTCCTACAATAAAAAAAAAAGTGTCATTTTTCAATTATCAATTAACAGCAAATTTGATAGGTTTAGATATTAAATAATTAACACACATTTAAATGCATATATATGTCAAAAATTTATTATCTTTAATTATTTATACTCTAAATAATGGAAAGAAAAAAGTCTACAAACCGAAATAGAGTTAATCATGTTGACTAGCAAATTAAGTTAGTGGAAATTAATAGTTGGCCACCAACTTTATTCTAATAAATTGTGGCCAACTTTGGGCTGAAGTGACTTAAATGCCCTTACTTTAACTTTATTTAGCTCTTTCTCTCTCTATTATCTATCAGATCTGGTTCTGTTCTCTGTTTCTCTCTCTTTCGTTTTCTGCTGAAATTTCTTTCTTTCCCAGCTCGTATTCTCCGCCGGCGAAGGTGAATTTCTATGGTGACGTGGTTTTTTTCTCCGTTCGACGATATTTCTCACAGCTTTGTGTTGACGGCGTGGTTTCTTCAATAAAATTGAGGAAATTTTACTGTATAAATTTTAATTGAGTTTTCTAGATCTAGTCTGTCATGTTCCAGATCTAGTATGTCATTTTATTGTCGTATTTTCCAGATCTTGCCGTCCTCTTCGTGCATATGTTTCTTCCTGCATTTTCCATGTCACTGCACTCCGCGACTTGGCACACCTGGTACGAATGCAATGTATTCGTACCAGGTGTGCCAAGGCATACCGCACCTAGACTTGGCACACCTGATACGAATGGTGTGTATTCGTACCAGGTGTGCCAAGTCGCGGCGCTCAGTGACATGGTACAACTGGTAAGATTGAATCTGGTGAAATAAGGCAACGAGATCTGGAAGAATCTGGTGCGCCGGCAGATCTAGAAGAATCTGGTGCACCGGCAGATCTGGAATATGGCCGGCAGAATGTGAAAGTTCAAGGCGGCGCGGCGGACTGGACTGGAACTACGACGATGACGTGGAAACAAAATGGAATTACGACGGCGGTGCAGCGGAAGGGAATGAAAGTACGACGACGCGGCGTCGGAATGAAAGTACGACGACGGCGACGGCGACTGCAAAATGAAAGTACGACGGCGGCGACGGAAGAAATGGAGAAAAATAGGACTTCTAGAGAGAATATTTGCTGGAAAAGAGAGAATTTGAAATTTGAAAAATGAAAAATGAAATGGGTAGATGAATGGTTAATGGTGGTTCCAAGGGCAAATTGGTCCAAATTTCCAAATGTTGGCCAGAATTTCTACAAATAAAGTTGGTGCCCAACTATTAGTTTTCCCTATCTATATTGGTTATCCCAAATTTTGCCTCAACCGAAATATCTGACCATCATTAGTGGGACTTGTTGGGAAAATTAATAGAGTTTTGAAGTGATACCAAAACCCAGCTGACCCCAACCGAGTAGATGTTTGCACAAGCCCAAGTGTTTTCCAGCTCACCTGTTTGAGCTTATAGATTTTCTATGTTTACAGGTGGTCGCTGAAGACAGCAGAAGACCTACCGAGTACACAAGCAGGTAAGCCAAGTCGAAGTGTTAAGCAACGTTATCCAGATCCAAGACGATAAAGTTCTTCCGTACACAAACGTAGGAAAGACCCAGCTCGTGTGACAACTCAGCTCAGCATCAAGACCCAGCAGAGTTCAAGACAGCTCAGCGTCATTGATCCAGCAGAGTTCAAGACAGCTCAGAGTCACCAACACAGCAGAGTCGAAGTGAACTTTAGATAAAGTCAGATCTGATCCGGACCATCGTGAACTCGACACCTCAAAAGACAGAAGCCAAACCCAGGATTGCTTTACGAGGAAATCAAGGAAGAAGACAAGTCAATCCTGTCAGAAGTTAGGTAAAGATTCAGAACGGCTCTTTCCAACGGCTAGTTCTAATCTCTCCCTATATATAGAAGTCTTCTTCATCATCAGAGAGAAAAAGAGAGACGAGAGAATAGATTCAAGAGAGATCAACATACTTCATTGAAGGAAGTCTAACCAAAGATCAAGAGATCTCTCAGAAAAGCTTCAAAGATCCAAAGAGCCTTCATTCTTATAAGATGTTATTTATTCTCAGGCTGCTGAAGCTCTCTCCCACTAGTACCTAGGCATATAATCCTTCCCATCTTAAGCCTAGTTTGAACGAGTTCATCATACTCATTGTTCTTAATTGTAAGAACTCGTTCATAGTTGGAAAACCCCCCAAACCCAAACCCAGAAAAGGTTAGGTAAAGGTTCGCCTGCTCGAAGCGCGTAATTCGAGTGTTGGTTCTGTAGTACCCGCAAACTACAGGTTAGGCTTCAGCTGTGCCCGTAAACAGTGGGGTTACGTTTCGATACAGTACGCGTAAACTTGTATCCAGCTTGAGGAACCAAGCCGCAACGCTTGCCGATCGCGAAAAGTCAAGTGGTATCCTTAGTGGATTACCAGAGGTTTCTGGTCGTGGACGTAGAAGTAGTTTCTCCGAACCACGTTAAATAGCTGTGTTCTTTCATGTTTATTTATGCATCCAGCTAACCCTTCATAAGCATTATTTCAAGCTGCATAAACTGACTAACTGAAAAGAGAAACACAACTTTGCAATATATTTGAAACAACAGACGGACTTTCCAAAATCCCACCACATTCCGCACACAGCCAGCTGTGTCGATCAAGCTGCCTTCCAGCTGGATCGAACACAACAAATTTCACTCAAAAGAGTTTTAATTGGAAAAGTTTTTAAACCTTGGTGTATTCACCCCCCCCCTCTACACCAAGGTATCCGTCTTGGGACCATCAATTGGTATCAGAGCAGTGATTCAAAAGATCACTGTATCTGTCAAGTCAGCATTTCTTTGCTGATAGTGGTCACCTGAACAGATCCTTCAAAGTTTCAAAATCTTTTTAAAAGTCATTATATTGCATACTGTTATGGAATCTTCCTTGTGCAGGAATCTTCCGACATTCTCTGTCGATAATTATCAGATCTGGAAGTTCCGTCTCAAAAGCTTTCTGAGTGCGCATCACGACATGATGTGGGATGTTATTACTGACGGACCCATCATCATCATGAAATCAGAAAGACAAGCAGAAACCTTACCTGGAGCTGAACCAGTACTCCGTCAAGTTGTGAAGCCCAAAAGGGAGTACTCTCCAGAAGAAAGAAGACAAGCTGGTTTGGACAGCTACGCTCGCAACGTCATCTCCTCAACGGTGACGAATGCTTATCTCAGCAAGATCATCAACTGCGAGACACGAAGGGGATGTGGGACACTCTAGCCAAGTCATGCGAAGGCTCGTAGGAAATTCAAGAGAACAAATTCTCGCTGCATGCCGAAGTTCGACAATTTCAAGCAACTCCCTATGAGTCCATCGATCAAATGGAGCTCGGATTCTCCAACCTCGTCATCGAGATCGAGACGATCCGAACCGGAAAATATACGCCGAGACAAGAACTTGAAAGTTCTTTCGCCTCTCTCCTCGAATGGTGTACACACAAAGTAGTTCACCAAAGCGAACCGATCTTGGCATGGAGACGGAAAAATTGTTCTCCATCTTGAAGGCCAATGAATTTGATCTCGGGATCACAAGCAGATTCATCCACCAATGAATGAAGCAGAAGCCGAAGATCAAGCCGAGAAAAGAAGCTCAATCACTCGGCTTGGAAGGACCAATAAAGAGCTCGATTTATGAGCAAAGAAGATTTGAACGAAGAAGTTGCCATGCTTGTACGAAGCATTAATCACCGGAACAAAGCAAGGAAAAGTACAAGAACATCGTGAAGGTTCATCACGACAAGCAACTCTACCCAAAGAGCAACCCAACCGAGTCATCCTCCCGAGAGAAGATAAAAGGATCGAATCGAGCGAAACGGATGATGATCAAATCTCCTTCTCCGACTCAGATGAGGATGATTGCTCTGATTAAGATGTCTGAAACATCTTAGAGAAGAAACCCGGCCTAGCCGATCGGACCAACATTGTGAAATAATGACAAAGGATACAAATCGAAGAATCACCAAATACAAATTCGAGTACATTGGTCTCAAGAGAAGTTTAGAGAAGAAGGATGAATCAAATTGGATTTGGGATACCGACCTTAACAAATGAATGAGCCAATGATGAGAAAATCCGCTCAAAGGAAGTAGGATGCAACAAGAAAAAGCCACCTCTTCGACAAATCAAGGGAATTCTACATTGCTGGAAAGATTTAGTAAAATCAAGTAGAATACCCACAGGATGCTCTCTCCAAAATAAACACAAATGAGTCATCACCAAGAGAAACCTCGATCCAAATAGAAAAACAAGATGATCCTCTAACCCAGCTGACGACATGAAAGCATCCAAGAGATATCTCAACATCTGAAAGAATCCATTGTTGGGAAAAGTCACACAAAAGCACAACTTGCTGAAATCTAATTCAAGATGATGTGTGAATCACTTGGACCGCTCAATCCGGATGAAGAAAAATCATCCAGCTGAGGGGGAACAAACTCAGCTGGATCCCAAAGTTCGCCGAAGGATTTCCCACCAAAAAGGGAATCAAGCTCACTGACATCGCCGAAGAGATAAAGGGAACTCAGCTGAAGGAAATTCAAGCTAATCTCAAACTACTCAGCTGAGGAGAACTATCAATCAAGCAAAGGAGAAGACCGCTGTGATATCAGCTGGATACTGTGTCCAAGCTGACCGGTCTGCATCTCATGCAATAATTGCTCTGAGGAATATGCTATATAAAGTCCAATTATTTTGAATTCATATGTTAAGTGGACAGACATTCCTTAGTTAAATTGTTTGATAAGTTTCCTTTCCCATCGCATTAATTATAAAGTCCGCATAGTACCGTAGCACGGCAGATCGAGTGCGTAACGTCAAACGTTTGAAATACCTCACGCGCGGTTGTAATACACTCGCCGAAAGCACGTCGCAAAACGTGATGAGTGAATCTCTCCCGCCCGTTGATCGAATATCAATCGTTTCAATCTTAACCGTTGATCCGTTATGGCGCTTGATATATATGGAAAAGATACGCAGATCCTTTCTTCCTTCATCTTTATCTCTGCAAATTTCAAAGATTCAAAATCTTCATCTATTATCTGCAAGTTCTTCGCACAATCAAATTCTCCAAGTTGCAGAAATGGCGCCCAAGAAATCAATCGCATGGATGAACCAGTTTGAAGCCCTAATGACAAAGCTGTCATTTGAGAGTATTCTGTCCACCTCCAATCTCCATGTTTCTGAACTAAAAGAGATGGTGGATATAGTTGCAGACTCCGGTCTCCTGCTGTGGGCAACCTCCATGCCCAAGCTTTTGCTGAAGAGAGATGCCGCACTGTTCTACCTCAACATTATCGACGAAGATGGCTTCTACTCATCTTCATTTGACATGAGCGTCAAAGGCGAAGACGGAAAGTTTGATACAGCAACCGTCACCATCAAACTCAATAAGATGCTACGAAAGGTGTTCAACCTTCCCAGAGAAGGAGGATTCATCCCAGATGATTACAGCCGTGAAGAAGTGGATGAATTCCTCAGCAGAGAGATGCTTATCTCCCCAGAGCCGTACAGAGCAAGCATGTCAAAGCTCCTGCTCAAGCCAAAGTACAGGCTGCTGCTGGATATTACTCAAAAATGCATCTTAGGGATAGCTGGATCTCAAGGAGAGATCAGCCTTCCAAAGCTCAAGCCGATGATTGCCATGATCAAAGGCGCAAACGTCAACTGGTTTGATTTCCTACTCAACCGACTGGTCAAGGAGTCAGAGAAGATAAAGTTCAACTCCACCAGGACGACGTTTTCGCCTACGGAGCCACCGTATCTCCGCTCCAAAATTTCTTTCTTGATAGAGCAAGCAAGAATGGCACACAAGAAAGTGGGCCGATTCGAACCGTTTCGTAAACGAAGATTCTTTTCCAAAGAATAAATCAAGTCAATGATCTTCTCAAGAAGTACGTGAGTAAAAGAAGCAAATGGAAGGAACAGAGGCGAAGTTCCACGAGAAGAAACAAAGAAAGAGGAAGGCAATGACCCTAAACCAAATGGGAGGTCCACCGAGAAGAAAAAGAAAACAAATGTCATTCCCAAATCAAGCAATGGTGATTCTCTCCCCACGCCTGTCGGCCTTCGATCAATACGGATCAAACATCCTGGCCGAGATGAGATTGAATGAGGGATTGTCATCCAGCTCAGAGGACGAGCTGGATAATCCAAGAAGCTCACCCCATCCCTCACCTCCTCTCGCCTCCGCCGAAACAAGCCTTCCCTCCACCCAGCTCTCTCCATCCAAAGAGCCATCTCCCGCAAGAGAGCTGAAGATATTCAACTGGCCGAAGCTCCTTCATGCTCACCGACACCCATGCTGAACCCTCTTCCACTTATCCCAGCTCACCCCCAAAACGGCCATCACCCAAAGCTCAATCTCTCACACAGTTGGCTGATACTTCTTCACAGCCAATTGTGAACCCTTTTGAACCTGCTCCTCAAATCTCCACAGAATCAGAGGAGAGTGATTCTACTACATCTCCTTCTCTCAACTCTACTGGCTCAGCCTTTATGGAAGCCATGTACGAGGACTTGCGCATTACAGGGATCAAGAGTGCTCTAACTCGGCATCCACCCCGGCGCACCCGCCCATTGCCCTTGTCAAAGTTGGTGACCTCAGTTCTATCCGGCTACCAAGATGGCAACTTGGTACCGTAATGAACAAATTGATAGAGACTTTCTCCTTTGAGAAACTGAAGACTGATGAAGCACGCCTCCAGCACACTTTTGGCTTTGGAAGTCTGGAGGATGCATATTTGCATCAAGATGATCTCATCAGAGGAATAATTGAAGTGTCTCAGCAGTATCCCAAGCCGCACCCAGCTGAAGTCTGGGATTCAGCCGATAAGCTTCTAATAGCAGCGGGATAGGAAACACATTCTGGAGCTGACAATTCTGAAGAAATCTCAGCTGAGATTACCAAGGAAGCTGTACCTGTTGAAACAGCTGAGGTAATGATCATTGAAGAACCAGCTGTTGCATCAACTGAACCGTATGTTCGCCCTACGCAGTCCAATTGCCGATGACACTCGCTCACTGGTCGAGATCGAGGCAGTAAAACCCAGCCAAGCCGAATCCGGAACCCAGACGGATCATGTTGAGCTCTCTGATGCAATGAAGGACGAAATTGCAAAACAAGTCGAGGAAATCCTTTTTCAGGATAGACTCAAATCAAATGTGGATACCCTTCTGCGCATCACAGCTATAGAGTCGCAAGTCCAGAGCAATGGACTGTCCATTGACGACGTTCACAGATTCGCTCTGAATCTGCAGGAAAGCACCAGCAGAGATCTCAGGCAATCTCTTGTTTCTCAACAAGTTGATCAGTCAATTCTTCTAGAGAAGAGAGTCCCTGAGATCATCTCAAACCTTCAAGCTCCACTGGTTGATGAGATCATCTCAAACCTTCAAGCTACATTGCAAATATTTCAAGCCAGCTGGAAGCTCTCAAAAAGACCACTCTCTCCAACAGCTATGACATCCGCCAACTCTTCAACTTATATAAAGATCTGGATGCTCGCCCGTAGCCGGAAGCAAGAAGAATGCCAGTGAATCTCGTCACAAACTCGACAACTCAGTCAAGATCGCTGATGTTGAAGGTATTCTCTCCAAGCTCAGCGCAACAGTTGCCAACCTCTCTACCTCCCTTGTTGATAATGCCAAAAAGGGGGAAGATCGGAATGAAGCTGGAAAAACAAGTGAGAGGGAAGCTGCAGCTAAGGGAGAACCTGTGCAGCAAATACAGAGGGAAATAGACGATTTTGCAAAAGAGCTGGATGAAGAAGAGACAGAGCCAACTGCTCCAGCCAAAGCTGTCAAAGAGACATGGAGAGAGAAAATGGTCGCTCTTGCCAAAGCATGTGGACACAAGCCTGAAGAATACAAAGACTATCACTGGCTGTGTAACTTCCACAACGAGCAAAGAAAAGAAATGCAAGAGCTGGATAAGATTGTTAAGAAGAAAGCTGAAGCTCTCAAGCCTGCTGAGAAAAAGCAGAAGAAGAAAAGGCAGAGCTACAGGCAAGCCAAGAAGAAACAAATCCAAGCAAATTTCACCGATAAGAAGAACCCGTACGATATAAATGAAAACCGGAAAGATGCAAATCGAATTCATCAAAGAATTCTACTACTTGAATCGATTCAAAGGCATGGATCCGTGTTCGCTTTCCAGGACTATTTCCTCGAGCTTCATGAGACAGATCCAATGATGGCAAGGTCAATCGCTCTCTATGCCAAGAGCAATAACATCCAGCTGAAGGCTCCCAAAGTCAAACAGCTAAAGCCTCCATTTCTAGCTGGAACAAACCTTCCTGACAAGGCCCAAATCATCAAAGAAATTAATCACTGGGCTGGTGAAAGAGGAATTTCAAAGTCAAAGAATCAAGCTGAATGGAAGGAGCTGGAAGAGTTCATCTTCAATAGATATGGTCTAAAGACTGACCATCAAATTGATGAACTAAGGAAGCAGTCAAGCTGAAGACCCAGCCAACTGGGAATTTTTATTTTGAACTTTTGTATTTAGATAATTGTACAAATTCTTCCTATTAATGAAAAGTTCATTTTATCAAAATCAACCTGAAGACAATCTCTCTTTGTCCAGGCTCTGAATATGTTTACCTGCTGTGATTGTTTAATTCGTTGAATCCCCGTTTCCTGTTAAGGGAGAAGCATTTTTTGTTTTTCCAACTTGGGGTTTTGGCATCATCAAAAAGGGGGAAATTGTTGGGAAAATTAATAGAGTTTTGAAGTGATACCAAAACCCAGCTGACCCCAACCGAGTAGATGTTTGCACAAGCCCAAGTGTTTTCCAGCTCACCTGTTTGAGCTTATAGATTTTCTATGTTTACAGGTGGTCGCTGAAGACAGCAGAAGACCCAGCTGAGTACACAGCAGGGTAAGCCAAGTCGAAGTGTTAAGCAACGTTATCCAGATCCAAGACGATAAAGTTCTTCCAGACACAGCTGTAGGAAAGACCCAGCTCGTGTGACAACTCAGCTCAGCATCAAGACCCAGCAGAGTTCAAGACAGCTCAGCGTCATTGATCCAGCAGAGTTCAAGACAGCTCAGAGTCACCAACACAGCAGAGTCGAAGTGAACTTTAGATAAAGTCAGATCTGATCTGGACCATCAGGAACTCGACACCTCAGCACCTAGAAGTCAAACCTAGGATTGCTTTACGAGGAAATCAAGGAAGAAGACAAGTCAATCCTGTCAGAAGTTAGGTAAAGATTCAGAACGGCTCTTTCCAACGGCTAGTTCTAATCTCTCCCTATATATAGAAGTCTTCTTCATCATCAGAGAGAAAAAGAGAGACGAGAGAATAGATTCAAGAGAGATCAACATACTTCATTGAAGGAAGTCTAACCAAAGATCAAGAGATCTCTCAGAAAAGCTTCAAAGATCCAGCAGCCTTCATTCTTATAAGATGTTATTTATTCTCAGGCTGCTGAAGCTCTCTCCCACTAGTACCTAGGCATATAATCCTTCCCATCTTAAGCCTAGTTTGAACGAGTTCATCATACTCATTGTTCTTAATTGTAAGAACTCGTTCATAGTTGGAAAACCCCCCAAACCCAAACCCAGAAAAGGTTAGGTAAAGGTTCGCCTGCTCGAAGCGCGTAATTCGAGTGTTGGTTCTGTAGTACCCGCAAACTACAGGTTAGGCTTCAGCTGTGCCCGTAAACAGTCTGGTTACGTTTCGATACAGTACGCGTAAACTTGTATCCAGCTTGAGGAACCAAGCTGCAACGCTTGCTGACTGCGCGAAAAGTCAGTGGTATCCTTAGTGGATTACCAGAGGTTTCTGGTCGTGGACGTAGGAGTAGTTTCTCCGAACCACGTTAAATAGCTGTGTTCTTTCATGTTTATTTATGCATCCAGCTAACCCTTCATAAGCATTATTTCAAGCTGCATAAACTGACTAACTGAAAAGAGAAACACAGCTTTGCAATATATTTGAAACAACAGACGGACTTTCCAAAATCCCACCACATTCCGCACACAATTGTGTCGATCAAGCCGCCTTCCAAATTTGGATCGAACACAACAAATTTCACTCAAAAGAGTTTTAATTGGAAAAGTTTTAAACCTTGGTGTATTCACCCCCCCCCTCTACACCAAGGTATCCGTCTTGGGACCATCAGGACTATATCGCAATATCAATCAATTACAATATTTTCATAATATATATCACACTATTAGTTAATTACAAAGGGAATGGATCTGGTAAGAACATATCTTTATATGAGAACGTGAGAACAATACATTTTTATTATATTGGAAATGCATAAAATGCAGAAATTAAATGCATAAATATATTAATGCTTAAACTACAATAACTAAATGCATTAACATTTAAATACATAAATTACAATAACTAAATGCAAGGTGAAATCTGGACTGTAGATCAACAAAGATCAAATATCCAAATTTGTTCTTATTTCTTATATAAAAAAGTGTTGTTATTTGATTCGCGCTCTAATTACAAAATTGTCATCATATTTATACCAATAAATGTGCATATATTGAAGTTTATATGGATGAGACTATTTATAGAAGCTTCCATATATTATAGATTTCCATGCAAATAATTATAAGGATTAATTTGGTCTAAATACACAAATTATACCCATTTTCTAATTTTTCCCACAAACTATAAAAGTGTCTGTTCAAAATACACAAAACTTTGCTAAATTTTGGAATTTCCACCGAATTTCATTTCCAGTGAAAATCGATGTTGACTTGGCGTTATATTTTTTGATGTGGTATGTTTTCCGAAAATCAAAATGACAGAATACAATTATGACGTCATTTTTATCCTTTACTAAGTTGTATTGTGTTATTTTGATTGTCGGGAAACATATCATGTCAATAAAATACGACGCCAAGTGAGTATAGATTTCACTGAAATGAAATTCAGGGAAAATTCCAAAACTTATCAAAGTTTATGTATTTTAAACAAATTAGTGTTATAATTTGTGGAAAAAAATTAAAAAATGGTATAATTTGTGTATTTAGAGCAAATAACCCTAATTATAAAGTGTGCTCAAAAAAGAAAAATTAAATAAAATATATGGGAAAACGAATCCTGGAATTCTGGTGGTTATATTAATGTAACAAAATCCAAACACTTATTGTTTATCTGAACTCAACAAATTAAACAAAAGGGCCAACCAACATCAACATGGGGCCTATGACAAAACCCAAAAATTTAAAGCTTGTGTTAGCTCTATTCAGTATTGGGCTTTGAGGGAAGTCCAAATATATAATGCTCATTTTATTAATTTATGTTGAAGTACAAATATATCAATTTAATTTCTATTGAGCCCTTTAATTTATTTTTTTTTGGTTAATTAAATTTTCAACTTTAAATTTTCAATAGTTGTTACTATTAGTGTATAAACTTCGCAGACTCAGAGCATCTCACATGCATAACACTAATTTTTCTCGTAAATATTTTTTCTTAGTTGGGGTGAAAGTTGAAATAATTAATAAAAAAGAAAGAAAAAGAAGGAGCTCGATTTTCGTTTGCCATTTGGGATAGGTTTTCAAGCTTGTACGGTCAATTTTACTGAAACTTTGGAAGGAAAAGAAATAATTAAGCATCTTAAACAATGTAAAAATGTGTCGTAATAATTGCAAAATATTGATCAAATCTGTGACATTTTTTTTTTGTGGTGGTGATAACCCCAACTTTTTTAGTTTTCACTTCTTTCGCAAAAAAGAGGAAAAGATAAAACGAAAAAAGTTTTTATTTTTCCCACAACTGTTCAAAACTATGTTTCTGTTAATTTTAACTTCTTCATCATTGAAGTACATATCTGGAACAAAAGTAATAATCAAAAAAACGTTAAACTATATTATATATTTGATCAATGAATATCCAGCACCAGTGGTCTAGTGGTAGAATAGTACCCTGCCACGGTACAGACCCGGGTTCGATTCCCGGCTGGTGCAAACGTGCAAATTTACTTTTTGTTTAATTCTTATGATGCGTTTCACTTTTATACACTACTTCTAAATATATAATTTAAATATTTGTCTTAAGACCATGGAGTATAATTTAAATATTTCTCTTAAATATTATGTTATTAATTATACAAGTATATCACCCACTCGATGCGTGGGAATCGTATTATATTCAATGAAATTAAAGAACTATACTTTCTCCGTCCATCCAATTCGTACATTTGATTTCATTTTGGATGTCTATAAAAAATATGCATTTTCTATGTTCGTAAATGACCCCACATATTACCCATAATCTTTACCCTCAATCTATCCACTTATTCACATATAACACAACCCATTACCCATTAATTTATTCACTAATATGCCAAACAATGTGGGACCGAACCCTTACTCCATTCACTTTACATTCATCAAAATTATTAAAACTCAGGTCACAAAAAAATAATGCACGAATTTAGTACGGATGAAGTAATAAACATATATACAGTTGCGGGTTCCCATATTAAAAATAATAATTAATATAAGAACTTCATTAAGATTTAAAAAATTTGCAAATTAATTCGTAGAGCTGACATTTTACTACATTTCTTATATATTTAGTAGATAAAAATAAATTCTGTCTTTTAACTTAGTAGTTATAAAAAAAATTCAGAATATTAACAATTTGTTTATAAGAATATTTTATGTTTTACAAAAAATCAAGTTACCCAAGCATATATGTTATGCAAACTTTTAAAAGAGAGAAAGACGAAACTAAAAATTAAATTGAAGAAGCCGATGAGGCCTAGCTCAATTGGCTAGCTGAGACACCACAAACTTTCCTTAGCGAGAGGTCTTGGGTTCAATCCCGCCTGCGTACGGTGTAGTATATTTCCCACCTTGTTTGGTGGTGTAGTGGTCCCACCCTGCGTGGTGGTGTAGTGATCCCACATTTATGTGGTGTAGAGGTTCCGCCGATATGATGGTGTAGTGTTTGATTAGATTATATATATATATATACCTTGTAATTCTCTCTCAAAAAAAAATTAAATTGAAGAAAATAATAAAATATAATACAATGCAAGAAAAATGAGGATTAATGAAAAAATAATAGAAAAACTAGTTGGACAATGGATGTGTCTATAGGCTCGATTTTTTACACTAAAAAATTGTAATATCCCGATTTCACGATAATTAATTATTAATTCCTATTCCGGAGAAAAAAAAAGGGACAAAAAGAAGGAAAGCATGATACATGTATTGGACGTGCGTATATGTGGGCTCGTTTGCTATGAAGTATGAGATAAGGCTTGATATGATTAGGTGGGATGTTTTAATACGTATAAAGAATTAATATTGTGTTTGGTATGGTGTATTAAATTTTCAGCAAAACATATTAATTATGGTAAGAGGGTGAAATTATAGTAATTTATTCTTATATTTAGTTGCAGTATTATTTATACCACCTCATAGATGGTATAACATAATAGCAACAATAAGCACAACTCCTACGGGATAAAGATATTAGGGTGTATAATATATATTATACACTCTAATCACTCCAACCAAACAAGCAATAAGATTATAAAGATAAAAGTCAGATATGCATCTTATTATTACCACAAATAAATCCTAGGCTAATAAAGTTCCACATCATCCCTCCTATCTAAACTAAATTAACAAATAAAATAATACCTTGTATTATGAGCCAACATATCACAATAGCAGCCCTCTTTCCCTCTCTTTACTCTCGATAGTTAAAGAAAAAAAGAGAGCTTCAGCCATTAAAGAAGAAAACAGAGAGAGGCATGATGAACAGAGAGAGAGCTTCGTTCGAAGAGATAATAGAATTCAATTACCGAGAGAGAAAATGAAGATGAAAGATTTAGGCTCGTGAAGAGAGGAATCTGTTGTCAAGCAGAGAGCATAGAGAGAGAGAAACAGAAGACGGAGAGAAGTGATAAGAGAGAAGTTACAGCCAAGATTTAGCAGCAGGGGGATTTTCGATCAGATTTCAAGAAGTAGTCGAGAGAGAGTTTCTGTCGTGAGAAACATAGCAGGGGGCGGGCTAGCCATCTCAATTCACAAGAAGGATTAGGCTGCAACGGTTGAAAACCCCTCGTCTTTTGTATTTTCAATTTTCGATTTTCGATTTTATGATGGATTTTGCCCTCTTGTGTGCTTGATAAGTTTAGATGATTTTTATATATCAAATTTATGCCTATAATTGTGTAGATATGTATATAGGAGCTGCCAATGGGTTGAAGTAATGAAGATAAAATGCTTAAGAATTTAGTATGCTTTGATATATATAACATCTGCCAACTGTTCGAATAAATGTGCAGAAGAGAAATAGAGATTCTGCTGAAAATTGTGCGCAGGAAATTAATGCTTTATCATATGTATTAGTTATGATTAGTGAAATGTCTATAAAATGTTTTGTTTTGTGCAATTTAAGAAATGATAAGCACTTGGAGAAGAAATATATACATGTATGTATGAAATGAATATATAAAGTTGTTGTGCATTCCATAAATCAGAATAAAGAAGAAATAGCAATTGTGATATATATATATATACATGTGTGTTGATTAAGTAGCTGCATGCCATCATTTATTTTAAGAGAAAAAAAAACAAGACAATTGAAAATGTATATTCATGTACTATTATTTGATAATTATATCTGGTAATTGAGATAAAATGACCAGAATGGTTTTCAAATTTTGATTCTATTAGTTAAAGACTTGTTTGAGTCGAGTTTATATACTAAATATCGAGTTTAAGATATTGTTGGTGTTTTCTTAAAAGAAAGTATATAGTTTAGAAGGTCGAGAGTAGTGAATTTAAGTTAGTGACTTTATTTTCATTAATAAGATTAGTTTGGAAATATATTGAGACTAGAACTCGTCTTGTAGGACCAGCCTGCTCAGGAGGATAGCAGTGCTCGTTCCGACACAAGTTTACTACAGCCTTTACTTCAGATTTATGTTATCCAGGTGGGCTATACTTTTCAAAGTTTATGTTTGAGTTATTAAGCTATGATATTTAAGAAATGAAAATGCTATCCATGATGAAATATTTTATGTGCGCTCTTTGTGTTTAAAGCTCTTATGTTATCGATCGAGACACTCTGATAACCTAACACGTTAGATGAGTGTTGTGTACACCCAAGAGTCATGTATTGCAATGGCCGATCACCATTGTGTGCTTGACACAGTTTAGCGAACTCTTGGAGCTTCGGCTCGAGGTTCACCAGCTTATAAGAGTAACACAAGAACATTACAAGTAGCAGAGCTGATTTAGAAGAAATGTTTTGTGAACTTAGAAGCTTTTTCGTTTTAAAACCTTCTAAGTGTCACTGTAGTTATGGTTATGCTATGTTTATGATTTCATAAATTGTTTTATGAAATGCAATGCCCACTGAGTACATTAGTGCTCAACCCAAATGTTTCCAAATATTTTCAGGTTGCGGAGCAGGCGCGGGCTGGTGAAACTGAGGCTAGGACTGAATATTTGGAATTGCCTCCGCTAGTTTAAGCTTTTTAAGATTAGTCGACTATGTCTACTTCTAAAATTTCTATCTTGAGAATCATAGACTTGATCGCCTTTGATATATGTAATTTATATCAGCCTCTTTTATTTTCGGATACGAACTAGAACTTCGATCCTTTAGACTTTTGAGTTGAATGTTAGTAAATATTATCGTTGAACTTGACGTTCTTCTTATGAATTCTCGTCTCCAAATAATGTTAAAGTTCAGCTTTTTTTTTGTTAATTTAGTCATTCCCCGATCCTTCGTTTTTGAAATTGGGGCGTGACAAAAATGTTGAAAATCACATGAAGCATTGAACTGCCATGACTGTTGCACTTCCTAATTGAAGTAAATATGGACTTTTTGTGAAAAAATATAAATAAATAATTTGTTAAAATTGTTGTAGCAATTTAGGCGGGAATTTTTTTTTCACTTTAGTTTTGCTTTTATATATATATATATATATATATTTTATTATTAAGGATGAATTACAAAGGTACAAAATATAAAATTAATTGATGCATATCTCAATTAATGACGATCAATTCAAGTTGCACATGATATCTATATGAATAACTTAAAAGGGTTTCAATGGCATGTACTCTCAATAAGATCTTTCATATAAATAAAATGGAAAGAAACAGAGCAAAAAAAACATCACCTTAAAGGTAACAGAAATTAATTGATGCATATCTCAATTAACAACGATCAATTCAAGTTGCACACAATATCTATATGAATAAGTTAAAGGTTTTAATGGCATAAACTCTCAATAAGATCTTTTATATAAATAAAATGGAAAGAAACAAAGTCCAAAAACTATCACCTTAAAGGTAACAGGCTTACCACTCAAGATCGGGCCTTAAAACTTCGGGGAAAATCCGAAGAAAAAACCAATAGAGGAAAGAGTACCGTCTAATGAACTAACCTCGTGAAAGATGAAGAGAACATATCCATACTAACTAGGTTGGTAATGACATAATCCCCATCTGACCAAAAAACATCTAGAATATCCGGATCTGCCACAGCGTCGTCAGCAACTTGGTTTTCTTCTCTAAAAATATGATAATATCTAAAATCTATAACATCCAAATATTGCATAATTTGAATCCAATAACCTCTAAATCTCATTGAATGTAGGTCGGGTCTCGCTTCGCAAAAATGATTACAACAAACTTGGAGTCAGATTTCAGCCATAATTTGTTTCTTCCCTTCGTGCAAGCATGATCAATAGTAGTTTGAATATATAGCGCGCGCGCACACACACGTATGTAATGACACTATTGAATCATAAATATCAATTGAAAATCATAATATTAAGAGACAGAAAAAGAAATATTATAAATTCTGAAATACTTCCTTGTACACAACATTAGTAGTGGATATACTATCATCATGATCTTAGTGCCCAATTAAATTTTCAGATCACGACTGTGTACTCTTGAAATAGCAACATATAATTGATCATGTGTGAAAATATATTTTGGTAAATACAAACCAACGTGAAACAATGATTGTTCCCGGTTCTTATTGATTGTCATTGCATTTGAGACAATAAGAGGAAACCGTTGTCTCTGAAACATAAATGGCAATCTTGGATTGGTTAAAGTAAGAGACATTCCTGGAAAATATTGTCTCATGTTAGAATATTTTTTATCATGAATTAATTGATATAATGAATTAATTGATGAAAGAACAATATCATGTCTACTTCCTCCAAAAGGTTTGTCTTCTTTTAATGGGTTCACATAACGCATAATATCTCTAAGTCTTCAAATAATGAAAAAAAAATCTCCTACTAAAAGTCTACAAAAATATAGGTCTGCTCTGATACCACTAAATGTAACACTCTAAATATCTAGTTTAAAATACTACTTACTTTATATAAATGCGGAATCAACTTGACTTTTTAAACAAAATTTAAATAATCAGCGTGCTAAAAACAAACATGAATCTTACAAACACTCCATACAAGAAAGTGACTTCACAATTGGTAGAAACTTTTAAGATAAATTCATTAAGAGCGCATTTAATTTGAAGGATATGATAGATTGATAAAACATAGGATTGACTATATGAAGGATTAGATGATCAAACAAGTTCAAAAGTAATCAATCCATCAAAGTAAACGCGTGGTAGATTAACCTATACTATTTTTATCTATCTATCCTATCACCCAAAGTAAACAGCCCTAAGTAGTTTCAAACTATAAATTATTCCAAATAATGACTTCAAGTTCCACTTCTTCGTTTTATATTACAAGTGGTATAATTAGTCAATTAATAAGTAAAATATGAGGAAGCAGGCTTGACAACAATCTAATCAACGTGCAACATATTTAGAAGTAGTAATATAATTAAATTTATATATTTAGGATAGTCGGCGACAATGTTGATTGTGCAGTGTATGCAGTCATAAAGAACACAAAAACTATTAGAATAAACTGTTATATATAAATGGAGAGACAGCTCACAAACATAAATTTATGGATATTAATATTAAAGCACAAAAGCAATCTTCTTTCAACTTCATCATTAATTAGACTAACCAAATTATCTCGATAATTCTACAGCAAATGGATGTAATTATTTTACACTAATACTTTTTGGACATATATGTCCGGACATAAAATGAATATATTAATAATCTTAACTTATAATTTATCAAATAAAATAATGGTGTCGGTTAGTACTCTAATGTATTTACTTAATTAATCTAAACCGTCATTTTTAAAGAGAGAAATATGAATACAAAAAATACGAAATTAAACTAATAAAGTTATTTGTGATTTTCACTAATCTTTCGAAAATACTATTACTTAATAGATATTTATGCATTCACTTGAATTAGATTACTCAAAAAATAATAAATTGAATGAATGTGGAGAAATTATAAAATTAAATAAATAAGTTAAACGGATCGAACCGAATCATTTACCTAAACTAGCTTATGTCCGGACATTTATGTCCGAATAGCATCACTCATTATTTTATTTCATATACGTCTCTTCAATTTTCTCTCTCATTTTATTAATGCATATAACACGTGCCAATTGTTATGATAGCAGCCATATTAGAAAATTAAAACACATGCATATATGAAATGACGATATCGGGTAAAAACTAAGTATCTGGACCTAAATTTAGTCTAAAAAATGTGAAAGGGTCAAAGGGTGATGGGTTATTGTCAGCTTATATAGGAATATAAAGTCTATGAAATCATCCACAAGTAGCCCATAATTATTCACCTTTCAATAGCATGATTGACAAGAAAAATTATCTATGGCTAATTAATCCTAAATATTTGCAGTTTTCATTTAATTTATTAAATTGTTCGTCCTTGATCTTATTTATTTTTCTTCTTTTTATAATGTTTTGGTTGAAATATGGATGGAAAATAGTGGGGCTTGACAAGTTAATCATTTTGCAGTCAATTTTTTTCTAATTTTTCTCGAGATATTAAATATTGCTGAGAAATTATATACTTCCTCCCGTCCCCAAAGAATTTGCATTTAATTCTATTTTTATCTGTTCCCAAAGAACTTGCACTTTTCTTTAATAGACATGACCCAACAAGCCCACAATCATTCTACCCCAATTTTTTCATACATGATTTTCTATTGTCAATTTGCATATATTTTTTTCTTACTTTCGTTAGATTAATGATAATGGCAATTCAAAATTTTAAGTATGGTAAGTAGAGTTTATTCCACTTAATTAGGATATTTAATTATTTTCAAATCGATCCTGACAATAGAAGATCTAAAATTACAATAGAAGATAGTTGTAGATGGGTTAATTAGCGACAAAATATATGGGTGGCCCAATTCAGTTTTCGCGTACAAAATAACTTTATATGCTCATGATAAAAATTTATAAAATTCATTGGATTCATTTCAGATTTCAAAATCTTGCATTAATTTGCAAAAAGAAAATAATAGCTCCATGAATTGCATTCCGACGTAGTCCTCATATTATGTTTCATGAATTTAATGCAACCCTGAAAAAAAAAAAGGACGGGGATCCAGTATCGATCTCAACATTTTCTATGTCCTAGTGTGTCCCAGTATTAAATTTATTAATACTATTCATTGTAAAAAAATTAGTATAATATAATGAATTATAATTAATATTTATTTTTATACATTGAAGTTCAAAAGAATTATATTCCCTTATAATGGATTTATCAACCCTAACAATCAATTATTAACTAATAAAATTGAAATTAAATTTTAAAAATAATTATATATCCTAATTAATAAGTACAAAATTAGACTAAAGCATAGGGAATTGAAATTGACGAAAAAAATTAAGGTAAAAAAAATATAAAGTGTCTTGTGATAAAAAATTAGAAGATCGAATTACGTTAATATTTTATAGGTTGAAGTCTATCATACAAAGTTGTCTTTATACGATGTATGTACTTTTCATATGTGGTTTGCAGGATATTATACAAAATCCAAATTTATCTAGTATACACGCGGCTGCGGATTATCCATATCGTCACAAAAATATATATGGTTACAAATTAATAGTAGTGATTAGTGTCACATGACTTCTTCGTTAATTATAGCAGATTAGTAGTAAACTCCGAGGAACAATTCATATTTGAAGATTCTATATATTTAGTGATATTTTTTTTCAGGTAAGTAGATTCATAATTTATTCTGAAAGATCAATTTGATTTTTCTTTGATTATACGTCACATTTGTTAACTTTTCAGGTAGATCAATCACCAACTTAATCTTTTATTTGGTTAAATTAAATACTATATAAATAGAACTGTACATGATGAAATTTTAACATATCCCACAACCCAAACATCAACAAAAATTAATAACAGATTTTAATGAGGCACTTTCAGCCGTCGGAAATATGTTGATTTTATTCTTTCTGGAGAAATTATTTTCGTTTCTTTGTCCCAATTTTTGATTTGTCTTATTGGGTGTCTAATTATTGATTAACTCAAGTTATAAATAAAAAGATAAAAAAAAAGTAAGGATGGACTATATTGACTCTTTGTGCAACATAAAGGTAAAAATTATAATCTCTTATTTCATTTTTTTTATTATTATAATATGTTTTGTATTACCACAATGCTTTATGAAGATCAATGGTCAAGATCGGTCTCCTAGTTACTACAAGGGAAAGTTCACATAAAACTTCATTATATATATTAAACAATGCTTATTTTACTTTTTTGAAGTGAAAAAATGTTTATCTTATGATACTGCTTGTTTATACATATAATAATACTTCTCTCGTAACAAAATAGATCATACAAAAATAAAATGTCTAAATTAATTCATAACTAACTCAGAGAAAAAAAATCCTCTCCTCTCTCTCTCTATATAAAGATGCGAAAATGAGTAAGTATTGGATCTAATTTCTTTTGATCATGTGCCTTTCGAGTGAAGCAATTTTGGAGAGTGGGATAAGGGAGAGAGAGCTTTAGATAGTAACAGGACAAGTACAACATGTTACGTTGCTTTTGGTTTATACTCCCTCCGTCCGGGAAGAACATGCATTGGTTGGGTTGACACGAGTTTTAAGAATGTAAAGTGTTGTGAGATTTAGTAGAGAAATGGTCCCACATTATTGTAAGTGGAGAAATGATCCTAAAAAGAAAAATACATGTTCTTTTAGAATGTACGAAAAAGAAAAAATATGCATGTTTTTCTGAAACGGTGGGAGTATATATGCTACTGTTTATCTATCCACAATGTTTGAGTCTTACTTTAAATTCTAGGTCCACCGACACCCATATAGTCATGCTTTCCTAAAATTAAAATATCATAATGCTTAATCATATCCATGGTAACGTGAGTGGTTTCGTAATTTGCGAGTTATAACTTTGAATCTCGCTAATATTTTTTAGGATATATTATTTAAAGTGTGCACATTTATAGTTGGTATAAAAAAATCATATCTCGTAAATAATGTTACTTACATTTTATGGATGATTATATGTGGTTTGATTTCTCTATTAAATTTTCGTAATATATCTCATACTAGCTTCATTTCACTAATGCATTGGTCTTATATATATGTACGTACATTTTCAATATTATCTAAATGCAATAGTGCGATGTTTAGGAAAAGCTGAAAATAAGTCCTCAGCTGTATACACACCTCTCTCTCTCTCTCTCTCTATATATATATATATATATATATATATATATACCTTTTACTTTTGCCCTACCTAGCATACAACTAAATATTATGATAAGGCAGTGACTTTGTTCTCTTTTTCGTTTTATTTTTTACATTTATGTCTCGTAATTGTGGTTTTTCGTATGATAAGCAAATCTTGTTATATAAGCACATTAAGGAGAGTTGAAACTTATCATCCAACCACAAGAATAGAATATACTCAAAAATTAGGTCACAAATAAGCAAATAAATTCAAGAATATACTCGAAAGATTTTCTGATACCTCTAATCAAAATTATGTATGAGTTCCAAGTAGCAACTAAAATCATTTAGTTTGTCATGTTAGATCATTGGAGGTTGTCCGTAGAATGTCATTGTCAGTGACAGATTGAGGAAGAGGTAAGGCTTCAGCCCCACTAAATAAATTTTTATATTCTTATAAAACTGTCAAATTATCAATTTGTTTTTGTATAAATTGATTTAAAAAATCCTCTATCAAAAAACCGAAATGCAAGAAAATCTCTTTCTTGAAATCCCGAACTTGAAATTAGAAAACACAACTCTTATCAAGAATATTTTTTCTACGTCTACCCTTCATCATTATACCATGTGTACTGTGTTGTAAAATATAAAATCACTTTTTTAAACAAACTAACCTCGAAGTTTAACTGTTGCATAATCTTTGGCCATGCGTCACAAAACGTAATTCAATTGGTAAGATACTTCCCAACCAACCTATAAATCGGGGGTTCAACTCATGTGTGCGTGTATTGCGAAAACCAAAAAATAAAAGCTCCGTGAAATATATGCTATGAAAGCAACCGTGAATAGTTTATTCAAATATTCTACTGCCGCTCAATTTTATTCTTATTTCACATGGGATGAGCATGAGATAAGCACTTCCTCCTAAGCAAAAATAATTAGGGAAATTATTAATATAACTTAACCGAAAAGAATAATGAGAATTGATATAAATGACAACATACTACCTAACATGAGCTATGATATTATTTAAATATTTTTATTCGTAGAAGGTAAGATGTAGTTAGTTGCATGATATGACATCTCCTAATTAGTGAAGTTAATATTTGTGTATATATATATATACAATCTTTTGAAGGCAAAAAATAATCTCACCGGCTACTTCAAGTCTTTATCATATATTGATTTAATATATATTTTGGAAGATTTTTTCGTCGGGGCATGATAGTATTGGATGGTACACATTTTGTCTCTTTTTCTTGTTCAATCAAATTATAACACCTAGTCTAGTAGTAATTGTCTTTTATTTTTTCCTTATCTATTCTTCATAGCTCTAAAATGAACCGTATGTTTATACCATGAATAATACTCGCTCCCTTTATCCTAGAAATTTAATTTTAGAGGTCCCGGTTAGAGACATTAAGAAATGAATTATTTATAATAAAATTAGAAAGAGCAAACAACTTTTTGAAGGGTAGTTTTGTCAAATCATGAGCATGAAAGAGAAAACAACTTCTTTACATGACAATGTGTGAACTAGTAGTTATAGTGAGGGTATTTAATATGTACTGTGAGTATTGTAGTTTTTATTTTGAATACGAGACTAATAATTTATTGGGTTGGCTAAACAAGTAAACTGAGACTAAACTCTTGGATCAAGAGAGTATTAGGTTTAACCCATCATTCTTTCTAGAAGGCTGTGGAAATAGAAAATTCGTGAACCCTCTAAAATAAGGACCTAACTAATGCCATCTAAATGATGATTTAGTGGAGTCGAGTCACATCTTGAAAAACTACTAAATCAATTAGGAAAATAAAAATGTTTAGATATAGAGTAAGCTATGTTTGTATATGTGGTCCTACTTGATATCGCTTCACCACAATTTATAAAATCTTGGTCATGCTTAGGGAAAAAATATGAATTCTCCCCCAAACAAAAAAATTATTACCCTTTCTTTTTTAGGCATCTATTTAATTAAAATTAGTTGATGTATGAAACGTGGACAAATGAATACTTAAAATGTTGGTTTCTTTGTTGTATGTCCTAGTTATATCAAACACGTTACTTATATAGTTGTCATGTAAATCAGCATTTTCCATCACTAAGCGTGATCGGTATTTGACAATATGATTGTGATGCGAATATTTGATATATTTAGAATTTATCTAAAAAAACATTAAAAAAAAGTATAAAAAAGGCTAAATCTTTTGATATTAATCATAGTCTCTTCGAAAGAACATGCATTATTTTCCTTTTTCATCCGTCAAAGAACATGCATTTTTTATTTATAGTAATAAATTCCTTACTTATTACTTTTTTAATAGCGATATTTTCTCCATTCACATTATACTTTATATAATTTTTTAAAACCGTGCAGTCCCAATTAAGAGGCAAAACTCAAAATAGCCCTTTTTGAAACTCAGATAAAAAATGGCCCATAAAACTTAAAAGACAAAAAATGGCCCTTTTGGGTGTTAAAAAGACCAGTTTGCCCTTAATGAACATACACGAAGACGGTAATGGGCATACAAGAACATGTACACATACAATAACAGTTGTGGAATTTCCGGAGCGGCGGCGCCGATTTCCGGCGAGGAGGGCGATGATTTCCAACGAAGAATAATTTTCATGTATGAATATTTCTGGCATGTGCTGAGTTTCTGGCATACATGAAAAACATGCACACATACATGAACACGTACGCTTCATGTATATACACGAATACAAGAAATTTGTCTACTTAAGTATACATACATGAAATAACACATTCATGTATGTATACATATCGAAAATAACACGTACACACCACATTCATATATGTATACATACATGAAATAAACATTCATGTACGTATACATACATGAAATAAACGAAGAGAGAGAGATAAGAGAGAGAAAGAGAGAGAGAGGTGAGAGAGAGAGAAGTGGCAGATGGGGGGATGTCGGCGAGTGGCGGCGAGTGGACGGCGGTGGCGGCGAGGAAGAAGAGAGAGAGAAGAAGGCGGCGGCAGCGACACCGGACCAAGGTGACGGGTATTAGAGATGAGAGAGAGATAATATGGTATTAAGATAGGGTAGGGGTAGAAAAGTAAAAAGGGGATAAAATTTATTTTTTAAGTTTTATGGGCCATTTTTTATCTTTATGTTTCAAAAGAGGCTATTTAGGACTATTAACTCCCCAATTAATATATATTTTTATATGAGGAAGTGAGTATTATAGATCGAGTGTATCTTGTACGGTTCGTCATATTATATTCTGATACCTTTTGTCAGAAATCGTGTGTATAAATCTAATGAATTTCACATGCCATAGATTATTAGATTTCACTTTTTCCTTTGCAATTATATTTGTACATGTGCCACCAAATGTTGTCGGACAGTTGCCGTCTAGCGTCTACTTATCATTTATAACTATCAAACAAATGCATCAATTTTTATTTTATTTTTTTAAGTTTTGTTCTTTCTTTTTTTTCAGATTTTTTGTTTGAGTTTCGATTCTACTATTGATGATAATGCACTTAGTTGGATTTATTGACTCAAATTTCCAAATTATATAGTAATCTTAACATCATGCAAGGGAAAATTCCAAATTAAAGTATAAATTATGAGCTATTTTACAATTTTAACTTTATTTTCAAATTGTTACAATTAAATAGGTAATCTTTCAATTTTTTACGGTTAAAACTCGCCCAAAATTTTCAACAATCTAAGCTTTCAAATTTTCATTGTTCAAAGTTCGAACTACTGATTTGAGATATTAAAGGTGAGTTTCGATGGGCTTGAAGAGAATAATATTATGACATATGGGTCGACACCAATACTTGGTGATGACAATAAATTCGCTATCTAATCTAAAAATAGTTGTTGGACCTGTAGATGCATTTTTCCTATGCTTAACATCTAAAAATAGATGTTGGAAACTGCTCAAACAAAATTGGTCGTCGTTATTAAGTATTGGACATCGACTTATATGTTATAATATTTTTCTCCTTGAGCCCGTCGAAACCCTACCTTTAATTTCTCGAATAATGGTTCAAAGGATGAGAATTTGAAAGTTTACATGGTTGAAAATTTTTGGCAAATTTCAATTGCAAAAAATTGAAAGATTGGATATTTAATTGCAAAGATTTGAATGTGAGGTTAAAATTGTAAAATAGATCATAATTTGTGCTTTAATTTACAATTTTCCCTGATATCGAATAAAACCTACATATATTTCTAGTTAGATATATATTTTGTATGCAACTATTATTGTTATTAATGATCTAATACTTATTTTTAGCTCCCTGATAAAAAAAAATCTTATGATAGAAACTCAGATTTCAGTATTTCTCAGCCATGTATTGAGTGGCTCTAAGAAAATAATGTGCATAAAATAAAATCGATTATATATATATTAATATATATTGAGTATTGATAAAAGTAATAAAGTGAAATTTGAAGCGTATAAATTAGATGATCTAGTTTATATGGAGGTCCCCTACCCTGCAAGAGAAGAGATTCATAAAATGTAACATGTGAAATAAAAACAGCTGCTTTTAACCAAGTTGCAAATTTGTGGACCTGCAAACTTTTAATTCAAATTTCTGATTTTTTATTTTATTTTTTGTTAAGATCTTGCCGAATATGGACCACTCTTTATATGAATCTCCACATTTTTCATCCATCAATTTCTAAGGAAACCTAGTAATCAACTTTTTCTAAAAGAGAAAATAAAAGAAGATAAATTTCACTTAGTCATTATATGTCATCTTCATTGAGTAGACTGCAGGCTAAAGGATGCATGATTCGTTTACTAAAAAAAAAAAAAAGAATTCATTCGATTATCAAACAAGTTAAAAATTGATCCGTCTGCTTTGCTATTAATTCGATCTCGAGTATTGGATAACTCAAGATTGTTTGACTCACAACTTAAATGAGTTTCGTTGAGCTTAAAGACCATTAGTAACTATAGATCGTAAGTTGAATTTATATACTAAATAGTTATTTAATATGGAAAAATTTGTATGAAAATTATAATATGAGTAAATGCAATGTTAATACAGTAACTGTGCTAGATCTACAACAAATTACAGTTTATAACGAGCTTAATCACAAATTTACGAATTTTTAACTACAAAGATTGATTGACTCATCGATTCTTAGAGCATTTTTTTTTTCGAAAGATTCTTGAGTATATGAAATGAAAGCTAATTGTCCTTTTACGAATTTAAATATTTAATAATGTCGACGCAAAACCTATTCTATTTTCTTTTGATTGGTGGTAATTAATGTCGAATCGAATATATCGCATACTTCTTGTAGACTTAAGTATATAACTAATCATGATGATTTTCTTATCATTTCATTTCAAAATTTTAATATTGGACATAATACTTATTTTTGGTAATTGCTCACTAGATGCATGTAAGGTAAATCTTCCGATCTACGGACTTACGGTATGGCTGAAGGGTAAATATGTCAAATCAAATTACAAATATTTTATAGTACACAACATATTAAATTTTGATCACGTTTTTGGAAATGAAAGAAACTGTTCATAGTTGACGAGATATAACATGTTTGGGACAGCCCAAGATTTTGCCAGCCATTCTTTCACTAAGACGAAACAACTATTAACAAAACAAATAGAAAAAGTAGAAAAAGAAAACAACTTTATAATTAGATAATAAGAAACCAAGAAACTTATTGGGTAAGCAAAAAAATGGAGTTATTTCATCACAATATATTATTGTTAGCATATGTATTAATTATTTTAATTATCGATTTAAATGATAAGCACTAATATTATAGCTCATGAACTTGCACAGTACACGGCAAATTTGCAAATTTGCATGGTGTGGAATTGTGATTTCCCACCTTAGTTGTCAAGGCTTGTATTTGAAGACTTGGTTTAATATTAATGAATTTTTATTTCAATTTTTTTTATATGATTCTGATCAACTCCAGCGACCATTAGAACCCATTGATACTCCATTCAATAAATATATATACAAATTTGAGCATTTAACAATATTTGAAGTTCAACACCAATTGGAATAGGAAAATAACTAATCAAAAAACATTTGGAATATAAAAATATATAATATAAAGTGGAAAAGTCCTAGTACTTGCGTGCGCCGACTTATATTCTTAAATTTGAAATATAAGACAATAATTGAATTTCAAAATTATTGATCTGTGACTGATCTGAGATTATAAAAAAAAAAAAAAAAAACATGGTTCCCTAGTGTTAATTGTGTAGTGTTGAAATTGAAGAATAGAAAAATCGATACAAGAGTTAAGACTCTTTTTCCGTAAGTTAAATTTACTCCGTTATTGTACAATAATTGTATCCAAGATATAACGGTTCAAATTAGACCTGCCCATTTTTCACGAACCGGCGGTTCGGAACCGGCTCGAACCGCAGGTCAACGGTTTTTTAACCGGAACCGTGGTCAACGGTTCCGAACCGTAACCGGAACCGGCGGTAGAAGGGCCGGTTACGGTTCAAGCAAATTGGTAACTGGAACCGGCGGGCCTAACCGACGGTTAACCGGCGGTTAACCGGCGGGCCTATAAAACCGGCGAACCGGCGGTTTATGTGATTAACCAGCGGTTTTCGGCTTAAAATATTATTTTTATTTTATTTAATTACCTCATATGTATATCTATAAATATATATCCCTTTGAAAATTTATTTATTCCACACCATTTCTCTACACTTTATCTTCTTGTCTTTACTACAGTAAAATTTTCATTCTTTTCAAGCATTCATTGGAACTTATGCTAATTGCTAATGTAATTATAAATTATGTAATGTTAATTTTAAGTACTAGTAGAGTAGTACGTGCGATGTACGTAATATTGATAAATTTTAATTAATAATATATATATATGTCAAACATAAAATAATCATATGATAATAGATATTAATAATAAAATACTATATAAGGGTATAATAGGCCAATCAAATTTTGTAAATAATGCTCTTTTATAATAGGTATAGATTAATAAAAAATGAGTTAATTTTCTTCATTTGTTTTAATGCTCGTTTTGTACTTCATTTACATAATGTTCTTTTTTTGTAATCAAAATAATACTACATTTATATTAGTATATTAAAAAAAAAACTCAAAAAAATCGGCGGGCCGAACCGTGAACCGGCGGTTTTAACCGGAACCGGAACCGCCGGTTTTTTGGCCCGGCCCGGAACCGGGAATAGTGTAGACGGGCCGGTTACGGTTCACCCCCGGGGAAAACCGTAACCGGCAGTTCAAGGCCCGGAACCGGCGGGCCTTGAACCGTGGGCACGTCTAGTTCAAATGAACACCAGATATTAGAGCATTCCCAACAGAATTCTCAAAATTATGCTATTAAATTTACTCATAAAGCTTTCCTTATACTATATTTTTCCCCTATTTTACAAATGCATACAACAGTTATCCTATTTCTATTAACTATTTTATGAAAATGGTGGGCCCAACTCAATTTGTAAGATAAAAGTAGATTTAGGGAGGTGTAAATTTGAGAAAAAATTTAAGGAGGTGTAAATATTTTTGTGAGGTCCACTCAATTTAGGAGATATATTGGACGAACTTTTTATCTCACTTTTTGTTATTTTAGCATGAATTTAAAGTTAAAAGTAATTATAAGTGAGCTGCTGTGAGTGTTCTTACACTACCACTCGTTGTTTCGGGCGAACTACTCGAATATATATTACACTGCTGAATTATATTATTGGTCTCTTAATTTAGACAAAGCTGCTAGATCCTTTTTTAAATATTCTAATTAAATAACACTTTATAATTCTTAAACGTGCTAGATCCACCTCAAAAAAAAAAAAAAGTGCTAGATCGATACTAATTCGCATATTGCCTAACATGTGATGGTCAAAATATCATCTTCTTCATACGCATTTTGACGAAAAAAAGTTCTTACTATGATAATATGTTGTCAAATGTCAAAATAATATGAACATTGTTTACCGGCTAATACGTGATCATTTTTTTGGGCGAATTAAATGATACATCAAATTAAAATATTATAAAGATTTTGAAATCTGATTAGTTTGATCAGTATAAAGGACACCAAATATTAAGTACAACAATTAGACTGAAGCAAACATAGAAAATAATTAGGAAAAGAATTAGAATAATATTTGAATAAAAAATGACAAATTTCCATAGTGACAGTGACGGTGCACTGAACGTGAGCAGCAAATTACTGAAAAATTAGTCTTCCTTGGCGATTCCGAAAGGTTATCTTCTCAAAGGACAAAATTTCTCCACATGTTAATAATTTAATTTAGTAATCATATAATTATAGAAAAACTTTCTTAATTGAGAAAAAATCCAAGTATTTCCCCATCATGACTCATGAGTTTCGTCGCAAAACTCCCTATTCCATTAGTAAATGTAAATCGTATAAAAGTGTAAAAGAGTATCGTATATCACCGATCATATTGAAATTTGTATAAATTGTTACTATGCTCTTAAAATAGATGTATTTTGATTCTTTTTATTTTAAAAAATTAATGATCTTTTATTTAGTTTAATAGACAATTAGTGAATAGTTTTTCATTGGGAATTAATGTAAAATAATAGAAATAAAAAATAATTAAGATACGTGGATTTTTTTAGTCTTAGGATGATAGTGTCGATGGCCTAGTGGTAGAGCGGTATTCCTAATATTAAAGGTTTCGGGTTCAAACCCCACCAATAGCTTTATATGTTGAGTCTGTTACAAATGTGCATAGAAAGTGTGATTTACCTCTAATGTATGGTTTGCATGCATGCTATTGCACATGTGCGATCGATAGTTTACCTAGTCCGTACTAAAATAGCACCTGCGGGTTCCAACACGAATTAATATGATAATGATCATCTTTAAGTCTTGAATTGATACCTAACTTATCCAATTATCTTTAAGACACTTTTGATAAGACATTTTATGGATCATTAAAAAAATGAAAAAATGAGAATGATTTTATTTGTTGGTTGAGGCGCAATTGAGTGGGAAAGTAAGTCCACAAGGATGAGCTAAAACCTGATAAATAAATTTACCTACCAAAAGAAACTCGATTTCGATTAAGTTGGACTTGATTACTTTAGATTGATTTTATTGAGTTATGGAAGGGTTATGAATCATGCATATATATTATTATATTTTATTTTTAAAAGGGAATGAATACGACTGACCTCTAATATTTTTGGGTATGGGTATATATATAATCTAATCAAGCAATACACCACTATATAGGTGAGATCTCTACACCACATAAATGTGGAACCACTACACTACAAAACAAGATGGGTGGGACCTCTACACTACATAAATGTGGAACCACTACACCACCACGCAGGGTGGGACCACTACACTACAAAACAAGATGGGAAATATACTACACCGCACTTAGGCAGGATTGAACCCAAGACCTCTCGCTAAGGAGAGTCTTGTAGTGCCTCAGCTAGCCAATTAAGATAGGCCTCATCGACGGGTATGGGATACATACTTAATATGAAGAGAATAAATTAAAACTCCACAAACACTTTCATGAGAACTTACCAATACAAAAGTGAAAAGACAGGCCCATGTTTCGCGGGAAATCCAAAATAACTCTATCGCACATACTCCCTTAGTCCACTCGAAATAATACGTATTTCTTATTGAGTCGTCTCACTCAAAATGATACAGTCTAAAAAAGGAAATCATTTTCTTTCATAAAAACGTGTGGACTCTATCACTTTTTATCTATTTATTTTCATTAACTGTTCTCCTAAATGACCGTGCAAAAAATAAGTGTGTCACTTCGAACGGGATAGAGGGAGTAGTATTTTTCTGCTTCATTGATTCGGATAGTATGTTCCAATATTTTAGGTATCAATTTTGTGTCTTATTATTAAATTTATTTAAATAATATTTAATATAAAATTAAAATATTATAATATAATGAATTATAATTCATATTTATTATTAAAATTGAAATTTAAAATAATTATTGAGTAGTCCACCCTAACTATAAAAATAAATTAAATACTAAAAATAGTCATGCATTCTAATTAGATATAATCAATCCTAATTAACAATTACACAATTAAATTCAAATACAAAAAATTGAAATTGCAAAAATTGATAGAATAGAGCCTCAAGAATTGAAAGTGTACACAAGTAGGACAAAAAAAAGTGGAACATAATTAAGATTAATTTCATGTGCAAAATAACATAAGAAAAGACTACGCTTTTTTTTTTTCTTCTTCTTTGTAGAAACCCAAATACTTACTTTACTCGACAGAACGGCACAAATTCTATCTAATTAAACTCCATAGTCTTAGTCTAGTTATTTGTGAAAAATGAATTGACGGTATCTTTCATTGTTATATAAGCTAAATTTATCCTTGGAAATAGAGGGTGAGTTTTAATTATGAAAAATAATATTTAATTAAAAATTTTCAAAATTCATATTATAATTACAAAATAAAGTAAATTTCATGATTTAATTTGTAGTTTTCCATACTACTCATTCGTTTCGCAATAAGTGACCACATCCTCTTCGGTACGGGTATTAAAGAGAATAGTATTTAAAAAGTAAAAAAATAGGAAATGATGAAACCCACAACTTTCTGTGAGAAAAACACATTTTTTTTATAAAGAAAGTAAACACTTATTTCGAAACAATCCAATAAAAAAATATTGCCACTTGTTTCGAAGATAGTAAAACATAAAATATGGGATATGCTTTTATGAGTCTCTACAGCTTTTATGGCTTCAAATTTACTCAATTAAATTACTAAAGCTAAATTGACAATGGCGTCATATTTATCCAAACGACTGATGTTAAAGTAAAAGTTCGATGACATCAAGGTGAAAAAATTAACCTGTTTTGTGAGAATTGGGTGCAATCATGCATCGATTTCAGTGAAAAAATTGATGTCCCAGTGACCGTATTTTGCTCCACACAGCTGGAGTTGTACGTTTTTGCCATTATTTCTCCACCCCACATGCCTCATCTCTCTCTCTCTCTCTCTCTCTCTCCCCTCAACTACCCTTCACGAGAGATTCCCCACCCCCACCTTTTCCCACATTTTTCTCCATTTCTTATTTCTTTTTCTGTATTTATTTAATTTTCTATATTTGCCGGCCCACCATTTCCTTCTATAAATCAACCCCTTCATCCTCTTCCAAAGCTCTCCTCTTCTCTCTCTCTCTCTCCTATTCTTCCCCTATACTGTTATTCTGCCTCTTCATTTAATTTAATTTAATTTTCCCTCTTTTCTTGATCACAATTTTGTCATCCTTTCTGCTTCATTTGATATCAACCACACATATTTTCCGATGAAATCTTGATTCTTCTGCCCAAATATATAAAGACACTATTCCGTTCACTACACAAACCCAATCATCATCATATCATAGAAAACAACAATTAAAAAGCATATAATTATTTGAATTTGATGCTGCAGGAATCGCCGTTAATGGTCGAGATTGATGTCTCCTGTAGTGAGTGAAGTCCTCCGGTCCGGTTTTATGATAAATTCTTCGCTCCGGCGCCGAACTCATCTCGTCCAATCCTTCTCCGTCGTCTTCCTCTACTGGTTCTACGTCTTCTCATAATCTCTCTCTCTCTACAGTCAAAACCTAATTTTTACCCCCTATCTCTCAAGCTCTCTACATATACATACATACATACATACATATATATATATACAAACAATTTCTCGATCCAAAAACACACACACACACAATCGAGCATGGCTTCATCAAGCGGCACGTCGTCCGGTTCGCCGCCGGTCCAGAATTGGGGGCCGGAGGTGGACCGGAAGCGGAAGCGGATGCAGTCGAACCGGGAATCGGCGCGGCGATCGAGGATGCGGAAGCAGAAGCATCTGGACGATCTGATGGCGCAGGCGGCGCAGCTGCGGAAGGAAAACGCCCAAATTCTGAGCAGCATCAACGCCACCACGCAGCACTATGTGAATGTGGAGGCTGACAACTCTGTTCTCACTGCTCAGATGATGGAGCTCACGCACAGACTCCAATCGCTCAATGAGATCTTGGCCTACATCAACTCCGCCTCCGCCGTTGGCGGCGGCGGCGGGAGCTGCATGTTTGAATCGGAGGAGTTTCAGCAGCAGCAGGGGTTTGGTGATGGATTCTCCAATGGTTCGTGGAATTCGATGGGGCTGAGCCACCACCCAATCATGGCTGAGATGTTTGAATATTGAAGATTTGTTGATTTTTGTGATCGAGGAATGGTCAATATCTTCTTGCCCATTTGATAATGGTGGTTTCTTTAGTTAAAATTGGGGGAAAATTTTAAATTATTATAATATTAGTGGTTGTTTTGTTGTATTTTTTGTTGTTTAGTTCGATAAATGGAATTTTATTTATATAGTGTGTTGTTAGTTGTATGGTTGGGATCAGAGTGATCCCACTATTAATTTTATTATTTTAATAAATAATATGACATTTATTACTAAAAATTGAATTGAATAATTATATATCCTTTTTATAATATAACAACTCTAACAAAGTTGCAAATTAATGGGTTAATTGTAAATCAAATCACAACTTTTACACTCATTTATAATTACAACTTATAATTACAACATCACTTTTAAAGTGTTGCAAATTAAATTACAATCTTTCTAATTTTTGTAATTAGGATCACGCTTAATTTTTTAGACAGTCAGAAATATGATGTGGACTTTTAATCCACATAGATTTTTTTAATCCACATCACATCATTTAAGTAACAATTAATTGCAAGTCAAATCACAAACTATTCCCTCATTTACAAATTAAATCACAAGCTATTCACCAATTACAAATTAAACCACAAACATCTATCTATATATATGTAAAAGTAAAACCAAAATCAAATAGTTTCCCGCCTAAATAGCCACATTCATTTTCCCTTTCTTTAGCAAAAAGCTTGCTTTTGCATTGAGAAGTGTAACAGACTTGCTGTTGAAAATTTGAAATCATGTTCAACATTTCCAATAATTATGCAAGCCAGCATTTATCGAGAACAAATTAAAAATTCAAAAAACTAATTATTCGGAACATTTTGATTGAATGACATAATATATATGTTTATATATATTTATATATATATAATGTCTATTGTTCAACATATTTCCATTGATATTTTTATTAGATTGTATTGTATGTTTCTTTAGAATTGGCTCTGCCTACATTCTTCAATTTTAAACAATGTTGTCTGCTTGTGTGCTATTATGGGGTGCAAAAAATTTAACATATTGTAAGATTCAACCACAATTTATTTTATAATGATGGTAAGTCGCAGCCACCACATATAAATTATACAAAAAATATAAGAAAACCTTATACCATTAGAATTTAGAAATATTTATATTTATATGCTAATTAAGTACATACCATCAATCTATATACAATAAGATACTGTTTGTAAATCAAAATTTTCAAATTTACAAAATTTACAAAATCTTGATATTATTAGTACTTACTATAAATCCCAATTGCCATACTTGATTTCCATATTTTTGATACAATCTACAAATTAATTTGCATTTCTTATCTTATAATCTCAAAAAGAAAAACAGTGATCTCCGTGCAACGCATGAGACATGTACTAGTTAATTATTAAATCACAACCATTAATTATTAATTCACAACCATTAATTTGTATAAATATGCAAAGTGCGCTCACATCTATTTTGATCGTGCGGTCAAAGGTGATCCTATATTTACAAAACTTAACATATTATTAAATATTTAAATAAATTAAAAAACATTACTACTTCACCAATGATATTATTTTCAAAATAATTAATTTAAATTTTTGGCCGAAGATTTTAGTCGGTGCAACAATAACACAAGTTACACAAGAGACCTACTCTTGAGTTTGACCATGAAATCCGATATTAAATAATGGTTATATAAAATATACTAGTTAATTAATTTTTATATATGAGAAATTTTAATAATGATTTATTTGGGATCAATTAATTAATAACTGTTGTGATTTAATAATTAATTGTTGTGATTTATTTTGTAATTGGTGAATAGGTTGTGATTTAATTTGCAAAAAGAGAATAGGTTGTGATTTGATTTGGAATTAATTCTTACTTAAATGATGTGATGTGGATTAAAAATAATCCACGTCAAATTTCCGGCCATCGAAAAAAATAGGCGTGATCCTAATTGCAAAAAGTGAAAAGATTGTGATTTGATTTGCAACTCTTTAAAAATAATGTTGTAATTGCAAATGTGTGTAAAGGTTGTGATTTAATTTTCAGTTAAGTCCAAATTAAATATAAAAGTAATTTAAATTCTAATTGAATTGATGATCTCTATGCAATAATTTCATAGTTAAAGTAATCGTAAGTGGTTTGCGTATGCTCTTTAATTAACAAATGAGTCAAAGAAGTGTGTGTGTGTGTGTATTGCTTCTTTGATTGTTAATGGGGTACGTTCTACTTTTTTATTGTTATTAAAATGAATGGTTGTGGATGTATCTCTCTCAATTTGTTTAGTTTTTTATTTTGTCTTATTACTATTTTTTATGGGATGAATGATGAATCAATTGTAAAATATGATAATCCATTTGACTTAACTTTTCTTTTATAAATAGTTTACACCCTTCTTAACAACCAAATATATAATAGGCTTCTTGAATCGACATCTTCAACTTCCTAATTAATTTTGTGTTGTGACAATTTTTCATACTCTTCCGTCCCATTATTCTTGTCTCATTTCTTTTGGGCACGGGTATTAAGGAGAATGATGTTTAAAGAGTAAAAAGATAGAAAGTGGTAGAGGTGTTCAACGGAACCGGAACCGGATGAACCGAACGGTTCCGGAACCAGAACCGGTGCCTCCGGTTCGGTTCCAGTCCAACTTTCGGAACCGGAACCGGACTTGGAACCGATTTTTTTTTTTTACTATGCGACTTTTACTCAACATATGGAAAAGGGAAGGCCCGCCCGTGCTTGATATGATATGAAATGAAATGGTTGGTTTTGTAGGATTATTTACTGGTTGGTTTTGACAAATTCGTTGAGTTTGCGTGGGTAAATTTACATAAGTATTACTTTTTGTTGGATTGGTTGGCACACTAAATGTAGAATCATTGGAAATCTTTTTACTTCATTCATCAGAGTTCAAATAAATTAGAATTAATTCAAAGTCTAAAAAAAATTAGAATTAATTCAATATTTGAAAAAAAAAATTCAGGTTCGAAACCGGAACCGAACCGGAACCGTCTGGTTCCGAACCGGAACCGTCTGGTTCCGAACCGAACCGGAACCGAAGTGACCAACGGTTCGGTTCCGGTTCCACCCACTTGGAACCGTGAACCGGAGGTTCGGTTTCGGTTTGGAACCGAACCGAACCGTGGCCACCTCTAGAAAGTGGTGGAGCCCATAATTTTTTGTGAGATAAGCATATTTTCTTTTATGAAAACAAGATAAGAATAACAGGACAGCCCAAAAAGAAATACAAGACAAGAATAATGGGACGGAGTCATGGAGAGAATATTAAATAATTGTGTAATGATTAACAATTAAACAAATTATTGATGTATCGGTCACATTCAAATTTCTCAATTGCTAATAAACTTACTTTTTTTTTACTTGAAAAAGAGAACGGTAGAGATTGAACCCGAAACATTTCTGTTCACAGAAAAGATTTATTATCGATTGGATATTCCCGAAGGGACATTAAACTTACGTTTTAAGACATAAGATATATTACTGTGTAATATACTTTAAGTTGCATATTTTTAGTAATTACGAAACCTCTAGCTCGGAGAAAAAGAAGGCCAATATGAATGGCCAAAACAAAACTAGTTTAAACGTAAGTGTAAAATGATTATATGGCTTCTTTTAGCATGCAGTATACATATCGATTAAATGAAAATAACATTTTTGAACCAAAATTAAGTGTCATGCATGCACGGTTTTCTTGATTAGTTTTTTTTTTTTTTTTTTTCTAAAATGAAACTTAAACTCCGAAAAAATAATTAATTTGAGTTGCGCCGTAAATTAGGTATCGTATTTTTCTTAATTTGGATAGAATCTTCGTTTTTTGATCGGTTATTTGATGGATTCTAAACTCTACAAAATTGTTCATTTCCCAAAAAAAAAAAAAAAAACACACCAACAACTCTACAAAATTGTTTAGAGTACACAATAAAGTATCACTTTGGAGCACGCATAGATATATATATCCACGTTGAGAAAAAAACGTGACAATTAAGACTCCAAATTTGACTTTTGACCATTTTTATAATGGTAAGTATTTCCTTTATATAGGCTAATTAAAATGAGATTCATGTGTATGACCTGATGAAAATCAAATAGACGGCCGCTGCTGATGATAGTCAAATCTCCAAAGAACAATCAAATTTAAATTGCAAAGTTGTACATAATGAATAAATAAATTTTAATTTTAAAATTCTACATAAATGAATAAAAAAAATAAATTTAATCACTACGCATGATAAATGTTTAAACAAAAGTGGTGGTCGTTTGCAATAAGGTAAATATATGTTTGATATATTGATTAGTTTATTATAGGGCCAAAGTCATCGAACATGCTTATTTAATGGGGAAATTGTTTTATCAGTTACATAGTTTAAGGGTTTTGAGTCTTTTGACATGAAAAAGCGGTTTCTTGGCTCAAGCTTGACATGAGTAAGGCGTATAATAGATTTGAGTAGCAATTTTAGAGACTGCAATGAAATGTGTTAGTTTTCATAAAGCTTTCTTAGCATTAATCACTACTAGAAAAATGCATATACATAACACTGTATAGATAACGGACTTTTTTAAAAAACCGTTATGTATGAGCGGATTTTACTTATAGATAACGCATTTTTAAATATCCATTATGTATGCAGTGTTACCTATGTCCATACGTAATGGTATCAAGTGATACGTTATGTATGAGCGTTATCTATTAATTATATATATATAACGGTAATACGGAACCGTTAAGCGATACGTTATGTATGACGACGTTTATTTAACGGTTGACTGAAACCGTTATGCTACCGTTATGTATGAATTTTTTTTATTTTTAATTTTTTTTTATTAGTTTCCCATACTTGGCCAAAATTCACCAAACTTGCTTCCACCCAATACACGACCGGCTCTGCTCTGCGCGTCTTCTCTGTCTTTCCCGACCAGACCAACACCCCTCCGACCTCACCGCCGACCTTGCTGTTGTGGTCTCCGCTCACTCTCCCTCTTGCAACCTCGGTATCCTTTGTAATTTCATCATAAGATTCAATCAAAAACCCTAGATCCCCAATTCGAAATTCTTCTCTTCTCTTTGAAATTTAGTGGGTGCCTCAGTTCCCGGCGACCTCGCCGCCTCCTTGACTCGGTGCCACCGCCGCCTCATCTCATCTCCACCGTCGCCACCTTCTGCCTCGCCTCCAGCGCTGCTACAGTTCGTCCAGACTCCGGAGGTAAGCTCTCGATGCCTCCTCGACATTCCTCGCTGCAAAATCTCAAATTTGAAGAAGTAGAACCCTAAAATATTGAAATCCCCAAATTTTTGTCTCTCTCACAGTGCTCTCATCTATATCCCCCAAATTGAAAAATCCTCAATCTCTAATTTCTGCCGCCCTCTGAAGCTGCACAAGCTATAACGAGACGCTCTGCTTGCTCAAACTGGTAATGTTACCGCATTGCGCCGATGAAAAATCGATCGATGTTGGCTAAAATAGAGAGAGATCTAGAACAATATTTATATTATTATATAGAGATCTAGATAGGTCTGCTAGTAGTACGTTGCACTATATATGTGGTTGCTTTATTTATTCCTTCGTGTTGTTTTGCTGTGGTTATGTGTTGGTCCCAAGACGGATACCTTGGTGTAGAGGGGGGGTGAATACACCAAGGTTTAAAAACTTTTCCAAGTTAAAACTCTTTTGAGTGAAATTTGTTGTGTTCGATCCAATTTGGATGGCAGCTTGATCGACACAGCTGGCTGTGTGCGGAATGTGGTGGATTTGGAAAGTCCGTCTGTTGCTTCAAATTATATTGCAAAGCTCTGTTTCACTTTTGAATTAGTCAGTTTATGCAGATTGAAATGTATGCTTATGAGAGTTAGTAACATGCATAAAACAAAGCGATAAATAACAAGAGCATCTTTAACGTGGTTCGGAGTAACCCCTCCTACATCCACGACCAGATTCACTGGTAATTCACTACCACTTGGTTTCCAAGTACCAAGCAACTTCACAACTCTAACCCGAGTGTTCCAACAGTTTGCGGGCAGCATCAAGCCTACACCTTCGGTTGCGGGTGCGAAGAACCTAACCACTCGAATTACACGCTTCGAGCAAGCGTACCTTTACACAACCTTTTCCGGGTTTGGGTTTGGGTATGGTTTTCCAACTATGAACGAGTTCTTCAATGAAGAACAAAGGAGTATGATGAACTCGTTCAAACTGGGCTTAAGATATTTATTCGATCTAATCTGCCTATGAAATTTGAATATGTGAACAACTAAGAACACAGCTGACTGGCTGGGTGTTCTTGAAAGATTTGGCTTTGAAGATCGTTGTTCATTTTTCTGTTTTCTTCTATTTCTTCAGTCGTCTTGTCAGCCTCCCTCTCCAGCATCTTCTTCAATGGTGGAGGAGAGATATATATAGGTGAAGATTCAAATTAGCCGTTGGAAGAGAGCCGTTTGAATCTTACCTACTCTTGTTGACTTCTGGCCATTACCTACGAAGTAGGTCTGCATCTGCAGAAGCTATTCCTTCTCTGATTTGACTGCGTCAGACAAGATCTTCTGACATCGGGATCTTGTCTTGGAGAAGGTCTTCGTCTTCGAGCTGCTAAGCGTCTCTGCTGTGTCTTCAGCGTTTTGGACTCTGCTGTGTCTTGACTTCTGAGCTGTGTCTTAGACCTGTGCTGTATCATCAACCTGAGCTGTGTCTTCATCCTGAGCTGTGTCACTGACCTGAGCTGTGTTTTAGACCTGAGCTGTGTAATCGACACTAAAATTTCGGGTCTTTTACACTTGGTAGGTCTTTGACAACTAGTGGGCTTCCGTCAGCGTAGCGGGTCTTGATCTTGCGGGATCTTTGACTACCGCTTGGTCTTGCTCGCCGAGTCCGCTCTGTGAGTTCTTAAGTCCGTCCGCTTAGCCGTGTCTTCTTGTCTTCATTTGTCCTCGAATCTACGCTTGTAAACTATGAAACTCTATAACCTCAAAACGGTGAAATTTGGAAACAACACAAAGTTTGTACATTCATCTACTTGGTTGGGGTCAGCTGGGTTTTGGTATCCAATCAAAACTCTATTAATTTTCCCAACAATTTCCCCCTTTTTGATGATGCCAAAACCTTTACAAACTTTTACAGAAAAACACAAAACAAAACTCCTAACTAAACTCTTCCCTAGGCTCACATGCCTTGACGAGAGTTTGCACTCTTTCTCCGAGTTGTCTTTGCGGCTCGCCTTTTGCCTCTTTTAGATTCCTTTTACCGTTCAATCATTTCCCACTTTTATTCCCGTTTTTCGTTCAATCCTTTCCCTTTTTTGGTTCATCAAAAAGATATTGGGAAGGAAGGAGAGTCGAGGTACGGCGGCGGCGTTACGGCAATAATTTCTTCCGTTCTTGATAACTCCGCCGAGCTTGGAGTTGATACCAATTGATGCACTTTTAGCTCTTCCTTCAGTGATACCAATTGATGGTCTTTCTCGGTGTATGACTCCGATTTGGAGTGAGTCATCTTGACCTTCTTCCTCTGAGGAAGTGACCGTTTGCAAGGTTCCCCCTCAATTGGATGGTCCAATTGTGTTTTATCAGTGGTTTGATTCCCCCGACTTGATAAATTCATTTTGAAATCCTTGGGGTTCTCTTGAGTTAGTCCAGTTGTGTCCGATTCCTTCTTGATGACACGCGGTGATCCGGTGAGTATTTCTGTGGATGCTCTTCTTGAAGATCTTCTTCAGGATGAGATCAATTGTTGATACCAATTGATGGTGAATCTGTGAAATCGAGCGATTACTTGACTTTATTATCTTGGATTGCGATCCATGTTTGATCTAGCTTTGTTTGATATCCAGAGGATGACATTTGATAGTTCGGTACGGATTTCTCTCTTGATTCTCCACTTGAATATTCTGTGGATTGACTTTGCCCTCGGTGATATCAAGTTGTGTCGATTTCCGGCTCGGTGGAGTTACGAATTTGATAGTATGTGGCTTTTCTTTTCTCGGCTACTTCCTACTTCACTTGAGCGAATTTTCTCATCTTGGCTCAATTCTTTGATGAGGTCAAACTTGCTCCATGATTAGCCGAGTTCATTGTTGCTTTGTGGGGTAGAATCTTCGATTTCTGTTCTTTGCATCGACCTCGCAGGAAAAACGTTATCACAACAATTGGCTGATGGACAACAGATTATGCTAAAGTCCATCAATCATAAGAGACATTTGAAATTATTATTAATTGTCTCAAATGAGATAAATCCTTTTGACGTATCCTTTCGAGATATCACCAAAGGTTACGCAGGACAAGTACGCTTGACATATTCTTTGAAGAGCTTTGTGGTGAGTCATGAGCTTTGATCACATTTGTCTTTCTTTCACAGTACGCTTGATGACTCCTCTGAATGCGCATGTCCCTCTTTGACCTGTTATCACTCCTTCGACACCCAGTTGTGATTGGGTCCAGCTTTATTGTTGAGGGTTCCATTGATAACCCAGATTTGTCCTTATCTTTTGTGAGTGATACTTCTGATTGGTCCTTGAAATGGTCCTTTCTTCTTTGATATCTAGTTTGATATCCCGTCTGCTGGAATCTTGTTGTGAAGCTCGGTTGATTTTCAGCTTTATAACCAGCTGAGATCCTTCTCAGCTGTCTTTTTAGTTGACCTTGATGTCTGTGCTGGATGATATTCTGTCTTTGATTTTGATTCCAGTCAGCTGGATTTATCTGCTGCCTTTGAGCTCTGTGATCAGCTGGGAGTTGCTGCTTTTCTTGGGCTTGGAGTTGCCGAGCAGTTTTCTTCTTTGATAGGACTGAGCTTAGAGAGCTGGCTTGATTATGTACGACCTCTTTGATACATCCTTGGCTTGGTTCCAGCTGTGTTTGTATTGGCTGGAGTCATTCTTTGATCTGATTCAGCTTTGGCCATCTTCAGCTTCTTGATCGTTTGTATTTTCTCATCTTCAAGCTCCCGATCATTCTTCTTCTTGTGCTCATTCCTTAGCTCGAATTCTCACCGGCTAGATTTCAAGGATTTCTAGTAATCTCTTGAAGTCGTTGAAAGCACTTCTTCGATGAGGTCTCTTTAGCATGGTGGTATGCCATGTCCAATTTGGGCATTCTACTTGATTTTGCTCTCTTTCCAGTTTGTGTAGAGTTCCTCCTTGATTTGATAGTAGGTGGCTTTTTCTTCAGCTGCATCCTACTTCCTTTGATGAGGTCTCCGTTTGTATAGCGAGTAGACGGTACATCAAAATCCAGTGATTAAATCCGCTTCTCGATTCTTTTCTTGAGACCAATGTACTCAATGATGTGTTTGAGTTTTTAGTTTTGTATCCATTGTCTTTATTTCACATTGGTCCCGATCATTAATTTGGGTTTCTTCATTTTCTTCATCATAGGTTTAAGAGTCCCATTGAAAGGTCATCTTTAATAAAATGCTTAAATGTGAAAGTCGGAAGAAAATACTTGGATCTTCTTCTTTCTTGCTCGTCTTGAGCTCTTTATCATTTCTTCGGGAGGTCGACTCGAGTTTGGGTTTCTCTTTGGGTAGAGTTGCTTGTCGTGATGAACCTTCACGATCTTCTTGTACCTTCCTTGTTGTGTTCCGGCTATTGATGCTCCGTGACAAGCATGGCAACTTCTTCGTGCAATTCTTCTTTGCTCATATTTTTGAACTCCTTTCGACTTTTTCGGTCTGAGTGATTGAGTGATCTTCTTGACTCTGCAGAGAGATGTCTCCTTTGCCTTGGGATTGCTGTTTCATTTATCCGGCTGGATGATTCTCCGCTTGTGATCCCCAGATCAAATTCGTTGGCTTTCAAGACGGAGAACAATTTTCCGTCTCCATGCGCAAGATCGGTTACGCTTTGGTGAACCACCTTGTGTGTACACCATTACGAGAGAAAGGCGCAAGAACTTTCAAGTTCTTATCTCGAACTGTGTATTTCCCGGTTCGGATCGTCTCGATCTCGATGACGAGGTTGGAGAATCGAGCTCCATTTGATCAATGGACTCGTAGGGGAGTTAGCTTTGAAGTTGTCGAACTTCGGCATGCAAGCGAGAATTTGTTCTCTTGAATTTCCTCTCGAGCCTTCACACGGCTTGGCTAGAGTGTCCCACATCCCCTTAGCCGTCTCGCGGTTGATGATCTTCTTTGAGATAAGCGTCCGTCACCGTTGAGGAGATGACGTTGCGAGCGTAGCTATCCAATCCGGCTTCTGTCTTCTTCTTCGGAAGTACTCATTCCTTGGCTTCACAACTTGCCGGAGTTGCGGTTCGGCTCCGGAGTGTGGTTTGCTTTTCTTTCTGACTTCATGATGATGATGGGTCCGTCTGTGATAACATCCCACATCATGTCGTTTTACGCGCACGAAAGCTTTTGAGTCGGAACTTAAAAATATCGATAATCATCGACCGAGAATGTTGGAAGATTCGCACTGAGAGAAGATTCCATGACAGTATGCAATATAATGATTTTAAAAAGATTTAAAAAAAAATTAAGGATCTGTTCAGGTGACCACTATCAGCAAAGAAATGCTGACTTGTCAGATACAGTGATCTTTTGAACCACCTTTGCTACGTACCAATTGTTGGTCCCAAGACGGATACCTTGGTGTAGAGGGGAGTGAATACACCAAGGTTTAAAAACTTTTCCAAGTTAAAACTCTTTTGAGTGAAATTTGTTGTGTTCGATCCAGTGGATGGCGGCTTGATCGACACAATGGCAAGTGTGCGGAATGTGGTGGATTTGGAAAGTCCGTGTTGCTTCAAATTATATTGCAAAGCTCGTTTCACTTTTGAATTAGTCGTTATGCGATTGAAATGTATGCTTATGAGAGTTAGTAACATGCATAAAACAAAGCGATAAATAACAAGAGCATCTTTAACGTGGTTCGGAGTAACCCTCCTCACATCCACGACCAGTTCAATTGGATTCACTACCACTTGGTTTCAAGTACCAAGCAACTTCACAACTCTAACCCGAGTTTGTGTTCCAACGGTTGCGAACCTTATCAAGCCTACACCTTCGGTTTGCGGAGTGCTTGAAGAACCTAACCACTCGAATTACACGCTTCGAGCAAGCGTACCTTTACCTAACCTTTCTGGGTTTGGGTTTGGGTATGGTTTTCCAACTATGAACGAGTTCTTACAATGAAGAACAAGGAGTATGATGAACTCGTTCAAACTAGGCTTAAGATATTTATTCTGATCTAATCTGCCTATGACTGAATATGTGAACAACTAAGAACACAGCTGACTGGCTGGGTGTTCTTGAAAGATTTGGCTTTGAAGATCGTTGTTCATTTTTCTGTTTTCTTCTATTTCTTCAGTCGTCTTGTCAGCCTCCCTCTCCAGCATCTTCTTCAATGGTGGAGGAGAGATATATATAGGTGAAGATTCAAATTAGCCGTTGGAAGAGAGCCGTTTGAATCTTACCTACTCTTGTTGACTTCTGGCCATTACCTACGAAGTAGGTCTGCATCTGCGAAGCTATTCCTTCTACGGTTTTGCGTCGAACAAGATCTTCTGACATCGGGATCTTGTCTTGGAGAAGGTCTTCGTCTTCGAGCTGCTAAGCGTCTCTGCTGTGTCTTCAGCGTTTTGGACTCTGCTGTGTCTTGACTTCTGAGCTGTGTCTTAGACCTGTGCTGTATCATCAACCTGAGCTGTGTCTTCATCCCGGTAGTGTCTTGACACAGCTGTTTTAGACACTGTGTAATCGACACTAAGTGGGTCTTTTACCTATTTGGGTCTTTGACAACGGAGCGAGCTTCCGTCACCGAGCCGGGTCTTGATGTATCGGGGATCTTTGACTACCTTGGTCTTGCTCTGTGAGTCCTCTCTTGAGTTCTTAAGGCATCTGGCAGCCGTGTCTTCTTGTCTTGGTCTCCTCGAATCTACCTGTAAACTATGAAACTCTATAACCTCAAACAGGTGAGCTGGAAACAACACAAAGTTTGTACATTCATCTACTTGGTTGGGGTCAGCTGGGTTTTGGTATCCAATCAAAACTCTATTAATTTTCCCAACATTATGTTCTTATCTATGAATGTCTGCGGCTGCAGTAATTAGAATGCTATCATTTCGAATTAGCAATAAAATGGAATTCAAAAGATATAAATTTTGATGTTTTTAATGCAAAATGGAGAGATATTGGCAATTGCTATTGAGAATCGAGAGTTGATGGTATTTACATGCCTGCAGAGTTGATGGAATCGATGATTGGCGTTATTGTGATAAGAATAACTATAAAGTTGGTAATTGTTAAATAAGATCATTTGGAAGGATCCAAAATTAATTTCTTTTATGATATTATTCATTATTAGTAGTTAAATCGGTTGAATCTGTTGGTCCGATTTGGTTTCGAATTGATTTTTAAAAAAGTCTATTTTTGTTGGTATGTTACTCGATTGCTTACAAAGAAATAAGTGTTTGGCAGTCTGTATTTGCTTCTCTAATAAGTATTACATATAGCATGTATAGCAATGCTTAATTTAGGTTTGCATTGGTCTACTATGCAACATACGGAGTGTACACTTGACAAGTTCGAAGTCTTTGGTGGGGTTTCCGGAGTGATCTCAGAAATTCAAAAGGAGAAGAAGGTGAATGTCCAACTCAACGCTTCCATTGTTATTTCATTTTTTTGTGTTACCTGGTTGATTGCCTGTGGAAAGTCCCATTTAAAATGTTGATTTTTTTAAGTGCCTGCTCTCATAATTTGAATTAAATAAATAATCTTTCATAATGTGTAGAGGTGTTCTACAAGTGATGATCTTAGTTAGAATTGATTGAAGCTAGGAAATATACATTTATGGTTGACTGCCTGTGAAAAGTCCCATTTAAAATGTTGATTTTTTTTAAGTGTCTGCTCTCATAATTTGATATAAATAAATAATCTTTCATAATGTGTAGAGGTGTTCTACAAGTGATGATCTTAGTTAAAATTGATTGAAGCTAGGAAATATACATTTGTGGTTGACTGCATGTGGAAAGTCCCATTTAAAATATTGATTTTTTTTAAGTGTTTGCTCTCATAATTTGATATAAATAAATAATCTTTCATAATGTGTAGAGGTGTTCTACAAGTGATGATCTTAGTTAGAATTGATTGAAGCTAGGAAATATACATTTTAGTGTTTCTCTATTGGCAGGAATTATAATGGATAAATTATGGATGTCAAAGAATAGATTATCACAAGAGTATGCAGAAGGAGTTGATGCTTTCTTGAATTTTGCGTTGCAAAATGGTAGTGATGCTAACTTTATTCTTTGTCCTTGTACAAAGTACGTGTGCTAACACTAGTAAGAATAAACTTAGTATCGTAAGGGGACATATCATAATGAATGGTATGGACCTAACATATAAGCAATGGGTATGGCACGGGGAAGGACGGACATCGTCACAATCAACACATGATACTAATTGGGTTGGGCAAGGTGATACAAGGTGTAGTGTCGAGGAGCCAATAGATATGATTCACGATGCGTATGATGCATATGAAGATAATCCTACTCATTTTCAGACGTTGCTTGAATATGCTAAAAAACCTTTATATCTCGGTTGCAACCGATTTACCAAGCTGTCGGCCACTATTAAATTGTACAACTTGAAGACGAAATATAGTTGGAGTGATACCAGTTTCAACGATCTCCTAAAATTGCTTAATGAAATGCTTCCTGAAGGCAATATGATTCCTCCTTCTCTGTACGAAGCTAAGAAAACCTTGAGCACATTGGGGTTAGATTATGAGAAGATCCATGCTTGCCCTAACGATTGCATTCTCTATCGAATGGAGTATAAGGATTTAAATGAATGCCCGACATGTGGGATATCAAGATGGAAAGTGAATAAAAAGAGTAAGTCTCTTTCTGGAGTGCCGTCAAATGTCTTGTGGTATTTTCCACCGATACCAAGATTCCAAAGAATGTTTAAGACTTCGGAAATTTCTAAGGAGCTTACATGGCATGCAGATGAACAAACTGGTGATGGTAAGTTACGTCATCCAGCTGATGCACCGGCGTGGAAATTAGTAGACAGTAAGTGGCCGGATTTCGAGAAAGAAGCAAGAAATTTTAGATTAGCTTTGGCTGCCGATGGTATGAATCCACATAATATGATGAGTTCTAATTATAGTTGTTGGCCAGTTGTACTTATCACGTACAACCTACCACCTTGGTTATGTATGAAGAGAAGATTTATGATGCTTACTTAGTTGATTTCTGGTCCCAAGCAACCCGGGAATGATATTGATGTATACTTGGTACCTCTAATTGATGACTTGAAAGAGTTATGAGAGGAAAGCATCCAAGTAGACGATGGGTATCATGATCAAAGCTTCACACTTAAATCTGTTCTTCTATGGACAATCAATGATTTTCCAGCCTATGAAAACTTGAGTGGGTGTTCTGTTAAAGGGTATAAAGCATGTCCCATTTGTGCAGACAAAACTCATTCTAAATGGCTACCGCACAGTAGAAAAATATCTTATACTGGACACAGACAGTTCTTACTTGAATTTCATCCTTATCGAAGGCAGAAGAAAGCTTTTGATGGCATACAAGAGTTGGAGGCTGCCCCGAAACCAATGAGTGGCAGTAAGGTTTTAGAAAGAATGCAGGCGTGCAATTGTGTGTGGGGAAAAATGAAGGGTAAAAAAGTATCTGATGAAGGCAGTTTTAAGAAAAGGAAAAAGAATGAGAAAAAAGAGTAGAATGAGACAACAGAGTCAGCAGTGTCTTCTGTAGAGAGCTCGTGTTTCAAGAAGAGGTCGATATTTTATGAGTTAGAGTATTGGAAACATTTACATATTTGCCACATACTCGATGTGATGCACATTGAAAAAATGTGTTGGAAAGTCTAATTGGTACGTTACTTGACATTTCTGGAAAAACAAAGGATGGAATTGCAGCAAGAATGGACTTGGTTCAGATGGGTGTGAGAAATGAGTTAGCACCAAATGTCATTGGGAAAAGAACATGTTTGCCTCCTGCATGCTATACACTAAGTAAAGAGGAGAAGCAAAAAAGTTTGCACTTCATTTCTTGAGATGAAGGTTCCTGGGGGATATTCTTCAAACATTAGTAGACTTGTATCCACGAAGGAGCTGAAACTTTTTGGACTGAAATCACATGATTGTCATGTCTTGATGCAACAACTCCTTCCAATAGCTATTCGTGGTGTTTTGCCTAAGCATGTTAGGATTGCCATCACTAGGATGTGTCTCTTTTTCAATGAGATATGCAACAAGGAGATAGATGTGCCCAGGTTGAAAGTAATTCAGAAAGAGATTGTGACAACTTTGTGCCTGCTTGAAAAGTATTTCACACCTTCATTCTTCGATATAATGGTACATTTAACAGTGCATCTGGTGCGTGAAGTTAAATTGTGTGGTCCGTTATGGTACAGATGGATGTACCCATTTGAAAGATTCATGAAGATCTTGAAGGGGTATGTACGAAATCGTCATTGACCTGAAGGGTGTATTGCTGAGTGTTATATTGTTGAAGAGGCCATTGAATACTGCTCCGAATATTTATCCAATGTACACACAGTAGGAATCCCATCTACTAATCATAAGGTCGACCTAACAAAGTCTTCATTAGGATGTACTTTAAAAACAATCAGTGATGAAGAATGGGAACAAGCTCATCTTTATGTATTGACAAACGATCCTGATATCGATCCCTATATTGAGTAAGTTCTTAATCTTTATACTTTCTTTTAAAAATCAGATTATTAAAACTAAAGCTAATATACTATATAGGGCACACAAGGCACATTTGACAGCAATGTTTCCTAAGAAAGCTAAGATGCAGAAATGGCTTCAAGAGGAGCACAACAAGTTGTTTATTAGTTAGATGCATGAGCATGTAAGTTACACAATCTAGCAATTAGTGTAGTTGTCTTAAAAATTAAGCTTAAAATATTTTTCAAAATTTCTTTTGTAGGTTGCAAAGACAGTTGTCGATTCTAAGCATCAATTACCTGACAAGTTAAAATTTCTTTCTTTTGGGCCTATCAAGCGAGTAGCAGAATATGCTAGTTACACTATTGATGGTGTTATTTTTAATACAATAAAGCGTGATAAGATGCGAGTTGCTCAAAATTATGGTGTTAGCATGCATGCAAATGTTATGCAAGTTGCTAGTGCAAAGGATAAGAATCCAATTGTATCGGACATGTTGTTTTATGGAAGAATTGAAGAGATATGAGAGCTTGATTACACCGCATTTCGAGTTGTAGTGTTTAAGTGTACTTGGGTTGACAATAATAGTGGTGTAAGAGTAGATGACACTGGTTTCACTTTAGTTAATATGAACAAATTAGGATACAAATCTGATCCCTTTATTTTAGGAAATCAAGCCAAGCAAGTGTTCTATATTCAAGACCCCGAAGATCAAGCATGGTCTGTAGTACTTGCTAGTCCCAACAAACGATACACTGAAATAATCAATCGTGATGATTTGGGAGACATTTCTATCCTACTGCAAAGTTTTTCAAAAGGAGTGCCAATAGTTACAAATAATGCATCAGATGAAAATGAACCACCATGTGTTCGTGAAGATTGTGATGTAATTTGGGTTAACAATGCAGATTTGTGAGGACCGGTAAGGTTCTTTATATGTATTTTGTATGATGACTTCTTATATGTTTTGTATATATGTTGTTTATATGCTTCTTATATATGCTTATATAATTAAGTTGTTTCTATGCTTCTTATATATTCTTCTTATATATGTTTTTATTTTATAACATTGCATAATCTAATCAGCTGCTGTTATTTCTTGATCAGGTTTCATAAAGTCATGGTTTCAAAGGCTAGTGATGATTCAGCAGGGGGATTTAAAGATACACAATCCACCAGTACAAGTAGAGGCAGAAGGGGAAAGATATGTTTGAATAAGGTCGTTGTGCGAAGGGCTCAAGAGATCGTTGCAAATATTGATTTCAACAAACATGGACAACCTGTGGGCAAAATTGCAGCTAAGATGTAGAGTTACATTGGCCTTCTTACACGTGAACATGTCAAAATAAATATAAAGAGTTGGAGAGAAGTCCCACAAGATGTGAAAGAGCTGATATGGGAAACAATTAAAGTAAGTGTGTAGAATAATATATACATATTTTTAGTTTTTACTTTAATTTGTTATATAAATTTGTTTGTGATTCATTATTTTGTAGTCATCTTACAATGTTCCTGAGGAATGGAAAGCTGGATGCATGGAATCAGCAAGTTTCAAGTGGCTAACTAGGAAAACTAGGATGTATAATGACTTCATTGTGCCAAACAAAGATGATGCCGCTAAGTTGTATAAACCACCGGCAGGCAGTGGCATTCAACCAATGGACTGGAATCAGTTTGTTATATGTCGTATGTCATCTGAGCTTAAGGTAATTAACTCATTTCTATAATGTTTATTGTTACATCGCTGCTGAAAAACTTGTGTATCGTTGTTGTATTTTTATATCGTTTCTGGTTGGCTCTTATATGACTTCATTACCTTGTAGAAATTGAGTGAGCAGCAGAAGGAGAGAAAGAGTAAATATCTATACCCCCACCGACTTTCCCGTAAAGGTTATGTAAGATTTGCCGAAGAAATTAAGGTTCATAAATTCATTTATTTATATCGTTTCTGGTTGGCTCTTATATGACTTCATATTTATTTTTTGTGGTTTTTGATTCTATACAACGTTTCCTGATTTTCGAATTCCGGATTTTATTGTGCTGCTACCATTAAAGTCCATTTATTTTGGCTGATTTGTAGTATATGTTGTATTGCCTAATTAGCTAAAAATATTTACTTGAGATAGAAGATATGTACGTTTGCTCAACAATTCAACCTTTTTTTTCTGTAGTATTTATTGCATCAGCACGAATTTTCTCTATAATCTACGGGATATAGATTTTGTATTTATCGGGCAGCAGTCGAATAATGAAGTTGTTTGAGTAAACATTGGCCTTCTTACACGTGAACATGTCAAAATAAATATAAAGAGTTGGAGAGAAGTCCCACAAGATGTGAAAGAGCTGATATGGGAGACAATTAAAGTAAGTGTGTAGAATAATATATACATATTTTTAGTTTTTACTTTAATTTGTTATATAAATTTGTTTGTGATTCATTATTTTGTAGTCTTCTTACAATGTTCCTGAGGAATGGAAAGCTGGATGCATGGAATCAGCAAGTTTCAAGTGGCGAACTTGGAAAACTAGGATGTATAATGACTTCATTGTGCCAAACAAAGATGATGCAGCTAAGTTGTATAAACCACCGGCAGCAGTGGCATTCAACCAATGGACTGGAATCAGTTTGTTATATGTCGTATGTCATCTGAGTTTAAGGTAATTAACTCATTTCTATAATGTTTATTGTTACATCGCTGCTGAAAAACTTGTATATCGTTGTTGTATTTTTATATCGTTTATGGTTGGCTCTTATATGACTTCATTACCTTGTAGAAATCGAGTGAGCAGCAGAAGGAGAGAAAGAGTAAACATCTATACCCCCACCGACTTTCCCGTAAAGGTTATGTAAGATTTGTCGAAGAAATTAAGGTTCATAAATTCATTTATTTATATCGTTTCTGGTTGGCTCTTATATGACTTCATATTTATTTTTTGTGGTTTTCTATTCTCTACAACGTTTCCTGATTTTCGAATTCAGGATTTTATTGTGCTGCTGCCATTAAAGTCCATTTATTTTGGCTGATTTGTAGTATATGTTGCATTGCCTAATTAGCTAAAAATATTTACTTGTGATAGAAGATATTTACGTTTGCTCAACAATTCAACCTTTTTTTTCTGTAGTATTTATTGCATCAGCACGAATTTTCTCTATAATCTACGGGATATAGATTTTGTATTTATCGGGCAGCAGTCGAATAATGAAGTTGTTTGAGTACTTTGCCTTGTCTATTATTCATATGAAGTTGTAATTACATATTTGCTGCTAACTATTCACGTTGTCTGGCACAAAATTTTGCGACTTATGCTTATTGATAAACACTCATTTTGCATGGTTTTCATTGGTTTTCTTATGCACATTTCGATAAAATTATTCATGTTTGTGATGTCATTTGGTTCGTTTTCTTTATTATGCTGCGATATCACGTTCGGGTATAGTTTTATGTGTTTTATGCAGATTTGAGTGTTTTGGAGTAGCTCGTGATAGAAAAGGATGAGAGGAGCCAGACAATACATAGTGCGAGGCTTACGAATTGAACGATGTAGGAATGAAGTTCAGCTCGTTGGGAGTCCATGAGCGAAAACGGATCCAAATTCGAAGTTAAAACAAAGGAGAATGGGCCGAAACGAGTTTACTACACGGAAGAAGACGGAAACGACGACCCAGAGGAGTGGATCGCCGTCTTTGAAGTTTTGGAGTGCAGAAACGGTGACCGGGCCAACGATCGTTGGCTGGATCGCCGGAATGTTCTGTATTGTGCTCAAGTTTTAGCAGAAACGGCGACCGAAACGGCGACTGGGGTCTGGGTCGCCGGATATGTTGCCCGGATCGCCGGATATGTAGCCGAGTCGCCGGTTTTGCATCTTAATGTGTATTTTGCGATTTTTGTTTTCCTTTTTGATTGAGGTTTTGTCTCTCAACTATAAAATAGGATTTTTCACAATAGTTTTGGACTTTTGCATCTTTTTATATATTTTTGCTCTCTAGATTTCTTTTAAAAAAAATTTAGCTAGTTTTTCCTTGGAGAAGATTCAAGATTGAAGATTGAAGACATTCAAGACGAGGTCAAGAATCCGAACTCCAGTTATTTTAATTAGTATCTTTAATTATGTTTTTCTTTTATTTCTTTGTTGAAAGCCTAGTTATGAGTAGCTAATTTTCTCGTTGATCCTAGGGTTTGTAAGACTCAATTGAGATGATGTTTTTGATTTTTTAATTCCAATTTTCCTGTCAATTTATGGTTTGTGATTCTTGGTGCTTTATTCATGTTTAGATAGTTGTCCACTATTTATGCATGCTAGTTGTTCGATTAAATTCTTAGCAGGTTTAGTGGATCAATGGAACTCAAGAATGCATGATATGAATGATTATGAGACCTAGCGGAGATTAATTCGTTCATAGAAGGTTATAGATCTTTTGTGCATTTTGGAGTTAGTAGATTATCTTGAGACCTAGCGAAGATAGATAGTTTGCTAATCTACTTTTGCATGACTTGTCGAGAGAGAGCTTGTGAATATATTTGTGATTCCTTCACCTAAATTGAATTAAAATTGGTAATTGAGTTAATATGTTAATTTCGTTGTTGATTTTGAGTTGAAGCGTTCCCTAGGATCAGTCTTTTATCCTTGATATTTTATAAATTTGTTTCTTTATCATTTGTTTTCTTTTAATTAATTAATTTCTTTTTAAGTTGAAAATAAATTCCCAAATCAAAATAATCAAGAGCTTGAATAGTAAAGAAGTTTCTAAATTTTATTTCCCACTGTATTTTCGATTTACAGTCCTTGTAGATACGATACTCGATTTACTAACAGTCTACAATTGCACCGTTTAGTTGCGGTATATATTGCTAAGATTTTAGTGATCACTTATATGAAAAGTACTGACTACAGGCTAATTTATCTGTACTTGTAGAAAAGTGAATTGCACGGTGACGAAGAGATAGATAGAGCTATGATGTGGAAGAAAGCAAGACTGAATAAGGATGGAGAAACTGAGAATGACAACTCGAAGATTGCTATTCAAAAAATAGTACGTATTACACTTTATTAGTTTTTAGAAATTTAATTAAAGTTCATTTAATTCTCATTTGGTTTTAATCAACCTATTCTTTAAAAATATCAGGATGAGTACATACGGGAAAAAGATGAAGGGAAATTTGATTCAACATCATGTTCCAGTGATTTGCTGTCACGTGTTCTCGATAAACTGGAACATGCTGGTCGTGTGCGAGCTAAAGGGGCATGCGTGAAATCCAAATCATACTTCCAATCTACTAGAGAAAGGAGACAAGGAGTAGATGAGAAATCACAAACTTCACATGCTGAATTGGAGGATGCAAAGAAAAAAAATAGATGAACAAGATGGACGCATTCATGTTTTGGATAAAGTGATCTATGAGTTAGTGAGTAGAATTGGAAAACATAAAGCTAAGGTGGGTGAAAAAGATAAAGACTCTGAAGGATTGGGCAGTTGTTCTGCGATGAAGGCTCCAACACAGGAGAAACACGATAAGAAGTGTGAGGATGCGGTATTGGTTGACAAAAAGTCTTCTTACAAGTATATATGTCTTTACATTTTTCTATATTTTTTCATTGTGGTTGACTCTGTATATAGTGATTTATGTTTGAATGAAACTTTCTTTAATATGTAGGGGAAGACAGTTAAATTGCTTCTGAAAATCTCCAAAAAAGTTGTAGCCTATGGAACGGCGGTTGTTGCTGTGGATGTCCTACATGGTTCTCCAATGCCTGAAGATTGTTTCCGTGTGTCGATTGATGAAGTTGTAGATGAGAATGCACTACTGCCATTTCGTATTTCAGATGAGCTAGAGACCGTAGGAAGTGCATTAGGAAACCATATGGCATGGCCCAGTCATTTGGTGGTGGAAAGATCAGATGAGGTAATTATTTATAACAAATATTTTATTGTCTCTCTGTTTTTTTTTTGTAAGTGTTAATACCTCTAACATGCCGAATTTAATCTTATAGTCATGTGATAAGAAGAAGGTTGGAAAAAAATTGTTTAAGGAAGATGTGATCAAGAATTTGTCTTCATTGCCTTCATCATTGACAGCACTATACTGTTTAATGAAAAAGTCATTCAAGGATAAAGGACTACATCTTACAATAGATGATGAAGTCTTTGGGCATGAGATTAATGTTTGGATTCTTACGGAGCCTGATGTCGTTCCTTTTTGTAACTTAGAACCAATTTCAAGAAACTGCATTGTCGTATATATTTGGTATGACTATTATTTTGCTGATTTGTATTTATAATGACAGCTTTAATTATGTTTTTTATAACTATTTTCTGTTGTTTATTGGCAGGCATCTGTATGGAATCATGAAGGAAAATGATACTGTTGGAAAGTTTCTATTTGTGAATCCATTTTGCATATCATATGCACCGAAGTTCTCACGAGAGGATAGAGCACGTGCATTATCAGAAAGGTTACTTGATGCAGCCTCAAATCAAATTGTATTTGTGCCTTGCAATGTGGGGTAAGTGAATAGAATGTTGACTCTTGTAATCTCAAAGTTAGTATGATATATATTTTTCGCCTACTAATTCAATACTCGTTTGCAATAGTGAGCATTGGATTCTAACAATCTTTGAACTTGAGAAAGATCGTGTTTATTTGATGGATCCTCTTACTCATCGGAATCGTGATAGCTTGGAAAGCTGTCGTCGACACGTAAGGTCTAGACTTTTCAACTAATCATTTATTTCATTGTATTTGATGTTGATGTTAATGTTAACTGTCTCAATAACTTTGCTTTGAAGTGCGATGAGTATTGTCAATGCAATAAAGGGAAAGAAATTCAAAAAATCAGCAAATTGGGAAGTTATTAAGGTGTGTTCTTATTTCTACGTAATATTAATTCTATTACACACTCAACACTTTATTTTTACAATATTATAGGGTCCTATGCAACCTGATTACAAGCAATGTGGATATTTTGTTATGCGGTTTATGAAAGATATCATTAAAGGATTTCAAAATGATGCCTCCACTTCTTTGTCATCACTGGTAATAAATATATACTCGGTTATTTTTTTATATAACATTAGTACTTATTAATAAAATATGTTTATGAACTTGTTTGTATTCATAGTTTAAGGATGTTAGTATTTATTCTCAAGCTGAGATCGATGATGTTCGTGAGGAATGGACAAGTTGTGTGATAAAACATGTCTTCGATTGAGATACCAGATATCGATTTATATATATGTTGTTGAAATTCTGGAGGAACTCGATGTTGAGTTAGCTAGTGAATTGATGATTTGGGCATTGACGATTTTTATTATTTCTAAATTTTTATTACTATGTAATCGTGGAAGGATTGTGTTGGATAAATGGAGCTGTTGAAATGAAGGGGCCTGTTATTCCAAATCATATTATTCGCCAGAAAATTTATTCCAAATGGCTATTAGGTGTATCCTTAATATGTTCTCTTTCTTTTTAAGACACAATTAGATAGAACTCGTGTGACATTTAGACTATATTCGGATGATAATGTAACGAATGGTTTGGATGGTAATGTCATTTGTTGTTTTAGAGTTATTTATTTATTTATCGAAATAAATAACATGAAAATCAGGAAAAAAAATATTTACAGGAAAAAAATATTAAAATCTGTAGCAGAAATACATAACGGTACACAAAACCGTACTCCAAAACAAAACAAACCGTTGTCTATAACAACCTAACATAACGAAATTAAAACACATGTATTAGACAAAAGATAACATAAAATTACCGTTATCTAAAATACAAATAAACGTTATCTATAGTAAGATATAAAAAATTGTAGAATATTTCATAACGGAAAAAATTAATATTCACAACGGTTTAAAACGTTATGTATAATACTATACATAACGAAGATAAAAGTGTTATGTATAAGAAAAATACCGTTATGTATAACACTATAGATAACGGTTTTTCTCCGTTATGTATGAGCGCATCATACATAACACCACTATATATAACGGAGTTTTGGCCACATACATAACGGAGAATCTCCGTTATGTATGAGCGTTTTTCAAGTACTGAATTTTGAACTTTGTTACTACATTGTCTTTCTCTTTTCAAATGAATCAATGTGCGTACATTGATTCATTTGAAAAATTAAACATATCATTTCGGTCCGATTTGCAATAAAAAATTCTCATTTTTTTTCATTATGCTTGTAAGGAGAGATAATATTTTTCAAGATGACTAAAGAGGAATGTCAGACGTTGAGGGAATTCTTACAGTTGTATGTAAGGGCGTCGAGGCATGCTGTAGATTTGGAATAAATCAACTTGAGCTCAAATAGACCCGATTCCTAGGTTGCAATTTTTTGACCCGATTCTTTTTACTTCTATTTTTCAAGCCCAACCTAAGAATGACAATTATACATACGGATACCCATTCCTAATGGGACAGAGGCAAGGGCGGGGGAGGGGGGAGATAATATTTAGGGATCGGGGTGGGGATGGGTATGAAATCTTATATCCAGGTCGGATTCGGGGTGGGGGCGTGGATATAGATCAACACTCCGAACCCACCCAAATAATATTATACTTAATGTATATTTTAAATTATACTTATATAGTTAACAAAAGTCATTAATATGGAAATTCATATTCACGAGGTTAACCAAAAAATCCGAATTAGTTGGTCACATATACATTACTTCATTTCCTTCTTCAAATAATCCAACTCTCCTTCTCCTCTTCCATCCATTTTCGATGCGAGACAACTTGTTTTGTCTTCATTTCCCTCACATCTCACTATTCTCCGTCCCACGTCAAAAATGAAAGGAATGGAAGATAGACGTTGGCTTATAAATATAGATTGTCTTCATTATGTTTAACTTCCTCAACTTTTGCTATTTTTCCTTGATTTTTAGGAGAGAAAGTAAATTTTGAATTCTAAAAAAAATTATAATTTTTGGATTCCACCTCTAGGCGGGACAGGTATCCTTCTCCCACCGGGTAATCCCCGACCTCGCCCCACCCCGATTTAAATAGGTATGAAGTCAGGGCCGGGGGTAAAATTCTGGGGCGGGTATGGGAAAGCAATATTCGGCCCCACCCCGTCCCTTTTCCATCTCTAGCCCAACCTAGTGACGAAGCCAGGTGGGGACATGGGAATCACTGGACCCCCTACGGTTCTTTAAAAATACATGGGTATTATAGTCATTGCACGTGAAATACTAAAAAAATAAAACAAATGCGAAGAGTTTTAAATACAAAAATGAACTATATGTATCACTAGTGTTGTACCCGTGCGATGCACGATATACCATAATTATTTTTGTATCTACTTGAAGATTATATTGTAAAATACTCCCTCCGTCCAAGATAAGTATAACACTTTCGGTTCAGCACGAGTTTTAAGAAATGATTGGTAGATTGATTTTGAAATAAAAATAAGATGGGAAGACAAATGAATTTAAAATTATTGTTTGGGAATAAATTAATTAAATTGATGAAATGAAAAGCAAAATATTTTGCAGCACTTCTCTATATACAACATTCGTAGTAGCAGTTTTTCGACAATCACCATCATTTTCACACATAAAAAATTCTCAAACCATTATGATTGGTGACTCGCGAAATTGCTACATACAACTGTCCATGACTAAAAATTGGTCTTTTCAAAAATAACCCAACCTTTGATCTATCCTCTCAGTTGGGTGACCCATGTGAAAGAATGTATCGATAACATCTGCATGATATTATATCATACTCCCTCCGTCCCGTTGATCTTGGCCTAGTTCTTTTCAGCACGGGTATTAAGAAGAAAGGTATTAAGTGTAAAAGTTATGTTTAGTGTAGTTTGTATATATTATTTTATTGACTTTTCAATCCTGCAGTATTTTTTATTGACTTTTGGGCTTAATTAATGTACTAATTAAGCCATAATTTTGTCCAAAAAAGAAAACATGCCAAAATGAGTGGGACGGCCCAAAAAGAAAAACATGCCAAGATGAATGGAAAGGAGGGAATACATATTAACTAAAATATATATATTCATCAAGTAGAAATTAATAAAAGCCAGAATATTGTAGTACTTTATATATTACCAAAGGGTCTGCTATATATCTTCTCAATGGAGAGAATGTCATTAAATTTCTTGAATGTGTAGATGAGATTAGGAAAATCTGGATTTATCTCTTTTAACATCAGTGTTCCCTAAAAAATTAGCCTTGTACGTATGTGAAGTGACTATAAACTTCGATGCATTATATGCAACATCAAATTTTTTTATCCTATATAGTTCTCCTTCTTTAAGCAAAACTCTAAACTTAAATGCAATATCTTTTGGTGCTGTGAAATGAAATATAGTTCCCTGCAATAATTTGAAAGTTAACATTTGTGTTAGTGCATAATGATATTTGATTAATTTCATATGCAATAGGTTTCAAAATGATTATAACCATACCTCTTCATCATGAAATATACATTCCAATGAGCTTAGATCCTTCATACAGCCTAATAATAATCGAGCTTTAACCACATGCATTGGTATTAAAGGCCGGAGATCGTTGAAAAATGACCACATCCCAACCATTATTGGAGATCGAGATGACAATCTCTACTACAAATGTAGAGACAATTTTCTAGTAGAGACAAAGAGGAAAAAAACTCACTTTTGAAATTGATTCGTTCATAGATTGATTGTAGAGAGATGTCAATGTCAAATTTACACGTGTGCTTCATATATATATATATATGCTAGAGTAGAGTAAAATTTTTTTATGAATATTTAATAACTTTAAATTGACAGTCATTATTTAATAAAACTAATACATGAATTAAAAGTTAACGGGCACTTGGACAGTAACTAAGAAGTGTTTATGTTTACATGGTATGTAAAAGGTTGATTTATTAAATTGGCCTTTTATTTTGTTATGAAAGTGATTGCGTGGTTTTGTTATGGGAATAGCTCTTTTAATCTCTAAATGGGTTATTGGGGATTAGAGAATGAGAGCAATAATTATTGGTGTGGACAAAGTAAGAAACTGAAGAGTCAACGAAAGATTAAAATGAGTATATAAATTGAATACATAGATACATAGATTGAATTAGAAAAATTCAACAACCTTATTTAATGGTCAACGGAAGATAAAAAATGAGGCAGCTTTGAAATAATAAAAGGAATGAAAATTAATGGAGTAAGATTTAGGCGGGAAAACTTCTCAAAAGCTACTTTGTTTTAATATTAGCATATAGATTTGGTGTAGTGGTCAAGGCCAGCCTACCTGTGTTCGATTCTCATCGCCTACGAATTCCTTCATTTAACTTTTTCTTCCTTTTCTCCTATGTTCCCCCTCCGTTTTTATTATTATTATTATTATTTTTTTTTATTTTTTTTGCAATTGCTTCCAAATAGACATTTAATTGAACTTTTATAATTTTCATGAAGAACAATATGAGTATAGTTTACAACACTTTTAATTTTTTGGTGGAGATTATATTTTGCTTTAACTATAGTAATTTTTCTACATCATGAGTTCTATTTTAAACCAAATGAGAAAATTAATTTATAATTTTCTTGTTTCTTATTATTTTTACTATGTCCCCCTCCCTCATTTATGGGGAATAAACTTTATTTTAACAACAACTATATTTCTAGACTTTGAGTTCAATTTTAAATTTTAATTTTTTATTGTGTGGAGATTGGCTCTAGTAATATTTTCCTCATTAAATCGTGATCTTTAAACCTACAATTTATTTAACTAGTCCATGAAAACTTTTTATTCAATTTGTTACTTTTGGATTTTTAGTATTGTAATGTAATTTAAATGACCTTATCATTGTATTAAAAATTATTATTTTTTTGTATTACTATTTTTTTAAAATTATTCTATGTACATATAAATTGGCCGGTTTGGCTCCCTGAATTGAAAGTCTTGCTTCATCACTGGCCCAATCCAACCTTAGTTTCGGGGTACCCCAGCTGGACATATATTGCCAGCTCTATTTTATACCTTGGACTTCCAAACATCTAACAACTAGACATATCGAGTACAATTTGGATATTTAAGAGACTAAGAGAGTGAACAAGAAGTTACTTGGGTGGAAGGATCGGTAATTTTTTTTTTGATACAGGAAAAGGGGGAGTGATGTGGTTCGAACTCGAAACATTACTGTTTACATACTGAAACCGCACCGCCTGGATGTTCCTTTGGACAAGAACAAGTAATTTTCTGCAGGACGAAAAGGAAATTCTAATTAAAGTAGTCATTCAAGATAACAAGTATTAGCCCATTTAAGACTATGTGCCAATAATGGGCCAACAGATACTAACCCGGCCCATAATTAGCAAACTCAAAATAAAAATAAAAATAAAAATGAACAGAAAAAAAGAATCAAAGAATGGAAAAAGAAGAAGAAAAAAAGGTCTACATTAATGTGGTATAAACCCCTCTCTAATATCCAAAATTCCTAAGGGGTTTAAGACAGCAGCGAAGAATGCGTCGATGGCTCGCGTCTTCGCCCAAATCAATCGTCGACAAACTATTGGTAATCGCTTTAATCTCACGCAGATTCTAATTACTCTCATTTTAAGCGCAGTTTAATGTCAAAATTATCATGATTTTCTCCGCTTTTGGCAGAAAATTAATGTACAATCTTCCGATGGAGTTTTATATGGGAAAATTCCCCACTTTCAGCGGGCATTGATTCATTCTCCAAGTAAGAATTCTCAAAAACCTGACTGTAATACTAGTACTGCTATTCAAATTAATACAATTACTAGTCAATCTCAACAAGAATCATAATGTTGATACACTAATGTCAAGGTCGAATGCATCATTCATCTGCTGCATATCAGTACGGTTATTGGGGAAAGCGTGACGGTTTTGCACATTATGAGCTGCTGTTGTCCAGGCGTTTCATCCACGCCACAGGTTTCGATTTTGAATCACGAAGATGAAGTTTGATTTTTTTGGATATTGGGACTCTGGTAGTCATGTTGATGAGATTCTTTTTGATAGGGGCTCATCAATCTGCGGCACGTGATTACTATGAGATTCTTGGGGTTTCTAAAGATGCCGACCGCGATGAGATTAAAAAGGCTTTTCATGCTGTAAGTACATGCTTGATCACTGTGGTATTACAGCCCTGTTATTTGCTATCTCGCCGGATTTAAGTTTTCTTAGTGGATTACTTTGAATTTCTTTTGGCGTTCAGCATGATAATATGAATAGCAATGACCTTGTGCATTTTTTGCTCTGTATATGTAGCTGGCAAAGAAGTACCATCCTGATGCCAATAAGAATAATCCTTCCGCGAAGAGAAAATTTCAAGAGATAAGGGAAGCATATGAGGTCCGCTGTCATTTTGACATAAGCTTTATCTTAATTTCACCAAGAATTCATTTGGTCCAGAATAGTTTTTCTATTAAAATAATGTATCTGTTCCATTTTATTGTGGAAGGTGATTGCAGACTTTGAAAGATCCTGAAAAGAAAACACATTATGACAGGGTAAAGTACTTTTTTTTCTTCCATTGGTGTTACTAGATTCTGTATGTGTTATGCTGCTTCTACCATATCTCCGCTTTTACCTTGCTTTAGTTAAGTTAATGTTATATGGCTGGAGAAGAATCGGAGTGTGAGGAAGTATAAAATATTCATTGGCACTTTGGGTCCAAAAGCATAGAGTTTAGTCATCTGTCTGACTCAGATTTATGTAGATATAGGAATTCAGTCTTTTAGTCCTTGGTACTTTCTTGGAATTGATCTCTTGTCTTCTGGTTGTGCTCACTTTTTGATTAATTTCTTATGATTAATTCTCCTTTGATTTGCATTAAAAGTTGTTTATGTATATCAGTATATGGTGCTAGCATTAGATAATTTGAGCAAATGTTTGAAATTAAGTAATGAATTTCTAACAGTTGAGACAGAGTTCAAAAACAAAAGGGACAAGGAGTGCAGGAAATTCTAACACGGACTGGAGTCGCTCTAGACATGCTCATGGAGCTCAGTTCTCTGATTCGTTTCACAAAATTTTTTCCGAGGTATTGTGATCCTGCTGCTGAGGATGTGATATTGTTAAATGGAAAATTGTTTCTAATAATACCTTCTTTGGCATCTTACAGATTTTTGAAAATCAAACTGAAAATCTAGGCGGTGATATTCAGGTCAACTATTTACATTGCTGTCAAATGTATCTATTTTCAGTTGACTACAAATTAAAGCTGTTTTATTTTTGGGGAACATAGGTGGAACTTGTGCTTACATTTTCTGAAGCTGCTAAAGGATGCACTAAGCATTTGTCCTTTGATGCAGATGTGCCATGTGATTCTTGCAGTGAGTACAAGTTGCATCTTATTTTTCAGATAACTAAACATTTTACGTCCTCCAAAGTAATGTTGTTGAATTGGACATACATGACTTTGCATGTTCTTTATTCAACTTGTATCTATATTGTTTTCTAAAGAAACAGTAATATGTTGACCTCCATTTTTAGAGATATAACCAAACTACGTGCTGATCCTATTGTCTAAATTAGATTTTCCGAGCCTTATTTGAGACATACCCTATATATTTGTATATTATCTTCACACTTGTTTGATTCTTTTTCCTCTCAAACTGAACAATATCGAGTATCTTATAATAGTTGGAAATTCTATTTCTAGTCTTTCATAAGGACTGAGTTAGGAAGTTCAGCTTCATCTCTCCGAGATACAGTGTAATCTGCCATCTAGACTGCAATGTCAACATGGAAAATAGGGAATTTAGCTCTGATATATGCAATTTATTTCATGTGTACTCTAAAGGGGCGTTTACTTTGCGTAATAGGATAGATTGATAAAACATATGATTGACTATATGAAGGATTAGATGATCAATTAAGTTCAAAAGTAATCATTCCATCAAAGTAAATGGTAGATTGACCTATACTATTTTTATCTATCTATCCTATCACACAAAGTATACGCCCAGTAAAGTTAATCTTGTTCGGGATGGGGTGATAATTGTTAATATGTTAATAGTTAGGTTTCGAGAGAAGTATTACTTACTGATAAAATACTTATAATGCATGATTAAGATACTATTCTAGCTTTCTTGCACATTCTCCTTATATTGAAGTAATGCCAAACATTTTTTTGTTTGATTTTTCTTTCTTTTGATATGAGTTCAGTTTTTCCTTCCTTGGTGATCAATAGGCTAACCAAAGACATTCCTTATGATTGGTCAACAGTACAACATAGATATCTATCATGATGAAGGTAGAAATTTTAGGAAAAAGCTACATTACATTACAGGACCTATTACAGGAAAGCCATCACTCTATAGAATGTTTTGAGAAACTTCTGCAGAGTTGATCATTCGAACCTTTCAATTCATAGATGTAGATCTCGGACCCATGAATGGGGATATTCCCGAAACTCACAGAAAAAAGGAAGTGAGTTCGACAAAAAGAAAAGCAACTCAGTAATGAATTATTAGCGGCTTATTCAATTCCTAAGTGATGATCCCTGTCCATATTCTATTATTCTCTGTTAAGAGTTACTGTGACCATTGCTTTGCGACAAAGGTTGCAATTGATTTTCCTGTTCCAATATGTGGGCAACATTGTTGCCTAAGAAATCATTATGCAGCTGCTACTTCTGCACTTAAGACTTTTTGTTTACCGTTTATATTTATTTCTCAGATGGCAGAGGCCACCCATTGGATGCTCAGACAATAATTTGTCCAACATGCAGAGGCAATGGGAGAGTGAGTAATCTCTGATTTATTCTTTCTCGAAGAATAGTCAATCTCTTTTACATAGTTGTCTGCATAATATCCCTTGAAAACCAGAAGTTTGAATGCTTATTTATGGCTTTTATTTTAACTGGATACTGGTTTTTAGGTGACAATACCACCTTTTACCACAACGTGTAGTACTTGTAAAGGTGTTGGACGAATAATCAAGGTCTAGTCATAATTTTCCTTTTCAATCACTATTTATTTACTATATGTATATTTTGTATATTCGAGGGGAAATTTTTTTTAAAAAAATTCATGTTTAGGAATACTGCATGGCTTGCGAAGGAGCAGGGGTGTGCCAAGGAGTCAGGGATGTTAGAGTAACTGTACCAGCAGGTTAGGTCCATACACATTAATCTGGTTGACAGTCTTATACATCCTGATTTTTTTGTGTTTATCTTAGCAGTCTTATAATTTTTCATGTTTACACATTGAGCAAAACAATTCGGATGCATTGTGTAAATGTAAAAGACTTAATAGTTTAACTGACTAACTTGGTATTCTTTGGATCTGATGGCAGTGCAAAATTGCTGAAGTATTTAGTGGACAATTAGGAATATGCTTAGATAGCCTCAATAATCTATCTGGAGCACTTTGAGTCAGACCTAAGATTATATATGCTGATCAGAAGGAATATATTTCGTTTTTTGGTTAAACAACTCCTGGTAATTTTTAGTAACACCTTGAATGAGATAGTGTGAAGCTTCCCCCAAAGACAATTGTTTAGATGAAAGCTTTCATGCTAGGTTCCTGCAACTGCAAGGAAGGATATATTCACCAACTTATAGCTATCAGACATTTTTTAAAAACCTTTGCAGAGGTTCTGCAGCACAGCAGACATGAGAAAAGCATTTTTCCTCTATTTTTTGCACTTGGAGCAATAGAATGAACATGGTAGACTAAACAAAAGGAAGGGAAGCTGTTGAGCCATCAGATTAGAAAATTGCTTTTGCCAGACTGGTTAAATTTCAAAGTATACATGACCTTTGTCACTTATTGAATTTTAATCCAAAACATTTAATTTTTGCAATTATTTTCACGACCTTCTAAGTTGTGCAAATTGATACACAAGTTAGATGTTTGTACACATTGAGTTGACATGTATACATACATCAATTGAATGCCACGTGGATTGAGTTGATTGGTTATGTATAACAAATGGTGCATTATTTCTCAACAAAAAATAAATAAATAGAAAGAGCGTCTAAGTTATGGATTAAATTGCAGAAAGTGTCCAAGTTTGTCTATGTTGCTGCAATTACCCTTAATTGAGAGTATCTCCTCAGTGAAATTCCATAGATTAATTTCAAGACTTGAGCTATGCATGGTATCTTTACGGCATAGTTAATACATTCTCTGCCCATTTATAATGCCTTTGCAGTAACTGATGCATTTATTTTCCTGGCAATAAGTAGGCAGACAAATGTCAAAAAAGGTGGAGGAAAGAAACAAACTTTTGTTATTAAGTTTTTAGAATTGAGTCTAGGGTTATATGCCATGTTTGCCCCTGACTATGCTAATTTACCTCAAATGAAATAGGCTAGTGCAGGAATCTCTCTTCTTAATATAAGACCTCAATTCTGATTTTCTCTCTTTAACCATCCCGCATTAAATGGGAAAAAATAGAGAGGCTATCAGGCAGATGGTATTGATTCAAATGTTCCCCTAAATTATGCCTTGGGAGAATCTGCGGGCAATCATATAATTTCTCGGGAAATTTCCTCAGAAAAAAGAAATAAAATTTGTCTTAAATTTTAAAGGATAGAGGGGAAAGGCCTGCCGGGAAAGTGAAATAATCAAACAACAAAATTTTGAGGGGCTGTCCACTGAAACTAAGCTAGTGGGAGAAATTACATATTATTCACCAATGTCTACATTCAGTTAAAGATTTTAAGTATAATTGACAGTTTCAGTTGAACATGCACGGATTATAGTTCCAAAAATAATTGGCATCCTTAAACTCGTTTTGTTTAGATATAATATATAGATAGTTGCCCACATGATAATGTCCAGAAATTAAGTTATCTCTTATCATTCCTTAGGTGGGTAATTGTTTTGCACAAGTTTACAATTACTAGAGTAACTCCCCCATTTTAAACTGCATCAACAGTTTCTCAATGTTCTTGTGAGCAAGATGCATCTTTTGATTACCTACTTTACTTCTCAGTGTCTATGTATGTTTGTGCCCGCTTAATCTCTCTATGTTTACATAAATATCCATGATGCTTGTGCGCTCACTGCATTCTGTTGTATTTTCTGGAGATTAGGTGTGGATGCTGGTGATACAATTCGTGTACCAGGAGCTGGTAATTCTGGTGCACGGGGAAGCACTTCCGGAAACCTATTTATAAAACTAAAGGTGACACCAAAATATGTCTTTGTTTCAATTCATATCATCATATGATCACCTAACACTTTTGGTTCTAATATGTATTTTCCTATTATGATGTAGATTTGTAATAACATTTTAGGCACATGGATTATCTTTTCTGGGTTGAAAAGGAATCTCTCTCCAGAAAAATAAAATAAAATAAAGAATAAATAAAACTACAATGTTAGCAAACAAGTTAGTGTCACTATGTTAGTTCCATCTAGATGGCCAAAAGAAAGATCACTTGAAAGCGAAAAAAGAAAAGGGGGAAATCTTGCAGGATCTCTATGTGCTTCCTTTTGAGCATGATTTTATGTGGAAAAAGGTCTCTCTCTCTCTCTCTCTCTCTCCATTTTCTATTCCCAACATCAACTTCATAAATCTGCTTCCCTTTGATAAGTTAGATTACTAGACTAGTAGTTGCATGCTCCTTGTTCTTCGGATCTTGACTGGATCCGAGCTTCCCAAGCTCTATGCAGTTGGGGTTCCTGTTGCTGGATCTTCTTACCTTAAAGAAATAGATGGACTTGATTCAATTCAAGTATTCTCTGTTATATTTTCAGCAAAACCATTCTTGATAAATAGTCATCTCTTCTTTGTTATACGATGGTGTTTTTGTATGTGTTTGCACATGGTTTAATGTGCTTAATTTGTTGATATTATAATAGTGAGTTATAGAAGATCCGTGCGTGATACAATTTTTCTGTGGCTCAAATGAAACATGCACAAAAAATAGTACAGTGGAAATCAAATTGAATGATACGAGTTATGTGTAAACAGATAAGGAACTAGGAATCTGAGAGGTAATATCAACAACTTGATCTCTTCTAAAAGTGGCATTGTTGTTAAATAAGGTTAATTTGAAAGATTACATCATGATTTCAGATCAAACATTATATCATCAAGACTGCTAGATTTGTTGATTTGGCAAGAGCTTGTTAGAACCACACTCCTATCTCCTTGAAGATTGGTCAAGAATACCTCCTTGAAGTTGATTGCTTGGTTGAAAGAATTTTCTCAAGTACTTTATTATTTGGACGTTTTCTCAACTAACTGATTACTTCCAACTATGTTACTTCTAGGGTCTAGGCACCTTAAACTCAAAATTAAATGTCTTTCATTAGGTAGGTTCCATGAACCTTAAATAACTGGATTTGCTGAATTAGATTGCTTGGTTCACAGGATTTTAGCCAACACATTGCCAGTGTTGTGTATGGCTTGGTGGAGATGCCTAATATTATATTTGTGAAATTACTTGAAGAGGTGGCATGGTTTTTTATGTCATAAATCACAAAGGTTAAATCCGTAAATCCCTTCAAGTACATGGAGCTGTGGATGTCCTTCGTAAAGAGTGATGTCTAGGATTCCCACCACTCCTCCCCCAACTCCAAAAACAAAAAAAAAGAAACACAAGATTGTATTCAGTAATTAATATGCTGTAAAATTTATTTTTCAGTTCCTTGAATTGTTTATATTTAATCTTCAATTCAATTCCAAAGTCCAACAAAAGCATAACATTGATACAGTAAAACTTTACGTCTATTATCATATGCCTTAATAATTCATATTGATGGATTGAATGCCTGTTGTCAATGTAGTAGTTATGATGCAGCCTGGAATTTATATCAGTGCTTTTATGTGCTGGTGCTGTCTTTGTGATTATACACCTTGGTCCGAGCTGAGGCTTTATTCGTGAGAAAGTTGTCACCTTCAGGTCTAGTAAAATATATGGATTTCCTTGAAGTTGTGAAATTAGTTGACCAACAATGGCAAGTTCCACTTATGGGATTTACTTATCTTGATAGTCTCCTCAGGTCAAATAGATAATCCTGCTAGAAGATTTGATCTTGGTTGTATTTCTAAATCTTGCTGGTTTCTGATTTGCGCCAAAACTTGTTTCTACTGTATTTATTAATTTCAATGCCTTTTTTTTATTTTTATTTTTTTTTTAAATTTCTCGATCCAGATCTCAGAAGATTCTGTATTTTCCAGAAATGGTGCCGATCTTTATGTGGACAAATATATTAGCTTGACACAAGTGAGAGCTATTTCTTTTCTGACTTTTTTGTTTTTTGTTGGTCTTAATGTAGCAAAGATATCTTCTTGTTTTATCCTCATTAACTTATAAGTAATAAATATGACTTTTGGCAAATTGATGTTTTCTGTTTGATGTGGAACAGGCTATTCTTGGTGGCAGCATTGAGGTACCTACATTATCTGGGATGCAGCAACTGACAGTAAGAAACTTATCTTCCCTTTTTGATATGGAACTTTTTGTTTTGTGTCTATAAAGGATATTGGTTCTCTCTTCTGGAATTCATGTGACATGTTTCTGGTTGCACTCTTTTCTTTTCCCTTGTTAATTGTTTTATGGATAGTGTTTCTCTATACTTCCTTATCTGATTTTAATTAAGGAAAAGCACTGTTACATAGTTGGCTACAGAATCATCCTGATATCTATACAGTAAGATAACCAAAATGACATTCAACATTATTAAAAAGTTATTGTGATGAATAGGACCATGTTTGTAATTAAGATAAAAAAGTTATGTTCATGGCCCAAATCCCAATTACGAAACAAGGCTTTCCTTGTATTTTTGCTTGTAATTGGGTTTTCACTTTCCTTTATTTGTGGGATGGTGGTGGAAATTTCCCACTCCTTGGTACCTAGTAATAGAGATTAGCTCCTATCTTTGTAGATTGGTTTTTTGTCTCCTCTCTTCTCCTATATCTAGTTGAACGTGAATTTAAGTCTTCTGGTTTAACGTGTTTACAGATGTTGGTATATATTAAAAGCTTTTTGTTGGTACAGAAGCTTGTTATTTCAACTTATAGATCTGTTCAAAACTTCAAATACTCTTCCACCATCCTCGACATCATATTTTCCTGCCGTATGCTCTGCCTTTCTATGTCAATGGTAGTGGAGTAGGCTGTAATATAGGTTTATGAATCCCTAAATCCTGGAGGTAGGTGGCCAATGTTAACCTTCTCCTTTTTTGCCAAAAGAAATTTCCCTTGCTTGCTTGATGCTTATCTTGTTGTTCTTCTTCTTCTACTTCTACATTTGGGTTGCTTGTTTAATTTTGTAGCAGTATTTTGAATGTATCCCGAACATTTCCAAGGGTAAAAGCATGCAAGTATTTCCCATTTCTAGTGCTACAAAATACGAAGCTGTTCAAATGTCATAGAGACTTGCTGATCTGATGTTACATAATTTAAGCCCTTCATTTTGCCCTATCTAAGGCTTTAGGAAATTACTCGTTTTTTCCTTGTAATAGAGTTAACGTAGAACTTGTGTTCAAAAATTGGAAAGATATTTTGATGATGATTACTCGCATATGTTCTAGTTAAGTCTTAGGTTTCCTGATGAATTATTGATGATTATCTTGTTATGCTTCTCTCACTTGATAAATGAAGTAAAGAGAAATAATCTTCATATATTTCCTTTGAATTATCTTACCTGAAGTTTAGTAGCTTCCGAGATGAACTCCATTGTAATACATAAGGAGCAAGGTATTAATAAGCTGGTTTCTATTTGTTGTGTGTGCAACTGAAGTCTTTCATTGATTGGACGTAAAGAGGATACAGAGTATATAATTATGGACAATTTTCTACAGGTTTGGACCCTTGGCAAACTTAGAAAATAAAACATTATATTTTGGGCTTAAATTGGACAATATATGCCAATGTGGTAATGGACGTGTTAATGGGACTTCAAGGCCCAAGATTGGTATTAGAGCCACGCCCCACATGCAAGAAAATGCTTGGTGCCCAAAAAAAAGGGACTGAGGTGTTCTCTTTAAGAGAGAACTGTTATGCATGCAACTAAAATTCCATCAGTTACGCATCTGGAGATCTCTAATATGAGTACGGAGTATTAGCACCAAGGCATTGGAATAAGTCTAAAAACAAAACAATGAAGATTCAGTCTAAAATTAAAATAACCATAACATTGTGAGATTGGGTGCCATACGGCAGGAGTCTAAAGTTGTATCTGAATCTTGTCCCCAACTTAACTGCTTGGAGGAAATTTAACCTGTTAAAGAATAATATTGAGTTCCAAAAGGGGAGGCTTATACTGTTTAAGGGAGAATTATGAGTTATGCCACTATTGTCGCACATAGATAAATATGGGAGGATCATGAAGTATGCAACTAAAATTTTCATGTGTTAGATATGTCAGGATCCTAAATTTATTAGTATGAGGTCGGTGTGGGGCCTTTAGAAGAAGCTGAACTACAAAATAATGGGAGCTTGAGACCCGTGTAGACAATATCATATCATTATAAGATTGGGGTGTCATATGTATCTTAAAAATGGATCTTGAAAACTGTTGATCTGGAATATACATGAACCAAGTGTTGATAATTTGAATTTCTAAGTTATTTTTTTTGTCTTGCATGTTAAATGATACAAATTACAAAGTTATTAAAATCAAAAGATCCGGGCTGGATGGTTTGTTATATATCCCTGCTCTACCCTTTAATTTTGTATAAACTGGTATTTGTAGAGCCGTAGAGGTGAGAGTTTTCTCTTCTATTTGACAGTGCTTCCAAATATGCTTATCCCTTTATATCATGTCTTTCGCTCAATGCTTGTTGTCATTTCAGATTCCTAAGGGGGTTCAACATGGGCAACTGGTTAAGCTAAGAGGCAAAGGTATGACTTCTATCCTAATTTGGCCTGCCCTTTGCTTTTTCTTTAGATTTGCTGATGTGGCTTTATGGACTAAAGGATTGCCAAAGAATGGTTTCCTAGTGGACCACGGAAATCAGTACGTGCGCTTCTGCATAAATCTTCCTAAGTAAGTTTGTCTTTTTTTCTTGCTTTCTTGTGCATTTTCCTTTATAGGGTTGAACCGTTGAAAGGCAGTGTTGGATTGTTTGTAACCTTCCATATTATAGAAATAGAACAGCTAAAGTCTTTAAGCTTGTTAAGTTTTTTATATAGACAGTGATAGAAGCTACAAAATTGGCTCCTGTTTGGAACAATGTTGTCAAACAACCACCACCTGGCAGCATGGCAGATTTCACGTGGCGGGCTGTGGCGGCCACCATATCCATGGTGGTTATGGCTGTGAAAGGGAAATGGCACTGCCATGACCAAAAAAAATTGTACTAATTATAGTAACCGCGTTGACCCGAAGACCAACCCATTTTTAGGAAAAAATTGCTTTTAGAGGCTTACTGCCTCTTCAATTAAAACAAAAAACCCTAGGAGGCTTTCGTTCACTGAGACTTCGACGTGACCTTCAACAACTACTGGGAACGGCTCGATTTGGCGACCTCCAGTGACCTATCCAGCTTATTACTAACAGATTACCTCTTGGGTCTAAAGTTTCAGAGTTCTGTATAACAGATTTTTATCATTTCCTATTTCACAGATCACAGTCTTGTCCTGGTCATTTGCTGGACTCCATTTGTTTAGATTGATGAATGGTAGATCAGCAGCTCTAGAAATGTTGGTTGGACTTTTGTTATGTATATAGATTAAAAGTGCCATAATCCATCCTCTAAATTCTAAAATGTGTTTGTTAATGTTACCTTTTATTTAAAGTATAAACATTATTTTTCTATTCCTAATATTTAGTTGGTGTCATCGTTATGAAATTAGATTTTAAATTCTAAGGTTGAGGTAACTTATGTAAGCTAGAATCACATAGATGATTAGGCAGTCTTCTGACTAAGGAGATTCTATATAATAGGTGAGAAAGTTGTACTCTTATGTGGGCACAGTTTTATATACTCCCTCCGTCCCGCTATTAGTGGCTCGTTTTCCTTTTTGGATTGTCCCGCTATTAGTGGCTGGGACCAAAAATGGCAAAAATTTACCCTTTAAAAAGTGTGGACCCCTACCACTTTTCTATTTTTTACACCTTAATTCCCGTGCCCAAAAAGTACGAGCCATTAATAGCGGGACGAAGGGAGTAATTTGTATTTCTCAGAACCGATGAAAAATCATTTATTCCTGAAAGACACACATGTAATTACTATCCTGTAGGATTGATTTTCAGTTCTGTTTTGCTTTAGGCATGCCTTTGATTTGTATTTGTGCAATTCCTTCTTTTTCATTGAGCAAATTTATACAGTTCCTTCTAATATCTAGCAATCGTGCTGCAAATAGAAATATACACTTCATGTTTAGCTCATTTTTGTTCATTCTGTCAATTTTCAGAACCGTAACTGAAAGACAACGTGCTATACTAGAAGAATTTGAGAAGGAACAAATGGATGGAAATAACGCATACGCTGCAGGCAGTTGGTGAGTCTATGTATGCAAGTTTTCTTAATGGCTCAGGATACTGAACCTCTCTCTCTCTCTCTCTACTTTTTTTGCATCAGGGTCTCAACACAGTGACATTTTTCGTGGTTAGCAATCTAATATATGACCTGAAGCACATAAATTGACATGAGTAATATGACTGATATAGAAAGGTAACCAGTTGGATAAAAATTTGTTAACTTGGACCAGAGGGGGATGAAAGTGAATCACTAGCAACCTATATTTCTTCCTGAACTCAACTATTCCATCATGATATTGTTATCTTGCTTTGTTTTGGATCTTTAACTTGTATAATAGTAATATGTTTCAGAAACTTTAAAAGCTCAATCTGAATTCATTCTGTCATATGCTGATAAGTAACATACTGGTTCAGTCAATGCACCTATACGGTGAGAACATCTAAATTTCGGAAAAAGCACAGTTGTAATTAGGAGAGTTGCAGAAACCTTTCTCAACCTACCCTTGTATTTCCAGGGTTACATGCCTTCCTGACACTAAAGTTTGTTAATAACCCTAGCATTTAATGAAGTTATCATAAAAATTTAGACCCCGTAATGGTCAACTAAGTTAAAAGTCCAAATTCAAATCCATAACAACATAACTAGATCTATTTATACTTTTATGTCACTGTCATTGCACTGTACTCAACATTATCCTTACTTCAAGACCTGAAAGTTTAAAATAACTTCTAAGAGTGAGATCTTGGACATAAGCCTATTGATAGATCATATGATGTTGAAAATAACTTCTCTGTACCCCTAATTTCAAAGTACAGAGATGAGGGAAAAATAAATAACTAGAAGTAGGTTGAATGGTTAAGTGGAATTACTCTATTTTGTGACTCTTACTTCAGAGTTGCATAGATAATTATTCTTGTCTTAAAAAGCCTCGATGGTATCTATGTTCTTCTCTTTAGTGAATATGCCTGCATGATTATTGCCCACTCAATTGACTCATTCATTTATCTTATATTGAATTTGAGTGCTTGCGCAGTATATTTAGGCAAAGATTCATTTAAATCGTAGGTTCAGTTCCACTTTTGTTAAGGTTCAACCTTTAGGATTATTTTCTTGTATTGTATAATCAGCTGAACAGTATTCCGCAAAAGAAATTCTACCCTCAATATTTTAGAATGTGCATATTCTAAAAACTACCATCATTTTTTTTTTTTTTTAAATCTTATATCATTGGTTTAGCAGCATGGTGGATATACTTTAGTCACCATTCTAAATAGGGTGCATAATCTGAAATGCTTAGCAGGCTTTATCAGCGGCTATCTACTGGTTGAACTGTACAGGTGGCAGTATTGGGTTAAACGTTCTGCATGGCCTGAGTTCGTGCTGGAGTTCTCCATATTGACGATCATATTGCTATTCCTTGTCAAAGTCCTGAACTAGGACCACTGCACGTTCTGGACGCACAAGGGCATAGAGATTGACTGGGGTGAATCAATGCACAAATTCTAGGTGATCATCTCTGGCGCAGACTTTTGAGTTTTGCGGTCAATTCAGTTGATATTGTCTGCAAAAATCTTATTTGACGATTGGATAGAAGTGATGAAATTCTTCTTAGCTCTTGAAACAGTTGCTATCAGGGACAGAGATTTAGCGGCTTGCTTCACTCGGTAAGGATCGAGACTAATCAACATCTTATTACCTTGTAAATGATGTTAGATTCATCTTCGATCCGTTCTTCTTTCTTCATCCACGAAACTTGTGCCGGTTCCATACTGTGCGAAAGCGGGCTTGCCGATGGAAATTTAAGGTTGCTATGGAACCCAGAGATTGTCTTGTAAATTGTTGTCAGAAATGATGATTGTCTATACTTTCTCTTTGATAGGGATTAGTGATGATTTAGAAGATTAAATGAGTAATAGATAAGTTTGGAGTATCTTTTGATGTTTTTGGTTGAAGAAACGTATGACTATATTCATAATATGTACTTATTTATTTATGCTTGGTTTTACTCAATAATATTGTATTTCGGTTTTTGAATCGGACAAAATACATTTTACTTTACTATCATGAGTTAGACTTTTATTAACATTTTTGTGTTAAAGGTTGTGGGTCTACAATGACGAGAATCATGTGAAAAATTTATCCTCTTCAAAATTAATGTCTAACCTTACTTCATTTCCCATCTAAGAATAAGTCTTCAAGGAGGTGTTCACTTTGAGTATTCTGTACACAAGATTATTTTATAATAGGTATAGTTTTTTTTTTTTCAAGTTGACGAGTTATGTCATTCAATTTAGAGTTATTTGAAAACAATAAAAGTATTGATTTTACTATGGAGCAAGAGGAAGGGAAGTTTCCATGAGCTATCAACAAAAAAATGGTGAAAAGAGCTAGAATTTTTTTCCTTATTGATAGACTTTTTGTGTGTTTAAATGAGTGTCATATTATGACTTTATATGTTAGATAAACAATCCATTTTTATTATTTCGTTCTGGGCCGATTTTTTGTCGTGTTGGCCTTGTTGGTGTTCCAACTTGGACGAGCATCCACATGGTATTGTAGTAATCCGGATCTCTTGTTAATGTTAGAAGAAAAGATGAGTGTGGCTGAGACACTTCCCACCTGCAGAGGTTATTATAATCAAAGATGAAGATGCAATTGGAAAAACGTCTTCGGAGAGGATGATATAGGCAACAACATTAAAACTTGAGATGTAACTAGTAAAGATTAGGTGTGTTCGCATGTAAGAAAAACTTGTCTCTATTAAATAAATTTCGAAAAGAATATTTTAAATTTTATTTTATTTTCATAATAAAATTATTATTTTTAGTATGTTTTTGTGATTAATTGTTTGGTCACTTTCAAAAAACATCATTTATGATATTTATATAGAAAATAATGAATAACAGAAATATTTAACGGTAAATTATTATTATCTAGCCTCGACTTAATCAATTCCATAATATAGTTGTAGTATGGAAATGAGACGAGATATTCAGATCTATTAAATTGATTATTACACAAAAAATAGTGCGTTCATGGACTGCATAAAACTCAAATAAACATATGAAACTATGAATCACACAATGCATAAGGAATTAAGGACTCAACGACCAAATTACAATAAAATTGCAAAATATTAGTCACCCAAGTTCAACCGATTTTTTATTTTTATTTTTTCACAATTCTTCTCCTTATCAATTAAACTAAATTTTTACAAAACAAAACAAATACCTTAGCAAAGATGCTTCTTGCACTTGCACTTGCACCCGCTCCTTCGATTCTTGTACTTCCGCCCCACTCCTTATTCGACTCTTGCACTTGCATCCACCTCTTATGTAATACCTACAAAAATAATATATAATCCCATTTAAAACTAAAAGTAATGCAAGGGGATCGAAATTTATAGGACATGACAATGTAATAAATTTATGTTTAATAGTACAATGTAATAAAACTTAAAATTTCATTTTTGTTACCACGCTTACATACTACTACTACTACTACTACTGATAATAATAATAATAATAATAATAATAATAATAATAATAATAATAATAATAATAATAATAATAATAATAATAATAATTGAATTGATGATTCCACTAACTTTTCGCCTCCCAAATAATATATGAATTACCACGACTATATACTTTAATAGAAATCCTTTTTTTTTCTTTTCTTTGGAGTTGTTTCGTCTTTCTAGAAACACTTGTTATGTCTGGCTAGACTAATAATCTGACTGCTATTTTGGTACACTATGAGAACCCGCGACCAATATTTCTGCTATTATGCAATACAAGTCTGCTAATGGTATTTGGAAAATTAAGTGCGTAAGACCATGAATAACGGCGACCGTTGTATTGTGTGGTCACGTGCCACATCAGTAAATTAAAAAAAAATAAAATCTCTTTTGCATCAACAAATAGACCGATCACGGTTCCAACAAGACCATAAGGGTGTCTCCAATGGTGGGTTCCAAAATTTGGAATCCACCAAATACACCATTGTGCAAAAAAGAAACTGGTTTCCAGTTTTGAAACTGGAAAATCAAGGTTTAAATGCCAAACTTTGATTTTTGTTGTTTTTTTTTTTGTCTTTTTCATTTCGAGTTTTTTTAATAGTTTTTCATAAATACGGACCTATTAGCTCGTCTAAAACATATTGAACATATATCTTATATTAAAGATCACGACGAGAGCTTTTATTCGACATAAAAATCGTAAAAATCCGATTTGAAACGAGCAAATGATGATATTTTAAAGTTCAAAATTAATGTAGTGTGTATTATAGTGGAACCCTTTAAATAGTAGAAATTGATTTTATTGTTGGAGAAGGTGTTAGATAAAAAAGTAGGTGAGTTCCAAAAGCTGACGTGGCGCTGATGTGGCGGTTTGGAACCTGAAACTGATTTCCAACCATTGGAGACACCCTAAGGGTGTCTCCAATGGTGAGTTCCAAAATTTGGAACCCACCAAATACACCATTGTGCAAAAAAGAAAATGGTTTCCAGTTTTGAAACTGGAAACTGGCTTCAGTAGCTGCAAACTTTGACTTTTTTTTTGCCTTTTTCATTTCGAGTTTTTTTAATAGTTTTTCATAAATACGGACTTATTAGCTCGTCTAAAACATATTGAACATATATCTTATATTAAAGATCACGACGAGAGCTTTTATTCGACATAAAAATCGTAAAAATCCGATTTGAAACGAGCAAATGATGATATTTTAAAGTTCAAAACTAATGTAGTGTGTATTATAGTGGGACCCTTTAAATAGTAGAAACTGGTTTCATTGTTGGAGAAGGTGTTAGATAAAAAAGTAGGTGAGTTTCAAAAGCTGACGTGGCACTGATGTGGCGGTTTGGAACCTGAAACTGGTTTCCAACCATTGGAGACACCCTAAGGTCCCTCCTTTATCTATCCTCTCTTCATGCCATTTGTCAATATTTTATTGGTTTATGAAATTGTTAAGTTAGATATTAAGTATAAAATCCTAATATCTTTTGGATAATATATTAAATTATTTTTTTTACCAAAACTCGTATTTTTTTAATTCTCTATAAATAGAGACCAAATTTGCCATATTTACACATTACAGTTATGCCTTTTCTTCTATATACTATTACACCAAATTTCTCTACAATTCTCTATAAATAGAGACCAAATGCATGTTCATAGTTTGCTTGTTGTAATGTATTTTTAGTTTTCAAAATTTTAATTTTATCATATTTTCTATTTTTAATCAGTTTATACCTTTTCGTGAATTCAGAATTTATTGTTATAATTTTAATTATTTTTATTACAAATAATTATAATACGATTAAAAAATAACATAAAATAAATATATATAATGTTGTGGTCCGATGGTCACAAGGTTGTTGATAAATCCATCAAAATAAATGTGGTTGGGTTGGGAGGAATATTTGGTATATGAAGAAGAGGGAAATTAATTAAATATTAGAGAGATTGGATGGTTGGGTGGTCACAAAATTACTGTTATATATACTTTAAGGTTTGACCTCTTTAAGACATTTATTAAATTCGACTATTAAACTTTTGATTTCAAGATTACTCACTCCACCACTAGATAATCCTCATTCCCCAAAGGGTCGATAGCAAGCATATGGTTCACGATGGATTGGACCATATAAATACATTTATTTAAACATATTAGTTTATTTTGTATGAAATGCTAAAGAGGTTTCGAAAAGGATGAAAGAGTAATAAATCAAACTTTTATCTGCAAAATTTAAACATCGCCGTAGCCGAAAAAAAAAATGCTTTAATTGCTGTCGTATATCTTTTTAAGATTTATAGTCAATGTGTTAACAATTTTAAGGACAATACTAGTACATATACCGATGGCTATGTTCACTTTTGCAACTCTTACAGCCGTAATACTTTTTACCCAAAAATATTATTTCAATAATAATTACTATAAGAATAGGAATAAAATTTATTGAAGTTCAATCAACAAATAAGCCAAACAATTCTTGGGAAAACATTCCATGTAAATCAAACTCGAGATTTTACAATTTCAAGATATCTTACTCTTAGTCTTATGTCTTATCACCAGGTTAATTAAGAAATTTTATGATATAAAACAATATACTAATATTTTTAAATGTCTATATATATAAATATATAGATTAAATGTATGAAAATAGCCACTGTGTATTTATTATGTAGATAATCGAAATAAGTAGTATCTTGTATAGTTGTAATTCTCAAACTTACAATTGCGGTGCGTTAATACTCTAGTTTTTAAAATTTATTTAATTGAGCCATCAATTTTTTATATTACCACTTCTTGAGGGCATTTTTCATAGCTTTTCAGGATGTACTATAAATGAACGTGTTAATCTCATTGAAAGGTAATTATAAAACCGATAAAATCTACTAAAGTGAAAATTAATTAATATGTGACCTTCACGAGCTAAAACTATTTAAATTTCTATTCACAAAATAAATAAAATTATAGGGAGATAGACAGTGGCGGAGCCAGGATCTCGATCCAGGGGGGTCCAATTTTTTTTTCAATAAAAATATCTAATATAATTATAATATTATTTAAATTACATAACAAATCAAAGAAACAAAGTATAAACATGATTGCTTCAAGGTAAATAATTTTCTATTACAGATAATGTCCCTTCGATTTTATTTATATATTTTGATATGAATAGTAAAAAAATTAATAATATTGAAAATGAAACGACATTATGTTACCGACATGTCTATTTTTTATATGTCATTTGATTAAGCAATATCATTTTTTACACTATATTTCACACATAACAAACTAATTTAAATCTCATTCGGTATACATTTAGTTAAGCAATATTGTTTTGGATTGATAAACATATTAATGAAAAACAAGTTATAAAATGAAATTTGATATAACATGAATAAATTTAACTTAAAAAGTTCTCTATCTTCTATCAAAATTCAAAATTAAAATATAAAAACTAGTATGCATTCTTTTTATGAAAAATATCTCTATATTCTGAACAAATAAATATAAAACCTATCTCTATATAAAGATCTAATCTAAGTTTCATAATTAGTATTTTAGAAAATTTGATAATATAAATTATACATATGCATTTAAAGAATAAAAAAAATATTGAAAGTCTTGCATAAATTATATTAAAATAAAATAAGTAGTGGAAATTCCCCCAAAAAAAGAAAAGAAAAGATGAAAAGGTAAAATACAATCTCCATATAATGATAATAAATACTCCATATAAAAAGACTAGCTCATAGTAACTTTTAATGGTGATTGAATTTTATGGCCAAACTTATTTTGCCCGAAACTTATTTCAAGTTATTATTGTATATACAACCTATTTCAAGTTATAAACACATAAAGCTCGGCTCCATCTGTAAAATCTACTCCTCACCTCTGTTATTTTCTTTTTCTCCAAATAACCTTTAATATACATACATACATTTATACATATATATATTTATAGCTATTTTTTTTTAAATCCAGGGGGGTCGAGTGACCCCACTACCCCTGGCTCCGCCTATGGAGATAGATGTGGTAGAATTACAATTTAAAGTTCAACTATTCAAAGCTCAATAAAGATTTTTTTTTCTATATATTTTTGTAAAATATTAACATTTCCAAGGCGGTGAATTCTTCATCCAAAAGGAAAGCACTTGCAAGTATGCTTTTTTCTTTAACAAAATTACATTAATAGAATCACGAAACATTAAAAATAACAATCTCCTTCAACCAAATCGAAAAGTCTTCGATCCAAATAGAAGGACAAGAATGCTTTTTGATTTGTCTTCTTATTGTCAAAAAGTTAGACTTGACGCGTGAACTTTAGATTATCATTACTACATTGCTTGGATCAACTTGCAAGTTTTCTTATTGGTCAATTTTTTTATGGATTTGAATGATTTAGTAATTAACAAAATTATCTAATTACGAGTGTCTATTAGAACAATTTTTTTTTGGAAAGGGGAGCGGTAGGTAGTGCGCGAACCCGAGACCTTTCTGTTCATACAAAATCTATTACCTTTTAGGAAAAATGCTTAAATCATCTTAAATCTATCATTATGTAACATTTTATTAAAACATATATCTTGCAAATTATAATTAACATATACCCCACGTAGATAGACTTGTCAAATAAATGTCAACATATCTTAATTCAATTAGAGTAATTTTTAGACCAAAATTTCGTGGCTTCAATGACTTGAGAATTTAGAGACCCACACCGCATTACGGATGTCCACGTCGTTATACACATTTATGGTTGAAATGAAGCATTCAAAGAAACTAACTTTGGATGTATGGGTTTTAAATTTATGTATATAAGTATATTAATTAACTTTTTCTGATTCTATTTAAAAAAATTTGTTTTACAGATTGTTAACTGTTATTTTCAATCTTGAGTTGCATTTTGAGAAAGTTTGATGAAAATGCAATCTATATACCAAATATAACATCATGCATGTGGAATATAATATTCTTTCTCAATTTGTCTCATCTAATGTATACCACACGTCCAAATTAAAATGAAACTAATTAAGAGGTAGGATTAAATGAAACATAATTGAAGTCTCAGATCTACGTCGACAGGAATTAAATTAAATCTTTTACTTGCCTTTAATTTGAGTTGTTTTGAAGTGATCGTGACATAATTGAAACCAATTGCCATTTGAATCACGTGACAATTAATTACCAAAGTTCGCAGCAATGATTTGACAAATGCAAGTGTTAAGTATTTTACAAAACTTCAATATGAAAAATATTGATTTTAAATTAAAGAATGACATAAACAAATGCTCAACTCCTGGCCAGATTAACATCACATTATATAATACTACTCCCCCGTCCCATTATTCTTGTCTTGTATTTCTTTTTGTGATGTCCCGTTATTTTTGTCCTGTTTCCATAAAAGGAAATATGATTCTCTCACAAAAAGTTATGGGCTCCACCACTTTCTATCATTTTACCCTTTAAACACCATTCTCCTTAGTACTCGTGCCAAAAAGAAATGAGACAAGAATAATGAGATGGAGGTAGTACTAGTTTTGCCTATCTATATTCATGTCTAGAACATTCCGAAGGAAGACTTTGAAATTAAACATATTTATATCAAAAATATTTAAATATTTAACATGTAGTACTATGTATGTTACGTATTTATATTTGATCATTATATATATGTATGTATGTGTGTGTGTAATATTAGAGGGGATTAGGGTTTAGGTTGGGCGGTGACTGGTGCGAGTCAAAGTAGGTGAGCGGGAAATTTTGTTTTCATATAATCTACGAATTATGAAATCAAATTCAAACCATACACATCTATTAATGAATTAATTCCGACATAGTCAAGACACGTCGCATGTCCTAAATAATAATAGTATTATATTATCAGATGACACATGTTACACTTATTATATAATTTAAATTTTATGAAAACAAATGAATACTCAAATTTATATATAAAATTCTACGTGATTAATTAAGAAAGAGTATGATTGACACAACAAAATATATAAAATTATTAATTAATTAAACTTTCTTCTGAAGTTAATAACTAATGAAAAAATTACCTCCCCTATCATTATTTTGAACTTCGGCTTTTTGCAAATATTTTAGAGATTGGACCATTTTTGAAACTCAACACAAAGATCATTGCATGCATGAATTATAATTATCTCTTTAGAGTGTGTTCGATTACAAGCATTAGGTATAATATGGGATAAAGAAATATTGATTCGAGATAATTTTGTCGCGGGATTGCAATCGCTCCAACGACCACGTTCAGTGGCAGAAATGTAAATAATTTTATATATTATTTTATTGATAAATTATGCAAAATACATGATTAGTCTTGTGGTTGAGCGCTGGTCTGCTTGTTTCACTAGCGGGTTCGAATCCTGAAGCAGCAATTTTACCATATTTCTTTCTCTCTCTCTTTTTTTTTAATTTCTCTTCTTTCTTTATTTTGCATTTTTTTTCTTTGCATTTGTCGTCATCTGTTATTTCTTTTTTTCTTTCCTTTTTCATTGCATTTGTCTTCATTTTTTCTTACTTAATTTGCTATTTAAAAAAATATTATTATTAATAATAAAAACATAGATAAAAATATTTAAAAAATTATTATTATTCAAAATATTAAATAAAAAATAAAAATAAAATACATTAAAATGATTCGTCTAAAAATGATTTTGAGTGGAGTAATTTTGTTGGAGATCTCAAGGACCCACTTAAATTAATAAAATAATGGGAGGTGGTGATCTCTATTGTACATGCTCTTATGGTTAAAACTTTGCTTATTTCATATGATTATATTAGATTGATTAAAATATATCCACTCAAAATAATTTTTAGACGAATTCTCAATAAATGATCCATATCAAAATCCAAAAAGAAGGTAATAGAAGGTAGTGTTCGGACAGCCACCCCTTTTGATTTTGTTTTTTGATTGTGTCAAAAATTTCGCCTTTAGGTGTAAGTGTAACAAACAGGTGGCCCCCACTTTTACTTCCCATACAGCGGCGCATCATATCTTCCCCACCCTTGTTTTCCAAGTTTAAATTTCCCACCGCTCCTCTCCTACTGCAGCCCTACATTATTTGTACACCAATTAAACCATCTATTCTACTTACTTTGTGATTAGGTGCTGGAATGTGATTAGGTGCTGGAATGAGATGTAAATTCAGTCCGAAATCGATATATCAGTCGGAACAAATCGAAAATTAAGAATTATAATGGAAATTCTAAATCAAAAAAATTAGACAACCACTAACTTAAAATAAAATATCAATGTCTCCAAATCCAATTTTTCGAATTACAAATTATTTTTTTCGAATTTATCAACCAAATTTTTTTGCAAATAAGTTCTTATAATTTTTTTTTTTAATATCATTACAAATATTAATACTCACACACCCCACCTAAGATTTTTTTGTGGCCGAAAGTACTCGAACCTCTGACCTATTGGTCAACAGTCAACCACTCCACCACTAAGTTCTTATAACTTTTCATGGTGGATTCATGGATGACATAGAATAGAATTTCGTACATTGACAATTTATTAACATGTAATTACAAAATTCAATATAAATAAGAAGTACATCCAATGCAACCAATTAAAGGACGAAACCTCATAATACATAGAAGTGTAACTTTAAAGAAGATGATAGAATACAAGTGTGGACACAGAAAAGAAAGTACAAACATTTAATGAATGTCCACCAAAAAAGACAGAAGATAAATGAAAAAAATAATGAAATGCAAAAGTCCAACACTATCCAATTCCAATATCCATCTCTCTCTCTCTCTCTCTCTCTCTCTCTCTCTCATTCCATTCACCTGCTACTTGCTCTATCTCCTTCCATTTTTTAATGCTATCAAATTACATGCAGCCAATCATCCCCATCCTCTAATCTCTATCGCATATTCAAACAAATATAAAAATCCAAAACCAAAAACTAAAATAATATAATGAAGAGAGAATTCGTAGAAGATAAACAAGAAGATCACACCACTATGTTCTCCAAACTCCACCACCAAACCCACAACCCCAAATTCCAACACCTCTCTCAGCCGCCCCACCACCACTCCTCCGCCGCCGACTACCCCCCCACCTCCCAAGAAGCCGACAGCCACACCCCTAGCCCCGACCGCCGCCGTAATGCCGCCACCAACGACGACCCCCTCCCCTTCCCTCACCGCCCCACCTCCAACGACGGCGCCTCCATCGAAGTCGTCCGCCGCCCACGCGGCCGTCCCCCAGGCTCCAAGAACAAACCCAAGCCGCCGGTCATAATCACCCGCGACTCCGGCGAGCCGGCGATGAGCCCCTACGTCCTCGAGCTCCCCGCCGGAGTCGACATCGTCGAATCCACCGCCCGTTTCTGCCGGAAACGGAATATCGGACTCTGCCTACTCAACGGTAACGGCGCCGTCAGCAACGTCACCCTCAAGCAGCCGTCCACCACCCCTGGCGCCACCGTCACCTTCCACGGCCGCTTCGACATCCTCTCGATCTCCGCCACCATCCTACCCCCCGGCGGCGCCGCCGCCGCCGCGAACGGTCCGTTCGCGCTGTCGCTGGCGGGGCCACAAGGCCAGGTGGTCGGGGGCCACGTCGTGGGTCCACTCATATCCGCCGGGACCATTTATCTCGTCGCCGCCAACTTCAGCAACCCGTCGTTTCACCGGCTGCAGCCGGTGGATCACGAGCAAGAAGAATCCGGCCGCGACGGCGAGCATGAATCCCCGAAGACGGCCTCCGGCGGAGGGAGTGGCGGCGCGCCTACGTCGGGCGGTGCTTCGATGTACAGCTACCAGCCTGCCGACGTTATATGGGCTCCCGCCACCAGGCAGCAGCAGCCGCCGCCGCCGCCACCGCCTTACTGAGAGAATTAATTTTGGAAGAATCTGGATCTCGTATTTTGGTTAATCAGTAGATTAAATATTAATTAATATTAATATTCGCTAGTTATATTATTATTAGCCGCTTTAGTTTTGTTGTCGAAATTCTTGATTGTAATATTTTTTATTTAGCTGTGACCATTTTTTTGTTACAAAATTTAAGTTGGTAGCGCTACTATTTGATTTTGAAATTAATATTGTGCGTTTGACCTAGCTATCTGTATTTAATTATGTTTGTCGAGATTCAAAGAATCGAATGGGGTGGATAGGCTTTATCCAATATATTCCAATAATAGGAAGTATCGTCTCTATCTAATAAATACACTAATTTATGAATATAATAAATGAAAATTAGTGGTGTCAAGTCTTTGAATTGAATACAATATATACTGTAGATGGCAGAGGCAGACTGCATGAGCTGAAATATTCAGAGAAATAGAATAGGTCTTGCTTTTGAGGCATGGTTGCGTCCAATCTATAGTTGCTGCTGCTGCTGCTCATCTCATGCATTCATTTGGAAATAGTATCGCACGTGCGTTATACGGTGTAATACATTATAAAATATGTAATATATAAATTATCAAATTACAAGAATAAAGAGAAAAATATAATAATTATAAAATTTCTTTTCGCAAAGAAGAATAATATTATTTATATATTAGATTTTCAATACAGAAATAACGATATTTTCGGTAATAACAATAACAAATACTACAACATATTACATTTCAAACATTTCGAAAAACTTTTTTGTACTCAACATATTTTTGTTGAAGACTGCTCATCATTAACACCCTTGCGTTGTACGGAAGGAAAACATTATAAATTTATATAATTTAAAAGATAGTAAAAAAAATATATATGTATTACATTAATATATTTTTTTTTACTAAAACAAAGGAATATTGAAACAAATCAATATTCTTCATTGTCGAATCATTCGAGAAATTAGAAACACGACATCCATAGTCTGACAAAAAAATTATAATTTTAGTATATCAAATCTTTTAATAAGTAAACATAAAGAAACTATAATTATAGATACAATTATAACTTAAAAAACTTACTATTAGTTTTCTCACACTTTTGATAGAGAACGATATAAACATCTCTAAACAACTATTTTTTTGTATATTTGAAAATGCAATTTCGATTAAAATTCATTTCAAAATGCCATTAGAATTAAAGATGAACAATCATCATAATTATTTCAACCAATTTTAGCATTGTTAATAATTCTTCATTTTTTATAACTTCTAAACATATCTAAATATGTATTTTTAACTGTCTTTTAAATATATTTTTGTCACTATTATATTTTTAAAATATTTAGGAATCCAATTATGAAAATAATAAAATTATTTTGGCAACTATTCATTGCACTAATCTTTTTTTTTCTTTTCAAAATTACATATCATAGTAAAAACAGTGTTGTGTTAAATTAGAATATTTATTATATAAATAATAAATATAAAAAGTAGAAAATTCAATTACATATCCCAAAAATTTAATTAAATAAGAAAAATCTATAACCATTAATTTTATTAAACAATTCAAATTTTTTTAAGCCAAAAAATGATAATCAAGAAAGGAGGTGTATAGTAATTAACCAACATATATTATTCATTACCTATAAAATGACTTAAAGTCAATACATATTATCCACTAATTGGATTGAGGGGGGAAAGAGCAAGTTTGTTAATATAGCCACAACTCCCTCTTTTAATATTTGATAGAAATATAGAAAATTGATTGACCATAATATAATATGCATTAACCCTAAAATAATATATAGTTAGCACTATTAACCACTAAATTGGTTTTGGAGGGAAAATGGTAAACTTGTTAATAAAGATACAACTCTCTTATTTAGTATTAGTATAGATTGGAGCATTATGACCATCAAATATGAAGATGCAATCCAATCAAATTATTTATTTTTATCGAATTCGAATTTAATTTGTCCTATTTTATTGTTGAAAATATAACAAATATTCACTATTTTTTTTCAAGTCGTGTTTTTAAGAAATTCAAAAATTTGACGTGAAGAGTCGGAGTTCAACGGGCATTCCTCCGGTCATCTGATCGTTCTCATTCTCATCGATTTTTATCTCTTCTAGTTGATCTTTCTAGCCTAATAAATCGGACTCGATTCACTCCTAAAATAATATCTAAACGCTGAGTACATAAATATAATTTTTAAGTCTTAGAATATTTTTTAGAATTAATTTTGCAAAACATATATCATATACATACATTAATTTGAGTCTTAGAATAATACTCCCTCTGTTCCGGAATAATTGACCACATTTCTTTATTGGGTGGGCTACACCACTTTCTATCTTTTTACCCTTTAAACACTTCTTTTCTTAATACTCTTGCCGAAAAGAATGTGAACACTTATTGCAGGACGGAGGAAGTATTAAAGAGTTCAAAACTAGCAAAGAGATTTGCTTCGTACATTTTGTAGCTAGGCCAGTAAATAAGTCGACCAATATTACAATTTCTAAAAAGTTCATTTGGATTCGGTTTAGTTCTTTTTTTCGATATAAAATATTACAAATAATTTGTTTAGTAATTTTGTTAAGTACTGCAAAATGAGTCAAATTTGAATTTGAACAAGGTGATCATTAATATACTCGCTAGTAAACTCGAAAATATAAACAATAAACAATATATTAAGGGCAAAAAATTCTCAAACTTTATTCGGATTTTGATTTCGCACCCCAAACTACCAATTTAACTTATAAATTCCTAAATTGGGTATTTTTTTTTAAATTGTACCCGAGTCAACTTTCCAGTCAAATTTGTTCATTTGTGGCGGCAAAAACAGGCATGACAGAGCGAACATCTTTGCTATTTGAAAGAACTTTTTTTTTAAAATTTATGGGAAAAGGTGCAAATACCCCCCTCATGTTGGCGGCGCTGGACAAATACCCTCCTGAGCTTTGTTTAGGTGTAATTCACCATTTTCTAAAGTTTTCGGGTGCAATTACCCCCTCGCCGTGACGGAAACTACACTTTCGTTGGCAAAAAAATATTTTTGATTCATTTTTATTCTTGTGGACCCTTACAATTTCCAAGAATTAATTGGTGCTAAAAACTCAAATTAGGATAAAATTTGTTTCGAACCCTAGCTCACAACTATCAAAACTCAGGCGAAGTTCTCTAATAATTTGCAATCCAAGCCAACTATTTGTTGTTGACATTGATGATCTCATATTCTTCAAGTGGTCCGTCATCCTTTTTCGTGCAAATTATTGGAGAACCTCACCTGAATTTTGATAGTTGTGAGCTACGGTTCGAAATAATTTTTTTCCTAATTTGAGATTTTAGCACCAATTATGTAGTATATAAGCGTTGGGAATTGTAAGGGTCCACAAGAATCAAAATGAATCAAAAATATATTTTTTTGCCAACGAAAGTGTAGTTTCCGTCATGGCGAGGGGGTATATTGCACCCGAAAACTTTAGGGAATGGTGAATTTGCACCTAAATAAAGTTTAAGGAGGTATTTGTCCGGCGCTGCCAACATAAGGGGGGTATTTGCACATTTTCCCTAAACTTATTGGCCAAATTGAAAGTTTGGGTACATATTCAAAATCCGAATAAAGTTGTGAATTTAAGACAATTTGTTCAACTATATATTAATTATATTTAACTTATATTTTTTATGTCTTAATTAACTCGTGAAAGTATTTTAGTTGTTTGACTAAACCTTCATTGTGTTAAAGAAACAATTGATTTAAAATAAGGGTTAATTATACATTTGAGCCAAATGTGAAAAATAGTACTGGAAATGGGAGGGTTGGGATACTGGGAATCTGAGAAAAGAAATAGAAATTGAGAAAACACCATGAAAGAAACACAAATATAAAAGAAGGGAAAAAAAAAAGTTGAAAAAAGATCTAAGGGAGAAATAACGTGGTTTTGATACTTAGATGAAAAATAAAATTCCACACTAATTGTACTGTCAAGTCTTACGTAAGTTTTATTAAACGGTTTTAAGGAATTTAAGTGTTAACAATATTACCTTAATTATTTCAATAAAATATTTGGTAGAAGAGTATAGAATAATTAGGGGACTCGTATAAACTCATGCCGCAAACAACATGGAAAATTGGAAATGTGACAATGGCAAAGAACTCGTTGTAATTTTGATATTTCTATGATCCTCGAATGTATTCGATAAATCAAACTCAAGCTGGCCTCCTTAATAATTCAACTGTAATTTCAACACTTTTATGATCCTTGAACACTTATTTTTCTGCTGCTCGTTTGCATATAAAGTCTGCGTCGGTTGCTACAGTTGGTTTGGAATTAATTATATCGGGTATGATAGTCCGTCATGTCATTTTATGCAACATTTGGGAATTGAAAGGATGAAAAGTTTAGTAGAACGGTGGAAAGCTCTATGAATTAGTGTTGTTTAGAACTTATGGATTCATCGAAATGGGATAGTATTAATTCAAGAACTTGTCGAAGCTGCTACGGGGACCTTATCGAGATGATTAAAGTGGGGTTTTGATTTTGGGTATCAAATCTATTGCCCAACGTTGTTTGCTTTAGTTTGGAAGATTGGATTTATAAACCATTGTTGGGAAAAGTAATAGAGTTTTGAAGTGATACCAAAACCCAGCTGACCCCAACCGAGTAGATGTTTGCACAAGCCCAAGTGTTTTCCAGCTCACCTGTTTGAGCTTATAGATTTTCTATGTTTACAGGTGATCGCTGAAGACAGCAGAAGACCCAGCTAAGTACACAGCAGGGTAAGCCAAGTCGAAGTGTTAAGCAACGTTATCCAGATCCAAGACGATAAAGTTCTTCCAGACACAGCTGTAGGAAAGACCCAGCTCGTGTGACAACTCAGCTCAGCGTCAAGACCCAGCAGAGTTCAAGACTCAGCTCAGCGTCAAGACCCAGCAGAGTTCAAGACTCAGCTCAGCGTCAATGATCCAGCAGAGTTCAAGACAGCTCAGAGTCACCAACACAGCAGAGTCGAAGTGAACTTTAGATAAAGTCGATCCGATCCTGGACCATCAGGAACTCGACACCTCAGCACCTAGAAGTCAAACCTAGGATTGCTTTACGAGGAAATCAAGGAAGAAGACAAGTCAATCCTGTCAGTAGTTAGGTAGAGATTCAGAACGGCTCTTTCCAACGGCTATTTCTAATCTCTCCCTATATATAGAAGTCTTCTTCATCATCAGAACGAGAAGAGAGACGAGAGAATTTATATTCAAGAGAGATCAACATACTTCATTGAAGGAAGTCTAACCAAAGATCAAGAGATCTCTCAGAAAAGCTTCAAAGATACAGCAGCCTTCATTCTTATAAGATGTTATTTATTCTCAGGCTGCTGAAGCTCTCTCCCACTAGTATCTAGGCATATAATCCTTCCCATCTTAAGCCTAGTTTGAACGAGTTCATCATACTCATTGTTCTTAATTGTAAGAACTCGTTCATAGTTGGAAAACCCCAAACCCAAACCCAGAAAAGGTTAGGTAAAGGTACGCTTGCTCGAAGCGCGTAATTCGAGTGTTGGTTCTGTAGTACCCGCAAACTACAGGTTAGGCTTCAGCTGTGCCCGTAAACAGTGGTTACGTTTCGATACAGTACGCGTAAACTTGTATCCAGCTTGAGGAACCAAGCTGCAACGCTTGCTGACTGCGCGAAAAGTCAGTGGTATCCTTAGTGGATTACCAGAGGTTTCTGGTCGTGGACGTAGGAGTAGTTTCTCCGAACCACGTTAAATAGCTGCGTTCTTTCATGTTTATTTATGCATCCAGCTAACCCTTCATAAGCATTATTTCAAGCTGCATAAACTGACTAACTGAAAAGAGAAACACAGCTTTGCAATATATTTGAAACAACAGACGAACTTTCCAAAATCCCACCACATTCCGAACACAGCCAGCTCACTCAAAAGAGTTTTAATTGGAAAAGTTTTTAAACCTTGGTGTATTCACCCCCCCCTCTACACCAAGGTATCCGTCTTGGGACCATCAACCATCTTGTTGCCTTGAATTGTTGTAGTATTAACTTATTTTATTTTTGTTGAACTTTGTATTTCATTTTGAGTTGCACCGCTGGTGAGTGAATAAAGTTTTTTATTTACCAAAAAAAAAACTCAAGGTGGACTCCAAAATAAAGAATTCAACTTAAAATATTGCAATACTCGGCTTCGCTTAACCCTAATATTATGTCAAATTATTTATCAATTATCATACAAAAATCAGTATTCTTTTACGGAAACTTCGTACACTACATAATAAAAGGGCAAATTGCATTTAAATTTCCGACTTTTTTTGAAATTCTGTTTTATTTCTTAACCTTTTAATTTTTCGCCTAAAATCTCCATTTTTCAATTTGTTTGATTTTTCTCCCGCATTCAAGTTTTTCCCAAATTGAAGCTGAGTTAGACGTCGAAAATGCTTACATGGCAAATCGTCCCGACTAAACAAACGACGTAATTTCAAAAATCTCAAAACGTCGTTGTTTTTTATGTCTAACAAACACTTATATTCGTAGGATTATAGCACAAATCGATTCTAGCCCAGAATTTCTTCATCTTTTCCCCCTTTTTACTGCCTCCTTCATCGTTCGTAACTCTTGAGAAATAATTGATAAATCACTGATTTAATTTGTGGGAACCCTTAAGAATTTTCTGCTTTAATTGCACCAGAATATTTCGCCGGGAGAAAAATTAAACAAATTGAAAGGTGAAGATTTTAGATGAAAAATTAAAAGATCAGGAAATAAAACAAAATTTCAAAAAATATCGGGAATTTAAATGCAATCTGACCTAAAAAAATAATAGAAATTAGAATTGAAAATTAAACCAAACATTGTCCCAGCTTCTATTAAATTGATTCATTAAACTTTTTGAGATAATATATTATTATAGCACTTTGAGGGAAAAAAAACACTAATAATAGCTTCACTTTTTAAAAATACAAATAATATCACTTCTTGACTTTTTTACCCCTCATTCTTTTTTTTTCTCCTTTTTTTTTCTTTTTCTTAAAACAACAGATATTCTCTCTCTCAACTCTCGCTCTTTCTTTCTGCTCTCTCTCCTTCTATTTTCGTTTCTCTCTCTCTATCGCAACCAAACAGCAGCAGCACCACCGCCCTTCATCTTCTCCTCCGGCTCAACTCTACCGTGAAGCCATGGTCTCCGCTGCCGCACCGTAGCCGTCGCCGCTGTCGAGCAACAGTCTCGATCTTGACCGTCTCTCTCTCCTCTCCCAAAATCGACTCCACAAATAAGAAACCCTAGCTGCTGCCGTGAAGCCACAGAGTCAGGCGCCGTCAACAGTAGTCGCCGCCGCCATCAAAGAATAATCGCGGTCGCCGTCCGTTTATTTCGATCTACACCAGATCTTTCTCCTATCCCATAATCGACTCCAAAACCACGAAACCGTAGCCGACACCTTCAATCCGTAGAGTACGCCGCCGTCGAAATATAAATCACCTTTGCCGTCAGATTTTTTTACCTTCTTAAGATTTCCGCTTCATTTTTTTTGGAAATAGAGATAAACAATTGCTTTCACATGTTTTTTTATGTGAATTCCCATTTTTTCAAGTGAATTCATATTTTTTTCATGTGAAAATTCGAGTTTTTCACTTTTTTCATTTGAATTCCCATGTGAATTCCCATTTTTTTCCACGTGAATTCACATTATTTTTCATGTGAATTCGAGTTTTTCACTTTTTCATTTGAATTTCTATGTGAATTCCCTTTTTTTTCATGTGAATTTCCATTTTTTCACGTGAATTCACATTATTTTTCATGTGAATTCGAGTGAGGAAAAAAAACGAAAAATGAAAAAATAGAAAAATAGATAAGAAAGGGGAGGGGTAAAATGTACAAAAGTGCTAGAATTTATATATTTTAAAAAATAATGCTATTATTAGTATTTTTCAATCTAAAAAGTGCTAAAATCTCATTTCTCCCAAACTTTTTTGTCGTCATTATATCTTAACAAATATCTCTCCGACCCTTTCAACGGTCCAGATTAATCAAAGTAAAGAAAGTTCAATGGAAAAATTTGAACATGTGGACACACCCGGTACAAGACAACATGTCCCTATATTTATTTATTTATTACTCAATAAAGTATTCCTTTCATTTCATTATTTATTGCTCAAAATTTTTGGGCACGAATATTTAATAAAAAGAGAATTAGGAATAAAAGGTGTGTGATCCATATATTTAGTACTCCCTCCGTTTCATTTATATAGGCTTGTTTTCCTTTTTCGGATGTCCCAAATATATAGGCTTGTTTCCATAAAAAGTAATGTTTTTTAGCTCATATACTAATATATCCTTATTTAATTCTTTGATTAACTCATAAAAAATACATAGTCAAATAAAAAATAGGGGCATATTAAGAAATTTACTATATAATTTACTTTTCAAATAAATTTTCTTAATCCATGTGAAAATTTCAATCAGCCTATATAAATGGGACGGAGGGAGTATAATTTTTATTCAATATTTAATTCTTGTTAATTTAGTTAAGCACCATAACTTTACACAGTAAAAAAAAGCAGTTGAGATTAAGCTTTTTAATTAAGACCAAAGTATGCCCAAAATTAGCTAAAATAAAAAAACAAGATATGTTATATGGGACGGTTCAAAATGGACTACAATCTACAAACCACGAATGTTGGGACGAAGGGAGTACTCCCTCCGTTCTTTTTTAAATGTCCTATTTAGCTTAATTTTTTGTTTCCATATAAGTGTCCTATTTCAAAATTTGAGAGTAAATTAATGACATTTTTCCAATTTTATCCTTATTTAATGCTTCTAGTAATTTGTTAATTAGTTGTATGTATACATTAATGATGGTAATTAATAAGGTTATATAGGTAAATTTCTTTATTTTCTTGGTATGTGTAATTTGACGGTGGGGGACACTTATAAAAGAACGGAGGGAGTAAATAAGAGCATATGATATATAGCATGTAGGATAATCTAGAGAGAGAGAGGGGGGAGATATGGGTATTGCGCGCAATCCAAGGCAAGTATTATGATGGAAGATTTTGAGACGTTATCTATCAAGACTTTGCTTTCGAAGCTGCTGCAACTGCTTTCCTTTTGTCTTTTTCAGACACGCTATTCTGCTTTCCATTTATTAATTATGTTTCCGGATTCCGGTCACTGCACGCTCCAATTCATTTATTTTAATTGAATTTCAAATGTACAATTACACATACGTAATAAATTTGTAGTTTAATTAATTAATTCATAATTTTTTCATTCTCTTTGACGGTTTATGACGGAGATAACAATTCCATAAGTTGGTATCTAGAACCTTATCACGATGGTTCTATGCGATGTCTTCCAATTAATCATCCGTTCATGATGTTCAAGATAATTTATGTCGCGACGTCGACTTTTTGTCTCAATAATTCGAGGAATTACGATCACATAATCATGAGATTTTTTACTTCTAACACGGTCAATATGATCAATTCTGGGACGACCATAGTCGAGGACGTTATCGATTCAAGGACGAATCGTTTCGAGTATTTATTTATTTAATCTTAGGTTTTTATTTACAATAATACTTTTCGGACATAATCTAGCCCGTCTAAGAAAATGGAACGGCTCGACCCGTTTTACTTATTTATTTAATTTTATAATTAAAAGAAAATATGCAGAGTTTGGAGCCAAAACATATAAAAAAATTCGAATAAAATTATGATTAATCTCATGTCAAAATTCAAATAAAATTAATAAAAAAAATTATGATTAATCTCATGTCAAAATTCAAATAAAATTAATAAAAAAATTATGATTAATCTCATGTCAATTTGGAGCCAAACCATATAAATTTGGAGCCAAAATAGAGAAAGGGTAAATTGGTAACTATGCATATTTTCTTTTAATTACAAAATTAAATAAATATGTAAAACGGGTCCAATCGCTCCATTTTCCTAAACGGGCTGGATTATGTCCGGACATTTATGTCCGAATAGCATCACTCTTTTATTTATTTGTCTTGGCGTCAAGTTATTTATTTTCTTTTAGATATATAGGGTCTAAGTTTATATATATTGGGTCTTTAATTTGTTATGTTTTGAGGAAATTTGAATTTAATATTGAAATGTAGAGTTTGGATTTGTTTTTATTCTCATGTATTATTTCGGTATTCATGTTTGAATCAACAGATTAACCCTTATCCTACGTATTCCAGTATAAGTTATTATCAACGAATTCAAATTTTTATTGTTTTCGTATATATTTCACGTTTTTCCTACATCATTTTAATTTCCAGATTAATGCTTAATTTGACAAAGCTAGTAGCGAATTTGTCAACAAGACAATTAAGGAAAATGTTAACGTTAAGATATAAAGAAAAACACATTCACCAATAAAGAGAAGTGAACTTGCTCAAATGATCTAATTAAAACTGTTGACAGAATTCACAAAATGGAAAGTGGAACAAGAGGGGAGTAACTGTTCTCTAGCATCTCTTGTGATACGAACTTGCTTCCAGAATCGTATCGTCACACAACTTCGTACTTGTGCCTACTTCTTCTCCCTCGAGTTTCGAGTAGAAACTAAAAAAAATTATTAGAAATAATATAAATAATGCTAAATTAATATACGCATCATCTTGACTCCATTGCTTAACTAGATATGTGATTCCGTCTTTGGGAGTTGCTCTTCTTTTCTCTTTGTTTGTTCCACAGAAGGAATCGCATATAAAGATAATTTAATAAAAATAAAAAAAATTAAAAACGCTAAATCTCTTCTTCTTCTTCTTCTTAAATCTTCTTCTGCAAGTTTTGCATCTCTCTCTCTCTTTCATTCTCTAAAATAGGTGTCCAAGTTGATTGTTCTGAGCGATTGGACCGGGCTTGAAGAAACCCGTATCTTGGCGGGGCGACCCGGACGGCATCTGTTCATCATCAGATGAAACCCGTATGTGTGCGTCAGTCCGTGTGTTACCCTAGTGGTAGAGTGATTAGCGCTCGAAGCTAAAAGTTTTGGATTCAAAGCCAACGTCACACGACCTTTAAAATTTTTTGTAGAACAATAAATGAAAACCGTGCAATATTTAATTAGTACTTGACTAATTGTATTGCATATATATTATATTAATAGTTAATGTTACATATTTTCCTCAAAAGAAAAAAAAGATGATGCTACATAAATTTCATGCTTTAATATTTGTGATATTATATAAGTTTATTTTCCCTAAATGTTGTACTAAAGCATAAATGGTAGTATAATTGTTGGGAAAATATATTATTCTCAAATACTTATTTTAATCCTATAGCCTCAATATTAAATTCCTAATAAATAATAATTTTATCATTGTAGTCCCAGAATTCTAAAAAGAAAAACACGTTGGAATTAAAAAAAAATGTATAACATCCAGAAATTTGATGGGAATATATAGGAATTATTTCATATAGAAATTAGTTTCGATGTGAAAATTAGGAATTAATCTGAATTATTGATCTTTGTATGATCTAGGATTGTTATTAATCGAAATATAAATGTAATACATAAAAAACATGATTTTATATAAGCATAATTGCTTATACAAAAAACCAAATGAATCGAAAAAAACATCATTAAGCATAATTGTATTTATTAAAAAACATGACTATATATATATATATAAAAGGTAGAGTTCTCAGCTTTCACAGAAGGTTTTGTTTCTATACTAACCTATCCGATATATTTTCTGAACTTAATCACCTTTCTATGAGGGAATAAACAAGCAATTCAACGTACACACCAAAAAATCCGCCCCAAGCAATCTACTCCATCTGTTCCTTAAAAGTGTGATTAGTTTGCTATTTTTGGTGTCCTCCATAGGTGTGGTTCATCTATTTTAGTACATGATTTTTACCCTTATACCCTTAAAAGCTCTAAATATATACCTTTATTCCTCACTAACACTAACAATTGTGGGTCCCTTTCTCCACTGAAAATATCCCTACCAAACATTTACTTACCTTTTTATTAAAATTCATGCCGCACTCCTTAAACCACACTAATGCGGGACGGAGGGAGTATCAACGATGGAAAAAAAACAATTTCGACATTTTTTTCTTTTGTTTCTTTTCTTTTCAAAACAGAAAAATAAAGATAAACAATGGAATCCATAAAGTATTATTCACTTCCTGTTTTACAAAATTAACTTGATCAACTTTTAAAAATATTAACAACACAATTACAACATACAAGAATAAATACAAACGTACTTAGAGCATCTCCAACCCAACACAAAAAACTTACATATCTCCAAATTTGGAGCAATTTCTTCTCCAACCCAACACAAAAATCTTGCTCTATTATACATATTTGAATAGTGTTGCTCCAAGTTTGGAGCAACACTATTCATTGCTCTACTCTTTTTATAATTGATTATCTTGTTATAATTATTATTCTTTGTTATATTTATTATTTTTTATGTTCCAAAATATTATATTATAGTTATATTTCTAAATATTATACCAACATTAAAATTACATAAAATTATTTAGAAAACATAATTACATAAAATACAAGATAAACTAAAAAGAAATTCAAAAAAATACAATTACATAATAAAAACATAAGAATAAAGTCGATACATTTAAATTTCTAATAAAGGCCATCTCCGGAACGTCCCACACCATAAAAAAAACAAAATCCGAAACATATCAAAAGTACTATTGTTGCCTTCTTTGGCTTGTTTATGCTTTCGAATTATTTTATTGCTCTGATTGGAAGTAATCGCGTGTTTCAAGATCATCAACCGTGACTAAAAGTAGAATATTCTAGAAAATTATATTTTTGTGTAAAAATATAGAGCAGACTGCTGGAGATGACTTGCTGATTTTGCTGTATTTTTATGCTGAAATTGCTGTATTTTGATGCGAACTGCTGGAGATGGCCTTAGTACATTATCAACGACTAGAATACAATATTGTAAAATGACGATTATGGCGTTGTTATAGCGGATGACGGCGGCAGGTTTTTCATAAACCGCCATAATTTATGGCGTAACATCACCTTTTTTCATGACAACAAATGGCGGCCACCATCTCATGGCGTTATAGGAGTCGTGGTGGCCGCCACACATGGATATGGCGCTGCCATACTCAATTATATATATATATATATATATATATATATATATATATATAAATTTAGGGTCAACTCAATTGACCTGATCCAAACCCTCTCAATCCCACTAAATTAGGTTTAGGAATTAAGGCTTTGTCATCAAAACCTCCTAGCCGTTTTTCTCTATCTCTCTCCCCTTTCTTTCTCTCTTCAAATTCCGACCACCCACCGTCGACCCATTCACTGGCGACGTGACCCACCGACGACCCGTCCACCGACGAGCTGCGTGACAGGTTTGTCATTTTTTCCCTCTTTTTTCCAATTCATCTTTTTTTCTTTTAAAGGTTTGTGTTTCATCTTTTACTCTTTCTCTTTGTCGGCCATATCCATTTTTTTTCCTAAAGAATGAGGAAACAATCTCACATAAATATTGTTTTGAATTATGCATATGCATGATCATGTTTCTATATATGCATAATCAAAACATTATTCGTTATAAGAACTAAAAATTATTACTCCATTCGTCCCTTGATAAGTGGCCACATTTTCTTTTTGGGTTGTCCCGAGATAAGTGACTATTTTCTTTATAAGGAAATATACCACTCTCACAAAAAGTTATGGGTCCCACCACTTTCTATATTTTTATCCTTTAAATATCATTCTCCTTAATTCCCTTGCCGAAAAGAATGTAGCCCACTTATGGTGGGACGGAGGGAGTATTAATTATACACACGAAACAATAATAATAAATCTATTTTAATAGTGAATAATTACGATCTTGTTAATGCATAATCCATAAGTATGAATTCAATAATGCATTACGATTCTGTTAATGCTTAATTCAAAAGTATGAATCTCAAGAAGAATATAATAATCCATAATTATGAATTCAATAATGCATAATTATGGTCTTGTTAATGCATAATCCATAAGTATGAATTCAATAGTGCATAATTACGGTCATGTTAATGCATATTCCATAAGTATATGAATCTCCAGAAATAAAAATTATATAAGAGAAATAAAAGATAATAACTACATCAAAAAGTAAAACAAGAATTAGCCCAAGTTATCGGTGGCCTCCATAGAAAAATCACAAATTAATTTGTACGAAAGAATTACAAAATTTACAATATTACTATTGCTTTCAGTTTGTGCAGAAGATCTTATATTCGATAAACCACCCATATTTAATTGCTTTCCTTCTCCAAGCTCTTCAATTTTGGCATGATACTCGCCGATCGTGCATAGTGGGTTTTTTTAGTATCTCCCAATTTTACTAATGTAACCCTACGGTCAATCAAAATTAATGAATTTTCTATTTATTATTGTAGTATATTGACACATGTCACCATCTTTCACCATTAAATAAGTATCAATGGACGGTTTATATAAGTTTCTAGATTTCATTATATATATATATATATATATATATATATATGGATGAGTTCGTATAAAAACCGGTCCTCCCGTGCAAACTACAAATCATGCTTTTTTCAATATATAATCATGTTTTTTAATATATACAATGATGTTTAATACTACTATTCTCGATTCATGCTTTTTGTATAAAAAAATGATGCTTATATAAAATCATGCGTTTTACATACTATTTTCATGCTTTGATTATTAACAACCATAGATCATACTATGATCAACGATTGAGATTAGTTTGTAGTTTTTACATGGGGACTAGTTTTTATATGAACCAAATTCTATATACATGTATATATTTATATATAGGTTGGTTCACATACAAAATACTTTTTCTGTAAAAAAATAATAATAATGCATCACTCTATATATATATATATAGGTTGGTTCACATACAAAATACTTTTTCTGTAAAAAAGAGATAATAATGCATTTATGCATTATTACAATGCATCGCCGTAATAATGCATTTTTGGATTATTATAATACATTGTTATGATAATGCATTACATGTTCAATTATAATGTTCGGACCGGGACAGGGACAGTAAGACTTAGGGATTTGGTATTTGGTCTTTGGGCCCTAGGCTAAGAATTGATTAATTCTTGCCAAAGCATTATCTTTCTAACCAATGTTAGTAGCCCATTTGAAATGGACCATGGGCCCAACAATTAATTAATTAAGTTTGGGCTCAGCCCAAATCGTGACGCAATGGAATGAGTTTGGCCCATCCGTGGGTCGAGGCACCCATATATATATATATATGAATATGATGTCAAAATAAAGCAATAGGTATAATAATAATAGCGTAAAAAGAAGGAATAATATTTGATGGGCCATGGAAGATATTGTCGCATGGACAGTAACAACTCCAAAGTTGAAACATCACCCAACTTTCTACAACCCACCCTCTCCAAATTCTTGTCATGCATTAGACTCCTCATGGGACCCGCTTCCACCGCATTTGTTACGTCAGTACTTCCGTCCACGAGGGAGTGACACGAGTTTTAATAAAATCTTGTAAAGTGTTTATTGAGTGAGGAAAATGGTCTTACATGTAGGGTAATGTTTAAAAAAGGAAGGGTACGTAAGAAGTTGTGGTATAAGAAATAAATAACTTGAAAAGTAAGGATAATAAGTTATGAGGTAATGTTTAAAAAATGAAAGTACATATTTTTTATGGACGGATGAAAAATAAGAGAAGTGTATATTTTTTTTGTGGACGAGAAAGTATAAATAATAGGATTTGGTAGCTACTAGTTGTGTGTACTGTGAGTAAATTTATTTTTGTATAATAAAATGGACTCAACACATATAAAGTTTAGGACTCCACTACCACCACTAGACCATCATAATGAATAAGATTGGATTTTGCCTTGGTATTTTCTTATAAGTACTTATTATATTAGATAAAATATTATGTACGCAACTAACTATATATTGAGGCACAAACACACACACACATTAATTTCCACCACTCTTCAATTCAGTCAATTTTGTTCCACTTACATTACTATAGCTGCACATTATATATTAATCAACACTATTCTAACCTTAACTTTATTGGCGTCGTACATACTTGTAATTATTCTTTTCCTAAAATAGTATTCCATCCTTTACTTCAACTGTCGGATTATAGTCATGTGTACTTAAAAAATATATATAATTATAATTTAAATGACTAGAAAAGAAATTCTCAAATTAAACGTGAATGTATTTGAAATTAAGGTAGAAGATGAATTATTTTTTTTTGAGAAGGTAGAAGATGAAATATTAATATATTACTCTCTCCGTCCCAATAACAAGGTCTCGCTTTCCTTTTTCGTTTGTCCCAATAGTAAGGTCTCATTTCAAAAATGGAAACAATTAACTCTTCAAAAGCTATGGGACCTACCACTTTTTATCTTTTTACTCTTGTTTCTTACTCCCTCCGTCCCGGGATAAGTGGCAACATTTTCTTATTTGGTTGTCCCGAGATAAAGTGGCCACTTTCCTTATAAAGAAATATGATTCTCTCACAAAAAGTTATGGGCTCCACCACTTTCTATCTTTTTACTCTTAAAACACTCTTCTCCTTAATACCCGTGCCAAAAAAAATGTGGCCACTTATTGCGGGACGGAACGAGTAATAACCGTGTCCAAAGCAAGTGAGACCTTGCTATTGGGACTGGGGGAGTAGTATTATGGAATAGAGGATTGGATCTCTTTTTTGGCATGCATGGACGAAGAAGGCCATTACTCTTTTTTTTTTTTAATATTTTACAAAACAGTAAACAATTTTTTATTTCGCTTGGAATTAAATAGGCGGAGACGAACAATGATTATCAATGAAGATTCCGGATTAAAATCAGAACAACATAAATTTTATCAGATTAAAAGTGGAATTTTTCGTAGGGAAATATGATTAATGCCCTTATCTACGATTATTTAATATTCATTCCCCAAAAGGATACATTGATAATAATATACTCTAGTTATCTTTCTCTATTTTCTAATGTTTTAGAACATAAAATTTAAATTTTCACCTACTTCACAAACTTTCTCACTATACCTTAATATCTATTACCTGCTTCACGACAAGAGTTCCACTAATTATTAATTACATGGGACACATATCATAGTTAAAGGGGTGTCTTATTTTTTAAGCAATCATATATATCTATTTGAGACACTTCTAGAACTAATTAAAACATGTTTGAAATTTGCATATAAATTTGAGATATTTTAACAACCACAATAACATGGCTTTCACTTCATTAGGTATGGAGTCTAGTTTACGTAATTCACTTTGGATGAGCGTGACAGATCAATTATATATATATTTGAAATTTGATCAATTTTAGTAACAAATTAATTTGTTGCAGGTCTTCCCACAGCCTCTAAATCTAATAAAAATAAACTCGTTCAGTGCGCACCAAAAATAATGGCTGCAGATTTCTACGATAAAAAAAAATCTTGTTTTAAATCAAATTAGACTTACTTATATGAAGTGGAGTATTAAACTAGGCTAACACCAGAATCAAATAAAGTTAGACTTACTTTTGGTTTAATCCTTTGAAACTATAGGAGTAACTGCATGAAATCTCTATAAATTGAAAATTTGGACATCGCTTCAATATAAAAAAAAAAGCACGATCAAATTGAAAAAAAATAAAATAAATAAGAATCTTTAACCTTTTTCAATTAGCAGTAAATATTAAAATGTCATTTATCATTTTCATGGGTTAATTACCACAAATAAATACTAATATCTATCCCAATTTGCATATTAAACCTTCAAAACATTGCACTCACAACACCACCTTTTTTCCTAGCAAGTTACAGCATCATATATTTCCTCAAAAAAAAAAATCATGTAATTTTCAACCAACTTCGTTCTCGTACACCTCTAAACCAAGGTTGTTTTACCAATGAAACAACATTATTAATTTTACTGGCGAAGAAATTAGGTATGATATATCTGCAAAAATTTTAAATGTATAACTAAAACATTTTTAAACTGTACTGTAAATTTGTAACTACAAAGTATTACTTGTTGCAATTAAGTATTTAACGAATATCATTTATATATATTGATATTAGAGTGCTTTTTTTATTATTTAATTGCTTAAGCAGCCTTTCTCTTTTTCATCTCTTTTTCAATCGCATTATTTGGTTGTGGTGATAGGAATATTTAACAAAACCTCAAAACCTCCTTTACATCAAAAGATATAATGTAACCAGTGAACAACTCCAAACCTCTCTCTCTCTCTCTCTCTCTCTCTCTCTCTCGACTATATAAGGCAATGCTGCATGCGCGTTCTTAGACCATCTCAAACTAACTCTTTTTTCTACTTACCTACTATATATAAACCCCACCAAACCTGCCCAAGGAAAAAAATATGAAAATGGGGAAATTAAGGAGTGGAATTGCATATTTGATGATAATATGTTGTGGAATTGAAGCAGCAGCAGCAGCTATTTTTACAGTGGGCGACACTTCTGGTTGGTCAATTGGTGCAGATTATGGCACTTGGGCTAATGATAAGACCTTTTCCATTGGTGATACACTTGGTAATTATTTTAAATTTTTTATATATTTAAATTATTTTTCGGATCAAAAGTAAAGATCAACCCTTATAGTCGATTTAATATTAATCCAAGTGGCCGTGGTTTTTTTGGGTCTAATAAGATTTTAAAGAGGTAAATATATATTGTTTTAGCCATTTAAATTAGTCAAACAAAATTGAGAAAATACTATTTTGTCACAATGTTTGATCTTTTTTTAATGACGTTATGCTTTTTTAATTCTTGAATAAATTACTATACCACGTTTTAACATTTTTTTCAATAATGTCACGATGCTACATGTGACACGACATATTTAATGTGGAAATACACGTGCAATATAGAAATTTACTCAAAATTTTATCTTGCATCAGGATCTAACGTGCCACATAGATTTTCCAATGCCGGCTAAAATTTTGATATCGTAATATTATTGTAAAATATCGAAACGTTGTTATCAATTCTACATAAATAAAAAAATATTAAAAAAAAGTCAAACGTTATATGAATAAAATATGATATTTTCCAAAAAAAAAAATTCAACCATGCACCAAGTTGGGAACATAAATTTATAGACGGACCGATGAAAATGCCCACAAATTGCCATAAAACTGCTAATAAAATTGAATATAACGTGTACGTGTGTTAGCCTAGTGATAGAGTGGTTAATGTTCGGGACAAAGGTAATGGGTTCAAGTCCACCGTCACACGACCTTTAAAATTTTTTGTTATGTTTGTTAAAAAAAAATTGAATATAACCCAAAGGCCAAAGGTTAGGGTCGAAAAATTTTAGCTCGAAAAAATTTTAGTCCAATTGTTTTGAATCCAAAATAGCTTGAGACCGATACGATCGGACCGAAAACGGAGCGGGCTATCCGATTGACGTCCCTAATCCTTACGTTAATTAAATTTATATATATATTAACAAAAATATTATTAAAAAATTGCAGTTTTCAACTATCCCCCGGGGCACACTGTGGACGAAGTGAGTGCAAATGACTACAAAACATGCACCATCGGCAATGCCATCGCCTCCGACAGCAGCGGCGCCACCTCCGTCTCGCTCAAGACCGCCGGCCCTCACTACTACATCTGCGGCGTCCCTGGCCACTGCGGCGGCGGAATGAAGCTTGCCATCACCGTCGCAGCGGCTGCAACCGGAGCTGGAGCTGGAGGAGCTGGAAATACCACCCCCACATTTTCTCCGGCGCCACCTACCGGCGTCACCACTCTACCGCCGCCTAGTATGGCGGTTCCGGCAGGCGGAAGCTTCACGGATCCGTATTCTTCATCGGCGAGGTTGTCGCCGTCGGCGGCTGCAGTTTTCGCCTTTTATGCATTTTCAATTTGTAAATATTTTATATGATAATTTAATTATATCACCAGGATAGAGGCAGTGCTGCTTAATGCATGATACTACGTCGTATTTTATACTTGTATTATTATTCATTGGACTATATTTGCTGTTGTATAGTGGCTACCTTATTTTATTTGTATTTTAGTATTTGAAGTTATATATTATGTTCTTTTTCATAATATTATTAAGAAAATCTTTTTCTTAAAATTGTTGTGCCTTCTTCTATATGGGATATATAGTGTGCTATCTTTTTCATGTCAAATAATGCAAGTGCTTTTAAAAACAAAAAAAAATTAAGTTCCTTATATTATTGAGACGAATTAAATTTAAGATAAAACGATTAACATAGAGGTTAAAAAAATAAAAAATAAAAAGTTTTGAGACCATTTATTGTACTTATAAGACTTGCTTTGTGAAAACTCTAATCTCCATATCAATATAAAATGTTTATCCAACTCAAAGAAAAAAAATAAATTAAAATGATTTTACACTTCATTTCATGGTTAAAGTTTTCCAGCCAAATAAGCAAAGTTATTTATTTCTTTTTGTTTTAGGTGAGACATAATATAATAAGAGCTACTGTTTTTTAATGGAATTAATGAAGCGGTGGGATTCATATGGCAAACAACCCCAACTACTACAATACAGAAGCTTCAATGTACAATACTCCTATGTGCTGATTGTAATTGGCAAAATACGTGTGACAATTTAATTGACCGCTATTCTCACTTTCACAAATTATTTTCCCAACAAATGCCTAATAATATTTTGAATTAATCAACTCAGTAACATGAGAATGAGAAGCCCCTCAAAAAAAAATAAAAAATAAATAAATAAATAAATTGTGAAGCAGCCCGCTTCTTTATACTGTAAGATCAGCCAAAGGCCTATCTAGAATCAAGAAAAGATAATACTATGCAACATCATTATTTAGGGCGTAATTGAGCCGAGCCGAGCCCAATCGAATTTAACATACCCTCTATTCATTAACTAGCTTAACAAGTTTGTTCACAAGTTATTGATCAAGAATCATCAAACTCAAACTTAACTCGTTTATAATTGCACGAGGCTCACTTACCAAGCTCAAAGAAATTCTTCTCGAACCGAGTAGGCTCTACCTTTAGAGTTTCTTAGAAATACAAAACCAACTGCAATTTTTTATAAGGAAAAATTCAAATATTGTATTACCTTACTACCTTATGTCCTCGACCAGCAGTAAGGTGTCAAGCTTCCCATATGATAGCTGTGTCGTATCGTCTGTCTCTAAAGGCGGATGGATAAAAGGCGTATCGTCTTCTGAATGTTGAATCTGCATTACAAGCTGAACTTTTCAACTTGGTATCGGCCTCACCAATTTTGAAATACAATCCTCTTCATCCAAAAATGCGACAGATGAAGAAGCCGACTGAGAAGGAAGCTCAACTAGTGGATTCTTTCTCATAGACTCCTCCATAGCCACATTTAACCCACCTCAATGGCATCTCTCTTCAAGCAGTTTGATGACTGTGCATCTTACCTACACACCGACGAGCAAAAGGAGAGCTAGGGGCTTCCAGTCCCCAGCATTGACAAGTCAAGATTTACGAATAGTCCTCTTCTTTGATTTCACTTGCTGTTTATCGTTCCTCTTCCTTTTCTTTAATTGCTTCTGGATTGATCTGTTGACCAACGAAGGCTGATCTTTCAATGCGAAACTTTTGGCCACATGCCCCAAATGAAGTTTCTTTACCGTAAAGATCTGTTTCAGAGCACCACGATGGGCAGTATATGCACGAACCCATGATGAAAATGCCTCCTTGGCTAATTTATTCAACTTCGGCTGATAACAAAACATGGAAAAGTCATATTAGCATCAGATCAATCACTCTTCTATTGAAATTTCATGGTGAATAGTGCATGCAAATGAAAATGAGATCTTCGTCCATCAAAGTATATGAAAAATATGAAACAAGTCAATCGTTACAGTAGGCTTCTCCCAGAACAGAAACTTATATCCCAACTGAAGCTAACCAAGAATGATAGCATTTTAACAACATTCTAGTACACAATTTTTTAAACAAGATAAAAAATCTTCAGTCATAATTTGAAAAAGGGGACTTGATTAGTGAATGTCCCAAAGCAGACAACAAGCTTCTCGGATTATTTTGTGATACAATAACAAGCAACTACTAATGGGACTATATAATAGAAGATCCAACTAATCAAATTCCAGACAATGAAGTTGGATCACTGCCAGGCATCACGGGGTTTGATTTGCACAGGTTGTATAGAACAATAAATTTCATACATGTAAAAATCTACCGAATGACCTATATTCTCAAAGATACACATATCAAATGCCTGAGTAGCAGCATACCTCCACTGAAACGAAGGACTCTAATGCTCTCTGCAAAGCAATCAACAATGGGTGCATCTCTATTGAAACAAACTTGCTGGGTGGCTGCTTCATACTATGCCAGGGAAAGCTACTCAGTAACTTTAGGAGGGGGTACTCTGTTAGCATCACGCTGTGTTTTTCAAGGTCTTTCAAATAATCTATTTCAGTTGATTGTAGGAAAAGTAAAGAATCCCCCTTCTCGCCTAACCTGGCAGTTCTCCCAACCCTGTAATCAGGCATAAGATCGGTAAGCAAAGCATTGAAACATTAATGCAATATACTAAATAAAAATAGAATCGATTTCAGACTTTTTAGTTCTGAATGATTAAGGGACTAATAACACAATGTAAGATTTGGCCAAATAACTCAATTTCCACTTTCTAGATATATTAAGAGTAGATACGTCCGACAAATCAAAAAACTAGCATACAAGGAAATCAAATTACTTTTACTTGTTATGAATATTCTGGGATTATGCAACTTTTTTCTTTTTTGTTTTTGGGATGTTACTATGAGACAGTTCATCAATGAATCATGTTCATGCCAAAGGCTGACACAGAATTTTTAAGATGCTAAAATGGGAAATCTTAAACAAAAAAATGATTACGTGATAACAGTATAGCAGCCAAAGCAATTTTTTTGGATGAACTATCACTTAATCAGGCCTAGGTATACAATCACTTAGTAGAGTATCGGTGCAGTTATTATAAGCATAATATAATATTAAGTTCAAGTTAATGTCAGAAGCATATAAGCATAAATCTTAAACCGTGATTACATAGAAGAAAGAAAACGGTTACCTGTGAACATACTCAGTTGCCTCGCCTGGAGAATCATACTGGATAATGCATCTCACTTTTGGGAAATCCAGACCTCTAGCACAAACATCTGTAGAGAACAGAAGAGCAGACTTATCTGTTTTGAACGCCTGGAATGTGGTTTTACGATCCTCATGATTCATGTTGCCATGCAGCCGCATCATTTTGCAACTCAAAAATTTCTGACTAACTTCTGTATTTGTTTGTTTCATAGCAGTCCATTGAAATTCGCTAAGCAGGAAATAATGAAAATCTACAGCATCACAAGTTGAAAAAAACACCACAACCTGTAAACAGAAAGGACAATTGAAGATATGGCTACAGATGAAATAAATAAAATAAAGTTCATGTAGTAGAATTTAAGAACATAAAGGGAGAAGGGAAGATAACATTCTACATCCTTACATCAGAATGGATTAAACATACATTAACCAATTGCCACAGCAAGGAGGGACTTTACTACTCTGCAGGGAAGTACAGTAAATTGTATGTAATTTAGTACCCACACTTAATTTAGCTTTCTCTACCAGAAACACAAACTATGTCTTCCAGTAGTTCTTATAAAGGCCATGAATGGGAAAATGGTATATGGTAAATGGAAAGATAATAGTAGTACTTGGAACAACTCTAACCCCCAAGTCATTGAGGGGTATGACCAATTCACCCAAAATGAGATATGAAAACACTATCCATGAAATCATTCATTGTTACCAAGCAACATTTTTATGCCTTTCTGATTCCCTCATCTCCAAATCCAATAAGAAACAGAGAATAAGGAATGGCATGGAGGATCTTAACTCTGGAGCATAGACTCACCTTTTGTGAAGCTCCTGTCTCAAAGAGATGCTTTAGTATGCATAGGAGCACCACAAGCCGAGAACCACATGGCACTGTCAAGAGATAGACTATGAGAATCTAAGGATGATAGATAGTAAGGTTGTTGACAACAATCCAATAAATTCATCTATACCTTTAACGTACTTCTGAACTAACTGAGCCGGAAGCTTGAATTCCTCATTTGAAGTAACTAAAGGTTTTCTGGATTCTTTTACTATATCGACCCCATTAGATGGAAGAGATATACTATGTGTTCTACTTCCTAGCATCTTGTCATCAAGACCAATCATCACTGGATTCTCTAAACTAACATTTGCAAGATGATTTACTTTTTCATTCAATGTAGCCGATAAAAGCAAATTCTGCTTCTGAACTTTAGGATTCACAGCTGGAATATCGTTGTTGCTAGATTTAAGGTTTCCTGTGCCCAAACAATTAAGTATCTCTTCAATGTCTTTGCCATACCCTAGTTCCAGAATCCTGCCAGGTAAAATCACATTAGATATTTAAGAAGTATGTAAAGCAAGTGTGGTACAAGATGAGTCTGCAATACCTGTCGGCTTCATCAAATATTATCCAGCGAAGGTTTTTATGCACAAAAGATTCAGTATTCTTCAAATGGTCCAAAAGACGTCCAGCAGTTGCAACAAGGATAGATACACCTGGAAACGACTCAATCAACAAACCTAGTAACAAATAATTGCATAATCTTGACATGTTCAACTACCCACTTAACCACTTTGTGGGTCAGGACATGACGCACTCCAGATAAAAAAAATGATACACTATTTAAACACAGAAATAAAGCCCAGTGTAAGTAGAATCTTTAGCGCAACTTTGTACTTCAAAAAATATAGAGTTGAGCACTAGACAAAGCACAAATTGATGTGGACATTAACTCATTTATTTATCTGGAATCAAAGACATGGATACTTTGTTGATAACAAAGATTTCAACCAAATACCAATCAGATCGAAATCGTGAGCACCAAGTTTTCATCAATATAAAAAATTAGTTCTAAACATAGTAATGTTTGAAGTTCATACCTTTCCTTAACCTAGCTTTCTCCTTCGACCGGTTTTCCCCACCCATGATATAGCCGGGAACAATCCAATGAAAACGGTGGAGCAATTTCTGCAAAATCTCATGCACCTGCATGCATAATTCACGCGTTGGTACAAGGACCAACGCTGGTATCGACGATGCTATTCATCAGAACAACTTTTAAAAAGACTAGAGAGCTATGAATGCCATGAAAGGTATGCATCCATGCAAGATCAAAAAAATACAAACCCTATAAGAATGAATCACTGAAGAAGTAAAGCAAAAAGATTAAAGACTTGATGCTTTTAGCCCAAGCCCCTAGAAGTAAGAACTTAAAACTTACCCACCATTTTCCATAGGCAGGCCCAAGCCTCAGAACTTAACTAAGTTGAAGTCTTGACGATGCATACACTTATTGTTTTATTCCAAGTTCCAGTAAGTTAAAAACCTTTAGAAACCTAAATTTCATTTTGTACTCCTATTCCATACAAATGCCTAAAAAAGCATAAAGAGCCTACTTCTTTTAATTTAAACTTAGATTTTCTAAAAATTAAACCAGAAAAAGAAATCATACCAAAAGTGCCATCTGCACGCTGAATTCTTTCATCATAATTCTGCAGCATATGAATGATCGGAGCCAGATAGGCCACTGTTTTTCCAGTGCCGGTAGCAGCATTCACAAGCCTAAATTTCCAAATAACAAATAAAAACAAACAATCACAAAATCTTCCAAAATCACACCAACCTTATCCAAATTTGGACAAATATAGTAATAACATACGCGTGTCGGCCGGATAGTACGACGGGAATCGCTTGCGCTTGAACCAGTGTCGGGGCCTCGAACCCCAGCCTCTCTGATAATCATTCATAACACACATACACAAGTTTAAGCAAAATGTTAAGGCAAAAAATGCAGAAACTTGAATATTACCTTTGAGCTGGTCGCATAACGTGGGGTGGAGACCGAGACTGGAGAATGAACATGAAGCAAATACCTCTGACAAATTCTTACTTTCTGATTTTATTTTTCCACCATTAATCTTGCCACTAGATTTTTTCATTGTTGCTGTTGTGGGACTCTCTAACTGAGCTTCTTGGTTAACGGCAGGTGCCATAGGTTTTATAGGTTGAGAACCTCTTTGAGACATTATTTAATGCAAATCTGGAAAAATAACAAAACAAATCAAAATCACAAACTTGACTTTCCCTAATACAACGAGCACAAAACCAATACATAGAATACTTTGCTAAAAGCTAAAAGAATAAAATCTGAAAGGGATGAATTGAACACTCAAAGGCTACACTAATAAAGAGCAGATCCATATAAAAAGTATGTTGCCCTTTTACACAACTCCAGCTGACAAAATATTCCTCCATGTCTATAAAAACACAGCATTAAAATTTCAAGAAAATATGATTAATAAAAAAAATAAAAAATGACGCACCCCCTTAGCACTCACAGTTGAAAGCCAGAATCTTGAATTCAATGAATTCCAATAAATGAAGGAAAAGGCTGAAACTTGAAACCCGTAAGGGCTATTACTTAATCACTCGAGAAATAATCGATAAAAACCCAGAATTAGCCGATATCATAATAGAAGAAACAGTTTTTTTTTTCTCCTTCCCTAAATTATCTGTTCTCTTCCGAATATTGGGTATGAATTATTCATGAGCAGATTACAGATTATCAAAGCGCCGCATGTTATCAAATGGGTTTCTTTACTATGCGCAGATAGCAATTTCACATCACTCTAATTCCATCATATTGGAATTACGGGACTAACCTTAGCAGTTAGCAGCACTGCGCCGGCGGTGGCGAATTGAGTAGCAGCGATTGCTTACAATGGAGACTCAGCGGCGGCGGCGGTTGAGATTTTGGTTGGGGAAAGAAGCTTTCTTTGCAGTTCTCGTTCATCCCCTGACTCCCGTCATTCTTATTTTGTGAAATTGGTTTTGTTTTATTATTGAAATATGGTGAAATACCCGATAGGAGGAGGCTCCTAAACCCTAAACCCCAATAATCATTTTTATCTTCACTCAGATACTTTTAGGCCAAGCAGTTGGAACTTGGAAGTGACACTTATAATAAATAAAAATCATGAAGATTGTTGTAAATATCTTATAGATATACATCATATGAGTGTTGACCAAGTAATTAACCCTAAAACCCTAGCTCTGTACCATTATAAATAGAGGCCTTTGGTCCTCATATTGTACACACTTTCAATACTTTCAACATACTTTCAATACATCTGAATATACAGAATTCTTATTCTCTCTACTTTATTCTCTCTTCTTTCTAGTTTATAACACGTTATCAGCACCAGTTTCTAGCCCTGAGTCTCTAACCAATTGATGAATTAGATTGAAGGTAGGCCCTAGGAAAGAATCGTGTCTTTCCAATGAGGTACATAATTTTTTTTTAGTGTAGTATCTCAATTCTAATAATTTTCGTAATCATCAAAACCGAGAATAGAGAAAGATTGAAGTATTATTCATATTAAGAATTTGGATTGCTGTCTATGAAAAAAAAATACTTTTATATTTGACCTGATTGCGAAATATTAGTGGATTTGTTTTGTTACTTCTTGTCATGGAAATTTCGATAATTGGTATAACAATAAATTTTTTTTTAATTGTCGATAATAGAAAAACTTGGGAAGTTTTGAAAATAAAATAATTGATTCATATCAATCAATTTACAAAATCTATATGATTATCGATTTTTGTGAAAACTTTTATTGTATTTGTACTTTGATTTCGAAGCTATATGTTATACTGCAAAATATATAGTGATATATTATATCTATATTTCTTATGATACAATAATCGTTGTTTCCGAAGAAACACAAAATTTATGAATAATCTTAAAGATTATCTATTGATGCTATTGAAGTAGCACAAGTAATATTCCTAAAGAATATTACATGCTTTTAAAAAGCAATTAAACATTTGGATAATATATGATTATCCTTAATTTTTGTGCATATATATTGCACAAATGACACATGGCTCCGGAAGAGCTTGTATTATTTTGATACTAAATTAACAATAGAATATGTTAGTAAGTCAAAAGAAAACTTACTAAGTTTTAATTATATCCGCTACAACGGATACTATATTGAGACAGTAGCAGAAGATAATAATGAATATCTCTGCAAATATTATGCGCGACAACATTAGATCGTATTAGGCCAACAACCTAATATCAAAATTACTCGTATTGTCCCAGTGGGGATGGCCTAGTGGTGGAGTGGTTTCCTGTTGACCAATAGGTCTGAGGTTCGAGTACTCTCGGCCACAAAAAAACCCTAGGTGGGGTGTGTGAGTTTAATATTTGTAATGATATTAAAAAAAAAAAATTACTCGTATTACATGGAGAATTTGATGTTTCTCATTTACGAACTTTTGGTTGCGCGATTCAAGTCTCAATTGTACCCCAATAACGTACAACAAATGGGTTCCAACAAAAGGTTAGAATATATGTTGGATTAAATATTCACGCAATGAACTTGAAGTTCTATTACTGCCAAACGAGTGATCAAATCTCATATACATATTGTATATGCACCAAAAAGATCTTGAAGTTCTCGTGAACTAAATAAATTAGATGATGCTCTTTAACGCCATAAGCGTGAGAGATCTATTGGTGTTAAATATAAAGATCCGCGGAATATAAAATTGAATAGAGAAATTATATCACTTCATCAATCTCTTAAAGAGGATCGTCATAAGGACGGAAATCCCAGTGCATATGCACGTGCACCAAATATTAAAAGATTGGGATTACGGAATAACTAGTAAAGAAAATATCATTGAGAAATTATGAAAATCTGGTTGATTGAAATTGCCATGAATTCTGTGAATTCAGGAGAAACGAGCAATAGAAAAATATTATAATTGTCGATAATACTTTTGCCTCGATAAAATTGCTTATATCATTTAGTAATGATAGTCTGGATCCAGAATCAAAGAGAATAGAAGTGTCATAAGCACTGAGTAAATTTGAAAGAAGCAATTGAGGCAGAACTTAACTCGCTAAATAAATAATCTTTTGCTCTGTAGTACACTTGTCAAATAATGTTGACACAAATGAGTATTTGTACTAAGAGAAAAGAAATTGATGAGATGATAAGAAATAAAGCGATATTAATAGCTCAAAAATTTAGGCAGGATCCTAAATTGATTTTGCTTAGATATATTCTCCTAATATGGCATCACGTTCCGTTGTTTAATATCTATAGCAGTAATGATATCATGAATCCACATATTGATTGGGTCATCCTAAATTGATTTTGATTCTCCGAATATGGCATCACGTTCCGTTATTTAATATCTATCGTAGTAATGGATATCATTGATCCGCATATTGATTGGGTCATTGCGCATGAATATATATGAAAGTTCTTGATGGACTCAAAATTAGAAAGAGAAATATAAATTCACAACAAGTGTGAATTAATCCTACTGAAATAAGGATATGTGAATAATGATACATGTATTTGTGTACATATCCAAAAGTCTTTGAATGATTTATATTGATGAAAAAGCCAACTCATACATAAAGAGTTTGGAATGGAAGACTTGTTAAATCTAAGTATTGGCTCGATATGAAGATCGAACATCTCCTAAAGAAGCATATTATTTTTACATCAATCGACCTATTTGAAAGGTTGTAGAGAGATTGATTTTTATTATAAATCACATCTAGTGAGACCCCAATGATTCTCTCTTCACTTGACTTGAAGTGAATATAGAAGATAACTATTATATTATGGGATCAGAAGTTTCCTACTTTGAGTGGTGAAAGCACTATTCTATCAGATCTGATATAACTTTTAAAGTAACTTGCTAGCAAGATTTAATGCTCTCACAAAGAGACATTGAAATGATATTGAGAATATCATTCGTTATCTACTTATCTTAATGGTTAAAACGACCTTAGTCTATTTTATGAAAGATATTGAGATTCACATTGATGGCTACTGGATGTTGGTTATTTATCTCATCCTCATAATTCAATATCTCAAATTGGTGTAAGGATATGAGATATATTCTCCATTATTCTCTATGAGAATAATTCAACTTGTGTTGCACAAATGAGTTCTATAAGAACTATGGCCACAAAAGTTTGTTTAGTGATAAACTTGTAGATTTATTCACTAAATCTCCTCCTAAGAAAGATACGTTTATAGTAGTGAAATATGTTAATTTTGAAGATTATTATCTTCAGGGTGAGTGAGAAACTACTACATATTTATGAAGATTTGGCTATGAAGGTTAATTTTGAGTAATCATAAAGATTATACTCTAAAGGCCAAATGGTTGTACTCGTATTTTTTCCCTTACTAAGTTTTTCTCCCGATGGGTTTTCTTAGTCAAGGTTTTTAGCGAGGCAACTAATGCAACACATGAGTAAGTGTATGTTATGTAATTTTTTCCTCTATCGAGTTTTTTTTTCCCACAGGGTTTTTTCTGAAGAGGTTTTTAACAAGGCATGCACATCACAATAATATTGTCAAATGTGAAATGTTATACTTGTATCATTGTTTCAACGGAGACTCGCACAAGTGACAATTTGGCGTGCTTATTCACAAAGGTATTGCCGACGTCAACATTACGAAAGTTGGTACACAAGTCAGCATGCAACGACTCAAAGACTACAATGATCAAGTTCAAGCAAAGCAGTTGTACTCTTTTTCCTTCGATCAGATTTTGTCCAATTGGGTTTTCCTGGCAAGGTTTTAATGAGGCAACATTTATTTTAGGGAATGGTCACTCAAGGGGGAGTGTTGTAAATATCTTATAGATATACATCATATGAGTGTTGACCAAGTAATTAACCCTAAAACCCTAGCTCTGTACCATTATAAATAGAGGCCTTTGGTCCTCATATTGTACACACTTTCAATACTTTCAACATACTTTCAATACATCTGAATATACAGAATTCTTATTCTCTCTACTTTATTCTCTCTTCTTTCTAGTTTATAACAAAGATAAGAATATTTAATATATTTATATTTATTTAATTAATTTTTGTTTTGAACGTTAAGTTAGGATTTTATTATATATATTGAATCTTTTTTTATATTTAGAGAGTTGAATTTGATATTAAAAAGGATAATTTTCACTTAAATTGCTAAACTATTAAATTTTTCATATTTGTATTCCAAACTATTAAAAAATCAATTAAATAGCTAAATTATTCAACTTTCACAACTGTATTCCAAACTATTAAAAATATCAATTAAATAGTCAAACCATTGAAATTTTCACAATAATATTCTAGGTCAAACTTCCAGCGACGGAAATTAAGGTATCACACCGAAAACGTATTTGAAATTTTAAAATAAAATAAAAGTCCACATCAAAATACAATAAGGCAAATCTAAATAAAAATAAATAAATAATTTTAAAAAATGATTCTCCTCTCTCTCTCTCTGTGCAATTCACGCTCCATCTCCTTCTTCGCCCTCGACCACCGCCGCTCTGGTCATCTCCGTCGACTTCTGCCTACCGCCTCGCCCCGGAACACCCTCTTCCGGTGGTGTACGGCGAAAATGGTATTTAGCCCTCGTGTTAAGAAATTGAGCTTCATTGGTGTGGGAGAAGATCCATTCGAGGGCGGCCCAAGAATCGCCGTACGCCGCTGGGAGGAGGTATTCCAGGCGAGGCCGGAGTCAACGGAGATGACCAGCGCTACGGTGGTCGAAGGCGGAGAATGGGATGGAGTGTGAATTGCAGAGAGAGAGAATCACTCTTTTAAATTTTTATTTATTTTTATTTTGTTTTAAAATTTCATATAAGTTTCCGACGTGACACCTTAGATTTCCGTCGTCGAAAGTTTGACTTAGAACATTATTGTGAAAATTTCAATAGTTTGGCTATTAAATTGATATTTTTAATTGTTTGGACTTTGGAATATAATTGTGAAAAATTGAATAGTTTAATTATTTAATTGATATATTTAATAGTTTGGAATATTATTGTGAAAAGTTAAATACAGTAGTTTGGTTATTCAAGTGAAAATTACATGTCAATAAATTATTGAATATTTGAATGTTTTCAAATTTATGGGATTTTTACTCTATAACATTGAGCTTGGGCCGATTTTGGGCCCACGCATATGACAACTGAAAAGCTCATATAAGCAGTCTATAAAAAGATTATATCAAAACTTCTGGGTCTTAAATTTGCAGCCCATGTAAATGCTCTTTTATATGGCTGTTTAATTAAGTAATTTTTAATTTTTCTTAGTGTAAGAGATATTATAAATACGTCCTCTATTTTTTATTAAATAATATTTTGATACTTTATCTAGAGAGGTGATGTGTTACACACTTTTCGTGAGCACCTTTCGCGAGGACTACTCTCGTTTTGTCCACATTATTATTGTTCTATTTAATTTTTTTATACTGTATTTTATTATAATACCTTAAAAATTATTACTAAAATTGTTAAATTTATAAATTATATAAAATCAAAGCTCGATTTGTTCTATTTATTCATTTTCTCGAAGTTAAAGGGGAAAATAACTAATCGAGCTTTGATTTTTATTAGTAAATTTAACAATTTGAATAACAATTATAATGAATTAGAATAAAATACAATGTACAAAATTAAATAGAATAATACTAATGTGCACTAAACGAGGGTGATGCTCATAAAAAGGTGCTCATTACTCCCTCTGTTTTCATCTTACGCAACACTATCTCTCTACTTGAGATCTTCTATCCCACTTTTGGTGTCTCATCTCATGTCTCACTATCACGTTTTAAGGTATTATTTGATTTGTTTTTTTTATTCAATCTCTTATGTTTGATGATTATTAATCAAATTAGAATTTATAATTATTATTTTGTATTTAATTTGCAGCTGTATCAGGGTATGAAATTCGTATTAAACATGCCCATATAATTATGTGATTAATTAATTTCTAACAATTTTTTCTTGAGATCCAACCATATACTTTCCTAGTGATCAAAACATGATGCATGTTCATTCCGTACAAAAACCACACACATATATGATTATAATATTATAGCAAGCAGAAATAAAGTTTATGCTTTAATTCGCCTCCACAAGTAATTAAGATTACAAATTAAGTACATAAGAGATAGAGGTGAGATTGATATAATTAAGTAGTAGATAAATGGTACAAGCTAGAATGAAACTTAGCAAACCACGAGACTATATAATTTATATATAAGTATTATATCATATATATATGTATATATATATATCTCACTCAATAATTAAGATGATTAAAATTTATTAAACCTAAAACTTGTGGAAGTGTTGAAGGTGGTTTTGAGGAATTGTGATTTGTCGGGAAAAAGAAGGCGCTTGTAATGGTCTCCGTCGTGACTAACGCTATGACGCCTCTTACTCATAGGTTCCGCAGCTCTCCGGTTAGAGCTCTTCGAAAATCGCCACTCCTGTACGTAATCGTGAGTTATTGATATACGTCACGTGTATTTCATTCGTTATGCTAAAATTAACATTGTTAACTTAAATACGCATAGAGTATATAGATAAATGTTGAACTAGCGATGCATGCAACAAAACTTTTAATAGAACAAAATTGAACTATATAATAGCTAAGATAGGAAGGAATTTGTGTTTCGCGTGTTTAATTAGTAGTTATTCCTTATATATACATATAAATTACATGATTTACTATTAATTAAATTGTAAATTATATGGTAATTATTATTTCATTTATTCGAAGATAAATCACAGTGCATCACTACCCCACAAAAGATTGGTTTATTCAGGAAAGGCTTCTGAAAACGGTTAATAACTGTTGTCTATGAGCGCCTTTTTGAACGACCTACCACAACACCATCTACGACCACGGTCAATTTAAGCCTACAACAACGATTCTAAACCCTTGTCTATGAGCATTTTTGTAGTAGTGTTGACTTAATATATTTTTTAGACATAGTATATTGTAAGAAGACACTTGTAAAATAGAAGAAATTATTAAAATATGGTTAAGCCACCTCGAGTGATAGTTATGATTTCTAGCTATAGAAAATATTGTAAAAGAAAAATAAATTTATTCATAATCATAATCTAGCCATAAATAGAAAAAGGTAAAGTTTGAGCTTTTCCTTTTCATTTTAATTTGCGGAATGTAAATCATTTGTTTGTGGTCTGATATCCCTACTTTAAGAATTCGTAAAGCTAAATGTGTCTCTTAACTTGAGTGTCTTTCCTTTTTTTTCAGTAAGGAATTGAAAAAAAAAATTTATACAGTACGGTAAAACAGCTCTTTAATTAGTTACCTTAAAAATTGTGGTCAATTTAATTTATTTATAAAATCAGAAACATATGAAATAAATCTTAACGATTAAAAATTAAACACTAAAAATTATATTTAGAATATGGAATACTTAAATGAATTAAAAATTTACCAAAAATATTAATTTTAAAGTAAGACCTAAAAGTTATCCTTACATTAATTTGTAAGATCAAAATATATATTATTCATTGCATATTAAACAAATCCAATTGATACATAGTGGACTACACAACTAAAAAGTTGAGTTATTGGACCCATTTATTTTACCACCGTTCTAAAGTTACAAAATAAAATTTGCATTTTCACAATATCTTAATTGAATGTATATGCTTTACGTTATTACTTTATGCATGTGATCATACATATATACACACTGAAAGTGTAAAGTAAAATAATCATACAAGTAATAATACTTGTTCCTTAATTAGTTGGTCATGCGTATTATAAAACGTTGATCTTTATAAATGTTCAACTTTTCATAGCATAACGATTTTCTTTATATTCCATTTATAGTAGTAGTAGTAGTAAATAGCAAGTAAAAAAAGTGTAGTAGTAGTAGTAGTAATGAATTATACGAAACTAAATACCAATTGCCGGTTAAAAATGCAGTTGGGATCATTTATTCCAGTTTTGGTATCTCGTCTCATGTCTCACTATCATTTTTAGGTATTTTTCTAATTTTTTCTTCAATCTTAATCTTTTGTGTTTTTATTTATATATTAAGATTATAAATTAGGATTCCTCAATTCAATTAAAGTTTATAATTATTTTTATATTTAATTTCGCATTTTTTGAGTTAATAATTGATTATTAAGGTTGATTATTTTAAAAATAGGTTATATAATTTCTTAAAAATTTAATTTTTAATTTAGCAATAAATGTTAATTATGATTCATCATATAATACTCAAATTTTAGTTTTATGATAAATATTATTAAAATAATGAATTTATTAATAGGACACGGATGATGGGACATAATTGTGAGACGGGGGATACCATCCGTAAAAAACGACATGCATATATTTTAATTGGTATAACATGCATACTATTTTTTCATTCTTTTATTTTGCAAAAACAAAATAGCCATTCTACCCTACCCGTCTTAACTAAATTCAACGAATTCAACATTGATTTCCTAATTGCAAATAACCTAAATAAATCAACATTACTTCAAGAAAATAAAAGTCACTAGTCTCACTACTATTTCCAACTCAAATAAATAATCACGAATAATAAACTGGATCAATTTTGTTCACAAACGATCTTTATAAATTTGTCACAAGTAAATAAGAAAGAAAACGAATTAAGGAGGAGAAACTCACATTTATGAGAGAGGAATTAGGGAAGGGGCACTCCACCGGTTTGTCCCCCGGCGGCGGCGCAATCGGGTGCTGAACCGGCCAGAATTCGGCGGCGCTTTCTTCTCCGACCACCCCAACAGCTGCCTCATCGCCGCCGTCAGTGATCATTTCCGTGCTCTCACTACTTATGCTTTTTCTTCCAATCTATTCAAACATTTACGTACCAAAAATAAGTAAATTAAATAAACTAACACACTATCATAATTTGCAGTGTTAATTTAGTATGATATATACAAAATTATAGTAAATCTTACAGCATCTTTTTTCGGTGGGAAGCCCATTTGGAAGAACGACATGAAACTGAAGGAAAATGAGGTGATGAGTTTGCAGGTAGGGATATTGAGAGAGAGAGAGAAGTAAGAAGGAAATGTATCGTTTTTATTGTTGTGAGAAAGAAAAGATTTGGCATGATTGGATCTTCTCAACAGTGAAAGGTTAAGAAGAGAAATTCTGGTTTTAACCTTTTTTTGATTCTTTAGTGATCTTTAATGGGCCCCTCAATTTGCATGAGACCCAACTTTTTTGCGCTTTAATTTAGTTTACTTTCAGAAGGGCACCGTTTTGTTTGAAAATGCACACCATTCCCTCGCACACTTTCCATGTCGATCACTTTCTTGGTTTTGCAGAAGTAGAAGCTGCAGCTGCAGCTGCAGAGAGAGAGAGAGAGAGGGAATATAGCATCCAAGAAAGGGACCAAGAGTCGTGAGTGATAACAGCGGTTTGTCTGACATTTTTTGCTTTGATATGATTTTGGAGTCATTTCCTTTCCTATTGATATTTAATTTAAACAATTAATTAAACTATCAAAACTAGTTGCAAAAATGCGGATGTGATCCTCTGTCCCTCAATTTGTGTTTATTTTTCGTATATATTCCACTATTATTTTCATTATTTTAAAAATATCTATTCAAAAATTAAATTTTAGTAATATAAAATGAACCTTAATTAATTAAATTTATTATAAAAAAATTTAAATTTTAAAAAATTATACTCCCTCCTTCCAAAATAAGTGTGAGCTTCATTTTCTTTTTCGTCCGTCCACAATAAGTGTGGCTTTTCCTAAAATGAAAATTATTTCACTCACAATAAACATGAGTCACACTCTCCACTCACAATACATCTATCTAACATACTCTTCTACTCTTAAAATCCGTGTCACTCCCTCTGGACCACACTTATCGTAGACGGAGGAAGTATACTCTAATTTTGGAATAATTTAACCCTAATAATCAATTAAATTAAAATTCAAAAAAGTGCAAAAGAAATATAAAATATATATATATATGAACCCTATTCGGATGGATAGACCCAAAGTAATAATTGTAAAATTATACTAAAACATTATAGATCAAAATTGAAGAAAAAAAAATAACAAAAAACCTAGATAAATATAAATTGTGGGACATAGTGGGACACCAAACTTGGAGACAAAGGATCCCAAGTGGCAAAAGTGAGTTTAATCCCTAATTTATGCCATATTATTGTAGTGCCACGTAAACATAGTTGAATATATACTTTATTTGTATTTGTATTAATATAAGCTCATCATCTTTTATTTATAGTGTTTTATGTAGGGGATACTTCCATATAATAAGATGACCTTTACACGTTTTTTGGTTTTCAAATAACTTTGAAATTTACCTAAATTAAAAAAAAAAAAGACAAAAGACTGAAATCGTTAGATCAAAAGCAGAAAATAACTTTTGCAATTATAGCATCAATATTCCTAGTTTGGGGAAAACTAAAATTGTTGAGGCTGCCGGAAAAATACACGTGGAGGCAGTCCGGACACTTATAACATCAGTTCAAGTTGCATATATTTAAAGAATATTAACTTATATAATAATTGTTACATGTTTCTTTTGTTTTTTAACATGACTTTTAAATTATTATACACAAAATTACACATTCTTAACAACCGTTTGTTATTACAACACCAATTTGAAATAGTGGCGAAAGCAAAACTAACGTGTCCGAGGTTCCATGTAGACATGCAGGAGGGGAGGACTCCATGTAGACTGTGCTCGAACTTAAATCCGTCATGGGTAAAGAGAAACGCGCAAATTTCTAAAGTTTGAATCTATATTATAAATGTCGAACGAGGAAATTTGAATATCAGTATTGTAATTGGAAAAAGGTTTAAAGGTTATTTTTGGTCCAACAATTTAGAAGTCATGTTTAAAACAAATTTTTTTCAAAAGGTCATGATATTATATAAATTAAACTTGTTGTTCGTTTATAAATGTGGAAGTCCACGTATACAATAAGCATGAATGTACATCACTTCATGCCAAGTCAGATTCAATTGATCGAAAATTTGAATCTATATTTTAATTACAAAATTTGTTAATATCGTAATACTTTTAAAGTCTTGTTACAAATAAAAAAAAAATATTTGATCCTCCTCTTATACGTATATATAATACCATAACGCATCTTTATATATACGACAATGGTTCTTTCATCATATTTTTATATATTTATACTCTCTCCGTCCCATTATTAATGTCCTGTTTTCTTTTTTTGTTTGTCCCATTATTAATATCTTGTTTCAAAAAAAGAAATAATTGATTCTTCAAAAATAGTGCAACCTACCAATTTTCTATCTTTTTACTCTTCTCCTTAAAAACCGTGCTAAAAAAAACAAGACAACAATTATCGGATCGAGGGAGTAATAATTAATGCTTCTTTTGATGGCAATGGTACATAGATCATATAAAGATCAATGATCCAGATTGATTTCTAGTTTATAATAGAAAAAAGTTATATTTAATCTCGCATATATTGATATATATTATAAAAGATGTCCATTATAAATTAATAATACAACTGTGTAGGACATAAAACCAATTAATAATACTAGTACATCACTAATAAGTTGTTTTACATATTTGGGAAACCAATATGTCTAGAAAGCAGAGATGAAGGATGGCGATGTAGTACTCCAATTGTGCAATATGATGCCAAAAATATCATAGAAATTGATATCAATTTGATGATGAGTAATGTGCAAAGTCATGAAACCTTGCCCATCATAAAAAAAATTCATCTCCTTTGGATTTGGCCAGTTGTATACACCCCTCCAAGCCTTTGATCCACCACCACTTGTTAGAAATTGAAGAGGACTGCAAAAAGTAGTTTTATTTTTATTTTTATTTTATATATTAGTAATTTATTTGTCAATATTAATTGATTATTTCAATAGGGGGTTTAAGAGAATTAATCCATATTACCTGTCAGAATTAGATATGTGTTGTAGACAGTGATCATGCCCATTTATGTAAAGATCAACCCCATTAGCCTGCAATTTCGATGCATGGAATTAATTAGTATTTTTTTTTTCCTGAAAAACAATATATATACATTAGACAAATCAACTAGTATAAATTAGTACATAATTCGCACTTTGATGGAACTTGAACCAAAGGTCTATTGTTAAGCTTTCATTAGTTAACATGAAATCGTGAATAGTGATATCATCATAATATCATCAATATATTGACAAGCAAAACAACTGTTCTGCCCATGCACGGCTGGCACGATTTAATGTGTATGGTCACTATTAATTAAACACATGCAAATATAAGTTGAGTAAATTGCATGATACACCCCCATATTTTCTAAAACCTGCACAAAACACCCCTATGTTCTTTAAATTGCATAAAATACCTATATGTTTTCATAAACTCTGCACCAAAAATCCAATCTGTGAGAAGTAACGGAGCGTGGCTTTAACTATTCTCTATGCAACTAGTTCATATTTTTATGCTTTTAAGATGTGCAAATAGTCCAAAATACCCCCAAACATTCTATTAAATAACATACTCCTCTTCCTTGCTCTTTTACACATTTAAACAAATAGTTTGATTTATCTTTTAGCATTATGCTAGGCTATAAATCGAAAATTCTAAAAAAAATAAACATTAATATTAAACCTGTAGTTAAAAGACTTTATTCATATGATCAATTCTTTCTCATATACAAAATTTAATAAAATTCAAAGCATCCCCTATGTTTTCTAAAACCTGCATAAAACACCCATATATTTTTATGTATTCATTTTAAAAATTTATTAAAACATAGGGGTATAAAAAAATATAGGGGTGTTTTATGTATTCATTTAAAAAAAAAAATTAAATGTATAGGTAAGGATAATTAATTATTTTCTTTTGGGTTAATTGTCAATTAATGCACGAACTCTGACTCAATTTGTAACTAATCCGACCTTTGAAACCAAATGATACCACCTTTTGATTTGTAGCAAAATTGACTCTCCTACATATTTTATTTTTTATTTTTCTGTGCCATATAAATACTCGGAACCTATTAACAAATTCGATATTATTTTGCGATTCCCACGTAATTTTTCAGGTCATCATAAAATTTTCGAAATGTTGAATCTGTCATAATGAAAATGTTTCAAGGATTAAATTAAAATTATAAATTAGATCAAAGTACATGCATTAATTCACGATAATCTCTTTTTTCTTTTTCTTTTTCTTTTTCTTTTTCTTTTTTATCAATTAATGTTTTGATTAAAAGGTGATTTACTCTCTCTCTCTCTCACACACACACATTCCAAAAGATAAGAATAATACATATATACCTCAAGAATTGGAAGAACCTTATCCACAAGCTCCTTTGTGTTACCATGATCACTAGCGCTTTTAATTGTGTGGTGGCCTACCACTATTTTCCACTGCGCTTTCGATTCTACTAGCCCCATCTCCAAATCCTATTTAAAACAATTACATAAATTTATTATATTGTAAATGTTGATTAATTATGTGGTCGTATCATGTTCCGTCACACGTAAATCAATGCATGAAAATCTCTTATGATATAAAAATGTTGCTCAAAAAGAGTCAAAACGTCCCAACGTTAAAAGAATTGCGTGAAACCCCTTGTAATTTACAACGAATCTGCACTGCTTCTTTTTTATTTTTTCCCCTAATTTCTCGGTTCGGATCTTCTATTCATATATTATTATTAATTATTAATTCGTGTTCTACTGTTAAAGTCATTATTTATTATGAAAAAAATAGTACTTCCTCCGTTCACGATATAAAGTCTTACTTACACATTTTTATTTATAAAAAAAAAATTACTCTACTTTATATACAATGATACTCTCCATACTTTCATATATTTACCTATTTGTCATTGATGGACCCACCTAGCAAAGTAAAGAGTGTTACTAACACTACCTTCAATTTGTACTTTTATTACACTCACAATAACTCCACCAACTTTCTTAATCTCCGTGCCCAACTCACAATGGGGATTTATTTCATGGACGGAGGGAGTATAATATAATGAAAACTAATTGATATTTATAACTAAATATTGGAGTTTAAAAAAGAGTTATTTGTCGGAAAATACACGACCTTTGTTCTCATTCTGGTTTTAAACATGACCTTTTAATTTTATCCAAAAATACAAGACTTTTCAATTTTTCGCGATTTTCACATGAATCTAAATTTCCCCAAATTAAATATGGCATGGCAAAATTAAAGTTGAAATGACAATAAACCAATATCGTTTTGATCAAACGACATCGTTTAATCTTTAAAAAAAAATTACACTTCATTCACACTATGCAACCTCATCCTTCCCCTTCCCTCTCTCACACACTCTCTATCTCTCTCTCAAACGGTCAGACCCATGTCAAACTCCCTCTCTCCAGAAATGAGATGCAGTTTGTTTTTTATTTTATTTTTAATTTAAAATTCAAAACGATGTCATTTTGATTAACACCTTAACATTGATTTTGCCATATTAGATTTAATTTGGGGAAAATTTAGGTCGATGAGAAAATCGCAAAAATTGAAAAGTTTATGTATTTATGGGCAAAATTAAAAGTACCTGTATAAAAATAAAATGGGAACAAAGGTAGTGTATTTTCCGACAAGTAACCCTTAAAAAAATTAAATAGCTTAATTATATATGAAACAATCGACCCTAATAATCAATTATATTAAGTACCTTGAATATAATCCGTTTTAATTAACGATTATATAATTAAACTAAAACATGTGAAATTAAAAATTGAAGAAAATATAAAATAAAAATAAAAAGAGAGATACGGATGAAATACCAAAAAGTGACTGGGATAGAAGATATAAAATGCTATTTTTCCGTTCAGTCGTAATAGAAGTTCTAACATGTTGATTTTATAAGGGGTAATGGCCTGTAAATTCCTCAATTTTCTGTAATTTCTGGTTTTGCTCTCCACCTAAAGATTCTGCGTGTAAATTCCTTAACTTTCAATTGTTTCTGAATTTGCATCCGAGGTCAAATTTTCCCCAAATTAATGCTGACATGACCGCCAAAAAATTTGAGTTGGTCAATTCGACCGATAAACAAAATAACGTCGTTTTGAAGTTTATTTAATAAAAAAATAATAAATTAGATTTGGGTCGGGCGGTTTCATGATAGTGTTCTTGGTGAGGGATTTGGGGGCAGTTTTGGTGTCGAAGAAGGGGATTGTGGCGTCGGTGACGAAAGGGGCACAACGTGGTGATGGCGAAGGAAATTTGGACGGGAATGGAGAGAGAGAGAGGAGAGAGATAAAAAGTGAGAAAATCTGGCAAAAAATCTAATTTTTTATTTTTTATTAAATAAATTTCAAAACGACGTCATTTTGTTTATCGGTCGAATTGGCCAACTCAAATTTTTTGGCGGTCATGTCAGCATTAATTTGGAAAAAATTTGACCTCGGATGCAAAATCAGAAACAATTGAAAGTTGAGGAATTTACACGCAGAATCTTTAAGTGGAGAGCAAAACCAAAAATTACTGAAAATTGAGGAATTTACATGCTAATACCTCATTTTATAAATATAAATTTCACTATTAATTGGTAGCTATAATTCACCGTAGAAGTTCTAGAATCCTCCTATAGTTACTTGATAAGACTCGTCTTATCACTAATCATTTATCATTGTGCTTTCCATTTAATTTTTTTTTTTATTATTGTACTTTTGGCAGGTGGATACCTAATTTAAGTATTAAAGAATTTTCAATGAGATAATTAAGAATACAGGAACTGACAACCATAACAAATTAATGATATTCCATTATCTTATTTTATATTTACACACACACACACACACAAATAGACTTGTACCTGTAAGAGGGTAGAAAGGTATTTGTCTCTAGGAATGACACCTCTCCAGTCGTAGACGTGATCTTTTGGATTCGTGAAGTATTTGTCTTGGAACGGCGTCGTGTCTATGAAGAAAAATTCTGCAATACCTGTGTACCATTTCATAAAATTCAAATAGATACATATATGAGTAGTTAATAAATAAATAAATAAATAAATTTGAAATAATACTCCCTCTGTCCCAATATTCATTACCTATTTCTTTTGCGAATATTAGGGAGAAGGAAATTAGGGATCAAAAGGTGTGTGACCCACATGCTTAGTATAGTTTTTATTAATTATTTAATCATTTAGTCAATAAAGTATTTTTTTTAGTCAATAAAGTGTTTTAATTAGGATCTAAGTATATCTTAAATTAACCCAAAAAAAACATGACATGATATATGGGACGACCCAAAATGAATACAGGGCATAAATATTGGGACAATGAAGTACTATAAAGTGTGGTTATAATAAGAAATTAACCTGTATCGAGAATAAAAGATTTCATGCAAAACCATCTGTTATCTCTTGCTTTAAGGATGGGACTCAATTGTGCCAAGGCGTCACCTCTATAGTCATGGTTCCCCAGCACTGCAAATAATTTCAACGTTTAGTAATTAAAATAAAATAAAATAAAAATCCTACGCCAAGCAAAGTTATAATTTTTTTTAATGAAAAAATTATTAAAAAAAATAGTATTTGTGGTTTGTATAAATTTGAGATTCTCGTGATCAATTCTTTTGGAAGAGTACGTATAAATTTGTCTAAAACCAAATATGCCGTCGTTATCAAAATGATGACCATGCGTAATGGACGTTTGTTTTTTTTGCATATATAGTCTGGTGAATATATGGACGAAGTTTTTCTTAGAGGAATGAAATGCCGCTCACTTTTCGTGAGCATCTTTCGTGGGCACCGATCATCATTCGTTCATATTAGTATCATTCTTTTTAATTTTTATTGATTTATATTCTAATACCCTAAAAATTAAAATTTGAATCATTAAATATACAAATTACATGAAAATCAAAGCTCAATTTGTTCATTTTCCCTCTAACTTAAAAGAAATGAATAATAAGACAAATCGAGCTTTAATTTTATGTATTTTGTATATTTAATGATTTGAATATTAATTTTTAGGGTATTATAATATAAAATTTAAAAATGATGCTAATATGAACGAACGGTGATCGGTGTCCACAAAAAGTGCTCACGGAAGATGAGAGACATATCATTCCTCGTTTTTCTTATTTTCCTTTTTTATTTCTCTTTTATTTTCATTACGGATAAAATTACCAATTCAATTACATAATTAAATTTGTAAATAATTTCCGAAGAATAAAATAAAATGAAAAAGTACCATTGTACCACGTCTTTTGCAAGGAGGGAGCTGTGTAGATATCGGTAAATGATTGGTCGAAGGCAGGATCAAAAGTGTTGGTCAATCCGTCGTCATAAAAATTGTCACCCGTCGATATAACGAAATCAATCTCCATATTCTCTGCAGTGACGCCCATCTTCAAAAAACAAAAATTAAATCAAACATTAATTTAAAAGGTTAAATTTAAGACAAAAATTCCCGGCTAGTCACACCATGTGGTCGGATCTGACACGATTGGCGCGTGCACTGCACACATCCAGCTTTTTGTTTTATTTTATTTTTTTTATTATCATTTTTCTTTAATTTTTTCTCATTACTGTTTATCAATTCTAAATTAGAATTTATTAATCCCCAATTAAGATTTATATTAATTAATTAAAAATTTAAAAAATATTTTAAAAAAAAGTCAACTCCAAATATTGACCGGAACTGGTGCAGGTCAAATCAAACCCGATCTGAATCCGGCTACATCATGTGGCTAGTCACACAAGAGTGTGCCCCTAAATTTAATCATCCATGCATAACTATGACAGCCATAATACCATTAAAAATCACTAATTAATTATGGTTTTTTAATAGACGTCTAATGAAATAAAACGACTATTAAACCCCTAAAGTGTTTTGGAGGATATTATTGGTTTAACTATATAGTGCCAGAATTAATATGGTACACACAAGTATATAAAGTAACTCCTTACAAAAAAAAAAAAAAAAAAAACTCCTTTCAAAATATAAGAGAATCATTACTTACCATATGATAAATACAATATTGGAAATATGCTTCTTTTGTGGCCAGAATTATTGGTTTAACTATAGTGCCAGGGCCCAGAATGTTGTCAATAAGAGCACTTCTTGCACATGTTTTGCGTTTATCTTAGTTTTGTATTCCCTCAGTCCAAGAAAAAAGTCATACTTTATGAGCACGAGTATTTAGGAGGGAGATAATTAAAGGATAAAAAGATAAAAAGTTGTCAAATTCACTTTTTTTTTTATTTTTTTTAGAGAAAGTAATTTCCATATTAGATATGAGACACTTACTCCCTCCGTTCTTTTATAAGTGCCCCCCACCGTCAAATTACATATACCAAGGAAATAACGAAATTTACCTATGTAAACTTATTAATTACCATCATTAATGTATACATACAACTAATTAACAAATTACGAGAAGCATTAAATAAGGATAAAATAGGAAGAAAGCCACATTTAACTCTCAAATTTTGAAATATGACACTTATTTGGAAACAAAAGATTGAACTAAATGAGACACTTATTTTAAGAAAGATGGAGTATTTAATAAATCTAGTTGAAGAAAAGTCCCCTAAAATATAGAACCTGTTTACATACTATTATTGGAGTTTTTGTAGTGCAATAAATTGAAGCTATGACAATCATTCTATCTTTCTCCATACGAATTTTTTATCACACTTTTCGTGCATGATCGCTAATTTGAACTGCATCTTAAATAATTTTGAAACGCATCTATTACTTCGTGGAATAGGACATGCATAAATAAATGCGAGACACACTTGGATGCCACGGTCGCACCGTGGGACCCATCTATCCCTCAACTACAATTTTTTAATGATAATAATTCTTTATATATATACAATATTAATGATTCTTTAATGATAATAATTTTTATATATTACTATAATAATACTTGTTTTTATGAAAACCGTATATCATGAGATGGAAAAAAAATTAAATTACACTACGAACACCTTCGATACGTGTAATATCATAACTTGGTAAATATATATAAATACAAAAGAATATATTAGGGTATTGATTCTCATTACGATTTACGACGTGTGATTAGAAAAAAAGTGATAAAAAGGACGACTAATTTTACAATTAAATGAAGTACATATACTTGATTGACAACATGATAAATCAATATTGTATTTGAGGAATTGGATAGCTTAATTAAGTTAAGCAAGCAAACAAACACAATATACATATATATCATGTGGAAAGTGGGAGCTTGCTTTTCCTAAAATTATTATTTCCAACCCACTCCCACCAAATTATTCTAATACGGTTGTGGAAATAATTTTATCAAGCAATTGGTCTAAATCAGAATTAATGTAATATGCTTGAAACAGAATATCCATAGAATTATTCTTTACTGACTTGTACGCAACAAAATTATTTATTTAAATTCATATACGAGTCGTACCAAACTAATAACGGTTATTAATTCCGACGAAATTTACACCTCAAATTTAAAATCCAGAATAATTAATAACATACTCTCAGACTAGTCAAATATTGTTTACTATTATTATATTCTCTTATTGAAGCCAAAGACAATACATTTGTAATAGGGATATATATTATACAAGAATATATTATTAACATTTTTTTTGGAATATTCATATTATTGATTATTTCATTACTTCCAATTGCTTTTATCTTCTAGAAATATATCCCCAGTATATTAGATCCAATTTAATAAAATATATCCATTATAACATTTTTTAGTATTCAGACTTCAAATATTTTTAATCCATTTAAATCTGATATCTCTCTTATAAGTAGGTAAGTCCAACTTAATTTGTTTATTCTCCACCACTAATTAAATTGGAACTGTCACATCGTTTTCTTTCTCTTGAACTTTCCTATACGAATAATCGAATACTACATAATACAATAAAAAAAAATCGAATACTACTCATAATAAAAATATACTACTATCATTTACAAGTTTAGCTATGATTGTCAATACCATATATATTACGAGAGATTTGTTAAAAAAACCAAATCATAAGTTTATAACAGTATACATCTTTTACGAGCATCATTTTTTTAAAATTATTTTACAAGCATAGTTAACGTGTAGTTTCATTTTGCTATATGTTTTTTTTTTCCTTATACTTCAGAAACTGTGACCAAGGATAAAACAAGAGAGAAAAAAATAGTGACGAGGATTATCCGTCAGCGATGCTCATGGTAAATTTTCACGAATGATGTGCGGCATATCATACATACCTGATGAGCAAGACGAGACTGGTTGTAGTTCCCCTTTCTTCCCCAATCTCCGACCACTAAAACGGTGAGGGACCCATCAGCTTTCGTAGGCTGTTCGAAGCGTTGAAGATCGCCGCTGCTCACATGAATCAAAACCAGAATCATCACCATCCTCATCCAATCCTCATTCTTCTTACCCATACTCGATATCTCTCAATCCTGACTAGAGAGAGAGAGAAAGGGAATAGCTAGAGCTAACTTAAGATATGGGGACATGATAGAGGGTTTTTTTGTAAAGCATTTATATATATATTGAATTATTTGTGAACAGTATCTGGATTTTATTTGAAATAATTCATGAATAGTAGGCAGTAATATTATTATTATTGTTAGTATGTTATATTTTGCTAGACTAAAGATAAAAGAAATGGCACGTGTCGGTAAGCATGTGGAGTTTGTAATAAAATATAGAATATAAATGATCCAACTAAACTGGACCGCATTCACTGATGCACGACCAAACGGGTCATTTGGACAGGCTTTACTGTGGGACCCATCTGATCATTGTACTTCCAAAATCTGATAATGTAGGGTATTGTATGAATATTTTTAAATCGAACTTGAGGTGGAACCGGTATAACCTTCAATTTTTTTTATTTTTCCGGTTCAATAGTGTCTAAATTAGGAATGGTTCGGTACGGTATACCGAAATTTTTTCGTCATACCGTATACCCTATCGAAAATTTCGGCATGAAAAGTTTTATACTTTTATTGTACCGTTCTGTTCGGTATACCGAAAATTCGGTATCGACCATGTATTATACCGTTACCGTACCATTTCTTCGGTATACCGTACCACTATTCGGTATATCGAATTTTCTGGTATACCGAATAATATATATCCTACCGAACCAAAATATTAATTTAATGTCAAATTTAAAAATTATAATAATTATAATTAATTTAATATATTAGATATATGGTACGGTAATTCGGTATATACCGTAAATTTGATACATACCGAATCTTGGTACATATCGAATTTACGGTATATACCGAATCTTCGGTACGGTACGGTATACTGCCGGTATAAAAAAATTCATGTTGTTATTGTATCGAAAATAGTAGGTACTGTATCATACCGTACTGAAAATTTCGGTTTTCGGTATACCGAAACTTTCTGTATTTTCGTTATTTTTCGGTACGATAAGTGCGGTATACGGCAGTTTCGGTAATTTTTTCCACCCCAGTCTAAATTAGTAGGAACCGACTGGTTTACACTGATTTCGTCAAATCGGATCAAATTTTGAGGAACTGTAACATGAGATAATAATCGAAAGATTGTTTTAATTTGATTTCACTTTAGTACGTTTCAATTCAATAGGCGTAATTGTCAGTTACGAATGTTAAGAAAATGAGTTTTTTATACTAATGTTGAAAAGAAAAACTAACTTTTTAGAGGGTATTTTTGTCAAACCAAGTAGGAGAGAGAAGGGAGAGAGTAGTTTTTTTTGTAGCATAGTGTGTAATTTATGAGTTATGTTGATGTTTATTACTCCCTCCGTCCACGAAGATTGTAGCTAGTTTTTTGTGGCACAGTTTTAATAAAAGTGTGGTAGATGTTAAGTGAGTGGAGAAAGAGACCCAATATTGTAAGTGGAGAAATGGATAAAAAGTAAGATCAAATTTAATCATTTTATCTAATAGTATATAAAGAAAAATTCCACAATCTTCATGGACGGACGAAAAAAGAAAACTAGCTACAATCTTCATGGATGAAGAGAGTATGTGTTAGGGTATTCATTTTTGGAATGAACTATTGAATTAAGACGTCTATATAAGGAAAGCGAACCTATTGGATTGAGACGGAGTCACGGAGGGAGTATTTTTTTATGAAAAGGGTAACTGCATGCAGTCTCTACTTATTGGACAAAAATCTTGCTTCGTAAGAACTTACAAACCACATATAATTAAAAGACAAATCACACTAAAAAAAATTGTTACGACGACTTATGATTGCACTTTATGATTATTAAGTTGTCCGCTAGATTTGTTTCATCAATTTAAAAAATTATCATATTCCTTTCGTCCACAAAAAACATGAACTATTTTTTCTTTTCCTCCCTTCACAAAAAATTGTACTTTCCTCTTTTTATAAACACTATCTCAAAACTTATTATCCTTACTTTTCAAGTTAATTATTTACAATTTATACTACGTGTCCACTCATTATCCTTACATTTTTAAACACTATCCTCAATATATATGGGACCCTTTCTTAATTCAACATACACTTTACAAGATTTTATTAAAACTCATATCACTTCCTCCAAAATATATTTTTAATGTACGGAAAGAGGATTACTCTTTTGCCCATATAATTAGTTTTGGACCAGAAATGTTGTTCAATGAGGGGTGAATTTGTATAACATCAAATTAATGACATGTTGTGGTTTTCATTAGATGACATGCGTATCATCTCTTTCTCTCTCATCAATTATTCAAAAGTTTGCATAGATATGTGAGAGTTTTTTTTTTTTTTTCAAAGTAACACTACGTTTTCTTACCAACGATAACAAATGTGTTTTTGTAACATTATCAACCCTACCATACAAGCTTTACATGCATTGATTCGTTATTTCGCAATCCAAAAACATAAAATTGTTTACCTTAAAATAAAATAATAAAACACAATAATGTATACTCGTTTATACTAATTTAGATAATTATAAAAAAAAAGTCTAATTTAGATAAAGCGTCAACTCAGTAAGCTCTATTGTGTTTCAAAATAATTTTTTCGCAGATTATCATGTTCAACTACACTAAAATTCAAAAATTTAAAATTGAAGAAAAACTGAAAATAAAAATTTTTAAAAATTGAAAATGATATACAAGTGGGACATGGAAAAGGGGGATATATGACAAGTACTTTAGTTCAATTGTACTTCATATAATGAAATTCTCATACATATATGTTTATGTACATAGAGATAATATATTACACACCTTTCGTAAATATTTTTCGTGAGTATTACCTTCCCTTTTTTTACGTTAGCATTATTCTATGTAATTTTTTATATCGTATTTTATTCTAATATATACATTGGAAATTATTATTGAGATCGTTAAATTTACAAATAATAAAAATCAAAGCTTGATTTGTTCTTTTTCCTTTTAACTTCGAAGAAATAAATAATTAGTCAAATCGAGCTTTATTTTTATGTAATTTATAAATTTAATGATCTCGATAATAATTTCTAATATATTAGAATAAAATACGATATAAAAAATTAAATAGAATAATGCTAATGTAGACAAAACGAGAGTGATGCTCACAAAATGTATGCATCACATCACCTTTCTTTACGTACAAGTTAGAAATTGATTACGATCAACGAAATAATGTCAAAAAAAATTTCACCCATTTTTTTGACTCTCTCTCTCTGTTTTTTCTTTTTGGTTAATAAGTCGCAATAATAGGAGGGCTTAACAAAAAGGAAATGGGTATGAGTCCCATTTTTAGTGAGGTCGATTTTTATTGGCTTCCTTCAAATGGAGGCCGTTTTGTTTTCTAGTTTCATCCTTTTGTCTGGCCGCTTCCAACAATTTTTCTTTCCTTTTGGAGTTTATATTTCCATTAAGATTCTTTTTGTTTTTATTTTTTGGTTTTGTTTTTTTGTAGAAAGAAAACAACGGTCTACATAACTAGGGGTGAACAAAAATAACCGAAAACCGAAAATCAAACCAAACCAAACTGAAAATAGAATTTGGTTTGGTTTGTTCGGTTTGTTTGGTTTTATTTTTTTAAAATTTAATTTGTTTGGTTTGGTTTGATTTGATACTTTGACAACCAAACCAAACCGAAAACCGAATTTATATATATATATATATATATTAATTTTTTATATAATATATATAGATTAATTATATTTATATATAACTTTTCTCAATAATGAAAAATAATTTGAAAGAATTTAGCGCAAGAGCTTGTTGGACCCAAGAAATAAAGCACGGATATCAACATCATGCAACAAGGCAATGGACCGATCTTTTTGTTACTCGTTTAACATATTTGGCTTTTCTTATAATATGTGTGTGTATATATATATATGTTATGTTAATTTTTTAAATTAAAATATTATTATTATTGTCTTATTGTATTTAGTATATTTTTGTTGATTTTGGATGAAATATTTAGAACATACATGACCGTTTAGTTTGTTTGGTTTGGTTTGATTTTAACTTTTAAAAATTTGGTTTATTCGGTTCGGTTATTCGGTTAGTTTGGTTTGGTTTGGTTTTGATTTTTAAAAATTTAATTTATTCGGTTTGGTTTGGTTTAGACCAAAACCAAATTGAATAACCGAATGTTCACCCCTATACATAACTCACATACTGTCATCTCCGATTTAATTTCCGTACCAAAACAATGCAAAAGAAATGGAATTTATAGGCTGCTCTCACACATTTGGGAATTGCAGCACTTGAAGTGCATTCACAACCTTTGCAGGATGTTTCGTCCGTTTCAGAGCTATTCAAATGAAATAGACGTTGTTGGATATTAGTGCTATTGAATTTACCAAATTCAATTTGACTGTTACAAAATGGATTTCAATCCAAATTGATTAAAACCATTTCATCAGCCGTTGTCATTTCAAGTGATTCAAAAGTCCTGACTGACTTTTAAATGCCAAATCAAATGGGCACAATTACTTAAACTTGAAATTAAATAAAGTTTAATTAGTTTGTAATCTAGACTAATGGGCCGAGCCCAATTCTTAGCCCAAGCCAATCAAATTCAAAGCCCAAAACTATGGTCCGAGCCCGAACTCGTTTCTTCAATGTGAAATAGTTAACCACATATAACGAATTTATCTACAACAAATTCAACTCCAACAACAAAACAAATATATCATTTCTCACTCACCATTTAATGATTTTGAGAACATGAAAATATATTCCGATTATTTACTCGACATGTAGAATAATCCTCAATTATTTAATTATTAAATAATTAACCACATTATTTAATGATTAGAAATCATCAAATCCAACAATCCCCCACATGAGTGAGAAAGCCATATATGCAAATGTATGCAGACCCATAGCTCAGTCCTCAAGAGAAGCTATTGTATTTGGAGAGGTGGCTTGTGACCTTGAACCTTCCATAGTCAACATCATCGAGTATACTGGCGGCCTAGTGGACGCAGTGCCTTGAACCAGTCCTCCTTGGTGTATACCAAGTTAATAATATTGACACAATATTATCTCAATCCTCATCCGTTCTCACGTTTGTGTCATTTTCAGGCCCTAGAACACCCTTTGGATTCATAAGTGCAACGTCGAAGCGGCCCACACTCACACTTACATAGGTGATTCTTATTCTAGTATCCTGCTATACTTCATCTCTTTAAGGTATCCAAGAATCATTAAAAATCAAAGACTTAACCTCACCACACGCAGGTTTCCAAACACTCATTGTTCTCAGGGAATAGGTGAATTTTTGAGTGCTTTATTCACATTGACTCTTATAGCTTTGTTGTCCCATTGAACCAAGTTCTTGGGATCCTCCAGTCATCATGGTTGGGTTTCCACTATAATCATCATTAAGATGTGGACTTTAATCCCATTCCCTCTAATAGTTTATACATTTGATCTCGATGTATGCTTTTAGTCAGCGGATCCGCTAGATTATCTATTGACCTTATATAGTCAATCGAGATAGCCCCACTCGTGATCAAATGTCTCACGGTATTATGTCGACGATGAATATGTCGAGATTTACCATTATACAAACCATTCTGTGCTCTTCCAATAGCTGCTTGGCTATCGCAGTGAATCATTACTGATGACACAGGTTTTGACCAACATGGAATATCCTCGAGGAAATTTTTAAGCCATTCAGCTTCTTCACCAGCTTTGTCTAAAGCTATGAATTCTGATTCCATGGTGGACCTAGCTATACAAGTCTGTTTCGTGGATTTCCACGACACGGTACCACCCCCTAAAGTAAATACATAGCCACTCGTTGAGAACGAGTCTTTTGCATCTGATATCCAATTAGCATCACTGTACCCTTCAAGTACATGGGGATCTCTTGTATAGTGAATTGCAAAATTCTGAGTATATTTTAAATATCTCAAAACTCGTTCAAGAACTTTCCAATGTTCTTTACTTGGATTGCTCGTGAACCTACTTAATTTGTTTACCGGACATGCTAAATCAGGACGGGTGCAGTTTGTGATATACATCAAACTCCCAATGATCTTAGCATATTCCTCTTGAGCAACAAGTTCTCCATAATTTTTGCTCAAGTGAACATTAAGCTCCCACGGAGTATTAGCTATTGGCTTATCAAAAGCATTAAATTTCTTTAACACTTTCTCAACGTAATGAGATTGTGTCAAAGCAATGCCATCAGGCGTTCTTAGAATTTTAATTCCAAGAATAACATCAGCTAAGCCCATATCCTTCATGCTAAATTTCTTACTTAACATGCGTTTTGTTTCTCCAATCACACGAGAGTTACTACCTATGATCAACATGTCATCTACATAGAGACAGACTATAACGTATCCGTTATCCGAATTCTTAATGTAGATACATTTGTCACATTCGTTGATCTTGAAACCATTTGACAATATAGCTTCGTCAAATTTCAAGTGCCACTGAAGAGGCGTTTGCTTCAATCCATATAACGACCGTTTGAGTTTGCAGACCTTGTGCTCTTGCCCATGTACCACAAAACCCTCGGGTTGTTTCATATAGATCTCATCTTATAACTCACCATTCAAGAACGCAGTCTTCACATCCATTTTATGAATCTCAAGATTGTGCAAAGCAACAATAGCGAGAAGCATCCTAATAGATGTGATCCTCGTCACTGGCGAATAGGTATCAAAGAAATCAAGTCCTTCTTTTTGTCTAAAGCTCTGTACAACAAGTCTGGCTTTGTATTTATCGATAGTACCATCAGCTTTGTACTTTTTCTTTAGGATCCATTTGCAACCTAAAGCTTTACACCCAGGTGGAAGATCTACTAACACCCAAGTGTGATTCTGCATAATAGAATCAATTTCACTATAGATAGCTTCTTTCCAAATAGCCGCATCTGGACCAGATAAGGCCTCTTTGATCGTCACCGGTTCACCATCTAACATTAAGACGACATAATCCGGCCCAAATATTTTTACCTTTCTAACTCTATTACCACGTCTTGGTTCTATATCCACAGGATTAGATCTCGGTCTTTTCCTATTAGGCTGTCCAAAAAATATCGGATTAGAACTCGTGGCTTCACTCACAAGTTCAGAACTTGTAGCTTCGGCTACAGATTTAGAACTTGTAGCTTCTTCTTCAAATATCTTCTTAGAGCTTTGATCAATTTTTTCCTTATTCGGATAGATATTTTCAAAGAATATTGCATTCCTTGACTCAATCGTTGTTCCTACGTGCACGTCGGATATCTCCGATCTATGTACTAGGAAACGATAAACACTACTATTAAGTGCATAACCAATAAAGATACAATCAACCGTTTTAGGCCCAATTGCAACTTGTTTTGGAAATGGCACTTCAACCTTGGCTAAACACCCCCACACTTTAAGGTATTTATAAGAAGGTTTTCTACCTTTCCATAGCTCATAGGGAGTCACGTTTTTCCCTTTGAGTGGAATTTTGTTCAAGATATAGTTAGCGGTAATAACAGTTTCCCCCCACATGTTTTGGGGTAACCCTGAACTAATCAACAAAGCATTCATCATCTCCTTAAGTGTTCAATTTTTACGTTCAGCAATGCCATTTGATTGTGGTGAATAAGGAGCTGTCGTCTGATGAATTATACCACTTTTGCTGCATAATTCTTCAAATGGAGCTACATATTCTCCACCTCTATTACTTCGAACCATCTTAATTTGACAACTTAGTTGATTTTCGGCTTCTCTTTTGAAGTTCTTAAAAGCTTCAATAGCCTCATCTTTACTTCTCAACAAATAAAGATAACAATACCTTGTGCAATCATCGATAAAAGTAATAAAATACTTTTTACCACCTCTAGTTTGCACAAACTTTAAATCACATACATCGGTATGAATTAACTCTAGAGGTTTTGTGCTTCGTTCTACCGATTTAAACGATAACTTAGCCATTTTGGCTTCAACACAAACTTCACATTTATCTTGTGAATTAAATTCATTTATTTTTAGTAAATCCAATTTTACTAATCTTTTTATAGCATTTAGATTCACATGTCCAAGTCTATAATGCCATAAATCGGAACACTCAACCAAGTAAGAAGAAATAGAAGCATTTCCATTAGCACTTGATTTTGGAGGACGGATCACCGTCATTACACTGAGCTTGAAAAGCCCGTCGGTTTCAAAACCTCTACCAATGGGCTTATCTTTCTTTTTTATCACAACATTGTTAGACTGGAAAACTAGTTGAAAACCATTTCTAACTAGAATATAGCCTGACACTAAATTCTTACGGATGTCTGGGACATGTAGAACATCACGTAAAGTTATCTCCACTCCAGAGGTCATCTTCAACACCACATTGCCTTTACCAATAACCTTTGAGGTGTCTGAATTGCCCATGTGGACTTTCTTCTCTTTTCCAACTTCCATGTACGTTGAGAAACAGCTACGGTTTGAACAAACATGGACGGTCGCACCGGTGTCCACAAACCAAGCCTTCGGATTCTCAACATGATTTACCTCGGAGATCACAGCCAAAAAATCATCTTGATCCCACTTGTCGAAATCACTCTCAACATTGTGAGCGTAGTTCTTGACCTTCTTCTTCTTCGGCTTCTTGCAATATTTAGCCATGTAACCCGGTTTGTCACAATTGAAGCAATTGCCACCAAACTTTGATGGTCCCACTTGCTTGCCCTTGCCTTTGTTGTAAACATTCGGCCGAGGACGCTTGTTGGAAGTAGTTCCCTCGGTCAAGTTAGCCTTAGCCTCCATTGGAGCTTTGGCCTTTTGATCACGGCTTCTCACATGAGCCTCCACTTGAAGCTTCATCACCAAGCTCTCAACAGACATTTCCGTGCGCTTGTGCTTCAAGTAGTTTTGAAAATCCCTCCAACTAGGAGGCAACTTTTCAATCATCACCGCTACAGAGAGCGCATCCGGTAGGGCCATCCCTTCGGATTGAACATGATGGGCCAGAGTCTGAAACTCCTCCACTTGTTCCATCACCGGTCGAGAATCGACCATCTTGTAGTCCAACCACTTGGCTACTACAAACTTCTTCGTGCTCGCCTCGTCCACCTGATATTTTTTTCTCTAGTGATCCCCACAATTCTTTGGAAGTCTTTACATTGCAATACACGCCATACAGGCTATTGTCTAAATACGTTAAAACAGTATTTTTACAAAGGAAATCGCCTTGGCACCAATTAACAAAACTGGAACGAACTTCAAAACTCGTCTCTTTTTCACTTGGTGTTGCCGGTTTGTCCTCCGTTAAGAATCCTGCAAACCCCACGGTAGTGAGGTAGAACAACACCTTTTGTTGCCAATGCTTGAAGTTCTTTCCGGAGAAAATTGGAGGCTTCTCGGCAAACCCCAACGTCCTTGACACCTGCAAAGGAGCCATAGAAGAGGATTGACCACCGGTGAATCCACTCGGATTCGAAGTGGTTGAACCAACCGTGTTGGAAACGGTTGATCCAATGGTGGCCGACATAGTAGCTCCAATGGTTGCAGAGGTGGTAGAGCCTATGGTAGCAGAGATTGTTGAGTCAATGGTGGCGGAGGCAGAGGAGCCAAAGGTGGAAGCAGCGGTAGCAGGTTCAGTTGAAGCAGACATCCTCAAATGCAAAGGAAATTAAGTTTCGATATTTTTAAGTCAAATTAAACAGTCCAAGATCTCCTTCTTCACGAACGTGTAACAACAACGATCAATATCCCTTCTTGCGATTGTTAGGAACCGGATGGACACGAACTTTTACAAATGAAAATTGGACAAGAAACTGAACTTGGAAAAACAAAAACTCAGATATTACAAGGAAATAATATATTGAAATAGAATAACAGAATAACAAACTCAATAGGAAGCCGAGTCGAGATTAGATCTCTATCCGCAAGAAGGGATACGCCTCCGGTAGTGCTCTCGGATCGAACGTTCCTTTCCCAAAGATAAAACGGCTTTCGTCTCGGAGATAGTAGCACCACAAGATCACCGAGCTCCGATGAACTAGAGGAGAGACGAGAACTGAGCTTGAACACTATGCTTAGCAATTTTTTCCGTATAAAAATGAGATGTCAATTTTTTTTTTCCGTACCAAAACAATGCAAAAGAAATGGAATTTATAGGCTGCTCTCACACATTTGGGAATTGCAGCACTTGAAGTGCATTCACAACCTTTGCAGGCTGTTTCGTCCGTTTCAGAGCTAGTCAATTGAAATAGACGTTGTTGGATATTAGTGCTATTGAATTTACCAAATTCAATTTAACTGTTACAAAATGGATTTCAATCCAAATTGATTAAAACCATTTCATCGGCCGTTGCCATTTCAAGTGATTCAAAAGTCCTGACTGACTTTTAAATGCCAAATCAAATGGGCCCAATTACTTAAACTTGAAATTAAACAAAGTTTAATTAGTTTGTAATCTAGACTAATGGGCCGAGCCCAATTCTTAGCCCAAGCCAATCAAATTCAAAGCCCAAAACTATGGTCCGAGCCCGAACTCGTTTCTTCAATGTGGAATAGTTAACCACATATAACGAATTTATCTACAACAAATTCAACTCCAACAACAAAACAAATATAGCATTTATCACTCACCATTTAATGATTTTGAGAACATGAAAATATATTCCGATTATTTACTCGACATGTAGAATAATCCTCAATTATTTAATTATTAATTAATTAAATAATTAACCACATTATTTAATGATTAGAAATCATCAAATCCAACATTGACGTCTTTTCCTTTCTCATATATTTTTTTCATCTCTATTTATAAGTTGATCTAGATCACCTTGAAACTTACATGTCTTAGATAAAGTTTAAAAATGGTCGTAATTTGTTGTTTCTTATCGATCTTGTTTTTTTTCCTTCTCTTTGCTTGTATCATGTGTGTTTTTCTTAAAAAGTTTATTTGAATTGGGACTTATGTCTTTTAAGGTGTGTTTACTTTGATGGTAAGGGAAAATGAAAGAAAATAAAAATTTCTCCCTTTAAATCCCTCATTTCATGACTCTCCTTTTTTATAGATTAGAATTTCACCCTTCCTCTTATTCTTTCTAGGAAGGAAAATATTATTACTCATGATAATTATAGAAAAGAAAGGATAAGAAATGAGAGATTTAAAATGAGAGAATTTTCTTTTCCCTTACCATCAGAGTAAACACACTCTTAAAGTAGAATAATTTTGGTCAGCGCACTCGTAATTAATTATTTAAATTGAATATGTATGGTTTTTCTTAGCTACTAATGTGTTTTTTAATTGTATTATCAATTATCAATTCATTTTTTATGCCTTGTAAACTATTTAGAGGACATATTTATAACTTGAAGTACAATTGTATTTTTTATGACATTATGCGTTCGATTTTCAAATTTTCATTTATTTGCCCTATATGGAAAAAGTTGTGGATGCTATCTCTTTACACTATATAACATACTAGTATGTCCCCCGTGCGATGCACGGAAAAAACTTCGTATACACATCGAAATATTTATGTTGATTACATATCTAATATGCCTAAAACTAAAAATTAAAAATATTTTATTTCCATATACATGTACGTATGATTGAATTCATTTTTTTTAGAAAGACTCGGAAACAATTACAAAATTTTCAAAATAACGAACTTTAATTTTTCATAAATTGTTTCCGTAGACTTAGAAATATATATTAGATGATATAACTTGAAGTAAGTTTTTAACCACTGGCAATGAACTATATACTTATTATTAATACCTCGAAGACTTGGAAAACATACATTGAATACCTCGATTTATAATTATATTTTTAAGTTCCATGGCCAAAAAAACACAAATATTTCAAGAATATATCTATATACTAATTTTTCTTTATGCTAAATGATGACTACTGATATTAAATTAAACGTCTGAGTATACAATCTAGAAATCTGAACATGCACAAGTGCCTGCTAAAAAAAAAAAAAAGAGAGAGAGAGAGAGATGAGTCCATAGATTGTTTGGAAAAAGGAAAGAAAAAAGAATTTGTACCCTTTACTTTTTTATATAGCAAAATTGAAGATCATGGATGATGGTTCTATACTTGATTTCTCTCCAAATTCAATTTTATACTTGCATCTTTGAATCTATTGAACGGATCATTCTATGTATTCGTTCTATGTCCTTTTTTTTTTTTTTTTTATCATCGATTGCATTCTATTCATTTTTTATGATACAAAATAATAATATATAACTTAGATAAGAAAAAATAATCTGGAAATAAATATACTTTGACTTTGTAACTGTATTTTCCTACTTTGAACACAAATATATCTGAAAATGGATAAGAATTTATGAGAAAAAGCCAAAAAAAAAAAAAATGGTTGAAGTTGAACTGAAATCTAAATTAAATTTGTTGTAGAAAAACTTACACATGATCATGATGGTCTCATTTCTAACAAAATGGTTGCTACAACCTACATCCACCTGTGGGAGGAATGGAAGAAGTGCAAATAATAGGGATACGACGCAATAAGGGAAAAAAAAAATATCCATAGAAAATAAAACAGAAACAAAAAAAAGTTTTGAAGAAAGAAGAAAAGTAGCCAACATAAAGAAGAAGAAAAAAAAAAAGAACATACCTTACGAAAGTTGTACAATGTAGACATGGAAAATGAAAGGGTGTACATTGGAAACTGAAAGGACTTGGGACTTGGTAGCAACATTAATTATGGTGAATAAAAAAAATAAAATAATAAGTAGATTAATGATTTTTGGCGGGAAAAAATGTTGATATGATTTTGCTTTTATATATATATAGATTTAATTCTCTCGAGATTTTGATGTCCTTTTAGCTGGATATTTGTTGGTCTCCTTTATTGTTGTCTTTATATCGATTGGTGACTTCTTTTTCATTACCATCTCTACCTCTTATTTTCTTACACAATCTCAATCATGTTGAAAAAGAATCAGTGACATCATAACCAGCTCATAATTTTTAGCATGACCAATCAAAGGCCAGATATTTTCTTGCACATAATTATTGTGCATCTACTGCTATTTCAGACCAGACCGGAATAGGGTTATAAACATTCTCATGGAGCCATTCGAGTGGATCCCTCTTGGGGATTCCACTCCCCATCAGGGGCGGAGTTATGCTTGGGCTGGGGTTGGCTCAACCCAAGCCAATTTTTTCGGATGGAGAAGAAGATCGATGGAAGGATTGAAATCACTTAATCCAATGAGTTTGGCTACATAAACTTTGGAAGTTAGATCAAAATATCCAACACATGGTTGTCACTTGTCATAATATGGACTCTCAAATTGAAATTTGCATTCCCTCTTAGTTATTCTTCCTGTTAATTCTAGATGTTTAAGGTGAAAATGTGTCTTAGCCCAATCTCTGGATTTACCAGTTTTCAATTTGGCATAGAAAAATAACTTTAAAATAAATTATGGCTAGTTATACAAATGAATAGGAATACATAAATGGCAAATGTTTTCAGCCGGAAATACAAATATTACATGGCTATATATGTTACAATCGGAAATACAATTATTACATGGCTATATATGTTACAATTAAGGATTAAATTAACCTACAATGTAGAGAACAATGGTTTTGATACACTCCATTTGTGCAATACATTGCCAAAAATATCATAGAAATTGATATCGATTTGATGTTGATTAATTTGCATGGTCATGAAACCTTGTCCATCATAAAAAAAATTCATCTCCTTTGGGTTGGGCCAATTATACACACCCCTCCATGCCTTCGACCCGGCCCCACTGGTTAGAAATTGAAGAGGGCTGGCCCAAAATAATTGTAAATATAATAAATACGAATAAAATTGTTTTTTTTAAGGAATAAAAATAAAATTGTTAAGGTAAATATTAATTACTTCTCTAAATATAAAAACATAACTTAAGATCTATATATAATGTTACCTGTCAGAACTAGAAATGTGCTGCAAGCAATGATCGTGTCCATTGATGTAAAGATCAACATTGTTTGCCTGCATTTTGGTGGTTTAAGCCATATATAATATAATATTCTTATTATGAAATAAATTAGACTTTTTGTCTTGTTGGATTTTCTACGTACTATATCTGATCAATTATAATTAATTACCCACTAAACCATTATTTAAATAAAAGCCAAAATGAATCCAACAGGTAAAATATGAAATAAAATTTTAACAATTGCAAATTAAAAATATAATTATTGAAATGAATCTGAATATTTAGATTGTCAAAGTTATTTAAATGAATGGCCTGTAAAACTAATTATAATGAGAATGTTTGCAAATTAATAACTAAAAATTAACTTCATAAATCTAAAATGATAACAAAAATCCACCCTCTTTACTTTTATATTCTTCAATAAAAAAATTAAATGAAATTTTGATGTAATAGTGAAATTTAGATTGTAATTTTGCAAAATCAAATACAAAACTATTACTGCAGAAATGTGAAATTGTTGCACAAAAATCAAAATCAACCGATAGTTACAAGTTGCAGAGGGTATTCAAAAAATATACACAAAGATTTGGGTGAAATTGTATGGTTGGATAAAAAGTGATAATTATAGTGAAGATTAAAGATAATTATATTTTTAATCATTTAACTAATTTAAATGTCAAATGACAATTATCACGAATAAAAATGTCGACAATTATCCTGAAAAAAGTGACAATTCGGATCCAATAGCACAGTAAGACCGTAAGACCAACCTCACCCAAATCCACTTCTAAAATATATAGGCTTCAAAAAATAATTTACTAAATAAACCAAAGCTCAAATACACACACAAACATATTATATATCATAGCTATATATCTATATACATCAGTGAAAGATGGTTTACCTCAAGAACTGGAAGAAGGTTGTGTACAAGCTCCTGCGTGCTACCATGAATACTAGCACTTTTTATTGTGTGATGACCTATCACAATTTTCCATCTCGCATGAGATTCTCTAAGTGCCACCTCCAAATCCTATTCGAAAACAATTTTTGCAAATTTTAGGTGTCAAATATATATATGAAAAGTTTGCTCAAGTGAAATGTAACGAATTTTAATAAAAGCTAATAAAAAGTTTTTTGAGTGGACGAAGTGTCCCACAGTTAATTTGGTAGAAGGGTTATAAATATAAGAAAAGTGGCGGGTCATGTACATAAATAGAAAGTAGAAGACTGGGGCAATTTTTTTTGTAGATTTACCCCAAAATGAAAATTGAGAGAAACTTTTTGTGGATGAAGAGAGTACATATATTATCTGACTAAAACTTGCATGGGTGGCCGCACGGTATGGCCTCCTCAAATCCGTGTATTTAGAGGGTCAATAGGGGTTAATTAGGATTTAATAATTTATAATTAAGATCTAGTAATTCATAATTGAAGTTTGGTACTTCATAATTAAGGTTATTTACTTTTTAGAATTTATTAGTCAATAATTAGAGTTTACAATTGATTAATTAATTAAGTTTAACTTAATTTAACGAATTAATTAATTAAGAAATAAAATAGAGAAGTCAACTGCGGCATGTGTGCGGCTCATATATTATATTTATGAGTAGGGCTGTAAATAACTCATCAAGCCATTCGTGAGCTATTCAGTGATCGACTCGAAAAAAATTCTTTCGGCACTCGACTCAATAACTAATCGAGTCAAGTTCCAGCATGAAATCGAGCTCGATAAGTTTATCGAGTCGAGTTCGAGCATCGTATTGCTCGACTCGATAGGCTCGAGAACATGCTCAGCTCGTATTTAATCGAGCATGTTCGCGAGCTTACAAGTGGGAGCCCCCCCTCCTCCTCAGGTGGCTCCGCCACTGGACTATAACAATATTTCTTTTGAGGACAATAGTAGATCATATTCCAGATTAATTTATAATTTCTATTTTATATATACATAGTATATGTATATTTGTGGATATTAATTAATTACACAAGTACCTGTAATTGTGTTGAGAGGTATTTGTGTCTTGGAAGGACTCCTCTCCAGTCATAGACTTCGTCTTCTGGATCTGTGAAATATTTGTCCTGAAACGGCGTCGTGTCTATAAAGAAAAACTCCACAATATCTGCTCCAAAATGACACGTCCACATCAAGTCAATGAATGTTTGATTTTTTTTTTTTTTTGAGAACAAATGTTTGATTGTTGTTATACAAAGAAATAATTGATAAATTTTGAAGACAAATTAACCTGTGTCGAGAATAAAAGATTTCATGCAAAACCATCTGTTGTCTCTTGCTTTGAGGATGGGACTCAATTGTGCCAAGGCGTCACCTCTATAGTCATGGTTCCCCAGCACTGCAAGCAATTAATTCGAGGAAAAAAAAAGAAAAAAAATCTAAATTAATAAATTCAAACTGCATGCGAATCGAATACAAAGAAATTAAATTTAAAATATAATTATTATAGTTGGAAGAATTTAATTCATATATACCAGTGTACCACATCTTCTGCAAAGCAGGAGAAGTGTAGATATCTGAGAATGATTGATCAAAAGCTTCATCATTTACATCGGTTAATCCACGTGGATAAAAATTGTCTCCAGTTGAAATAATAAAATCAATCTCCATCTTCTCTGCAGTCATACCCATCTATGCAGGGGGAAAACAATATCAAATTGATTACATAAAATGATTTTAATTTTTTTTTATATCCTTATATCAAAATTAAAAAAGAAATTTCTTAATACCATATATTTTATTCTATAAGGGCTTGTTTGCTATGGGTGATTAGGGTGTATAATATATATTATACACCCTAATATCTTGTTTGGTATAAAGTATAGGGCCCTTTATAAAATTCGGGCCCGTTGAATTATACCTATTGTTGTTATTATCTAATACCACCTATAAGGTGGTATAAATAATACTGCAACTAAATATAAGAATAAATTACTATAATTTCACCCTTTTACCATAATTAATATGTTTTGCAGAGAATTTAATACATCATACCAAACACAATATTAATTCTTTATATGTATTAAGATATCCCAGCTAATCATATCAAGCCTTATCTCATACTTCGTAGCAAACGAGTCCTAAGAATCTACAGGATTTTGAATTTCGATGTAATATTAGATATAATGGACAGTCTTGTTTCGGATCATCTCATGTGTATTGACCCGTCAAATCCTACCCACACTCGTATCGATAAAATTACAAGTATACCATTATATATTAGCTCCAAATAGGAATATATACCACATTACAGAGATGTTGATCTGTCAAACAATATTCTAATTAACATAAGTTTGTGTTGGTATAAGACATGTACATGCAAATGTGCCTATAGACACTATAATAAAAGTATTTAGTAGTGACATAATGTTAGTGATATTAAGAGAATTGTCACAAAATTTATTATATTTTATATTGACTTCAATATACTTTGCTATATATAAATATGAAAATGTGATTAATTTTTTTTTTCATTTAGAATTGTAATAAATTAATTGCACCCATGAATGACTAATTTTGTATATAACACGCATAATATATATCACAAGATGTTACAATTTCATTTTAGTAACATAATATTAAAGAAATGTGAGACAAAGAAATGTCACTTTTAGAACATTTTGTTGTGGTGAGACCAAGATCAAACCTCATTTCCCTCATCATAATCTACATTGATTTTTGGTGTTCCGAGTAAACACTCAGCAACTGGAATAGAATCATAGGGTAGATTTAAAAATAGATTGTATATGTTAGAGTACGATAATGATGTACACTACACGTCAACGATGCTAGTGGCAGATGCGCATAAATAATGTGCGACATATAATACGTACCTGGTGAGCAAGTCGAGATTGGTTATAGTCTCCCTTTCTTCCCCAATCTCCGATCACCAAAACACTAACGGAGCCGTCAACTTTTGTTGGGGGCTCGAAGCGTCTAAGCTCACCGTTACTCACATCAACATACACCATAACTAGTAATGCCACCATGAGCACTATGTGATGATTCTTGCTGGCCATGTTTAATTGGTGAGAGAGAGAGAGAAAGAGAGCTTCAAGTCCAATGGAAGCTAAGTTTAAATAGAATCAGTATATATGATTTTAATAAAATAAAAATATATTTCAGTTGGAAAAATACAAAAGAGAATGGGCAGTAGGGACAAAGAATTATTTGAGAGACAGCCAATAATATACAACCAAATGTTTCAAACCACAACTTTGAGCGGCCCTGCAAAATCAAGATTGCTTCCACACTGACTTGGATAACGTTGCCTTCCAATTAATTTTTTGCAGTGAGATCTCGTGGTAATTACATAATTGTCTCATAATTCATTTTTACTTATATCAAAATTTAATGAATCATGTATAAAATACTATGTTTATGTATTTTATGATATTATAAATGAAACATTCCAATAAATTATATTAGCAAATAAAATTAGAGAAATATATAATGGCGAAATCGGACTGGCAATTCTTATCTTGTACTTATAATCGAGGTCGAGGCTACATATATAAATTGTTTATTATCAATGAAGATCTTGTCCAACTCATGACTTATATTGCTCGTTAATGATAATAATTGATTTGACTTGGGAATTGGATAACGCAATAATGTGGTTTTTCTTTTCCGGATTTTATTTGCTATTATATACTGTGGACAAGTTTAATAAGGATCCGGCCCATCCGGGAAGAAGATATATTGATTTAGCTTTAGTAATATAAAAGTGCGAAAATATATTTTATGCATTTAAACTGTAACTTTTTTTTAAGAATAATTTTAATGGTAACTTAATTATTAGCATATCTTAAAAAAAAAAAAACTTAATTTTTTAGTATTTGATGCAATCGATCAAAGAATCCAGCTGGCCAACACTAGTAACCACTCTTTTGCCAATTGTCATGGGAAATAAGTGGCTACCCACCCAAGCAGTGCATATTTTTCTCTAATCTGTTGACATGTGGCAATTCATATATTCAGTTTTTGAAATAATTGCAAAATACTAAAATAAAATCTTGCAAACCTAATCATGGTTGGGGGAGAGTATTAGTTGTATACACGTGGAAATGATTTCTCTCTCTCTTCTTTAGTTCTTTCTCTTCCCTCTCTCTCTTTAAAATTTAAAATTCACCCATTTCTTAATTTTGCAATTTTTTTGCGTATTTACTAAATATAATATATTTAATACACATCTTGAATTAACGAAGACAGAATGATCTTTAATTTGATATATAATATGTTAAAAATGGATTTAAAATAAAAAAAATTATAATGATTTCAAGATACAAAATAAAGTAATTTACATATGACATATACATATATATACACATTTATGGCCCATTTTTTTTATCAGTAAAAGAAAATAGAAATAATTGAATGGGGGTATTAATCAATAAATAGCATACTACTGCTCGTAATGGATATTAATCATGTTTATTTAATTTCTTATACTAAAAATTTTATTATACAAAAATTAAGTTAATTTCTATTTTAATTTACTCTCAGTCTATCCTTCTCTTTCCTTTTCTTTTTAACCTTGACTAGTAAGTAGCCCGTCGAAATTCGACGGGAAATAACTTAATGTTTTAATTTATATGTATATATTAAAAAAATTATACTATCTTATTTAAAAGTTATGATATTGTTCACCGTTAATTATTAATCAAACTTAAAAAATTTATTATTTCACGTATTTAAATTTATAATTAGAAATGATAATGTATCGGGTATACTCATTCATTATGTATTTTTTTAAAATCTAAATTTGTTTAGAATTTTTCTATATGTTCGTTCTAATCTCGGTTAAAATAGTGATTTTACTATACATACTCGTCTCAAATTCGTTGAGTAATATTCGATAAAAATATGAACACTCCAAGTAAAATTAATTAAAATTAGTAAAAATCATTCTTTCTATGTTATTTGAACCGTCTCGTTGGTTTATGTTGAATTACTCGATAAAAATCTAAACAAAGTTAATATTACTTAAAAATTAGTAAAAATCCTTCTCTTTAAGTATATTTGAACCGTCTCGTTAGTTCATGTTAAATCGATATCTCTAATTTTTGCCAAAATGTGAAAAAAAAAATATGTTTACATCTTCAAGTTTTTTTGTTCTTTTCTTTAGCTACCTATTCCACATTTGATTCAATGTATATATTTTCTAGAAAGCACTAATCGAAGTTTTTAGGAAAACATGAATAAAAAATGTAAAGGATTCCATGTAGACATGTTGATTAAATATATTTATTTAGTTTTCATAGAGATTTTCATTTACAAATTTTTTATAGATTATTATATATGAATTAAGAATGTATAAAATAAGGATTTATAAGAATGCATTCCGAAATTGTTATTATTTTAATATGTATAATAGAAGAAATTAATTAAATAGAGGGATAGAAAAATATGAGATATGATTAATAGATAAACATGTGATATTTCAAGAATATGAATTAATAAAATTTTAATTAATAAAAATAAACATTAGAATATATATGAATTAAAATTAGACGAACTACCAGAATAAAGGAAAATCTGAATGGAGCACCGTGGATGGGGCAACTTTATTTTCCGTAAAAATCTTTTTTTTTATGTTATTTGAACCATCTGGTTGGTGTATGCTTTATGCTATACATTTTCTGTTTCTTTTGGTTATAGATTGTTATGATCATTGTTTCTTTTGGATTTACCAGAGAAATATGGTAGTGGACGTAGGAGTAGTTTCTCCGAACCACGTTGAACCTTGTGTTCTTTATTGCTTAATTTATTTTATGCATCCTTGTTTAAAGAACTAACTGCATCAAGCACTTCATATTTTTCAAGTCAAGTTGTCTGGCTGAGTGATCCAGCCAGCTGTATTTTCAACTCTTGCATAACTTGACTAAGCAGCAAACTGAAAGATAAGTTTTCAAACAGAGTTTTTCTAATCGAACGAAATAAGTTTTCAAACCACCACTTTCCGCACCGCCAACTGAGTTATCAGTCCAGCTGACCATCTTCTCCAAGAAGTCAGCATGATATATAACTGAGCTCTCACTCTCAGTTTCAACTTGATAAAAAGTTTAAAAAGTTTATCTTCGGTGTATTCACCCCTACACTAAAGACCCGTTCCGGGACCATCATAAGATATAAAATAATGAATGTGTGTGAGATCATATTCTAAAATGGAAAGGATATATTATTCGTAGACGGACCAAAAAGAAATACTCAATTCGTCCACGATATAAAGCCCTACCTACCCATTTTCATTTGTCCATAAAAAAGCCATACTCTACTTTATATACAATGATACTCTTCGTACTTTCCTATATTTACCTATTTTTTGCCATTGATGGACCCACTCACAAAGTAAAAAGTGTGATTAACACTACCTTTGAATTTGTACTTTTATTCCACTCAAAACAACTCCACCACCTTTTTAATCTCCGTGTGCAGCACACAATGGAGATTTATTTCATGGATGGAGGGAGTATACATCATATCAAATACTTTTTATATAAGTTCTATAGTCGGTGAATAATACTAAAATTTTGACGAGGGATTAAAGTTTTAAATATTAATTACTAAAATATTGTATGATTTAATAATACAAAAATTATGATTAAGAAATTGATATATATATATATATATTAATTATTAATTTTATATTCTATAGTACAGTATAGCATCTTAATATTATTAATTAATATATATTATAATATGAATTATATAAAGTATAATGTGAAAACTTCAAGAGAAAATTGCTGTTTATTTCCCAATTTATGATGTTTTTTACAAATACATCTCAATCTCAAGAATGCATCAATTAATACATGCATTATTTAATTTTTTACAATCAAACCATGCGATTGATTTCCTGTAACAGAAATTCTATGTGGCTCGCAGAATTTGAGTTGGACATTAAAGAAAAGAAAATTCAATATAAATCACAACTAAGTAAAAAAATTAAAATTTAATTACAACCAAGTAAAAAGGAATAAAAGAATGAAAAAAAGGAAAAGAAAGGAAATAAAAAAGAAAATGAGAAAATAAAATAAAAAATAATGCCAAAACTAAGAAACAGACGCACCCACATGCCCGTGTACTACACATACTAGCTTGTAACTCTACCATAGTTGGACTTCAAATGATAAAATAATATAAAAACATTTGAAAATAAAAATAAAGCAAAAGTATAAATCATTTACACATGTCACTAGATTAAGCAATGGTGCCAGTACAAGGGGTGGTAGCTTCCAGGCTCCCCAATTGTCATGTTATCCACAGAGAGAATAAGAAAGTAAGTTGGTATATACTAGTTGATTCCTTCTTTGTATTTTTGTTTTCATTGATATATTAATAAATATATTATACTTGTATTAATTAATTCATATGACAGATCAGGTGAGAGCTGGATATCCCCTATCAACCTCTGCCACAGAATTTCGACAAGGGGTAAAAGTAGTTATTATGGTCAAGGATAAATATTATTGTCATAGGAGTATTTTTAAATTACCCGCACTAATATATACTCCCTCCGTCCCCAAAAAACTTGAAGAAAATGAAACAACACGAATTTTAAAAAAAATTAGTAAAAAGTTGTTTGAGTGGAGGAAGGATCCCACACAAAAAAAATATTTAAAAAGGTGTGTGAGTAGAGGAAGTGGCATTTTTTGTAAATGAATGGTAGAATGAATGTCAAAAGTTGAATTAAGGGGTGTGGTGGGTAATATCTATAAGAGGAAACCTGCAAATTTTTTGAGGACAGACGAAAAAAGAAAAGCCCGCAAATTCTTTGGGGACGGACGAAAAAGGAAAAGCCCGCAAATTCTTTGGGGATAGAGGGAGTATTTTTTTTTAATATTGTGGGAACCCGCAATCACTATTTTTGATGCATACTAAGTACAAGTGTAACAAATTCGACCTATAAAAATATTAGCGGAGTTTGAACTAGAGCCCTTAGGCCTCATATCACTACCAATAGGCGATGTATTTGTTTAATAATAGTAATGATATTCATGTAGTGGTTCTGGTAGAAACCATTTTTATCTTAAGAAATAAGAATAAATTTGGTCCATAGATTTTCTCTAAATGAGAGGTCAAGATTGATTCTCATGTCGGATGATGCATTATGTGCATTACATTGACGCATTGTCATTTTGATGCATTGCTTTGATGCATTGTAAAATTGATGCATTTGATGCTTTAGTTAAATATGAATCACAAATTATACAAAAATCAACGATTCAGATCTATTTTTATTTCTCACTATAAAGTTCATTTATATTTTATCTCTACTCTATATAATAATATATCATTGTATCTGTAATAAGTGTTGTGTAATAATTAAAATTGGTAGAAAGAAAAAAATTGGTACATTCTTAATTATTGCTATAATTATTTAACGTTGAAATAAGAAAATAAGTTTTGAACCTTTGGTTTGGGACTGGAAGATTAAATATCTGTTGCCAGCAGTGCTCAAAAAATAGGAATCTGGTAAATCGATCAATCCTCCCCTAGTTATACTAATATTTTTTCTTTATAAATAGTTAAAATATTTTTTTGTAAGGCTGTTTTCCTTGTTTCTTGATTATGTCCGTTTAAATATAAGATTTTAATAACATAATCTATTTTGAGTTCTAAGTGTAAGAGATTATTCCTAGATATAAGCCCATGTGAGCCTAAAAATAATCATTGGGCTACAAATATTATAACATAGAATATGTCTCAACAATTTAGTATTAAAAAATTTATGTGGCCACTTGTGAATGATATCTTTATGTAATATAATATATAGTCTAGTAGTCTAGTATATATATATGTTAGTATAATTTTATTTTTCTTTGCTACTCATTATACTTCTCCAATCGCTTGGAGTTTTCCAACTGGATATAAACTTTTCATTTAGGTTCACAATGCATTTTTTTCCATTCCAATGCCGGATTCATTAAATTATTGTTAGATACTGTTCGGAATTTTCAGAAAATTATATTACCCTCTGTCCCAATAGCAAAGTCTCTCTCTTTTCATTTTCGTCTTTTCCAGTAGCAAGGTTCATTCCAAAAATGGAGATAATTAACTCATCAAAAGGCTCGAGACCCACTAGTTTTTATCTTTTTACTCTAGCTTGTTTGTTAATAACCGTGCCCAAAATAAGGGAAACCTTGTTATTGAGACGGAGAGAGTACATATCATTATATCTGTCATACATGAGAGTCAAGAAAAGAATTTGCAACTTCCTTATAGTTATAATTATTTAAGGTCCAAATGTATGCATTTATTGTTTGAGCCAGTCACACATGGTTTTAAGTGGGATTTATTCTTGTGTAATTAACATACTATTGCACAAAAATGTGGGTTCACACCACATAATAATAATAATAATAATAATAATAATAATAATAATAATAATAATAATAATAATAATAATAATAATAATACAAATTGTTGTACCTATTATATTGTTTAGAGTAAGATTGTTTTCCTTATTGTTTAATTATGTCCGTTTAAATGTAAATTTTGTCAACATGATCGATTTTGAGTTCTAAAGTGTAAGAGATAATATTTCACATAGATATAAGGCCATGTGAGCCACTAAAAAATCATTGGGCTAAAAATATTATAGCATATAATATGTCTCTCCAATACTTTGGTATTACTAAATTATGTGACCATTTCTGAAATGTAAATTTCTTTTGAGTTGGGGAATGAGAGAATTGAGATTCGTACACAAGTCTCTCACCTTTACAAAGGAGAGGAATACCAATTAAGTTACATGCGAGTGGTTTCTAAAATGTATTTTTATATACATTGTTTTTTTTATCTACTACAGTAATAAATTAATAATCTCTCTAAGATAGTAATTTTTTTCGGTCCCAAATTGAGTCCAATATGTAAATTAATAATTTCAATAGAAGACAAAATATAAATCTATGGTCCAATCAATATCATAAATTTTCCTAAAAAAAAGATAATTAGGATAATTTAGTAAATTATAAATTTATTGTTGTTTAATTTATATTAAAATTTAAAATAAAATAAATTTCATTTCTAACTTTTCTCACAGCACTAAAAAATTTCTAACTTTTCTCACAGCACTAAAAAACACAGGTGTGGCGTTCTAGAACTGCAACAAAAAATTATAAAGAATTTTCGATGCTATTATTGCTTCCTTTCGCATAACCGAATATAATGATATTGTATCATCCTAAGCTTAATCCTCAATTGGGTTTCCCATACTCACGCTTTTTTCTATGTAATTAAATTCAAGTTCATTGAATTCTTATGTTATTAAATTTAAGTCTGTAGAATTCCTGTGTAATTAAATTTAAATTTACTGAATATAATATACCTCTTTTAATTAATAAATTATTTATTTATCGATTAATTACTACCTTCTATCTCGACAAATACACCTAGTAGGCATAAGCTGAAATTGTAAACATGTGAGTCTCAAGAATCCATCTGAACCAGAAAAGAAAGGAAAAAAAAAAAAAGATTACATTTAAATGGACCTTTCAACAATCAACACACTAAATATTTTAGACGATTTGGAGTTGATAGGCACAAATATTACAGCCATTTTCCAAGTGTAAAACCAATCAGAACCTGATTGAAAACTGCAGTTAAAAGAGTTTTTATTCAAGATTTGATGTACAGAAAATAGATTGATATGTTCTCCAATAGGGTAAGCTCATAACGAGTTCATTGCGCAGCTTTAAGGTATAAGCTTCCCACTCACAAACTACACGAGAAAAACTGTACCTGAACCCGTCGAATGGCCTCTGCACGCTCCTGTTGTTGGTTCGTCCAACAAGTGTTTCTGCAAGTTGAAGATCCTTGAGAAGCACGTCTCTCAGGCGAATGATTTTTTGTTTCTGCAACTCAGAAAGAGGTACTATATCGACAGATTCAGCTGTCTCTAACTCGGATGCCTTCCAGTAGTAAAACTGTACCACCTGTTTCACAACATAAGAAAAGTTAACTGACATCTCACAACACTTGATTTAAGACCAAGAAATGCATGTTTCTTCAGTTAACATTCAGGAAATATAGCTGTAACAAGAAGCATGTGATGATGCGTAAAATTCAGTTAATCTACTACTGGCAGAACACCGAATCCCCTTGCAACGAGCAGTTGAAGAAAGGCGAAAAAGACACCCAAGAAAAAAAATAGAGCATCATGTTTGGTTTGAAGATATAGAGGATAGGAATATATGAGAAAAAACTAAGTTGGTATAATGATTGCCTGAATCATTTTCAACAATCTGATTATTCAATGTCAGATCAGTTCATTTCAACTTAATACCATGCTGTCACTTTGTAAAACCAAAAATACCAAGGCCAATGTCTCTTCGCTGAAGAATCGTATTCTATATTCATAAATAAGCGGGTTAGAGGATATTATTTATCCTTTACCCACAGGAAATATTTTTGCACATACTAAATAAGCATTATATAGGATGTACAGCGACTAAACTTTCATAGGCCAGAGCACCAATTGAATGATTACTAAATAAGCATTATGTTTTTTCTTGTTATGACGTTATCTATATTACTGGATACACAAGAACCAAGCAAAACAAGTGCAAAAGAAACTACGTACAATATATGCCAACAGAAAAGAGGTTGGATGCAGTAGGAAAGATATCTTTATTTTGCCTCGATTGTCTTCTCTATTCAGATGACTACATTTTTGCATAATATCACTCTATCCTTGGAAAGCAATGAAGATGGATTTCCATAGAATGAAAAAGTTGTTGGACTTCATGAAATAGAGTTATATGTTTATAATAACATTCAAATCACGCTTTGTCAGGATTCTCGTTACGCAAGATTTAATTTAAATATGACAGCAAGAAAAGATACCTGAAGGGCATGCAATATGTTGACATATTCCCTTGTTAGTAATTCATCTCCGCATGCCAAACACAAAGGCTCCTCCAATAATTTCAAAATTTCAGAACATGTATCTGTTGCTGCAAATTGACATTCTTTGTCAGAATTGTCAGAGAAACAAACATCAAATCCAAGAATATATAATCTTGCAGAGCATATGTTGAATCCTGTCTGGAATCTTGAGGCTTCTTCAGGAGGAAACCAGTACATATTACTTGATGCTAGCGTAGGAAAACAAGATGCAATCGAGCCTACATGACTGCTTAGCGAACAGTTGGCAAGAGATTTTAGGAGATTAGCATCCTCATCATAAGAGGCATCACGGCTAAACCATAAAGCAAGAGTAAGTCTTTCTCCTTCACTAATCTGTTCAAATAATCATTTACGAAAAAAAGTTAAAAATGAACTCAAAAAAATAAAACCCCAGAAGTTGGCCAAGTTAGTAGCAATAGAGCTAACTTAACAAGATTTGCTCATTCACTGGTCTGGTAATGATAAATGCTCATATCTATTAACAAACCATAGAAGAAAACACCAATGATCTATCAAGTTTAAGCTACTCGTGATAATGCTCAAATCGATACCATAAACTAGAAAAATCTAAAATATAAATACTTAACAATCTTCCAACTAGCAGACTGGTAGTAGTGCTTCCATATGAAACGTCTTTGGTGCTTCCCTCAAAATGACTTAAACAGTTTCAATCAAGCAAAGCGTGAAAGCTTTGCTGAACCACATTTAACTACACTAATTCATTTTATGCAACATACAACATATATAAAAGTCCAGTACTTTCAGAACTAACATACACCTCTTTCCAGCAACCATTTTTCATAAAAACTACAACCAGATTCAGTATAACAACCAACGGAAAATGGATAGACCATATTGAAAAAGTTTACATCCAAATCTGGAATTAGTTTCTGGCAGCAGCTACAGCTGGGCCATTGGACATGTGGAGGAATATAATCAAGTTACCTAATCCACTCATATTCTGATCTTGTACAGAATGTAGGTTCAAAACAGGAGGAGACTTTAGGCTGACTTTAGTTATAACTAAGGGACAGTGAAGCCCAATAATACATGTTCGAACAGATACTTGAAGCCCAAAGTCCCAAATTATGTAAACTAGTAGTTCTATAACAAATTGCATCTTTCCAGTAAGAATAGAGTGGAGTAGATAGAGAAGCTACCTCACTAACAGAATGAATATTTCTGTCATCTGCTGTGTATATTACAACATCCTGTAAAAATGCAACCCCATAAAAGTTGAAAACACCAAGTTACACAACAATGTTTAGAAATTCTTGGGCAAGATAAAGAAATTACATTAGAAAATTCATGGAAACTTTTGGGCAAGACTACGCGGAGTAGTATGCCAATAAGTACAAATATATATATATATACACACACACACATTGCATGTGCAAGTATTACCAGACTTACTGATTTCCCATGCTCAACGGGACTTATCTTTAAGAGAAAAAAAAAATAACTGAGTCATTAAGGCAGATTCAACAATTTCCATCATAGTAGCTAGATATAGAGACTCTATCTAAACAAAAAAGACAAAGAAATTTACTTTCTTGCCATTGATGGAAGTCCATTTTACTAGAGTTTCTAAGCTAATTGGACCATCAAGAACTACTCTAATATGGTAATCGATATCTTTAGATATATATAGACAACACTTAAAAATAAAGGATAATTAAATAAACCACACTTGAGGTTTTATCAATTTACAAAAAGGTCATTTTAATTTTGAAATTACAAATACCCCCTTGAGGTACTACCAGTATCCTCTGAGATCCACATCTTTTTAACAATTAATGCTGAATTATATACACACAAATGTGAGGAGGTTATTTGAACTTTGCAAACTTAATTGGTCTTTTATATGTTAGGGCCCAATCTCAATGGTAGTTTTTGTAACTATGAAAAACAACATTTCTTTATGAAACATGCAACATCACTTGTATTAAGTAAAATCTATATCAGTGAGGATTAGCCAGAAAGTTCAAGAAGTCCACATCACAAGTGCACAAGCGTACTGCAGCAGAGACAAGTTTATAAAACAAATGAGGCAGTAAAATTGACATTTAGCAGAAAATGCAGAACAGGAACAAAATAAAGATATGATGCATATTAATTTATATTATGAAAATCACTTACCCCAGCAATAGGTGCAATTGTCGAGGGTTCCCCATCCTGGAAGTGAAAGAGACCTCCAACGAAATCCACCTCATAATTATTCAAATAGCAAACAGCCTGCAACCAAATAGTGATATATAATCATCAACAAAGTTCACCAGGACTTAAACCATTATTCGTACATTATTTAAGAGTACAAATAAAAACCAGATAAACGGGTTGGGCCCTGGGGGGAACACTGAGTTGAACTTCCAGATACACTATGCTAAGAGTGCAAATGCAGTATACAAGTATTTCTATTTCATTATGATGATATAGTGCGGAATTTGATGAATTAATATCTACAAGGATATCACTAAATTGAAAGCACAGAACGAGTATTACACAACTTCAGATTCAGGCTCTCAGCTTATGTGCAGCATATCGTAAACTGTGGCTTGAAGGCTTACAATGGTAGTCAGAAAATAAAAGTCCTTTTTCATATGTTCCAACCATTTTACTGGAACCATGTATGACAGACATCAGCTTACAAAACAGGAAAATTTTCCCAATAGAAATTACGAAATGAAATTCAGAAGAGGTTCCCTTTTTTGTAATAAGTTTGTATGAAAAAACTTGAGAATACAAAATCTAACTTGGACACGTGATTCTAAGCTTATTTATCTTCCAAAAACCTGTAGAAATACATTCTTATGTTACAACCACAAACCAAAAAGAAAAGGAGGAAAAGTCAAATTGCCTTCAAGAAGGTGATAGTGACAGTCACTCACAAAGGTAAAGCAATGGATTCAAAATATGATAGATAAAAGTAAAGGATGAAGCATTGATGTATCACAAGAACCTCCCTTGATAAGAGTAATACAGTATCATTAACTATATATCCTTTAATTTGCAATTCTCCAAAAAATGGTAGGATTACTCCATTTACTCAACTCCTCCTATGAATGTTTTTGGACATAAAACGATATCATCCAAAAAGGAAACTGTTTTTCTGAATTTACCCGTACTTAACATTTTCTGACATTTCTCATGGTCAAGAAATACCTTCAATAAGTATTTCTTGAGACGTTCAAAAGTTGAGCTCAATATCGCAAGATGAAAAATATATTCAATATTATCTCAATGATTATGATGAGTAACATAGGAAGAATAATAAGCTACACGGACTTAAATGTTTTCAATTGAAACTATAGAATTTCGAGATGGGGAGTATACCCTTGTAACTGCAATGCAGATTGCAGTTACCAGGCCATTAGTATGGCATAGGGCAATTCATTATACTAGTATTAACACTAAATTCTTAACCACCAACTACTTACATGAATTATACTTGATTAAGCTGCCTATGAGAGTCGCCTTAACTTCAGTATATGAAAGAGTTCCACAGTGGTGAATCCGAAATGAAACTCTACCTATTACCAAACTCAATATATCTACTCTTCCACGAGGTGAAACTAAACTATCAAAATAAAGACCTAGGTGGAAGTCGGGAATAAGAATATGTACACAAAAGAAAAGTTAAAAAGTGAAATATAAAGCCATGAAGCATAAGAAAGCGGAGGAAATTATAAGAAAAGGAGGAACAAGCAAACACACCGAGAAATCTCTTTGCTTGAGATGATCTCTGTTGTCATCACTGTGCCATCCAATGCTAGCTCCCTTGCACCAGCTGACATGTAAATGGAATAAGAAAAAAACAATCTTCTGATAATCATATACTAGTAGACATGCTAGAATTATGATGGCTCTTGCGACTAATTTATCAAAACCAGAGCAACAATTAGACGGAGGCAACTATATAGTCTAGGCAAATAATTTCAAATGTGACAAAAAAACTCTGATTTCACTGGGAAAAAGGCGGAAAAAATGCAAGCATAACAAGAAGAAGAAAAAAGAGCAGATGAAGTTTGAGCATTGATTGGCATGGAGAAGTATTGATCATAATAAACATACCTAATGAGTCCAGTGAACTCCACAAACAATTCATACTCACATCCAAAATATTCCTCCACTTTCTCCTTCAACCTCTCTACAGATAACAAATAAAAGTTCGTTTTTTGGCTACTTGAGAAATAAAGAAACAATTGATTAAGAGATACAAACAATGAGCGTACATACATGCTGGCATACGCATACCTCGAATAGGGACGAAGGGCATGATGAGATGGGGGGAGTTGGTGGCAATAAGATGAGAGAGAGTGGTGGAGAAGACATTGGGCCTGTACCCAACTGTGCAACAGCTTTTGTGTATGAACTCCAATTCCTATAATCACAATGTTTTCATCAGGTTAGAGGAATAAACACGATATATATATATAGAGAGAGAGGGAGAGAGAAAGAGAGAGAAAGTAGCGTTTGTTGAGGAACCTTGCAGATTTCCGGTGAAAGGAAATTCCGAAGGATTAGTCGGCGGCGGTCCGCCATTTCCGAATTGCCCCCAACTCACTAATTAAGTAGTATTGATTATTTCAACAGTATTGTACCACTATTTTTTTTTTTTCACAAAATAAATTAACAGTGAGAGGGAGAGAGATTGATGTTGAAACAAAGAAAAAATAATTAAGCATATATTTTAGAATTTACTATTCAATTCAAGTAAAAATTGTCGGCATACATGTTAATCTGATTCTGTATGAATTCTTAAGATCTTAATATCTTAATATAAAATTAATGAATATCGATTAATATGATATTGGCTTATGAGAGTTGATAGGACACATACAATTTGTGAGTACTTAATATGAGAACTCCAAACGTGTAGTCATGTAATAATTTAATGATATCTCATAAATTATGTACTTTTAACGTGTAGTCGATATATTTGGAGATGTAATATCCGTCAGGAATTCCATCGGTAAATTTGGCAGGACACCTTCTCGCCAGTGTTCGTCATCACCAATCATCGCTAATCTGTTGCCGAGTACTAATAGTTGTTTGTCGATAAATTTGTCGGTAAAATGTGTATTTTTTTTTTGTAGTGTTTATGTCTTTAAAATTGAGTATTAGATTAATAATTTATCAAATTTGTAAAATTAATCATGGAATCACAAATGGTCAGCGGCACATATATATATATATATATATATATATATATATATATAGGAGTGGATCTGGTAAGAACACATCTTATATAAGAACGTAAGAACAATGCATTTTTATTACATTGGAAATGCATAAAATGCAGAAACTAAATGCATAAATATTTTAATGCATAAATTACAGTAACTTAATGCATTGACATTTAAATGCATAAATTACAGTAACTAAATGCACGGTTAAATCTAGACCGTAGATCAACAAAGATCAAGAGTCCAGATTTGTTCTTATTTCTCACCTAACAAAGTGTTCTTATTTGATCCGCGCTATATATATATATATATATATATATATATATATATATATATATACCACAAAAGTTTCATATGAATGAAAAGTAATGTAAAGGAATATTTGCCAAAAATATAATCTATCGTATTACACACACTTTCAGACGAACCAAATTCCTAATGAATTTTTATTTTCTCATAAATATAACATACTATACTATACTACTTTTAAATTAAATGCACAAAAGAGATACAGAAAACCAAGTTTTTCTAAAACATAGTTAGCTGCACATTATCATCTTATTGATTTATAAATATTGTTGCCTTTTCACATCCACTTAAGTTAGGACCAAGAAATATAAAATTATGTTAGAGGGATCAATATTATAGAAGTACTATTGTACATACATTTTCAAGAAACCCAAAATCAAGAAATGTTTTATCACAATAAAACTGATCAGATTTCTAAAGAAAAATAAAAATTTACAGTTGCCAAAGGTGCAATTCCATGAAAAGTCTCTATTCTTGCAAACAGACATCAAATTTGCATACATAGCAAAGAGCTTCTGAAGTTTCAAGAGTTTGAGATAGAATGCACATTTTACCTTGTATAGTTTCCACAACTAGTCTAGAGGTGATGCAGTCCTCTCCTCTCTACTGATCCTTTCGCGGCTAAACGACAAAATACACGTCTCCATCGCGACCTGCTGCTCAGCTGCAGCTTCTGGACTCTTCGAAAGAACAACATAGATTGTTCTAACTTTTATCTACAACGTCACAAACTCCGCTCGAACTCTTGTCCTAGGCAGCTGCAACAACTACAAACTTGTACCTCTAATGCTGAAAGACCTACCAATTTGTGAGTGGGAATGAGCATGAAGGAAAGAGAGCCTGATCGTCGGGCTCCCTGCTGCGTGGCATACATCAATACACTCTTCTAGATCAGCATCGCACGTTAACAGCACCCATTCAGCATCGTCATCCAAATATTTGAGATGATAGCTACCTGCATTGTCTACTCCGAATCTCCTAGAAATCTCATGCAACAAGTCTTTGTATCTCCAGTTACTTTGCATGCGGAATCTAATGGTGTCTTCTCCATACGTGACTTTGATTCTTGGGCCGTCTCTCTCTCTAGGGATTTGGCCGCTATCATCTGCTGCAGGTAGGGCACTTGCTTGCTTATCCGGCCAAGAAAATGATACGTGACTATGGGACCTTGGGAGGGGCTTGGCTCCATCACTCCACAAGTGTAGATTTGCATCACTTCTAGTTCGTTTGAGCAATTTGCTGACCGGTTCTTCCTTAACAGACGCGCTGTCCTGGCCTCCGACACTCAAGGAATATGAATTCTGTTGTGCCCCACTGGAACAACACTGGCTCGAGCCAGAACTCTGGCTACAAGATGAGGAATGCGATAGGGATGCAGCAGGTGGGGGTACCTCTGGCTGTGCTTCGGAGGGCTTGAGATTGTCAGCCGACGTGGAATTCGAGAACTGGGTTGTTCTTGAGGCATTTGGGGATGCCAATTCTGGGAAGTTGGAGTAGAAAGATTCAATCTGCAAACCGGCAGAGGCACCCTGAACAGAGTCGATGACACGTTGGATCTTTTGCAAGGAGTGTCCCACCTTCTTGATCTTTCGAGAAGGCCAACGCTGTATGCCGTTTTGCCTGCATATCCTCTTCAAGGTAGTCGGGCAAACTGAAATTCAATCAACAAAAATGTCATATAATACATACAGTTGAATCAGTGGCATTAGCTGATCAATGATGGAGAGAGAAAAAAGATGATCTAGGGGAAAAGATATAAGCACTCACCACCAAGATTTCTTGCAGCATCTTTGAGGCTTCCGGCAAAGTGTTGCCTTAGAACCTGCAATGTAATAGTTTTCTCGGCTTTGATTCGTCGTTTCTCTCCTGTTTTGTTCGTATACGGTGGGCTACCATCACATGATGTAGAAGTATTTGCAACAAATGCCATGCCTTGTTTTGAATCAGAATCAGGCAAGCCTAACCTAATATCTGAGGATTCAACTAATGTTTCTCGACGGATACTATCTGCAAAAGCAGCTTCTTCTTTCAACTCTCTGTCAGTGACGACACGTAAAGTCTGGCAAACGTTTTGGATGACCGTAGACAAAGAAGTAAGCATTTTCTTGTGCTCTTCAGGATTGTTACAGTCTGTGGGTAGGTAGAACTCCAAGACGAAGTCAGCTGAACCAGTACAAGTACTCCTTAACCGTATTGCAACGGCTGCTTTTAGTCCGAACATCCTCGCATGGTGAGAGAGAGGGTAATCTGCCTTGCTACACGCGGATACATCAGCCGAGAAACAAGGCTCGTTCGTTTGAAATGCTGTCCCAACTATACCTTGACCTTTTAACAAGTGGTACTCATAGCAGGCTTCGTGGAACCCCTTCATACGAGAATCGCCTATGTAACAAGCAGATTCCACGGGCGCAATGCAGTTTTTTGTGTTCTCATCTGAGTTCCAACACCCTCTGTTGCCTTGTAAGACGCATGAAACCCACGTCTGAGCCAATGGCAGTCCGTAAGTTTCGCAAGCAGATCTTAGAACCTTGAGAATTTCGGGTAATGCAGCTTGGTAAGATAAATCATTTGTCTGCAAAAGTACCGATGTTATCGTCACATATGAGATCAAATACTATTTTCATCGAGAGTTGTTCGAAATCGAAAATAACCAATTACCTTAAGCTTCTGAGTGTTTGAAAGTTCAGGACTCCTCAAATCTACAGCCTACGGTGAAGAAAAAGAATTTCATATTAGTAAGTAATTTGCACGAGCAAAGTATGTACATATTTCTAATTATACCATTACCATATATTATATAAGATTAGCAAAATAAATTAATAATGCAAACGTAATTAAAATTATATATTTTCTTAATATAATATACAATATTGCCCTCAAATTAACAAATTTTGCAAAACAAGACTATTTTTATACAGACAAGCCGCAGCGTAGAACTACATCTAAAATTAGAAGAAAGTAATAAGTAGAATTGATAGAAGCAGAACATACCTCAAGAGCTTTGCAGACAGTTTCAAGTTCGGGACGATATTGGATCTTCTGTTTGGTCAAGATCACTTCAATAACACCCAAACAATCGCAACTACCTTGTTCGAGAATCGGAACAGCAAGAGTACCTCGGACATCATATTGTTTGGCATGACCAACTCTAGGGTACTCTTCCCACGAAAAGAAACGAACATCAGGAGTCCACTCAGGTACCTTATTCCTATACACCCTGCCAGGCAACCCCACAACGTCCTTAGAATCTCCATCGGCAGGGAAGAGATAGTTCACAGAGATTTCTCTGTAATGAGCAAGCTTAGGGCAGTTAAGATCGAGAGAAAAAGGTTGATTATTGGTGGTGAGCACACGCTTGCCTCCTCTGGTAACGGGCACCCATACTTGAATAAGAACATCCTTATCTCCCGACGAAGTTTTCATAAAACCGACTGCTTGAATCAACCTCTCCATCACCGACATGGAAGCTCTTGGTCCTATCCACCACCTTTTGCTTTGTTCAAAGCCTTCAACAGAATAAATCGCAGGTTTTGCAGTGGAAACCATAGCATTAGTAATGTTGTCGACATGAGACTGCGATTTTCTGTTAGGTTGTGACCCGCCTCGAGATTGACTGATGGATAGATTCTCGGGGAAAGATGATCTTTTCCTCTCCTCCTGAACTATCTTAGATGGGCTACCACTGGGTTCGCCATTATTGAAGTCGAGTGCTGGCCAGGAGAACGACGGCTCAAATGGGGAAATCGGAGTTGTGGAATCAAAATGTGGGAACTCGGATCCATTTGCCTCTAACCAACACCCCTCCAACAAAAGTTCATCCATGTAATCAAAATCCATGAAGGCATCAGATGTATTGCTAGGAATAAGAACGCCTTCTTCCATTGCTAACATGTTCCGAATTTGATACACTTGATCGCCAACAAAAAAATCTATTGCAACCCCATCTCTATCGCGTCACGCCAACCTAGCAGCTGACCTGAAAATATTTTGAAAACATACTCACTTGTGGGGAACACAATAACATACTTTTCTTTCTCTTCTCCAACATTGCCAATATCGTGACAAGTGTAAACATGATTTTGATCACACAAGACCTCAAGTGAACATAAACACTAGAAACATATTTTGATCACTGTGCATAGGATATTATAGCTATATGCATTGTATTTTTTTTTTTTTTTAAACAGAAGGAATTATCTTTACTTTACCCACGTGGAGTCGTTATCTCAAGAATCAAGCCTGAAATTCTCAATACATGGACATGGTTCTAATAATTCTATAAGGGCTAATTCTACTAATCTCTTGCTAAATAAAACAAATGTCCAGCTTGTTAATTATCGGATGAGATCCTCTCTTCCCAACATGTGTCCCACTATTAATTTCACTATTTTAAAAAGATTTATTTAAAAATAAAACTTTAGTAATATATAATGAACCTTAATTAACATTTATTATAAAAAAAATTAGAATTTAAAAAAATTATATACCCTAATTTTGGAATAATGAACCCTAATAATCAATTAAAAATTAAAAAAAATGCAAATTAAATATAAAAAAATATATATATAAACCCTATTCGGATGGATGAACCCTAGTTAATAATTGTAAAATTATACAAAAACATTATAGATTGAAATTGAAGAAAAAATAACAAAAACATAATTAAATATGGATTGTGGGACAGAGTGGGACACCAAAGTTGGGTACAATTCTGTTAGAAAGTTTATGGGTCAAATTCTGATTTTTAATAAATAACTAGTAATTCTGAAATTTGCTAAAGATTTTGGGCTAAACTAACTTGATGTTACTAGCAATTAAGCAAATTTCAATTTTTGAGGAAATTTCAATATAATTTTAATTCATCCAGTCAAAATAACCAAATCCTACGCTTTTTCTTTTAATCAAAAGTCCTAAATACCCAAAAGTCGGCCCAACACTTTTCTAATTAAAGCCCAACAAAAATAGCTCAAATCTTAATTAATCAAAAACCCAACAACAGCCCACCTCTCTCTCTCCTTTTTCTCTCCCGCGAATCACCTCTCTCTCTCTCTACTCATTCAACTCGTCGCCCCCAAGACAGATCCCAGATTTCCTCCTATCATCCTCGCCACTCCGGCGAACTCAGCGCCGTTCAACGCCGCCACCACCGCGACGTCCGGAGAGACTACGCCGGCGTCGCCGCTAATTTCGCCCGTTTTCTTCTGCCTCCGACCGCCGCCTTGTTTCTCCTTTGTTCCCTCCCTCTCTCTTCAACAACAACTTCGTCTCTGCCACGTGGACCGTTCTGCCCCTCCACCTCACATCATCAATCCAGCCACAACCACTAGCAAGCAAGCAATCGACCGTGACTCAACTGACTCGGCCAAAACTCAACCCTCACTCAGTGAAGATTCGCGGCATATTCTCTCTTACTGTTTTTTTTTTAATCTACTTTAAACTTTTATGAATTGAATGTACAAAACTGGAATCTGTTATGCGCGTGCATTTGTGGTATTGATCGAAAGAGAAATGGATTTGGATTGTGCTTATATGCATAAATGTGTGATTGATTTTTATTTTGCAATCGAAGAAACTTGGGAGTATAGCTTTGGTTGGTTTGGTTTTGAAGCTTGAAAATATTTATTGATTTATTGAAAAACTGCATAATTTCAATCGTGAAATAATGGAATGAAACTTTACCTTGATGAATCTTTGTAATTTGATGCTTAGAACTTGTTGTTGATGGTTGAATCCCAGGCTGAAATTAAAGGAAACCTCTAGATGATTGATAGATTGGTAAAGAAATGAAGGTGATAAGAGAATCTGAATTGACTCCAAAAAAATTCCTTTGAGAAAGAAATTTAGGAATTGAGAGTAGAAAAAGGCAATGTTTTATGAATCTTAAAGATGAGATCTATTTCTGGTGAAAATTATGTGGTATAAACTTGAGAATGAGATCCTCTCCCTCTCTCTCTCTCACTTGTGAATGTGATTATCTGTCAAGATTCTTGTTACTAAGCAAAGCAGTGGGCCCACCCCTTGGGATTCCCGTTCTATGGTCAACTGTAATAAACCGCACAAGAGTGAAAGAAACAACATAGCCTCAGATTTTACACCGTATTTGATACTCCCTCCGTCTACAGTAACCGTAATACTTTGGATTCAGAACGGGTTTTAAAAATAATTAGTAGTTTGGTTTTAAGTAGAGAAAGAGACTCACCATAATAAATTATTATGAAGTTTAAAATAATATTAGTGGATGGAGTCATTTTTCAAAATAGCGTGCGCAAAAGAAAATTGTGTTACACTCTCATCATGGATGGAGGAAGTATTTCCAAACTGAATCTTACAACAATGAAACAAGAATTAATGAAAAAAACAAGGAAAAAGTTTTGTCAAATCCAAAGAATTTTTCATCCTACTAGTAAAAAAACAATGAATTTTTCCTTTGTGTGGGGGCTGCTACGGCAAGACTTGTAGCGTTTGTCATTTTACTTTTATAACAATAGTTATTGATGAATTCAAAGCAGTTAAAAGTGGGGTGTTGCATTTCTCAAGAGCACCAACTTGCGAATCTTGGCCATTACTATATTAGTAGAAAAGATACAATTAAAAATGAAAAATTAAAATTATGGGGGTTGATGATGTTGAAGCAACCACCAAATTCTTGGTGCGTGTGGTGCTGTAATCCATTTCTCCTTCTAACTAAAGATGCAATTTTGAACTCGTGTGCAGTTGCCAGCACGGTGTGGTCCACTCCTTAATTAATTATTTTTAATTTTTATTTATAATTAATTTACTTAAGAATTAATAAATATTAATTCAATATTAATAAATTCTAATCACTCCTAATTATTTTCTAATTATTTTTATTTTCTCCTAATCTGATCGGCCTCACGATAAGTTTGGCTACACAAGACTTTTTGCCTTTTTTATTAAGGAGGTGAATGTGAAAACCACGATTGTTAGTAGATGCGTGAGCAATTGATGATGAAATGAAAAAACAATCCAATTTTGATTCATCTTTTTAAACACTTTTGTCGCATTGTGCGATGGAGAAGAAGTTGCCAAAAGTAGCCACTTTGCTTTCTTTTATAGTATTTTTTAATAAACAACAAAAAATAAATTCAAAAAATAAAAAAATAAACAACAAAAAAAAGTAAATAGTTGTAATAATCATTATTAGTCTTTTTTATTTTTTATTTATTTAAGGGTGATGACGCTATACATGTTAGCAACTTGCTATATTTGTATGCTTGGTCAGACTTTACTTTAATTTCCCCAAAATTTCCATGTTCTTTAAATTTACGCCACTCAAATTTGTTTATTAAATGTTCAATCGTTTATTTATTTAAATTAAAAATATCGTATGTAGCTTGAGTTTGGTAATTAATTAATTAATAGTATATAGATCTTGATCTACAAATTAGTGTGTTCGATCCTCAAGTCTTTTTCGCAGAATTCAGAAAAGAATTAATGAAATATTCTATGAGATATTGAGATGAATCAAACTATTTCTTGCAACAGCATAAATAATGTGCAATCATGTCCTAATTATTTTTGTGTGTTATAGAAAATATATTTTGGGGTCGGAATGATGACCCTTATAGTTGATTCTAGAAGGAAATATTTGTTTTCATCCAATTGTTTTATATTATTCTCTTATGTTCATTTATTTTATTTTTTTTCTGTTTTTGTGGACAACTATATACTTTTTTGGTTAACTATATACTTTGGTTAGTGATTGATATGACCTATGAGCAAAGATAGTATGGGTTGAATCTAAATTTGGAACGCTATGATTGGCATAATAGGTACAAGGCAAAAGGAATTGTCTAGAAAATGAAACAAATGGATATTAAAAGTAATTTTTAAATTTTGATAAATAAAATATTTTATAATTTCATCTTAACTACTCTTCATAAATCATCTCAACACCCAGGTTAATCTAATCATTTTCTTTTCATAATTACAAAATTTTATAACTTAGTTGTATTTTTCTCATTTGCAAAGATGTGTGATCGAGACTCGATCCCCCAAGAACCCCAATTAAAAAGAAATTTAATACTATATTTTATATATAAGTGGAAGTAACAACTAATACAATTATACAATCGTTCTCATTATATGTAATCATATGGTAATTTTGGTAATAAAAATAAATAAATTAACAATCTTATCGAGTATATTTATTATTATCCTTAATTAAATGTTCACACTAAACATGATAACCATCAGCCATTTAATACTATTTTTTTTCTCTACAAGTCCAAACCCATATTTTTTTTATAAAATTATTCGCATAATCCTTTTTTAAAAGTGTTTTAAAGACTTAAACCTCGTGGAAACGTTATTAGAAGTTTAAGCACGACTCTAATACAAGTGGAGCTTGGCTGCACGTCGTTTTAGAAATGTGAATCCAAGACCAGTGGCGGAGCCAGGATTTTGAATATGAGGGTGCGAGTCGTGTGACAAATAATCACATAATCATAAACATAAAAAGATACTTCATATTAAAAGCAGTATATTTTGAAATATTGTTTAATTCTAAAGTCATACACTTCAAAATAAAAAAATTAAAAAAATACATACTACCTCCGTCCTGCCGAATATGACCTATTTGTTTTCGGCACGGAGATTAAGAAAAAGGGAATTAGGTGTAATAAAGTGTTAATAAAGTAACTTTTTAGTTAATAAAGTACTTTTTTGGTCAACAATGTACGGCTAAAGTGCTTTTTTAGTTTAAAGTAAGCTCTAATTCTTTCCCAAAAAGAAAACATGCCATATTCGGTGGGACGGCCCAAAATGGAAAACAGGTCATATTCGGTGGGACGGAGGGAGTAGTTATCTAATCTATTTTCCGACGAGTCCTCATTTCTTGAAAGATTTAATTTATTTTTTTTATATGGGCTGATTTAATTTTTTTTTTATCCATGTAGTTTAGTGGGTTTGATAGTTATAATATGCAATAGAAAAATAAGAATCATAAATTATTTTAATGTATGTAATTATATGTAATACTACTAATTTTTTTTTTGGGGGTGCAGTTGCACCCCCTTGTTCCTCTATAGTTCCGCCGCTCGGCCAAGATGGTATCTATTTTATATAATTTATATTTTTGAGAAATCTAATATATATAAATTGATCGGCCAATTCTATTATTTGGTTCTCCCTCCCTCCATAGATATTATTTGCCGTAAAAATCCATACACTCACAAAGTAAATAAATTTATTTTTTATTCTTAATTATTGCATGAAAAATTAAATAATTAAATATTTGCATGGAGGATAAGGATAAAAAAAAAATTGATATGATATATTATAAGAATTCTAAAATACGACACTTATTCGAGACAAGTTTTATTTTAAAATAAAATTCTTATTATGAAACTGAGGGATTACCTACTTTTACAATTAAAACTTGGGAGAATACTGTACAAAGGTAGCTGTTAATAATTAAGTAGACGATTCTAAAGAATTAATAATACAATATAACATTGTATCTAGTAAGAGGAGTAGCCTTGTACGAGACGGTTTCATAGTGAGACGGGTTAGAATTCATAAACCGCCGTTGAATATTAGATCGGATCCGAAAAAATTTAATCCGTCTCACTATAAAATCGCCTCACACAAATTTGTATGGTAATAACATCAATACCATCATATAATAGATAATTTTTTACTTGCAAATTGGATAGGTAAATGTACTAAGCAAATTCTATGCGACGAGCTTAACTTAGACAATATAGGTAAAATTCAAATTCATAACATTTCACTAACATATCCACCCATTCCATCAAAAGGTCTCTCTCTAGAAATAGTTGTTTGCTAATGGCATGTATTTGCATCTACATATAAAGACTTTTGGCGGAATAAATCAAAAAGGTTTTATTCTAGTAAATACTAATAAACTTATTCATTGCACTCGTCTCAACAACAACATCAAAAAAGAGATAATAACTTTAATTTTTATTTTTTGACTTGGGGATTAACTAAATAAAGAGCCGTGATATTCGATCTCTAAATTTCACTCTTTTCTAAAAGGAGATGTTCCACGATTCGAGTATCCGTTATATATTTTGGATTTCCTCCCTAAACTAAGAATCAAGATTCCAATTTCCAAATAATAATCATAAAACTTTTGTTATATCAATCTTTCACTCATATATATATGTAGTATAACTTTTTGAAGAATACATTGAAATTAGCATAAGATAATATAGGAGATTCTGTGGGAGGAATTGTTGACCTAAACTTTATTTTTCAAAGATTTTATTCTAAAAATTTATATTATAATTAAATGCAAAAGATTATACAACCACAAATCCAACCATGTAAAGCCACAGCAACCAATAATCACAAGCTATAAAGAATCTTGGCTTTCGTCACATGCATCTGAATCTTCAGATTCAGATTCAGATTCAGATGATTTAAAGTATTCTCATAGAGTTGATTATTTTCCCCATTCTTTGTTTAAGATGATGGTACACCAAAATCATACTTGCTAATCTATAACAATGATATTTATTTCTAATTTATCTTTCCTAAGCTTATATAAATTAAAGAAAAATTATTTAAATATGTCTAACTGACGCTAGAAAAAATTCCAATTTTTACATGTATAAGTCACTTGACTCACTTGCAAGCTATTTAAATCTCTATTTGAAAATAAATTCATCACCTATTTTTTACTTTAGTTTGAGTTTATTTTTGAACTAAATCTTTACTGAGCCGAACAAACCTACTAGTACTGCTAGTATATGTCTTCTTGTCAATGCAATTAGCTCTTTTTTTTAGATGGATATAAGTTACAATATTATTATATCACAAATCCATGAATTATAATTCTATATAAATCATAATACATCACTATACTAACAAACTAGTATAAAACTAGATACAATACACATATAAAATAGAAAGACAACTCACACCTTAGTTAAGACTTGAACCATAGGCTCTTGCTCAAGGAGAGACTTATGGTGTATTAGATTTGAATGTAGCTTAGCTCTTTAGTATGTTATCAAACCCAACTTATTTATATTTTTTTTTTACTAAATTACTTTAAATATATTTAACGAACTTGAACTTGAACTTGAACTCGAACTCGAACTCAAACTCGAACTCGAACTCGAACTTGAGTTGGAGTAACAATTTGAATGCAAACTATATACTCCCTCCATCCACAATAAGTGTAACACTTTGGGTTCGGCACGAGTTTTAAGAAATGGTTGGTAGATTGATTTTGAGTGGAGAAATGGACCCATCATAATGAATTGTGGTGAGGTTTAAAATAAGGATAGTGGGTGAGTCATTTCCCAAAATAAAAAGTGCTACATTTATCGTAAACGTACGCAAAAGGAAATTGTGCTACAATTATCGTGGACGGAAGAGTTTCTTTCATATTTAAAATAGTGTCGATCTATTATCGAACTTATCCAATTCTATATATTATAATATCACTAAAGGATGGTTACAATTACAAAAATAGTATGAGCTTGCACCTCTATATATAGAAAAGCTCAATGACTTTAAAATTGTTAAATTGATGAAAATGGATTTTTGTGAGTTTTTATCGGAAGTTGTTACACCATAAATGGGCCAGCTCTCGTGAATAAATATAAGAGAATATTTAGCTATATAAGTTGCCTAACCACCTATGACCTATCTAATAGACCAAATTCAAGGGTACTTATTACGTCCCGAACAATTGTTTCGATCCACCCAAATGCATGTCCAGATAACAAACAAAATGACTTTTTTATCGTTTAATTTAATAGCTTAACATCATTTTTACATAGATTAATTCTGAGATATAACACTTATTTAGGAATATTATAATTTTGACAGCCAGGACACATATTACTTGTGAAGGTTAGAAGCAATTTGTCAAATAATAAAATCATGATTATGCAAATAAATGAGAATTTAATGTAAGATAAGTAGGAAACTCTTTCACGATTAAGATTGACTTTTTTTTTTTTTAATTATAGATGTTATTAGTTGTTACAGTCAAAAGACTCAAAATCGTAGACTTTAAATTAAAAATTCTTCACTCGGATTAAAACTAATTCTCTTAATTAAGTCAACCCATTCCGCAAACATCTTCACTTAATCTCATCCCACCGATATCCAAAAATTAGTCTTTCTTCACAATCGTCACACCTCCAACTATAGCCTCATAAAGCCGAAACAATTTGTTAATCAGTCAAATTTTATTTAGAGAAAAAAAATTGTACTATACAAGCATTTATTATTCATGTAATTATTTATTCAAATGGATTTATCAAGAATATGATATGTTTGTACTTTGTCGTAATGTCCGAAAAATACTATGTCGGCACAATCATATTATATATATTGTTGCAGTCCAACGTCAGACACTAATTCTTCATAGTAATATTTAATGTATTATGCACTGAAAATAGATACGATTGTTAAGTACATGTTGGAGCATTGAGACTGAAAGTACCGATTATCGAACATCAGACTCTTCCAGGCAAATTTTTGGGCTGTTCGTACAGTCCATAATTAGACCCAAGCAGAATTCTAATGTGATTATAATTAGGGCTTAATTAATTAATATAGTATAAATAGTTGTTCTCCCATTGTATATTGTATCCGAAAAATATAGTGAAAAATTCTAGTTTGCAATTGCCCCAGACGTAATTACATATCGTAACAAATTGAGTAAACAATTATGGATAAATAACTTGTGGGAGTGAGAGTGGAGATGGAGGAGGAATTTATTTGAGTGGAAAAAAAGAATTGTTTTCTCGTTTAACTTCTCTTGATAGGTTCAAGCCAACTCAATATAAAGGGACGGTTGGTCGTGGGCTGCAGAAAGCAATAGAATTTATTCATGGAAGTTAACTTTCAATGAGATTGAAAAGAAAGCAAATCAAGAAAGTTGGTTGAATAAAATTTTAGTGCAAATTCGTTCCAAGCAAAACAGCTTCATTTTGCTGGAAACTTCTAAAAAATAGAATTCCGACTCGATAAAATCTATCGAAAAGAGGAGTGCTACACGAACATGATGATGATAGGTGCCCTTTTTGTTTGACACTAGGTGAATCTGTTGAACACTTATTTTTCTCCTGCTTGTTTGCATATAGAGTCTGGGTCAGTTGCTACAGTTAGTTTGGAATTAATTATGTAGGACATGATAGTCCATCATGTAACTTTATGCAACATTTGGGAATTGCAAGGATGAAAAGTTCAATAGAATTATTAGCGGAAAGCTCTCTGGATTTGTGTTGTTTGAAACTTATGAGTTTATCGAAATGGAATAGTATTCAAGAACTTGTCGAGCTGCTACGAGGACCTTATCGAGATGATTAAAGTGAGGTTTTGATTTTGGGTATCAAATTTATATACTATGGATACTAATAATAAAATACTATAATAAGGGTATAATAGACAAATCAAATTTTGTAAACATGACTCTTTTATAATAGGTATATATAGAGTATTTGTGCATGTTATTTCCTAACAATACGTAATTACACACGTAGGACATTAAAATTATAATTTATTATTTTATGATTTGTCATTGTATTTGGTGACTAGTGAATATCACACTGAAATAATATTGAAGACATTTTCTTTTAGGGAAATAATATTGAAGACATTGAACAATATTAATCGAATCAATGATCAATTGACTTTTATTGATTTAAAAAATTAATTGATTCATTAGGTCATGAATTGAAAGACATGCAGTAAAAATAAAGATATTTATATATTTTTCTAGAAATATAGCACTAGAAAACTCCAATATTGAATATTTTTGCAATCACATATATATGTCTTAGATTCGGACAACTTTAACACAAATACTCGTTTGATGTGGCAACCTCTTTCACACCAATCGAGCTTTATTTGGTTGGAAAAGGCAAAATGAAGGAAACAGAAAGCAGGTGAAGCGTGTATATTTTTTTGTTGTAGAATTCTCGAATATAGAAGCACAAAATACAATAGAAACGGGCAACACATTAATTTGTTATCATAACTCATGCTTTTGTAACGTTTACTATATATTAATTCAATTTAATTGGATGACTGAAAAAAATGAAAAATAGAAGTTATTAGATATTATATAGATATATTTGAAGTCCGAGGTAAAACTGCCACAAGCTCATATTATGAGGCTAAACAAGTACATTATTCCTAATTTATATAAGGCAAGTTTTCAATTAGGATATGACATGGAATTCAATTAATTAAGAGAAAATTGTCAATACACACAATTAATATTTACTCTAAGGATCAAATACCACGTAAAGTATTTTTAGGTTTGTCTTCATCAAAATAAAATTTTACGTTTAAGTTTTAGTTGGTTTTAAGTTTGACATTAAGGTTTGATTTTATTGTTCTTAAAAGTTCCTTGCATGCAATAGATTAGTTGAATCATTATTCTCATGTTGTCTGTCTGCATAAGTTTCTCCAATTCGAATTCGTAGCCATCGTTATTGATTGATTGTGGTTTGGTTTGTTTTGTTTTGGGTGATTCTACAGTTCAGTAGTTGAAAGCAAGAAACTTGTGCAATAGATTGTTTGTGGGAGATCGAGTGAATCAAATTTGGATCATGTTAACGATGGAAGAAGGCGTTCTTTCTCTCAGTAATATTCCTAGCATTCCATCTGATGCCTTCATGGATTTTGATTACATGTATGGCTGTAAATGAATCGAGCCGTTCGTGAGCTACTCGGCGATCGACTCGAAAAAAGCTCGTGATCGAGCTTGATAAGTTTATCGAGTCGAGTTCGAACATTGTGTTGCTCAACTCAACAGGCTCGCGAACATGCTCGACTCGTATTTAATCGAGCATGCTCGCAAGCCTAGTATCGAGTATGTTCGCGAGCCTACAAATTGAATTTTAATCGAGCTTGTTCGTGAGTCTAATAATCGAGTTTTGTACATAAGCCAAAAAAAAAAGATTTTTGTAAGGAATAAGGATTGAACCTTTGCCATCAAATACTATATGCTTTTAAATAACCATCTATACTCCCCCAAAATGACAACCCTAACAGATTTAATTTTTAGAGTATCAAGCTTTAAATGAGCTCGAGCTCGATTGACATATTGACGAGCTAAATTTAAATATAATCGAATTCTTGACGAGTCCAGCTCGAGCTCGAATTCGAATACTTCATTATCGAGTATTTGACGAGTCGAACTCGAGCTGAGCTCGAGCTCGCAAATTTTGGATCGAATCGAGTTCGATCACTATGGCAAAAACTCGAGTCGAGCTCGAGCAACCGAATATTTAAACGAGTCGAGTTTGAGCAGACCAATATTCGGTTCTACTCGGCTCGTTTACAGCCCTAATTACATGGATTAGCTATTGTTGGAATTTATTATGTTGAAGGCTTTAAACAGAGCAAGATGTGGTGGATGGACCAAGAGCTTCAATGTTAGTGATGGAGAAGTTGATTCAGGTGTGAGTTTCTTGAAATTATTAGAGGATTTCCTCATCAGTCAACTTAAAACAAAGTATTCTTCAGCTAATTAGGTGGCGATTGCTACTGGCCATAAAGGCTTTTAATTCTTCAAATTTCATATTATAGTACATCACAACTTATTGAATTGAGCAACTAATTTTTTTCCATCAATATTCGAAAATCATTCTAATTCCAAAATGCAAAATTCTCCACGACTCAAATCCACTCTATTATATACATATTCAAGATACCACGAGTCAACCTTTCCCTTCATACACATCGCAACAGTAATTACTTTCTCTTGATCAGATAATGAGAGTGAGAGTGGTTACCTTGCTCATAATCCGTCCATGATTGCAGTGATGCGGATCCTTCTCCTTCGCCATCCTTTTCTGGTCTACAATGAATAGAATGAAAGATGCATGAGCTCATGTGAAAAAATGAACCATTATTCGATCCGTTACCAGATATTTCAAATCCCCCAGAAATAATGGCCTGAATTTTCTGCTGAATTATTGGCTCAATTAAGAATATGTTTAAACAGTGAATTTATCGCTTCTTTTATAATACCTTTTGTTATAACATAAAATTATGTCACCTATTACATATACTATTACAAACTCAATTTCCTGTCTGTCCCGTCACAGTAATCTCTTGAGAAATTATTCATCCATGATGATCAGAGCTTCTCCTATTCTTTTTCTTGAAAAGAATCCATCTCCTCTTTAGACCTCCCTGTTGACAATTCAAATGTTTGGTCGAGATTCCAGGGCAAAAAGCAGCATCTATGGCTTCGCTTCAAGAACAATAGAAGAGTAGGGAGCAAGATTATATGTCTCCTTTACACCTGCAATGCCTTCTGGAACGATGTCACTTGGGGACTCCAGATTTGTATCCACCTGAATTTATTCATGTACGAGTTCCATTACTTGTTGTAAGAATACCCAAATTTAATATTCATCTTTAAATAAGAATGTCTGAAAGGACCTGGATATGACACCAGCATAAACTCGAGCTTCTTAAAACTCCAACAGATAGTACATAAGGAAAAATGTGCTTTTTTTTGAGATTCGGATTTAAAGCTGTTGATGCATCTTTGTGCATTGTTCAAATCAAAATTCTCCACGCAAATAGAATATGCAACAATGGGAGACACTAAAATATATCAGTCAATGTTACTTATATTTACATGACAATGATGGGATTTCTTTCACTCTTTTGTTTCCTTGCCAAGAATGAAGGAACCAAGTTCTTGAGACAGGTAATACAGTTAAGTTGGCTATAGAAAGAAATTGGGTGAGCAAGTGGATGAACCTAGAGCCAAATCCACCAATGCCACAGAAGATATTTTATGCATGATTTATGCTTGCATATACTCCCTCCGTCCCTGATAAGTGTAGTCCACTTTTCTTTTTCGTCCGTCCCCCATAAGTGTGGTCCTTCTTTAAATGGATATGACCCCACTTAAAATTTTACCCTTTTACCCTTTAAAAGTAACTAACAGTTTAACACTACAACAAAGTGAGTCTCATTCTCCACTCACTACACATCTACCTAACATCCTTCTTAAAACCCGTGCCCCTCCCTCCAGACCACACTTATCAGGGACGGAGGGAGTAATTAATAAAGTTTCATGCCATCAGGAAGAAAAAGAAAGGCTTTTGAAAACTAACCACACGAAACCACAGTCTTCCTTGTGGAGGAGAGGGTATAGAAGCATTAACAAAGTAGTCGTGTGCATTGAATGCCACATAAATATGACCTCCATTGTCTTCATGCAGCCTGAAACATCACAATTGTTTATATATATATATATATGTGTGTGTGTGTGTGTGTGTGTGTGTGTGTGTGAGAGAGAGAGAGAGTAGTCAATGGCGGAAAATTTTCATGTAGGGTGGTTAAGCAAATTGGCACTCTTGGACAACCAGGAACCCTCTCGTTTCATAAAGTTTCATCTAGGGAGGTTAAGCAAATTGAGACTTTTTGGGCAACCAGGAAGCCTCTTATCTGTTGCGCAGCGATAACGTTTACTCTTCCATGAGAGTTCAAAATTATTGTTATATGTCCTAGTACCTCACAGTCCCAGCCAGGTTAATAATCTTCGCACTTATGACAGCCACCAGATCACTCAAAATTTGAAATCATAACATCTCATCTATAAGTAAAGCCACCAAACCACTCAAAATTTGAATCGTAAAATCTCCATCTATAAGTAGTTCGGTTTCCTTATTTGATCAATGATCCCCTTCTCTAGTAACCTTATCATTTTGGGGATGATCGTAAATAAATTTGACCCAATGACTTCATAAACATAATTGTTAAGAACATCCTTAGTTATCTCACTCCATTGTGGATTTGAGACAAACATATAGTGCTTCTACAAGGTTGTTGAATGTAGGTTGAAGAGTAGATGTTAATCCCTCTTCTTTTCCTGATTTAAAGGTACGTCGCTGCTTATAGAAGCAAAAAGTTAATTAACCTCCACTTTTTGCTAGGGGTGGCAAAAACAGACCGAAAACTAAAAAACCGAACCGTTAAGAAAGTAAGTGATTCTAGGAAATTGAGGATTGATCAGAGCATTCTTTATATGAAAATTAGACCTAGCAGAAACTTTTCCAAACACCCTGATGGACTAGTTTAGATGCAAATGCTTGATAGCTGTCTAATGAATTTCGAAAATTCTAAAGCAATTTCAAAATAGATTGAAAAACAAATAAAAGTCAAATTTCATAGAAGTGCAAGGGATACCAATAACAAATGAAAATCAAATCAAATTTCACAGTAATGGATATCTATTGTATGGAAATGCAAGGGATCCTTACGTAAAAGCAAGGAATTTACTCTCGTAATTCTCCCAGTTATCCTCATGCCATGTGACTTCATGCTGCATCAAAATAATGCCAAATAATTCTTAATTATGAAATATGCAAATCTGAAGTAAGTAATGATCAATAGCACGAGTATTTTATAATAGCATGAAAGCTTTGACGCACATGGTTGCTACCTGATCTGACACAGCAACCAATCATATACCCCGAGTTAGGGACTTTATTAGCATTAGCACAGAGCCATTTAGAAAAATGGTTATTTAGCATCTCTAACTCATCTTCAATAGAAAACGGGTATGGCATACCACCCACAAAACCAAAGAGCCATTTCAAATAGGTAAATTTAATTTAGTTATTTCCCTTTTCACTGCACTCATTTCCACTATAACACTAAATGCTTGAGAGGAACATTCCTTCATAATAAGTAAGAACTTTTGTATTGTACATAGCAGTTCGAAGAGCAGCTAGAATGAGTGAGTTAGGATTTGCCAACGGCTGCAGACCCCTTCACAAGTGGTGTATCCCCAGGCAGTCCACTATAACATCCGCTGCTTTGACAATCACCCTCTTCAGAAATGGTTATGCTATTTATTGAAAGAGGCTTTGATCATATAGTGGTGGGGAGTGATAATCAAGGATTAATCCACGCAATTAGAGGGGAAGTCTCACAAGGGGAATTTGAAATGATTGTTGTGGATGACATAAATGAGTTGGCGAAGAAGATATCTCATATATCTTTTGTTTATAATAGTCGAGAACTTAATTATGCAGCTCACTACATGGCGAGAGGTTCTGATGGAATCTATTGTAATCATTTTCATATCAATGGAATTTTTGTTTCTCAAAAAAAAAAAAAATAGATGTTGATGCTATAGAGCTTATGGGTTTCCTTGTATATCTAGGTTTCCTTCTATATCTGTAGTTATTTTAGGATTAGATTTAGCCTAGCTGTAACCCTAGTTTCCTTATATATGGGAGACTCTCTTCTTGTGAATATACAATCTATTATTTTCTCCTACATGTCTCTAACTTTTCTACGCGCAATGGCTCTGCCTTACCAAATGAATATACGCTTCAATTCCTAGAAGATTATTGATGTTTTTTTAATATCAAACAATCAAGAGAAGACACATACCAATACACTCAAAGTAGTCATCATCTCAACACATGTGCTTAGCTAACTCAAAATACTAACAGCCAAAAGAAGTAAATGCTACTTCCCAGAATATGTTGCTCATATAATTGCAACTCTATGTACATAACCAGTCTGGTATTTGATATGGCTAATAATAGAAACAAAAATTATATAATACCTAAAACTCATAACAAACAAAATGTACTCTCACATATTATTATTATTATTATTATTATTTTTTTTTTTTTTTGAGAGAATTACAAGGTATTATATATATAATCAAATCAAGCACTACACCACCATATAGGCGGGACCTCTATACCACACAAAGGTGGGACCACTACACCACCACGCAGGGTGGGACAACTACACCACCAAATGAGGTGGGAAATATAATACACCGCACGCAGGCGGGATTGAACCCAAGACCTCTCACTAAGGAGAGTCTTGTGGTGCCTCAGCTAGCCACTTGAGCTAGACCTCATTGGCGTACTCTCACATATTATTAAAGATTCTGCATTCACAAAAAATGCATTTCTACTCTAAATCTAAAAAGTAACACTGAGTTGATAACTGTAAAATATTTATCCACAAAAATTAGATAAACGCGAGTAACGAAAGGAAAAGATTTTACCTTGTCAATGAAATTTTCTCTAGCAAAGACATGATGACTCCGTCTAAACTTTATCATCTCCGAGAAAAATCGAAAAAGATTGTCCTTCTTGTCCTTTAACTGTCTCATCAAATTTCAATTTCATCTTACATGTATAGAAAGGGGGGGGGGAGAGAGAGAGAGGTGAGGAAAAAAATAATGAAAGAACACATACTTGTCCCCATTGGAAATTATTAAGAGCATTGTCATGTCCGTAGCTGTTATTATTTCCAAAACGAGTATGGCCATATTCATCCCCCATTAGCATCATAGGAGTTCCCTAATAAGAAAGACCCAATCAAATATTACTGATAGGTCAATGAATTTTAAGGTCCAGATTTGTGGAAACTAGTGCCAAAAAAAAGAAATGAGCAATATTTGGATAACACAGTTCTTTTAGAACTGAAGTACAAGGGACTTTTGAAAAAGAAATGCAGATGGTCATTGTAGTGTTTAGATGAACACACATAAACTACAAGTTGCATTAAGTGACAGAAAGCACAAATAGTTGGGAACGACCTAAGATTTTATACAGTTTAGTGCTAAAATGGCTTAGATTTTAGAGGCAGTCTTGGTTCATTGAAACGGAATTTGTCCTAAAAACTCACCCATGGGAATTGTTTAAAGCAGAACTGAAAAGTCAAAAAAACTGATTTCAAGGGATCAAAGAGAGACTACAAGAGAAGAAAAAAAAAAAGCTCATATGATCAGTAGAAAACTTAGGATTCAGTTTGTACTTTGCAGTCGTCCACTCATTTTCAACAACCAAAACCAAGAAATGAAATGAAGCAACCCATACTCTCTGTTTTTTTTTTTTTTTTCCCTGACAAGAAGCAAAGTTTATATTAACAGAAATAGGCATAAGTGCATCTAGGGGATAAGAACTCTGGCAGTTCTCTCATCTTAAAGAAGCAACTCTATAAAGACTATAATCTTAGTAAAAGCAACAATAAACTTATTCTTGTTAATACCGGTTATCATCAATATGTGGTGCTTCCACTAAAAAATAGAGATAGATCTTAAAGAATCTGAAAGTGTTTACCTGGGATATCATCAGTGCTACTTGGAAGTTTTTCATTTGCCGTGTACGCAATGCCTTAATATCCAAATCTCCAGTTTCTCCTAATAAGAATATAGTAAAGTATCAGACGGTAGAAATACACAAGAGACTCCATTTGCTTCAGATGGAATAAAAAAAGTAAACAATTGCGACGTTTAACAATAATTCATTTAGTGCATAAAACATTATCTGCATACCACTAAAATGTAATGGCAAGAGACTGATTTATGAATTTTGTTCAAAATAAAGGAAAATTCAGATATGCAATACAGATCTACCTTCAAAACCACAGTTCCAGCTAAAGTTATCATTGCATCCATCATTTCCACTTTCACCATTGGCATCATTGTGCTAAAAGTTTCAGCAAAATCGGATAAAGTAAATATAGAGTTGATATCAACCAAATTAATGAGAACCATAATGGCTAGTGATACCTTGTAGTTGTATGACACAAGGTCATACAATGTAAAACCATCATGGGCAATTACAAAATTGATACCATGATATGGCTTGCGTTTGTTGACCTAAAGACAAAAGAACCTTGGAAGTTATTTGGATGTGCAATCACACAACACCTTAATGAATCAAGTCACATTCAAAATTCAGTAGAGAGCTAGCCTTATTTTAATCAAAAAGTAGAATTAAAAAAGGAGATTTTCATTATGAGATGAACGGAAAATCGGAAAATCGATTTATCATATAAAGGCTGTATATAAAATGCAGGGCCAACAAAAAACCAAAGTTATGTTCTGTAAGTTATACATAATCGGGCAAAGCAATGTGGTATAGAAGAACTACTAATGAAGTGTGAATTTAATTCTCTTCCTAAAACAGAGAAAAAGAACATTAAAAGATAAAATATGGTTAATGGTTCTACTATGGATCTTAACTGATCCCTTTTCTCGAAATAAAAATATATATTATCAGAAAATGACACAGATAATGCATCACAATTAGACATCTTTGATCCCTTCGCCAAAAAAAAAACAAACAAACTAGAATTCACATTACATTTAAGTTTAAATTATAGAAAATAATATGATCGATTTATTTGTTTCCAAAAGTTCTCCAAAAATGTCAATAGTTGAGGTCAAAATTTTAAATCTCTTTTAAAAATGATGTCTATGACAATTCACTATGTTTCGTATTTAATACAAGCAATAGCATATAATTCACCTTCTCTTTTAGCAGAGAAAATTATCTTTGGATTTTTAAACTTCAAACAATTAAAATATCATTGTACCTTGAGTATTCATTTCATAACCTTTTATTCTGCATTTACAAATTGAATGTTTATGACATTGACAAATTTGTTTTTACTCTTCAATGAAATAATACATCCTTCATCACATTAAAGGAATTAGAAGTGGCTACAAATTGCTAGTTGGCTCCTCTATGCTTTGCTTATATAATGAGTCGATCAGTTTTGCAATTACCAAAATTTTGAGCCAAGGTTTGATAATCGAAGTAAAACAATTGATTTTGCATCTTGGATCCCAGTCCTAGAAATTTGAGAATGTGAATATAGTTATCAAAAAGCTTCTCATATAGGAAGACAATCTTGCTTCTCATATAGGAAGACAATCTTGCTCCTCATAACTAATGAGCATCCTTACCGAAGAACATGAGCTCTTAGGTGGGGTTTTGTGTGACCTAGAACAATACTAAGAGAGTTTATGATTATGTGAATGGAAGCATTGTGTCTATATGCAAATTCTATATGCAAGCCAATGATGGCCATGAGATGAAATTAAGCATGGATGGATTTTTTCATTTTCAGTTTCTATAGCTACGAAACAATATTTTTTGTGATTATAGGTATCTAGGATGAGGAATCCCAAACTGGATGAACAATGCAATTTAACGTACACAATGGACTAGTCTCTAGCCAAATGAGAGAAGGGGGCTGTTTAAAAGTATCTGTGAGCTGAGACCCACTAAGCTACTTAAATTTGACCTTATCCAACAATATCTGAATAATCAAGCAGGAAGATGACAAAGTAAAATAACTTTTAAGGTAACTAACAGACTACAGAAATTAACATTGATCTTAGAAGCAAAATCATCATAAATTACATTTTTAGCATAGATGTTAGGAAACAATTTTCATGTGCTTAATACTTACTTGGTAAAGATCAGCAGAACCAGAAAGCCTAGTAGCAAAGCTTCCTTTCATACCAGTGTCACCCTATTTTCAAATTAAATCCAAGGTTGACATAATTATAAAATGGAAGTAACTCTGCAAACATGTGAACATGTACAAAATGTTTTTTCTTTTCACATGAGGTGTATTTTCATCAAAAATTGATATAGCAGTATTCAGATAATGTTGTTTGACTAACTTCTTATCTCAACAAACAAGAAATCAATAAATGAATTCTTGATATGAACATATTGTATTTGGAGGAAGCAAATAACTACTGAATATTGAGTGGTTGAAATGATTCACAGATTACAGATGACAGGCACCAATCATTGTTGGAACCCGTTGTTGAGATGTTTTACAGAAAAATGTACAGAAGGATTATAAACTCGTAGTTATGTTTCAAATACAAAAGGACATCAGTTACTTTAACCTGTAGAGGAGATGCATTAAGCCGAACAAGAGCAGATACATAAACCATTGGGAATAATGAACCAAGATGGCATAAGAATTTGTTACTAAAACTACTATTGTTCCAATTGATCACTGTTGGTACGCAATCACCATCAGAACTAACATGCATTCTCAATACACAACATTTCTTAGAAAATAGTTCTGGTAATCATTTCACAGACAAAGCTCCATAAACAATAGAGAGCAATAAGAAATCTCCTTAATCAACAAGTAGTATTGCAACTAAAGATGCTTAATCAAAAGTCAAACATGAGTACTATTTTACCAATTATTAAAATCAATGGAATATTTGATAATGAGTACCTTTTGGACTTCAAAACAACTTTGAAATGATATTTAAAAAAAAGGCAACTTAAAATTTTCCTATAATTAGAGAAAAACTAATTCCAGGAAGTACAAGCAAGAATATCAGAAGCCAACATGATATATATTATGCTGAAATAAGATATTCACAATTGGCTAAATCAATAAACTTGACATATGGGCTTTGTCAAAATGAAGTTAATGACCTAATTGGGGACTGTTAGTTGATAGAGGATACAATTAAAATCTAGTTTCTTTGATAATCCTTACCTACTTCTCTATATGTTGTGGTGTAAATACATATTACACAAGTAGAAATTGAATTTCGCAGAAACCATATAAGTGAAGCAAGAAGCAGCCCAACAACATGATCCATCTTTAGTTTCTAATGTAGACGGACTTAGATTACCTCATTCTGGAGGCAGTGGACTACAGAGAGTGTGAGTAAAGTTAAGAACTTCAGAAACTATTTGTCCACATGTTAGTATATTGTCCGACAGAAAGTCAGTTGACATCTTTTCTGTTACTCTAATTTATGTTTATAATTTCAGGAAATCAAGTACCGACAAATCTCAATATATATATATATATGGGAATTTCTCCACTTGCAGCACCTTTATAAATCTTCTAATATCATCACGGTATATGCCATTCCATTCAGCCCACCTGCAATCCAAACATTCACGCTGTGATGTTTGTCTTGGTATGTTAGGTTACACGTATGATAGAAGAAACAGAAAAACCGAATTACTGAACAATGATGGCTTATTTAAGCTCTTAAAATGTAGTGCACATTATTATTTTTTAAGGTTCTCTAATATAGATTGTCCAGCCTCTACATGCAATATTGGCTCACAATAAACATTCCACAGAGCCCTAATCCTCGATAAGTATAAGTTTCAAATGTCATATCCCTTGACAGTAAGAAAATTGAGAGATCATGGAGAATCTACCCACTAAGAATTTTCCAAGTAGGATCAAATATAGTAAACATAGTAAATTGAAAATCAAGTTCATTAACAAGCTCAAGATTAACCAACCAAAATGCTGCAAATTTACTCTCTACGAAGATCCAAAGGCGGATAAATGAAAATAAAATAACAGAAAAAACACAATGTTCTCACCTCACTCATGATGTGTATATTGGTTGCAGACTGTATAATATGTACAGTCATATTTTAATGTTTGGGCCAGTTTTCATCCGAATATACCAATATAAGTAGAAATTGCAGAAGTTACCTATCCCAGTTCGGAAATTTTCCGACAAGATATAGCCCTCCACAATCCCAAGGTTCTGCAATGATCTTACATCTTGAGAGGATACTATCCTTGGCTATTGCCTGCATAATTCAAGCATTCAATACCTTACATTTCTAGGACTAGAAAACAATTGCAACGCCCACAGAGTGGAGTCTAGTAGTGACAGAATGCCACAACAGGCTCCACTAACAACTACTTAGTCATTACCCTTGTTTCACCAAATTAGTTAATCCAAGTTGCTACATCTTTAAACAATCATTCTCAGAACAATATGGGACATCAAAACAATATTCTTGTGAATTGCGACAAATTTAAAAGAAAGAATATTAGTTTCCTTTGGTACTCAAGGAAAGACAACTAAGTACTAGCAAAAACCTATTGGATAAAATAAAGTTGATCCTAAACGATAGGAACCAATTTGTTAGTTATACGTCATTCACCTTTCACGTATCCCAAAGAAAAAATATCAGTGTTCTTCAGGGGATTATCTTCATAAAATTTAAAAGAGAGAAGATTATTTTCCTTTGGTACTTAAGGAAAGACAACTAAGTACTAGCACAAAACTGTTGGATAAAATAAAGTCGATCCTAAACGATAGGAAGCTATTTGATAGTTATACGTCATTCACGTTTCACATATCCCAAAGAAAAAATATCAATGTTCTTCAGGGGATTATCATCATAAAAAGGAATACATAATAACAAAATTGGAGCAGCAACAATCAGCATAGTTAGTTTTGCAGATCAAGTTTATGTGTGGCAGAAGAAGAGTCACTCACCTTTAGGCCGTTAGGCAATCAGTGAATTATTTAATTATTAGAGTCTGTTTTCTGTAAATAAGCCTTCTTTTGCTTGGGGGGGGGGGGGGGTAGGTAGGATTATATAAGTTTATTGGCGATTCGCTTGGAGTTCTCCTAGAATTGCTATGAGGATTTTCTTTGTTTTTCACTTATTTAATTCACTGCTTCAGAATTTTATAGAAGAGTTCTTTTCTCTTGTCGTTCCAATATACCCTTGAGTCTATTAGTTAGAGAAGCTAAACAATAATTAGAAGTGTTCTAATTTAAACGCCCAATTTTTCAAAACATACCCAGACGAAGTAGAGCCAACTCAACCAAATTTCTGTTTTTGGAGTACAATAAGGTATGCTAAAGTTTATAGTCAACAAATGACAAAAGTTTTGAAACTTCGTCCTCCAGTATTCTTTGAATAAATTGATTGATATCTCAAGGGAAAATGGTACTAGCACAAAGATTTATGATCTGATCATCATTTTCAAGGACTGACACCATCCATCTTCATGTCTTCATCTAGAACTAGTAGGCATATAGCTCTTGTTTAGGATATACTTCAATAACAATGTTACTTGACAACTATTTGGGAAACTCCGTCTGCAAATTCCTAGAGTTCACTTTAGTTCATGTTCACGAAACATCAATAGCCTCTGAGAGATTGCCTTGAGGTGGACTGAGACATCTTAGCTTTTTTGGGTTAGGATAAATTACTAGGCCGACCAAGCATCTTTTTGCTTTGATCTTGAGATAATGTAGAGACCAACGGAATTTAATTTTCACATCATTAATAGCATTTTCCTAAGACTACTTTAACCCTATTGAATTTCATAGAAAAGCAGACAAATTGCATTGCTTAGTATAGGTTTGCATTGCATGGCAACAGTAAATGGATGTAAGGGAACGAAAAACGAGTACATGGTGTCATCGCAGCTATGAGTAGCTGATTGCATGCAAACAAGAGAGAATGCTTCTGGACTGATCAATAGAATTGAATCCCAAGAATAACTTTCAATTTTGGGCCTCTGAGACAAGAAATTTGTTCTGCTAAAAAGGCTTTATTCTTCATGCCAAATCTATTAGAGCATATATAGGAATGAAGTGGAACAGAGGTCAGAGGTTCTGACTTCTGATGGAGAGCAGTCATACTCATATAGTAGTATTTCAACACACATAGGTAATGAAGATGTGCCTTACAAGAAATTTGGCTTTATAAGTTGATAATAAAGAAGTCTCTCTATAGAACTACAAAAATTATGGATCTGACATTAAAGATTAGAGAAGGCTCATGGATTCTCTTAGACTGGAGATCAGGTTTCTTGCTCTTTTGAACCTTAGTTTGATATCTCATACACACTATTATCAGGACAGATAGTTTTGACAGAAGCCTAGAGGATAGGAAGGGGAGATAAGATGATGAAGGAAACAATTCAGAATAAAGAATATAAACAAATTAGAACAATGGTAAGGTAACTTGCAGTTACCCATGATATCAGACATTATAAATTTCCAATCCCAATTTAAGGGTGTCATAAATGACCTTGATCAATGGGGGAGCACTGAGAGGAGAACCATCAGTTCCTCGACAAAGCACACTAGCCAGATCAAAACGGAACCCATCCACATGATACTCAGTGACCCTTCAATTACAATGTTAATAGCAAGTGAGAAATTTTTTTTTTTTTTAAACTTGAGTGCAGTAGTAACAATTGAAATGCAGTATACAATTAAAAAAATGAAAAGTTCTTTCAAGCTGCAACAAAGGTAATCAATAAGAAAATAATCATTTTTCATCTAAGTATGTTATATTGCTGGTACTTAATAAACTGAGAACTAGAATATGCTTTTTTTCGTTAAAGATAGAAGAATAACAGCCACTAGAAATAGTCAAGAAACTAAATCAGAGACCACCAAAAACGTGTTTCAATTAAAGAAGTTGCACTGTACAATTTCTGAAGAGTCCTATTGAAGATAATCGCACAAAAGAATTACATCGGTTGATGGTAAATCAATAACCTAATACGTTGACATGATCAATAAGACTATTATGGCCACATCTGTATCTCTAATGTAATTTAAGTTCACGATCACTACTTCCTTGTTTCACTTTGATGGAAATTCAAATCATTTGAAAAGACACTCGACCCCTAATCCTATACACTTGCTGAGTTATGGATGTTTACAAAGTTGAAAATTGCACATTTCTTAATGACAGCATGTTCAAAATACAAATATAATGCGATGGAAAATAATTTTTATGCATTTTAAAGATTAAAACCAACGATAAACCATACAGGACTCCACCAAGGTTATGGGACCAGTATGAGTCAGAGCATACCAGTGCCGCAAGCTGTCAAGAATCAGTTCCATGACGAGAGGATGGTTGCAATTGAATGTATTTCCTAGACACAAATATTTCATGTCAGAGAAATTTAGATAATCACGGGTTACAGTAGACAGATATAACTTTTAAGTCAACAACATAAAACATTGATTTCATCATCATATACTCAAGAAATGTGAGGCAAGCAGACTATATCAAGCATGCAGGATGACCAAATTTTTCTTTGTTCCCCCATCAATGGTTTAGCAATCAACAAGTTATTCTATTTTGAACCATGCAGAAGCACTTGAGACCAAACTAAGGAGTAGAATATTTTAGCTTCCCAGTGCAGGCATAGGGTCTTTAACTGTTTCTTCTCATCTTCATTACAAATTGGATGTTCTCTGAACTCATTGCAAGTTTTACTGTCATTTTAAGTGGAATAAAATATTGCAAGTTGCAATGAAATGTTTGTACATCCCATGCAAAACCACTTCAAGCTAACCATTTCATTAAATGCACCAAGTTAAATGAGAGTAACATATAAATCTAACAAGCAGGGGCATACAATACATTATTTTCTTTCGTATAGGAAACGAGGAGACTTTTACAAAGGATTGGAATCCAAAATATGGTTATGTGGGATTGTCGTTCCAGCCCTTTGTTGGTCATTGTGGCTAGAAAGGAATAGAGAATCATTGATGATAATAAACTGTAAAGAAACGAAGTATAGAACATATTGGAGAGAAAGTGAGTGTATTATTCAGTATCTTAAAAGAAGAGAGAATACACATATATATATACTAGACTACTAGGTCTAGGGTTACAATCTAAATAAGGTAACATATATATACACATTAAATATTATAACACTCCCCCTCAAGCTGGAGCATATATGTTGATCATATCCAGCTTGGTGCACAGCTCAGAAAAACGCTTGCCGCCCAATGGTTTAGTGAAGATATCAGCAATCTGATTAGCTGAAGTAGTGAACGGAGTAGAAATAGTGCGACTCAATACACACTCACGAACGAAATGGCAGTCAACCTCAATATGTTTAGTCCGTTCATGAAACACTGGATTGTTAGCAATGTAAATAGCTGCTTGGTTATCACAGTGCATAGGTAATGGTTCATTGAAAGTGAATCCCAATTCCCCAAGCAGATTCTTCACACCAATCATCTCAGTGGCAGTATGAGCCATAGCTCTATACTCAGCCTCGGCAGAAGATCTAGCAACAGTTTGTTGCTTCTTACTCCTCCAAGTTATCAAATTTCCACCCAAGTAAGTGCAGTATCCAGAAGTAGATTTCCGGTCAGTCTTAGAGCCAGCATAATCAGCATCGGAATACCCTTCAATCTTCAAATGACCATTCTTTTTATAAAATAATCCTTTCCCTGGAGAGTTCTTGATATATCGAAGAATTTGATATATCGAAGAATTCGAACAGCAGCATCCCAATGAACTTGTTTAGGCTTATCCAAGAACCGGCTGACCAGACCAACGGCAAAAGAAATGTCAGGCCGTGTTACTGTCAAGTAGATAAGTTTCCCAACAAGTCGTCTATACTTAGCTTTGTCCTCCAAGAAATCTTCACTATCATCCCAGACATTCGGGTCAACGTCCATAGGAGTATCAACCGGCTTTGTTCCAAGTAACCCAGTTTCTTTAAGTAAATCTGTAGCATACTTCTGCTGAGATAGAGAAATTCCATACTTGCTGTGAGCAATTTCAATTCCTAAGAAATACTTAGGACGTCCTAAATCCTTAATGACAAATTGTTCTTGCAAGTATGTCTTTGTGTCATCAATCCCCTGTACATCACTGCCAGATATAAGAATGTCATCAACATAGACAACGAGAATGACAATTCCAGACGTTTGATGGCGTACAAAAACAGAATGATCAGACTTGCATTGTTTAAAACCAATCTTGCCAAGAACACTGCTAAACTTGTCAAACCATGCCTTCGGACTTTGCTTAAGACCATAAATAGCCTTCTGAAGACAACAGACCTTAGTAGCATCCTCCCCCTGAGCAACATACCCTGGAGGTTGCTCCATATAAACAGTCGGAGATAAATCACCATAGAGAAAAGCATTCTTCACATCAAGTTGATATATAGGCCAAGAAAGATTGACAGCCAAGGAGAACAAGATGCGAATAGAATTCAAACGAGCAGTGGGAGAGAATGTTTCAAAGTAATCAACACCATAAGTCTGTGTAAAACCTTTCGCCACAAGACGTGCTTTGTACCGATCAATAGTACCATCAGCGAGAAACTTGATAGTGAATACCCAACGACAAGCAACAATAACAGCGGAAGCAGGGGCAGTCGCTAGAACCCAAGTGCCACGAGATAAAAGGGCACGCATCTCCTCATCCATAGCAGCCCGCCAAAGAGGATGTTTGAGTGCCTCAAGGTAAGAAGTTGGAATAACTGTAGACAAAAGGCAAAGGGCAAAAGCACGAAAAGAAAGACTCAAACAGGCAAAAGAGACATAATTAGACATCGGGTGTTTAGTGGTGCAAGTGCGTTTACCTTTGCGTAAAGCGATAGGTAAATCATCTATGTTGGCAGGTTGGGGATCTTCAGAATCTGCAGGAGAAGATGACTCGGGCAGAGAACATGAGGCCGGTTCAGAAACAGGTTCTAGAACAGGTTCAGAAATAGGTTCTAGAACAGGTGGGGGCCGAGGACGACGGGTATATACCTGTAAGGGTCGAGCAGGAGGAGACACTGACGCCGGAATAGGCAAAGGAGTAGAGCAAGGAGAAGTAGTGCTGGTATGGGAAAAGTATGGTTGAGATTCAAAGAAAGTGACATCTGCACAAATATAGTGACGCTTAGTAAGTGGGTCAAGACAGCGATATCCTTTCTGTGTTCGAGAATACCCAAGAAAAACACACCTAATAGAACGGGGAGACAACTTATCCAACCCAGGAGTGAGATCATGAACAAAACAAACACACCCAAATATGCGAGGAGGAATGGGGTAAAGGGATTTACCAGGATGAAGACACGAAAAAGGAATATCCCCATGGAGCACACTAGAAGGCATTCTATTAATAAGGAAACAAGCAGTAAGGACAACATCACCCCATAACCACTTAGGAACATGCATGTGAGACATAAGAGTACGAGCAACATCCAAAATATGACGGTGTTTGCGTTCAGCAACTCCATTTTGTTGGGAAGTATGAGAGCATGAAGTTTGATGAATTATGCCATGTGAATCACAAAAAGATGAAATAGACTTTTGAGTAAATTCAAGAGCATTATCAGTGCGAAGAATACGCAAGTCAACCGAATATTGAGTTTTTATTTCATGATAAAAGGAGTTTAGAACAGCAGGTACTTCAGTTCTCTGTTTGAGCAAATACAACCACGTCATACGCGAATAATCGTCAACCAAGATCAGAAAATATCTGAAACCCCCTCTAGACTCAACTCGACTCTGACCCCAAACATCACAATGAACAAGCTCAAAAGCAAAAGAACTACGTTTATCAACTCGAGAAGGAAAAAATGTGCGATGGTGCTTGCCCAACTCACAAGACTCACATTGAAAATCAACAGACGAAACAGGAACTAAACTACGAAGACTAGAAGAAGACGGATGACCCAGACGACAATGCCACTGATATGGAGACACAGTGGCCGAAAGAGCACGCGAAGGTGCAGGGGTACCAGAATCCAAGTAGTAGACACCGTCACGCTCATGTCCTCCACCAATCGTCTTCTTCGTCTGCAGGTCCTGAAAGGTAACATAAGTAGGAAAAAAAGTAACAGAACAATTGTGAGTTTTGGTAAGTTGACTAACAGATAACAAGCTAACGGGAAATTTAGAAGCAAACATGACATGTTCAAGTTGTAGCTGAGGAGTAGGGTGGACAACACCAATCCCCGTCACTGGAGAATAGGTGCCATCAGCGACACGAACAGAAGGTAAGGAGGAAGGAGTGAAAGATGTCAAAAGAGATTTAGTGCCAGTAATATGGACAGAGGCACCGGAATCTATCAACCAAGACTTACCGTGAGACACTGCAAACGCACCTGCGGAAGCAACGATAGGAGGAGCTGCACTAGTAGAGGGAGCAGCAGCAGTAGACGACGAATTGATGAACTGGGTCAGATTGTCATATTGAGCGCGTGAGATCGAGACCACATCATCATTAGAGGAAGACTGGGGCTCAGGAACAACCGTATTAGCCCGACCTGGTTTGCCAAAAGTTTCCCAACAGTTTTCAGAAGTATGGTTGGTACGATGGCAATATTCACAACGGCGATCAGATCCACGACCTCGGCCACGTCCACCACGGCCACGGCCACGACCACCATAATAATTTTGACCGTGAACAGCCATGTTGGAAGGCGGAAAAGAGCCAGTAACCTGAGAATTCTGACCGCGAGCAGCCATGGCTGAAGAATTGGAAGGAGCAGCATCGTCGGCACGACCGGTTGAAACACGCAGCACACGAGATAGGGCATTGGATAATGAGGGAACATTATCACTAGATAACAAGCTGTCACGAACTGATCGGAGATCAGCATCCAAACCGGATAAGAATTTGGCAACCATGAACTCCTCCCACTGAGTTGCTCGCTGTGTGGCAGAACATGATAGTGGATGATAAACGAGTATTTCATCAGCCAGTCCTTTGAGTGTAGAGAAGTAGTCATTTACTGATTGGCCAGACTGAGTATGAGAGAAAAGTTTCTCATATAACTCGAAGACACGAGAAACGTTCTTTTCGTTGGAATACATCTGTTTCAATGTATCCCACATGTCTTTAGCAGTTTCCAAGAACATGATATTCTTACTGACAGAGTCTTCAAGGCTATTCAAGAGCCATGTCATGACAGCACAATCATCAGCACTCCAAGCATCATACTTGGGATCCTCAGAATCAACAGGATCATTTAGAACATGTGTCTTTTTCTTCTGAGAGCCTAAGAACAGTAGAAAGGCACGAGACCAAAGAAGATAATTGGAACCATTCAATTTGATGGTGGTTCCTAGGGCAGCAGATTTCGAATCAGACATGATGAATAAGGATTAGAAAAATCAAACCCTAGGTAGAGGATAGGCAGCGGCGGCGGATGAGAACAGCGGCTGGAGAGAAGAGTGGCGCGGCGGCGGCGGGAAGACCCGGACAGCAGCAGCGGCGGCGCACAAAAAAAAGTAGGGGTTTTTTTTTTTTTTTAACGAGGGTCAAAGCAGGAATCGTACCCGCTCTGATACCATGTAAAGAAACGAAGTATAGAACATATTGGAGAGAAAGTGAGTGTATTATTCAGTATCTTAAAAGAAGAGAGAATACACATATATATATACTAGACTACTAGGTCTAGGGTTACAATCTAAATAAGGTAACATATATATACACATTAAATATTATAACATAAACAATCCTTAAAGGAGGTGTGGGACAGAGTAAAGTTTAGAGTTGCTTGGTGGGCCTCAAATCACAAAGCATTAAAGGCCTCCTTTGTTTTGGATATTGCTAGAGATTGGAGTTTGTATCAGCTAAGATGATTTCAAACTTTTGGAGATTACTTATCCCTTTGTAATACCAACTCATTTGTTTCTTAATAAAACTTTTGTTTCTTATTTATCATGGACAAGAAAAGTCTGCATGAAAAGCCAACATTTTCATTTGACCAGAACTTGCTCTTAATGTCATTCATGTGCATCAACATAGGAGTTCAACGATAAAAAATTACCGCAACCAGAGAAGTTCAACAACTGAGCATTGTTATGCATGTCCATCATGTAATAGACCTACAAAAAAAGTTAACGATATTACCAAGAGATGGGAATTAATAAGAAAACAAACTCCATTCTGTGATCATCTCTCACAACACGGGCGAACGTATATCAGTCTTGTTAACATATATAACGTTACAGATTGATTCCTACATGGAACGTATCATCTCTACTTATTTAGTTTCTGTAGTTATCTTGTATTTCCTAAATCAAAAAATTTATTTAGATTGAAAATGAAGGATAGGCCTATTCGAGAGTCCTAGGTTATTTAGTTTTTCATCTATTTAAAAGAGTCAATAGTCTCATTCCAAGAGTGTGCAATATTTGTTCTTAGGATCAATGTTTTAACACTTGGGCAGGAAAAATCTCTGATTTGGCTTTAAGCTTGGGCAAGCTCTTGTCGTCTGTGGAGTCCTCCTTGTTTTCTGTTTCTTTTCTACTTCAAAAAATCATCATTTATTTCCCTCGTCAAACTCTTGTCTCTTTAGATTGAAACCTAATAATAAACTTGAATAACAGGTAGTATGAAGTGTGTAGACATAAAGATTCAAAGAACATAACCATCACAGCAACTGCCCTTAAGAACCCCACATGCCAGGCACCGTCTTAGTATATTAGTCTGCCCTAGAACAACACAAATTACAGTTGAATTCAAGACCTCCAACATTTCCATTCCATGTTATATTGGATTCGGAAGTTCAATGGTCATTAGAGTTGTTAATAACAATTGCTCGAACCACTTCAGAAGTAACCTCAAATGTATAATCATGTATTAGGTATAAAGATTTGTATATAATTTTTTATCACCACTACAAATAATCCAGAAGCGTGAATAAAAATTCTCGGGTAAATCAATTGACGTGACCTATGATAAGTTTTGGACTTTATATTGCACATGGTAAAGGAATAGCACAAAAACAAAAAAGTAACAACATTGTAAGAAATTCACCTTGTTGTCTATGCCACGAAATGATGTAGTATATGGATGTTCATCATCAGCCTCATTTGTATGATTGTAAACAACATCCAAAATGACCTGGGATATATATTAAAGCAACGTAGCCAGATCAAGAACTATATTTTACTATTAATCGTTGGATGATTTTTTTTAAGCTGCAAATGATTAAAGTTAAGATCACTACCTCAATTCCAGCATCATGGAAAGCCTTAACCATTTGTTTGAATTCTTGGGAAGCATTAGCTGGTCCTCCACCATTACTTGCATACCGACTCATAGGTGCAAAGAAATTTATAGTTGAATAGCCCCAGGTGTTGATCTTGCAAACAATAACAGTTAAACATCAGAAATTAATTTTTCTGGAAGTACTTGCAGAAAGCACATGTAAACCAGTGACCAGTATTGATCAATTTCCATAAATATACTACATGTTCAATTGATAGAAACCCCCTTTTCAAGGATTAGAAGCTTATTATTAAAATATGCAGCTTGACATCATTTCGACCGCACAGCTTACCTATGATTTGGCTCACAGATCAAATGTCACTAACAGAGCATATACCACCATGAATTGGTACAAATACCCATAGAGCAGAATAATAGGCATTGGTTGGTGACCACAAGTACAGTAGCCACGTATGCCAACATCAATGAGTCATCCAGTTTCATTCTCTCTACACAAACTTAATGCTTCAAACTTCAAGGTTCAGTTATGATGTTCCGCCCATAATCATTTATTTCTTCTAAGCAATAAGACAAAGACTCATTTGCTGGAAAGGCAAACCAGGTATTGTACATATGTTGTTGTACTTGTACCAGAGCACCAACAGAGTTGAGTGCCAACTTCCACTTGTTATTACATTAACTGATCGACATAATATTGGACAAACATACTTCTGTTAGAGGTACAGGAATTGTGCATTTTTAGAGGGGTTCGAGACTTCTAGTAACTTGGGAGTAATAATAGAATGTTATTGCAAGACCAAGCACCGGGATTCCAGTCCTATATTACAGTGCAGGGAGTATGTGAGTAACTATATTTGAAACTCATCTAGAAAACTTGAATAGCACACAACTGTGTACATCATGACAAACTAAGCATACCGAAGATGATAGAGATTTTATTATTTTATAAAAGAAAAGCACAACATTTGCCCTCACCAACCCATTTTCCATCCAAGTCGCTACTTCTTGATGTTCATGGAAAAGAACCCCCAATCCTGCATTCCGAAACAAAGCCTTCGTGTAGGAGAGGAATGATGTCTATTGACAAGCTCAAGCGAGGTGTTAAAAAAGTTTTCAATTTGAATTTGGTATCTTCCTACAGTTAGGTAGCTCCTATTTCTGGCTTGCTGGTTAATAGAGTAACTTGGAAAGTCAATACTTTCTGTTATTGGTTATTTATCTTCGTATTGTTTTATTTAATCAAGAACCAAGTGTGAATTCTTCTCCTCTTAATTCATGAATTCAAATTCCTAGTATTTCATAAGGAAGGAGAACCCATGAAACACAAGAACTCAGACATATCTAGCCTCCACAGTTAATCTTATACCAAAAGCGCTGAATTGCAAGCTGACCAAAAATCCAAGATGGGTAACCTCCACGTCCATTGCATGAAAGATTTGCAGCACTTAAGTTGGGTTCACATATAAAACCTCATCACATGTAAATTGAAGCCACGGAATGACTAACATGATTAACAAATTCATACAAAGAGTCAAAATTTATACCAGGTGATCTCTTGGATTTGGGCGCCTCTGGAGCTCCATTTCGTCAAACTCAAACACAGGGAGCAGCTCAACTGCATTCACACCCAGCTCCAAAAGATATGGTATCTTCACAAAATCGAGTGCATATATTCAAAAGTTATATTATCAGAACCTAGTTCAGATATTTCATTAAGTAAAGCACACATTAATCAAGGAAGTCAGCATAGAAGATAAATCTTTTAGAGAAAGATGAATGTGATTTTGATTTCTGAACTACTCTCTCTCTCTCTGTTATAGATACTTCATTGAATATATCATGTAACAAACAAAACAGTCGTAACAATCTCCTCGTATTACGTACTAGAGGTACAAGCATGACAATGAATGGAATTTAAAATATAAAACATCAATTTTTGAATTAACAAATTATGAGACCAAATTGATTGAATTAGAAATGCATCAACCTAAAAAGAGACTCAAGAATTATTACCCCACATGCCCCAGCCCCCAAACGAAATAAAAGAAAGAAACAAAACTAGGGATGGCAACAGGCAGGTATGCCTTGAATTAGACCTGTTTATATTTTATAATCTTAAAACATATATTTCATGATAATTTTATTTGAAAACTGAAACATTTATTTTTGTGAAGTAATATTAATACATGTACAAAGTTAAAAAGAATTAAACAGGACAGCTGAGCTTGAAAAAAAAAAATCCACAACCCAACACCAGACCGCTCTATACTTCAAAAATCCTCTTGGCAAGTCAGGTCTAGGTTAAACCTGTCCTTGCCTCCAATACTTCCTCTCTGTCTCTCTAACACACCATAGATATAAAATGGAGAATGTTTCCCAGATGTTTGATTCAGAAATTTACATCCAGTGATTAGTTCAATTCAACTATTATCTTTCAGATGATTGCAAGACCAAAGAACAGACTTAGCTATAACTCCTTAGTCATCCTTCTAAATAAGAGTATGAACTTGAGGGTCAAGTCTTTTGACAAATTCATGGAGGCTGAAAAATCAGATGCTAATTGCTTTGTGTTTCCATCATTTCATTAAGTAAGAAATTCTTTTTCCAAATCTATATTAAGATCTTAAGTTGTGTGATACAAGCTTACTCAGAAAATAAAAGAGATTCGGCAAAAGTAGGTTATCAACAAAATGGGAATGTTTAGTAAGATGAAATATACAGACTGTTGGTTAGAACAGAGAGGAACATGCTGCTAACAAGTTAAAATCAAATAGAAAAAAAAAAGACCTTTTAACACTTTGAAGACATGCAAATACTACCTTCTCTATCATACCAAGGTAGCTGCCACGTAAATGTGAGTCCAATCCACTGGACTCATCAGCTGTGAAGGCCCTGACATTCATTTCATACAAAACAAGATCTTTCTGCAAAAGCCGAATATAATTTTTGCAGTCAAAATGCATAAAATTGACCACAAAGAATTTACAAGAATAGGGAGAAGCACAAAAACTACAGATGCACATGTAAGTAGCAAACTTCAAAGCATTTATAATACTTAAGTTAGGATACAACTCATATGACAAAAGGCTGAAAGTCATTCAAGTATTTGGTAGCAAACGAGCAGTGACACAGCCATGGATTTCGATTTTCTACTGGATAATAGCAGATCCAAAACCTTCAGTACACAACCAGCCATATTAATCGAGAACCTTATCCATCTTAATGATATTTAAAATTATCATCACAGGTTTAGCAAAATTATAAAGATAAAGTGAAACTGTGAGGGTTCCAGACTGAGACTCTCTACATACAAAGCTATGCATAGCTCATGAGGCCACTTCATACCCACTCTCAAACGTAAAACTCAATGAAACTAATAAATAAAATTATCAATCATCCCCACTCTCAAACGTAAAACTCAATGAAACTAACGAATAAAATTATCAAATAAAAAGTAAGTATCTACATTGATATCGTTATAATTATTTTTACATGCCAAGAAATTAAACAAGCTGGATTCTCTTAATTTCTAAATCATGTTGCATGAACAAAAGAAAAAAATTGCCAAACAAGAATTAAATTAAAGGCTCACAGAAATCAGCGGGTGAGTGTAGAAAAGAGAAGTGTAAAAGAGAATAAAAGAAAGAAATGTATTGGAGAAAATATATTTTGTGTATATTACACAAGTACAAAGACTACTGTATGGCCATATACGTAGAGGGAGTAGAGACTAGCTTGCTACAATCAAATTCTAAAATAAAAGGATCCACCTACCATATAAAGTCGATCAAAATAAGTAAGATATATACAAAGAAACATAAATATCAATAAATCTTCAACAAGATGCATGCGGTCATGATTTAGTAGTTTTTAGAGGGATACATTTGCCCACCTAAACAAAACACAGAGACAGAATAGCAGTAAAAGCATTTTAGTGTTTTGAACATTCGGATAGAAGTATCTTATATATAATCACTAATAAATATATCTTAAGAACATTTAATGGAATTAGTTCACTAACCTCATGTATGTTTGGAAGCTTATAGTTCTCTCCCCAGTCAAAAGGCAAGCCATCAAAATCATACGTCCCAAAAAATTTAGACATCTTATCGCTGGCATCCCCAAAGATTCGGCGTCCTTCAACCAATTTTGCATATGGATCAAGTAAAACATTGTTATAATCAAAGCGATGTCCTCCATGCCAATCTCGAGGGCCATCAACACGATAACCATATAAGACATTGCTACGTGGCAAACCCTAAAAAGTAAAACTTTAAGAATCAATTTAGCTGATGAAGGGAGTCGTGTACAAAATACAACACAATTGACACTACTGGCAATAACAATGAAGCAAAATCGATAATAAAAGCAACAAAGCAGCTTTCACAGAATATTGTGTGCAAATTATGGAGGTTACACAAGCAGATTCTAAGTATGAATCAATACTATCTCTATAGGTCTATCATAAGCAACATTTTATAATATCCCTAATTCATTAAAATTTCTCAATAGGCTGGCCCGTTCCTCTGCTGAATTTCAGAGAAAACACATGCAATTGCATTCTACATGCATAAGAGAAATTAGTCTGCTACCGTACTCCCCTAAACTACACAGCTGGAAATGATTATTAACAATAAAACAAGAAAAATAAAATCGAAATTAATATAAATATTTAAATAATACACAAACAAAGGGATCAGGTATCCCTAAAATGAAAACATATGATAAAGACGAATCTACTTGGAGCAGATATACAGAAGTAAATGAGCCAATTTTCTAATTGCATTAAAAATAGAAAAGGAGAGACTACCTCAACACAGATGTGCCATATATCTCCGGTCCTATTTACTTGTGAGTCCAATGATAATTCAATCATCCCTTCTTCAAGTTTGCTATGCATTCCCCTAAAATACATATAATGACTTGGGAGTGAGTTAAAGCATCAAATGCTCAAACCTCACAGGCTGAGGAGTAAGGATAACCTCAAAAGTTACAAAGTATACAGCAAGAAATATGTCCATTACATTATAACCATCTATAAGTGCTAATTTTAAGTCAATATTTTAAAACATAAGAAAATAGATATTTTCAGTTTTGTCAGTACAGAATTTTACCAGAATGCTATGTGAGAAAATGGACCAATTTGATTTTTTTTTTTTCAATATTAAGGATATTACCGGAAACAATACAAAATTAATTAACCATGATGGTAGAGTAGACAAGATAACAGAGATGGACCAACAATCAAATTAAAACTTAGTTGACAGCATGAACTAGAAGGTATGCTCACCTCTCTTGAAGAATTAAGCAGAGTGTAATCGCAGTAGCATTTTGAGAGAATATCGCAAAATTAATTCCACTTTCAACCTCTGACACTCCTAAAGGGTGTGATTGACCTGGGAAAACTTGCAGCGAGGGACCCTCTGATTTCTGTAATGCTTGCTCCTAAAATTATGAGGCAATAACCGGAAAAAGTAATCATTTAGCAAACAAGAGCACCTAAAATTGTCTCAACAAGCTGACACATACCATGATACCAATCATACTAGTATTTGAATGAGACATTTATGGTAGTGTGCTAAAATAGGTAGCAAACCTTGATAAAATTTACATGAGTCTACAAAAGTAATACTGAGAAAATTACTTATAAGATCCTCGCAGCACATTCCCACAATCTAGCCATTAACTCAACCAGTGAAAAGTACTAAACCAATTCGGTACATTTTAACGATCCAATAAGCGCACTCAATAGACATTGCCTCCATACTGCAACTCCTCTATTAGGAACTCTAGAAGTCAATCTTATTAAACAAATTCTGAAAGATAAGATAGGGAAAGTAAAACGACACATGTACAAGAAATCATCACCAGCCATACCTCAACCACTACACTCTGCTCACCAGCTCGAGCTGCGACAGATGAACCCATTTGGTGACTTCCACCGAAATCTTGTCTAACCTAAGCCGAAAATCCTCCAATCTTACTTAATAAATTTAGGGAAATCACACTAAAAAAAACGAGAATTTAGGAGCTTACTTCACCGAATGCTCCCCGCTGAAAACTCTTCAGAGACGACGACGCTCTCTCACTTGATTCTGATCTGCAACTGCACTCAGCAGAGAGAAATCAACCAAAAGAGAATCATTCATCAGCAACAACAGAAGACAGTAAGAGCCAATTTTACCGGACGAAAGTGGGGCGGACGCCGAGCGCGGGAACGAGAGCGGAACTGCCGTTGCTCCAGATTGTAGTGGAATGCTGAAGCATCATTACTTTCACGATCAAATCAAACCGAAAAAAATCAAATTAATCTCCGTTTCTTCTACCGAATTCACTGAGAATTTTTAGTTTATTTATTTTTTTTCTCAGAAAGCGGCGCATAATCTGATCATGAACGAATCACGATTTCCAACTCCACCGTTTGCAAGAGAGAGAGAGAAATTAGAGGCGGAAATGGGACTAGAAATGTGCATGTGAATTGGTGTGAGACTGTGTGTGCATATGGGAGTTGGAGCTGCGTAGAAGAAGAGAGACGTTTCATGTCTGCCACGTGAACGAACGCTAAAGATTTGGGGCCTCTTTCTCTCTCCCCTCACTAAAAATATCAACTCCTCTTTTGTTACTTTTTAAGATATTTTTTTTTCATCTTTTGTTTTTTTTTTTTCATATGAAATATTCAACTTATTCTAATGATGAAATATTTACCTTAGCAACTATAACCCGATTAATGATCGAGTGTGGTTCATTCATCCTGTATAAAATTCTATGAATGATTGGAATAAGAAATATGTAAATGTTACATGAGAACATGTGTGAGGTGTAGGAACTCCTAAAAAAAAATCGGCTCGAGTTGGTCCATAAATTTTTAGGCCTGATATGATTTCAGGACCACCCAAACAGTGCATTTGGCCCATGGGCTCCTCCGACTCGGCCATGTTCAGAAAATTTACTCTATAAATTGGGCCATCATATTTTAGGCCTGATTTTTTCAATCGGGTCCGATTTTCCCCTTGGCCCGGTGGGGCTCAGCCAATCTGATACGGCCCAATACGTTTGACAACTCTAATTAGACGATTTTAAAAATAGTATTCAAACTCATATTTAATGGCATATCATATTTATAATTCATGACTCCCCCATAATATTGTACATTGATCCACCTTAAGTATAAATTGCTCTTTTGTTTATTTTTTTCAAAAATGTAGTGTGAGAGTCGAGTGTGAAGAATTTATAAATGATCGTTACTAAATTACCATAGCAATCACTTAAAATAGCATAGCTAATTGTGTTGGAGTCTTTCTTTGAATCTCCATCCCATGAAATATGAAATCGAACATAATATATATCGTTTCGCGGCTTTTGCAAACATACTTGAACGATGTCAGGCTTAGATTGCATGCATGAGCATGATCTTTCTCACAAATTTCAGCAAACATTAACTGTACGAAGAATCATATCTAGAGAGAAAAAAGCAACCGCAAGATAATGCTCAGAACCAGAACTAAAAAATTCAATCGATAAAAAAACTCGTAGTCAGAATGACATATGACTAGGACGAAGCCATTTCTGGCAAATTCATTATCATAAGATCTAAAATGAAGCACAAGACTGCAGGCAGCTCAAGCTCAAATTAAGTTCACCACGAACGGTTCTTATTATTGATTATGGTGATGCAGTTAAGTCTCTCCAATTGCTACCAATCATGTTGCAACAATCAAACTCTGGTTATGTTGTGGAATTACAAGCAGATGGAGGTGATTCTTTCCAATAAATTTATATTGATGTTGATGCTTGTCCCACTATTTTTAAAGAGTACTCCCTCCGTCCCGTAATATAGGTCGTATTTTGGGAAATAGAGAGTACCCATTTTTTATTTTTTTTATCTTTCTCCGTAATAACTGTGCCCAAAAGAAACAAGAAATTAACAATAATATAGCCACAATTATTTAATTAAAATTATAAATAAATTGAATTGACTAATTCACCCTTAAAATTCCTAGATACCTTTTTGCAGAAAAAATTCTTAGTTACTTAAATACCAGATTTAATGATTTGACAGTATACTCTTATACGTTGTGTCAGTTGAAGGGTTGGAAATGAAATGTGGCTACAAGGTAAAATAGAGAATTTAAATAATAATTCTATTTTCATTTAATAAATCAATAAAAACAACTTAATAAATTTAAATCAATTGAACGAATATTATCTTCTATGTAATATCCTGCAGGGACAAAACGCAGCAACCACAGCCATCACGCGGAGTGTGTGTGGCAGAAACGCAGAAGCTGGAAAGGAAAAAAGAGCAAGGAAATCAGAACAGAAACACCCTAGAAATAAATACTATATGTCAAAGTTTGCTGTGAGATCTACGAAATGTTATTTCTGATATCTGCTGAATCCAAAAATATTGATATAATATCAGGTAAAGACCGCAAATAAGATTCAGTTAATTTTACGCAGAAAATTGCATTGGAAAGAAGAGAATGTGGCTTTTACCTCAAGAGAAGTGATATCTTGCCATGATACGTGAAACACCAATGCTGCATGTGATTGTGATCCCATATTACTGGGAACTCAAGGAGATCAAGGTATGGGAGATTGATTGAATTCTAAACTTTTTGCTTGACTGTCAAGGATGCAGATGCTGATGATGCCTCAGCTATTAACGACACTGGTTGACGAGCTTGAAGGCAAGCACCAATCTCAAAAGGACGCAACTCAGACCCGTCAAATAGAAGATTTACTCCCGGAAGAGTTACTTCTTTGCTATCAGCATCCTCTGATTCACCTTTTCCAGTGCCAATGGGGACTGAATCTTCAAAGGGTCTCGCGCCAGCCTCATAAATTGGATTTAGGGAGTATGATCTACACATGGCAATCGAATTTGAATTAGTGAAGTAATAACATATAAAAAGGTCTTTCCTTTTCACAAGCCAAAATAACCTAATTCAAAGGAATACAGGAAGATTATTTATCCCTGGAACAAGAATATAGTCCTTCGGTGGCCCATTGTCCTCCCAAACACTAAAACATTAATATAAAGGTTCATGACCTAGAATTCACACGCGGGAGACTAAATCAGAAAGAATCCAGAAAAGAGTTTCTTTGCAGAACTTTTAGTGGAGCAATGATGGCGCACTGACAGAATCAAGGGTTACTCTTTCCACTGGATTGGAACCAGGTACCACAAGAAGCTGAAAAACAAATTTACTAACTTTGAAGTTCACTCTACGGCTAAGCTCTAGTACAGAGAATGAACCAGTATAATCATCCAAGCATGCTACAAAGTTGCCTACTTGATGAGGTAATTATTCAGGAACTCCTTTGCAGCTAAACCAGAGCAAGAATTTAGCTTAAAAATATGATAGGTATTACTGCAAATCATTGAAATTAAGATTAGGAACTGCATCACTCTATCATGGGACCTAACTTCAGAAATTACTAAAGCGGATCCAGAGCAAAACCAAATGTCAACTAAAATTTGAAAACGACCCTGTGGAGATAAATATTTCTCAGAATTCAGGAAAGCGCTAGCCATGCATGACCAGGGAGGACATGGTGAATGAAGACGCACCTCAGGATACTACCATCAAAACTCAAAACTTCAGTCCCAGAACGCTGCCTGTTAGCAAGTTTTAGTCTTTGGTTTTCACTTAAGGCTCCTGAAATAGGAGAAGAAGGATCCGCAAGTGGGTTCCATCTTCCACTAGCATAATTCATTAGTGGTCGAGATGATTCCTTTTCTTTAATGTGCTCTTTCTGGTAAAGAAGTCTTGCAGTAGGGCCTGTTGCTTGGTACTCGGCACAAACATAAATCAACCTGCCTCTTAAGTCCTGCATGGCTTCATGATGCTCACTCGACAAGTCTGTTTGAAGTAACTGTGAAGAAACCACTCTTTTACATATACTGTTGCATAATTTGGGACTAAAAAGCGGAATACCAAATTCAGCACCAAGTACAACCCATTCATACTTCTCAGTATCAACTGAAAAGCTTTCTGATTCTCTCTCATTAAACAGCCTTAGTAGGCGAATATAACCTATTGTCCACAAATTTATCTTTTTTGAGATATCATGCAACAGTAAGTTTAACTTTGAACATTCCTCTCCACTTAGTCCCAGCTCTTCCCCAATACAAGCCATTGAACCATCACTATTTTTCAAGGGCAATGGAACATCTAGTGTTACAACATTTCCACCATCATCAAGATCATCCTTGCTTAAAGGTTGAACTAACACAGCAGAGTATTTAAGAAGAGAATTCAAACAGTGTAAGAGTATGCTTCCTTTAACTAAATTCCCTTCAAATTTTCCTCCCAAACCCCCAACTGTACATCCATCCCATGACCATATAAGGGCTTTCTCACAACCAGCTAATGGTGCCGGAAGTAATCTTAGACATTGACCTTTCATCAGAACAACAGAAAGAGGTCCACTGGAGAGAGCAGTATACAGCACCAACTTCATCCAGGGTGTCATTGAAGAATGTGTAGGAGGACCAAAATGAATAGGGCCCTTTGATCCAGGCAAGACAGAAGAATGAGGAAGTGGAATCATGGACATTATAATGTCATAGTCACGATGAAATAGACGATTCAACGTAGCTGGAGCCAGAGCAGCCAAGCTTTCACAGCGAAGTATATCTACTCGGTATTTCCTTCTTTTCTTTAACTCTTTTCTGGCAGTCAAACTTTCAACAGAATCTGAAATTTCATCAAACTTGGAACTAACACTTAACTTAGAATCCTCTGTATCAGAATTGGTCTCCTTAGATAACGTAGTAGATAAATTATCATCGTTACTAATTCCAGTGAGAAGCTCAGCAGAATCATTACCCTCCAGCACTTTTGATATCTCATAATTCTCTGGATTAAGCTCTGATTTATTTACACCATAATTTCGAGAGTTGTCACCATGAGAAGCATCAGTCTCTAAAGAAGCGCTGTCCTCTTTGTTCATTCTCTGTCTTCCATCAGCAACAGTCCCACCTGAAGTTAGGCATTCCAGAATACACCTGAGGCTGAAAGCATGATTAGCAAACTCCTGTAACTCTCCTTCAAATTTAGCACCCTCCAGAGTCATAAGATCCCTGCAAAGGTCGGCAATGCTTGCATGACCTAGTTTTCCAGCTTCATAAAGTGTCACAGCATGAGACTTCAGACCTATATTGAACATAAATGTTAAGTCAGCTACAAATTAAGGCAATAATAAGGTTGATTTCACATATAGAAATTAGAAAGTTGCCTAAAACAAGCAGAAGTGCAGTACAAGATGCAAAACAGAACCCTCAATGGGCAAGAGAAATGAAAGAAGCAGCGAACATGCATATATATTGAGATTGGCAAGAACAAATAGATGCTGACAAGAGAAGACAGTGTCAAGAGCATGTGCCTATTTACCTAGTTCAGCAGCCTGGAAGAATTAAATATGATTTGCCAAGAGTGTTTCACATCAACTACCAACCATGCATTTCGGAAGGTAGCAACAGTGATACAAATACATACATTCATTGTAACATCGTGTATATGGTTCTCATATTATCCTCATTTTTAGAGTCACCAATATAAGGATGATGCTGTAATATGTCATCTTACACCTATGAGATATAGCTCTGCGTGAATTCTATTTCAAGATATGGATTCTGAAATCTAACCAAGCAACAGAGTTTGCCTAGAAAGGTTTGTTTTGCATATGCTTCAGATGATCATAGGATTTATGAAATGTCTTCTATGGAGACTCCATAATTATGAGAGTCGTTGAGTCAGAAAACTAGCTGATCTTGAGGATAACTAATCTCTTTCTTTTGTCTACTAATGCCTATTTTACTGAGTAAGATCTTCTTTGTCAAGTGGACCACATTCATTCTGGCCTAGCATAACATATTTCCATTAGTGTATACAGACTATCCAATCTTCTTTCTTACCTTAGCTTCTAACTTGCTTTATTTAGTCCATATCCTCAATAATGATAGCAAAAAATTCAGAACAAAATTTGTGCTTTCTTCTGATGTTCATTTTACTTAAAACGGGGTACACAACATAGAAATTTCCCCCAATGGTTTTATCTTCTCTAAATGTGTTCCTTTTCTTCACAGGTAGGAAATCTTAAGTTAGTACTCATGAATTCTTCTTTTCAGTCATTGCCAGAAAGAGTCTCAGCTTTTGCATACTTGATCCTCAAAAGCATAAGATGAAGGGGACAAATAAGTTTAGTAGTAAAACTTAAGAAAACTCATCAAGGACATAATCCATCTTTAACTCTACCCAGAAATGTCAAAAGCCAATAGGGAGCTCTACCCCCAACTACAACTACCAACGAATTGTTGGTTTTGAACTGCAGATCTTCAAGAATCTATATAAAGTTCCATTATCTTAAAATTTCTCTCTGTTCACTAAAACTGTGAAACATAAGTATTTGGAGAATGGTTAGAACAGAGATAAACCTGGTGATACAGATCCCATCATAAGATATGATGTTATATTAGCATCCACAACAAAAGCTACCCGAGAACAGTCGGCAGCAGGAGTAGAATTTTCTGTCCATAATGCATCTCCTGGTTGAGAACCGCTGCCATCACCAAATAAATTTGCAGAGCCCATATTACCATGAGAACCAATTTCCTCATCACTGACCATACTTTTAGGAGATCCAGGCAAATAAGATTCCTGAAGAATAGAGGCAGGATCGATAAGTTTCACTGCCCATCCCAGTCGACAAGCAAAAGATGCAGCAGCCTGTAGCTGAGAGATATCAGCTTGCAAAGTCAATGCCAATTCAGCAACAGTTGAATTCTCACTTGACACCACAAACACAGCATATAGCAACCTGCTCATGTAACCCAAAGTATTCACATGTAAACTTGTTTACACTTGGTAGCATTAATCCAAAAAAAGACAGAAGATAGATGTGAGTCTTACTCTTCAATTGGATCTTCATATGACTGCTCCCTGTTTGAAACAAATCCTTCAAGCCTAGAAACTGAAAGACACGTGAGAAGAACCTTAACTCTCTAAATTTTGCATATGAGCACACAATCATATATCATATTTTGCAAATTAATAATACTTGTTGCATCTAGCATTTCTGCTGCCTTATTTATGTGACATATCTGCTTTTCTTCTCATAGTAATAGGAATTAAAAAAAATATAAAAAAAAAAAACTATCCAATATTTCACCAGCTGAGTCTGACAAAAATTATGTCAGTTGTACAGACTACCGAGTACAGTCACCTAGTTTGTATGAGAGGGCTAAAACTAATTATCTTCTAAGGCCCTTATATTTACTCTAGGGGGTCTCCATTGTTTAATATTTTAAGATAATCCTTCTCAAGTAAAATTAAATGTTTTGACATGTGATAGGTTTTCAAGGATAAAAGGTCATCCAAACAGTTTAGAAATGCAAGGCATTTCCGGGACAAAAATGTTTGGATCAGCAGAATGCAGAATAATAGTGTGAGCATGCCTCAAACAAGTAAGTTTTTTTACTCCCTCAGATATAATCCATCTTATACAGCTCATTTTTCTCAAGAATCAACATGATACCACCGTTAGTATTACAATGTCTTCAAAAAACAATTGTACGAGACAGAAAGCTAGCAAATCTTCAGCAGCAGACTGCTGAAACTAAGGTACGAGGGTCGTGTACGAATTTTGACTTTTGACATGTAAAACTAAAAGCAGATCTCAAATTTTATTATATTTACTTTCACCAAACAATATAGGAGTCCCAACTCCAAACATCAGCAACAATATAAGGTTAAATCATATTATTGATAAAGTTGTATGCATATTCGAAAGAAACATCAGCGTTTAGCAGATTAGCGAGATCAAATTAAAAGGTTCTTTTCGATTCCAGCATGATAGGGGACATTCTTATGTTCTCTATTCCTCTTTGTTATTTTAGGGAGGGAAATATTCAAAAATCATTTAAAAAGTTACTAAATAAAATTATCAATAGGGTACCTTTGAAACGGTCATCAGGATAAACAGGGACATCAAAGTACACGAGCCCCCGGCGATAGAGACCCTTAATAATTTCAGGATCAAAAAGGATGGATGAATTTGCTTCCTCCTTACAAATTTTATCAATTGTTGCCATTTCTTCTTCTGAGAGTTTCTATAGAAGAGATGGAGTAAGAGTTCATGTCAGTTGGACTATGAACTCTGAAAATATGCATTTGGAAATAAATTTATCAAAAGTCAACTGACCTTGAATTCTTCCAAAGTAAAGTTGACAAGACAAACTCCCCACCATGGCTCAATCACGAATTCCACAGGGTCTATGGGCAAGAGTTCTTTTGCTATTGACTTGTTTAGCTTCCACATAATTTTCTGAAAGGCTCCAAGAAAGTTAAACTCTAGTTAGATGGGTAGATAATCATGCTATATGTGATAAGGAACTCCAAATATTGCTGCAGGCATTCTAAAATGTGAAGCGTTTTGAATCCACCAAGCCAAGAGCCACAGGTTCAAGTTAGCTTCTTCAAGAACTATTTCACCGTACTTCAGATACTCAGTCCAGCTTCAAGCCTTCAACTATAAGTTCGATAGTGCTTGGTTAGCCTGGCAACCCTGCTTAGCTTTATTTAGGTGTGTGAATTTTTCTTAGTCTTTTCATTCTCTATGTACTTCCGTCATTCTTTCAGAAACTTGGATTTTTTCAGATGATGAAGTTCCAGGATAGAGTTATCTGGGCAATCCAAATGGATATATCTAACTCTCCAGCCTGTCTTCCTGTTTGAGAATTGCACCCTAACTTTGCAATGGACCGGCTTATCAATTCCATCACCCATCAAGATCATGAACATCATTTATTTCAGCATTCTGGGATTCTGACAAGGGCCACTCTAATATAAAGAGTGACACAACGCTTATTATTTTTTGAAAGATGAAAAATTGAAAATATATACCTACCTAAGTGGTTCCAAAAACAAAATTTCAGATACTGACTAAGTCCTTCACTTGCTCAATGGATCCAAACATGATTCTTCAAGAGAAATATGGTAAAATGAAAGCAAAGCAAAACTTCTTAAGTTTCTGTCTATTTTAAATAAGTTTCCCTTATGACAATGAGGCGACAACAGACTCATATATTAAGTAATTTGGATGCTGTATCTATTGAAAGTATTCTGATCTTTAACATGGTGTACAAACAGTGGTAGGCTGTTACTAGTTCCTACCTTAGATCTGCACTTGTTCATGATGTCAATGAACTCATTTCTTCCTATCCCTGTGAGCCGCAAGGCATCTGCTGCACTAAAATTGGGGATGCTGTCATAGGGTTGTTCTGCAAATATATTGCAGAAAAGTTATAAATACCACGAAAGCAGGTCAGCTGATTTAGAATGATACAATTTAAATCAAGTTTGTGTAGATTATGGCCCCTACCCTATGTACAAATAGCCCAATTGTTGATATAGCGTATTGCATGTAGGAGGAAGTATTTTCTTTGGCACCAAACCTATGCTTCATAATGTAATAGTACAAATTCGCCTATGCATTACTGGTTCTTAATGGACATGTTAGTATCATTTTATGGATGCATTAGTCGTACTTTTTGAATGTAAATGTGGCTTATACTCTTATAACAGATCTATTGAGCTTGATAAACATCTTCCTCAGAAGCAAACTGAAGGATGCAGATGAGAAGAATGACCGAGTAAAGAGTACAAGAGGGCAAAGTGACTCCTTCAGGCTTTAGACGCTAAAGTGGAAGCCTAACTAATATATATGTAAGTATGAGCAATGAGAGTGTCATACTAGCAAGTGTAATTCCAGCATAAAGAAGTGCAAAGATTAGATCGAGGAAGTCATGTGAATTCTACATACCATTTTTCATCACTTCGAATAACATATCACAGTAATATTTGAAAGGAGAAACCCTCATAACACGGCACACATACTCCGCAAGATGATAAGGATAAAGCTGCAAAAATGAACACTGAGTTAATTGAAGACTAAATCTTACAATACCCTTTTTCATCTTCTTTTCTTATTTTCTAGGGGTGGGGGGGGGGGGTTAAGAAGTAATGTGGAGATTAAAATTTCTTTTCTTATTTTTATTTGGAAGACAAACATGTACTGTTTGAATATCCTCCTTACTCAATTTATGTTCCCCATTGGTCAGCATCATCACTCAACAATGTACATGTTTCGTCAATAGCTTATATTTCTCAAGATGAAGCACAATTCAAATTAAAATTTGTTATGATGAAATGTAGAAAGTATAACACAACTAATTAATGGAGACAGGGTTTTTTCATTAAACACACCGCAAGATTCCTTCGTAGATAACGCATCATTTCCTCATAGTATTCACCTTCTTTGCACACTTTGCGAGCAAAACAAGTGTTCCAAAGGAGTCTTTTCTTGATGCAGTGATCAATTATCCTGCATCACAGAATGAATACCAAATGATAAATGAAATAGATCTCGTTTAGATAAAATAATTTTTTTTTAAAAAGCAACTTTACAGAAACTCTTTATAGAAGAGATTCAGAATAAGCAATAAGTTAAATAAGATGTCATACATCATATAAAATATTTCCTTTGACACTCATTGATTCGAATACTGTTGAGCTATATCAAAGTAATGTTTAATTTCCCAATCTAGAAACAAGTAATCAACACAAAACTCCTGCAGATTCTACCGCCACATGTCTCCGATCTCACACATATCTCCGATCTCACATTCTCTAAGTTTAAGGAAAAAATAGAAGGAAAATTCCATGATATAGAATGATGAGATAAAGATCATTAGGTAAAACAAACTAAGAAGTAAGTTCGTTATGAATACATGGTATCTAGAAATTAGTCTTGTTTATTGTTTATTACTCTCTCCGTCCACGATAAGTGTGGTCCGGAGGGAGTGACACGGGTTTTAAGAGAGGAAGAGTGGGTTAAATAGATTTATTGTGAGTGGAGAACGAGACCCATGTTTATTGTGAGTGGAGTCATTTTCATTTAAGGAAAGACCACACTTATTGTGGACGGACGAAAAAGGAAAGAAGACCACACTTATCGTGGGAGTATTTGTTTACCAACAGAAGTATCAGTCAGATTAGTGCAAGGAGATGGAATATCAGGTTGCAGACACGTTGAGATCAAAAATTATCAACACCCTGTAAATGTATTTGCAATTCAAAATTACATCCAACCAACGTCTAGCTCATTGATAGATATGGTTTCAATGTAATCTGTTAGGCATGCTTTATATTTGAAATTGATAAACAGTAACATTTTATCATCCTATATGAGATTCTTTATACAGATTGGCCAAGGACAAGGATTTCAAAGTGAGCACATTGCTACCTTAATGCAAATATTCTGCAATATAAGTTAGTTACATTTGAAAACTGACTTCCATAGTTTGATTCAGAGTGCGTAGTTCGAATCAGAGTGTGTAGCAATATAAGCACACAAACTTTTTTCTAGGACCTATATGCTAATCAAACTTCCTTCAATTCAGAGTACATAGTAAATGGAAACTTGGCCTCTTCTTTATACATACCATTTGTTGTTTCATATCAAAAAACTAATACTAATAAACAGAAAACTATAAAATAGAACTCAGGAAACTTGTAATTTCCAACTGACACATACCAACAATATAATAAGACTACACCAGCAATGAAAGAAAGCACGTAGCAACTAGGGAAAAAGGAAGCACACAAGAAAAGAGAACCTTCGATGCCATTCTTCCTTGGAATTCAAGGTGGATTGAAGGCGCTTCGGCAGGCTCTCCCAGGGGGATTCTTCTGCAATTGCTTTTAGCATCAACTGTTCCTCCATCGTCGCCGGCGGACGCTGCATTTTGTATGCTTGACAAAATCTCTGCGAAATCTCAGAAGTCAGTTACTGATCCAGACATTTTACACAAAAATCAAAATGAAAAATTAATCGCAAATGTCTGAAATTGGGGAGACCTGTAAAATAAAGGGGATCAAATCAGAGGCGAGAGGCGCTGAAATGCGGGATCAAGCTAGGGCTTGAATCTGGGCATGAATGTTAAAGAATTGGAGCAAAGGAGCTACTGCTTGAGGATCAACAGTCTTCAGACAAACTCAGATTTGCTGTTGTACGTATTGCATTTTATTTTATTTTATTTTATTTTTGTCTTAATTAGGTATTACCACGTTTCATATTTGTTTGAGTGGAACACCTTTTAAATCATTACTATAATTATTATTAAAAGAAGGACTCTCTTACGACCGGTCTTACATGAGATCGGATCTGAGTTGACCCGACCAGATCAATCCGGGTCAACATTAGTTTTTTTTTTTAATTCGATTTTTAAAATTTTTTTCTTTTCCGCCTTCGGTTTCGATTTTAATTTATAGATAATGATTGTGGCAATAATAATATTTTTTAGCTCGCTCCGAGGCCTTCGACTCCCTTCACTCGACTCTTTAAAAAAATGAATTAAAAAAAACTGAAAAAAATTCAAAAAAAAATAAAAAAGTCAAAAATGATAATAGGACATTTAGAATTGTCCTATTAGATATCTATTAGAACACTTCAAAATGTCCTAGTAAGTCGACGGATTAAAATAATAGTATGTCAGGTGCATATAACACACGCCGAAATAAAAATAAATAAATAAAAATTTGACGCACCTTGAGGGGTGCGTGTGATGCACGCGCCTGACTTACGGCCGATCGCGGGCGTGTGTCGTGCACGCGCGTGGGCTCGGTCGTACGCGTGCGACCGATGTTACACAAGTCTTTGTCTATTATTAATTAGGATAGATTGTAGTTCTTTATCTATACTTAGGGGTGTGCAAGATGCGAACATGACCGAACAAACCGACCGGACCGACAGGTTTCGATCGGATTCGGTTCTATTTTCAAATTTATCAGTTTCGGTTCGATTGATAATATTGAAAAAAATCGGTTTTCGATTCGATTGGCAGTTTTATAGTTTTAGATTCGGTTCGAACTGAACAGACCGAAATCCCAAGTATTTGTCTCGGTCTCTCCCAAAACTCATTCTCTCTCCTGTCAATCAAATAGACACCTAGGGACCACCAACTTTGACTAGTCTTTGCCTTTCAATAAATCACCACAATAAATTAATGTTTTATTCTCTCTACTCATATTCTCTCTCTCACTTTTCTATTCCTTTTTCACTTCTATTGACATACAACGAGCTCTGCAACTCGTTTACATATGGAATGAATTTCTTCTCTTCTTCTCATTTTCTCTTCTCGCGGTCGTTCGCTGCCATAGTTTCAGTCGGCTGCCCAGTCCCCTCGCCTCCTCCCGATGACACATCCCAGATCCATCATCCCCTGTATCGCTCTCTCTAACTCAACCTCTACCATCGACCTCTCCACTTTGCCAAATCTCATGAACCGAAACCGAACCGAAACCGACCGATATTTTTCGGTCGGTTTTGGCTCGGTTTGAATAGATTTATCGGTTCGGTTCGGTTGGTATTTTTTAGAATTTTTCGTTTTTCAGTTTTTATCGGTTCGGTACGATTTTGCACCAAACCGACCGTTTGCACAGCCCTATCTATACTTATATAAAAATAGATGTTTTACAAATTTTGATTTACCTATTATATTCCTTCCGTCCATGAAAAAAAATGCACGTATTTTCATTTCGATCCGTCCACGAAAAACATGCATATTTCATTTTTAGCAATATGATCCACATAATTCACTTAATTTTAATTGTCCATTCAACCCATTATTTACTCATTTTGCTATTATTGGACCCACCACAAATAACAAGTGAGATCCTTATTCCATTCACAACAAACTCAACTCATATACTCTTATTATACTCCCTCCATCCACGAAAAAGATGTACATATTTTCATTTCGATCCGTCCACGAAGAATATACACATTCCATTTTTAGCAATATGATCCACACAATTCACTTAATTTGAAGCCTTCATTCAACCCATTATTTACTCATTTTGCCATTATTTGACCCACCACAAATAATAAGTGGACCTTTATTCCACTCACAACACACTCAACTCATATATTCTTATTATACTTCATCCGTCCACGAAAAAGATGCACATTCCATTTTTAGCAATATGATCCACACAATTCACTTAGTTTTAACCCTCCATTCAACCCAATATTTACTCATTTTGCCATTATTGGATCCACCACAAATAACAAGTGAGAGCTTTATTCTACTCACAATAAACTCAACTCATTATTTAAAAGATAGCAGGAGATTACGTGCGTTGCACGTATAATCTCTCATTTAACATGATTAATTTATAACAAATAAAGTATATTTGATGGCAATTTTTTAAAGTTATAATATTATTAATTATTAATTATTAACTTAAACAAAATATTACCAAGTATGTGTAAAGAGTAGAAAAAGATGAAATCAAATTTCTTATATCATATTTTTTGTACAAATAATTCTCAAAATTGTATGGTACTAAAAGTACGTAATCATTTATTATAATATATTTAATCTAATTACGAATGAAAGATCGTATATATTAAAAAACAGAGAGTTCTAGAACTAAAACTCTGGGTATTACAAGTTTATACTTCATTAAAACTTTTATGGAAAAATCCTAGTGGAAAAATCCCATAAAAAAATAGAGGCCTCTAATTAATTAAGTGACCTTAGAAAAAGTATAAGTACATATTATATATTTTCAATTACAATGTTGTTAAGTTGTTATCATCTTATATATTACCAGTTTTTAAAACTTAAAGGTAATATTACTATGATGACTTCAATTACTATTGGATTAATTATTGAAAAATACGTAACATTTATGTGTATTCTACACATGACTTTTAGAAATTAGCAATATTCCCACCGCCCCCTCCTCCCTCTCTCTCTCTCTCTCACAACTACCACCACCACCACTATAACCAGCCGCGACTATCTGCCCCACTCATCCCTCTCCCTCATTTTTTTTCATCTTAGAAAACTATTTTATACAATTATGCTTTAATAAATCTTAGCACAACTTTCAGAATTTATGTTTATTTCTCTTTCACTTTTGAATTATAGTATAAGTAGGACTATATTATTAATTAATTCATTAAGTTGAGTTATAGTAAAAGTAGGGCTATTATTAATTTATTAAATTTATAATAAATTTAATATATTGATTTACACTATTGCCCTTAAAATAAACATAATAATAGGGATATATTAGGCAAACCCAATTTTGTAAGAATCCGCTCTTTTATAATAGGTATAGATATACAACAAGTATCCTAAAAAATATAGAGTAGAACACCAAAAATACACTAGCAATATAATAGTATGTGATATATAAACTAGAATTTAAATGTAGATGTTTCCTACACTTTTTTGAATAAAAAGACTAAATTACCCTTCTTAATAACCCCACCTTCTATTTTATTTTCTTTACACTTTTTATTCTATTTTCTTTTCCTATTTTATATTTCTAAAGCAATTAAATTAAGTCAACCTACAAAATCTTTCTCTCTCATATCTCTCGCTCTGCTCCATTCCAGCTTTCTCGCAACTCTCTCTCTCTCTCGTGCTCTCTCTTTGTCTCTATCTATATAACTACTTCATTTATAACACATCATTAAATTCTATTCTTGGTAGACGAGGTTGTTAGAGCATTGAATATTTTGACTCAAATAACATACAATTCAGATTCTACAACAAATCACTCAAAAGAAATGCTCCAAAGAAAAACTCATGAAATTTTTTAAATATCCGTAACAAGTTCGATTCTCAAAGAAGTTTGTTTCTAAATAGTTGTTATCGTTTGTATTTGTCATTCTTAAGTGTTGGTCCCAAGACGGATACCTTGGTGTAGAGGGGGGGTGAATACACCAAGGTTTAAAAACTTTTCCAATTAAAACTCTTTTGAATGAGCTGGTTGTGTTCGGTCTAGCTGGAAGGCAGCTTGATCAACACAACTGGCTGTGTGTGTGTGTGCGGAAGTTGGTGGGTTTGGAAAGTCCGTCTGATACTTCAAATATATTGCAAAGCTTTGTTTCTCTTTTCTCTTAGTCAGTGTATGCAGCTTGAAAGAATGATTATAAGAGGTTAGATGAATGCATAAATAAAGTAGTAAAGAACAAAGCTATTTAACGTGGTTCGGAAAAACTACTCCTACGTCCACGACCAGAAAACCATCTGGTAATTCACTACCACTTGGTTTACAAGTACCAAGTAACTTCACAACTCTAACCTGAATTGTGTTCCAACAGTTTACGGGCACTGTCAAGCCTAACCTTTCAGTTTGCGGGTACTGAAAAAACCTTACAACCACTTGAATTTCGCGCTTCAAGCAAGCGTAACCTTGACCTAACCTTTCTGGGTAAAGAGGGGTTTGGTTTGAGGTTCCAACTGTGAACGAGTTCTTACAAGGAAGAACAAGGAGTATGATGAACTCGTTCAAACTAGGCTTAAGATATTTCTATTCTAATCTTTTCTGCCTATGACTGATTATGTGAACAACTAAGAACACATCTGACTGGCTGGGTGTTCTTGGAGATTTGGCTTTGAAGGTCATTGTTCAATTTTCTGTTGGCTCTTTTATTTCTTCAGTCATCACTCCAGTCCATTCTCTTCAATGGAGGAGGAGATATATATATAGGTGGAGATTCAAACTAGCCGTTTGAATCTTACCTACTCTCATTGACTTTTGGCCTTTAACCTACGAAGTAGGTCTGCATCTGCAGAAGCTATTTCTTCTCTAATTTGACCGCGTCGGATAAGATCTTCAGATATCGGGATCTTGTTTTGGAAAAGGTCTTCGTCTTCGAGCTGCTAAGCGTCTCTTCTGTGTCTTCATCATCTTCGACTCTGAGCTGTCTTAGACCTGAGTTGTGTCATCAACCTGAGCTGTCATTATCATGAGCTGTGTTTTAGACCTGAGTTGTGTCATCGACACAAAGCTGGGTCTTTTACACTGAGCTGGGTTTTCGACACTGAGTTGAGTTTCTGTCACTGAGCTGAGTCTTGATACTGCTGGGTCTTTGACTTTGTTTGGTTTGCTCTGCTGAGTCTGCTCTGTTGAGTCTGCTCTGTTGAATTCCGCATGCAACTGTCTGCTTAGCTATGTCTTCTGCTGTCTTCAGCGACTACCTGTAAACTTAGAGACTCTATAAGCTCAAACAGGTGAGCTGGAGAAACACTTGGGCTTGCGCAATCATCTACTCGGTTGGGGTCAGCTGAGTTTTGGTATCAAATCAAAACTCTATTAATTTTCCCAACATTAAGGTATTTTTCTTACTAAATCTAACTTTATGTATTTGATTAAATACTTGCACTTAATGTTCTTATGCACACAGTTGAGGCCACAATTGTGTTTATATAGTAGTCCGTTAATTTAACTGTGTACAATACACAGTAAATATTATTGTACTGTGTACACAAGAACAATAGAATTTTTTCAAGAATCCGGGTATTTTGTGCCATTATTACGTGTTGTTTAGTGTCTAAATGGCTATTCCTGAAACTAAAAAATAAAAATGGTCTTCAAAACTTAAAAGACAAAAAATCGCATACATGAAATATATGACTATTTCCGGTGGAAGCAGCGGTCAAATCCGGCGACTTTTTCCGTCGAGAATTTTCCAATGATTTTTCCGGCGGTTTTTTAGGCGACTTTTTTCCGGTGACTTTTTTCATACATACGCGAATCACATACATGAGTATAGTATACATGAAAAACATACACGATCTGTTTCATGTATGTTACTCATGCATGCCGGCGGTCATCTCCGACGAGAATTTTTCTTTAGACTTTTGCCCGGTTAATTTTTTTTCGACGGCATACATGAATAGCATATGTCATCTATATATTATTAAAACGATTGTGGATTCAAGCCCTCTCCTTAATTCGAGGTCCTACGTGGCACTCTCTCCTTTCAGTATTCTTATTTATCTTTAATCCCCATTTTAAGCATTTTTATTCATTTATTTATTCTATGTATATTTAATACTCCCTCCGTCCCATGATAAGTGGCTACTTTCTTTTGGGCACGGGTATTTAGGAGAAGAGTGTTTAAAGAGTAAAAAGATAAAAAGTGGTGGAGCCCACATCTTTTGTGTGAGAGGGGGTGTTTCCATATTAGGAAAGTTGCCACTTATGATGGGACAGCCCAATAAGGAAATGTGGCCACTTATGGCGGGACGGAGGGAGTATAAATTTTTGGGAAAATGTGCAAATACCCCCCCTCATGTTGACAGCGTCGGGCAAATATCCCCCTGAACTTTTTTTAGGTGCAAATTCACCCTTCCCTAAAGTTTTCGGGTGCAATTACCCCTCGCCGTGACGGAAACTACACTTTCGTTGGCAAAAAAAATATTTTTGATTCATTTTTATTCTTGTGGACCCTTACAATTTCCAAGAATTAATTGGTGCTAAAAACTCAAATTAGGATAAAATTTGTTTCGAACCCTAGCTCACAACTATCAAAACTCAGGCGAAGCTCTCTAATAATTTGCAATCCAAGCCAACTATTTGTTGTTGACATTGATGATCTCATATTCTTCAAGTGGTCCGTCATCTTTTTTCGTGCAAATTATTGGAGAACCTCACCTGAATTTTGATAATTGTGAGCTAGGGTTCGAAATAATTTTTTTTCCTAATTTGAGCTTTTATCACCAATTATGTAGTATATAACCGTTGAAAATTGTAAGGGTCCACAAGAATAAAAATGAATCAAAAATATTTTTTTTTGCCAACGAAAGTGTAGTTTCCGTCACGGCGAGGGGGTAATTGCACCCGAAAACTTTAGGGAATGATGAATTTGCACCTAAATAAAGTTCATGGGGGTATTTGCCCGGCGCTGCCAACATGAGGGGGGTATTTGCACCTTTTCCCTAAATTTTTCCATCCCACATTGATTCTGAATAAAAACTTCACTCTTGGAAAACTTATATAAATACTCACAATCCATGTGTATTTTCTCATTCCGCAATTATTTTGCACAACCAATATAATTTGGCGAATTAATTTGTTGGCCAAATAAATAGTTTTATTTTTATTGAAAATTTTAAGTTGATCAATTATTAAGTTGTCAATATTAATTTATTTAGTTTAACAAATTTTTAAATTGACGTAAATAAAAGAAAATTCTTAAAAATATATATTCTCAATTATAATTATTGGATTTGTATATATATACACGTAGAGATAATTATCGAAATTTAACTTTATGACGAGATGATCAAATGTACACAAGAATCAACATTGTATATAATGAAATATTTAACAGATTGTGAGGTAAATTTTTTTTTTAATTTCTATTGATTTCTTGCAATTAAAGAAAGTGAAATAAAATCAAAGAAACACTCTTTTTGATCAATTATCGAAATATTATCACTCTGAAATAATATTAAATTATTTTTAATGTTCATGGTTATATATTGCAAAATAATAATAAAAATATTTGTTAAAGGAAGTACAATAAAATCGAAGATACAACCTTATTGATCTATTTTATTTTAATAATGTAGTTCGACGTCGATTTTCGACGGGATACACACTAGTTTATACTATTAATACATGAACAACATGCATGACATATGTTCATGTATAATACTAATGTATGTTATTCATGTATGCTATTTTCATGTATATGCTATTTATGATTCTTTGTGTATGCTATGTCAATCAAGCATTCATGTATACTATACTCATGTATGTGATTCATGTATGTATGAAAAAGTCGCCGGAAAAAAGCGTCGAAAATTTCTCGAAGGAAAAAGTTGCCGGAAAAAATCACCGGAGTTGACCGCCGCCGCCACCAAAAATAGTCATGTATTTCTCATGTATGCAATTTCATGTATGACACTAAGAGGAGGATAAATAAGGTAAGAAAGGTGTGCGTGTGTTAGCCTAGTGGTTAATGTCCGGACCAAAGATCACGGGTTCAAGTCCACCGTCACGCGGCCTTTAAAATTTCTTGTAATGCTTGTTGAAATAAGGTAAGAAAGGTTATTTTTCATTTCTCAAGTTTTGAAGGCATTTTTTATCTTATAATTTGAAAAAGTGTTATTTTATCCTCATTAAAGAAAAAAGTAGGAAAAGAGGACGACAAATGTAGGATAGAGAAGGATAAGGCAATATGAAGAAAGAAATGAGCGCATTCCACGTAGACTCTCTCATACAAATGCAAACATCCATTTCTCCTCTCCTCTCCTCTCCAATCTTCTCCTCCTTTTCCCAACACACATACACACACCAACTCTAGAGAGAGAGAGAGAGAGAAAGAGATGGGAATGGTCTCCTTCATTTCCACAGTGCCTTCATTGGCATCGTTGGTTCCATCACCATCCACCTCATCGCCTACCACTCGATACTCTCACTCAGTAAGTTCCATCAACAACAACAACAACGACTTCATTTCAAAATTTTCTGTCACAATTAAATGAATTGTTGTCTTGTGTTGTGTGGAAATGGCAGGGCAGTACTGTAAATTGCAAAATAGAAGCTGATTACGGCGATGAGGATCGCTTCTCGCGACGAGGCGTTTTGCATTGCGTCGTCGGTGCTGCCGTCGGCATCGTTAGTCTTTTTCCTCTTCAATCTCACAATGCTCATCACATTCCTCACACTACTCTGATTTTTCTCTGCATTTACTTAATTTAATTGCTCTCTTTCTTCATCCTTACATGATCTATTATTTTTTTTCATGTTGAATTTATAGCTCGTTAGAAGATTATATAATTTTAATTAGCTCATCTTTTGGTTTCGGAGATCATTTAAGCATACATAGCTCTAAAATTTGATGATTTACTTTGTCCGAATGGGCTGTATGTAATTTAGAGTTAACATTTGGTTTTCTTTGGTGCAATTGAACTGAGTGAATAAGGTGGGAAGGAAAATCAACCTCAGCCATCAAAGTTTCTTTGAATAATATCTTATTAGTAGAATTATCAAGGGATAATATATTGTTTTATCCAATTATTAGAGTTCGGTGTCAATTTTATCCCAGTGAATCGATGAGGTCATTTTTCCAGTGCTGCAGTTGGGAACAGAATCTCAATTTTCACACATGGCATTTCTACGTGAATTAATTTAATTACGTGGAAAATCCATATATTTCATGTCACTAAAACGACTTCGTTATAATGTCAATCCGAATTTTCCACATCATTAAATTAATTCGAGTAGAAATGCACGTGTGAAATCTGGTTGCTAGTATAAAATTGACACTTAACCCTATTTATTGCGTATGAAATTGTCATTATCGATTTACTGTGATAAAATTGGCATTGAACTCTTTAACATTGAGACAAAATATATTATTACCCCTATCAAGATGCTTCTGAAAAAGAAATTCTTCATCAGGAACCAAGTAGTTTACATGTGTACCAAAAGAATTTTGAGAATACCTTTGCACCTCTTTGGATATGATAGACAAGAATTGATATGATCATGAATTTTTCAGTTGACTCTTCTCAGGACTTGGTAGCAAGATCCAGCTCATTAATTGAAGTGGCCAATGCCGCAGACTTGATACAACGCCGACAACGTTCAGAATTTCAGTGTAAGCTTCAGTAAAATTAAATTTCATAGGAATATTGGACAAGTCTTTTAATTTCTGCTGTCTTAGGAATCTGCTTGCTATTTTGCAGCGAAAATAAAGGACACTCTATATACAACACTGAAGGTAAAAGATATTGCAGCAGCAACATATTCATTCTTATAACAGGCTGAAAATAATGTGGCTACCTCAGCATCTTACGTGAACTCGAAGCAGCCAAGTAGATATTTACATTCAGTCTCTTACTTGTATCTCGATATCCATGCAGGGAAACCAAGATCTCATCCCCTCTGTATTGACTTTAGCGCTCAATGATGCTATAACTTATGATAAGGTCAGTTATATCTTGAATGTTGCATATTTAAATCTGTTTAAGACTTGGAAAATGAAAAATTTACATGCTTGTTAAGTTTGCAGGCGACAAAAACTGGCGGCCCCAATGGATCAATACGGTTTAGGTAAACTGATACACATTTGGCATTTTACACGAAAGTGTGTTTTATCAGGCACTACATTTCACAAGTGTGGAATGGTTTCTACAATCTAAGATTTATCAACGGCCTTACATTATAAAATTTATTATCTATGATACCGAAGTGCAATTTGCAACTTGGAACAGACAATTTTTCTGTAAAGACGATTTGATGTTGTTCTAGTTTTGTACTTTTCATGAAGATCGAACTTAAAAATCACCTTGATGTTTCTTTCTTTTTTTTTATGTTTTTTTCTTTCTGAAGCTCAGAGATTAGCAGACCAGAAAATAAGAATCTTGCTGCAGCTTTAAGTTTGTTGGAGGAAGCAAAGAAGGAAATAGATTCATACTCCAAAGGAGGACCTATATCGTATGCAGATCTCATCCAGTTTGCAGGTTAGTTCATGATTATCAAGCATATATCATGAATCAATTATTATTATTATTATTATTATTATTTGATAACTGAAACCCGAGATACAAAAAAATTCTATGTTACTACATCTCTTGAAGTACAAAAGTAAAACTCGGGACATGACAGTTCTTTTACAAAGATAAAGTGACTGAAATCAACTTAACTTGTGCGCATAGCTGAAGTCAAATAATATAGTCTTCTCGAGTATATTATGAAATTTTGTTGCTACCTTATTGTAGTAAGTAAACAGTGACTTTTTCTCTCATCAAGTTTCCTGCGACTCAAATAGGCTATAGTGAAATTATGTACTTCTCTCTCAATGCAGCTCAAAGTGCAGTTAAAAAGACCTTTCTGGCTTCAGCCATTCGGAAATGTGGTGGGAATGAAGAGAAAGGATCATTACTGTATAGTGCGTATGGTTCAACTGGGCAGGTTGGTTTAGCAAGAAATATAACAAAATTAGCAAAGAATATAATAGAACCATATCTTATACACTTTTTTAAGATAGAGCTAAGCACTTTGCAAGAGTTTCCTATGGTATATTAAACTACTCCCTCCATCCACAATATGTGTGGTCTTTCCTTAAATGGAAATGACTCCACTCACAATAAACATGGGTCTCACTCTCCACTCACAATACATCTATCTAACCTACTCTCTTACTCTTAAAACCGGTGCCGCTCCCTCCGGACCACACTTATCGTGGACAGAGGGAGTATGATTCAATTGATTATTACTATCCTACTCTAGATATCTAGCTGATGAATGTCATGATCCAATAGCTCCGAGTGCAACATAACCAGTTCATAAGATGCATGTTAATAAATGTTTCTTTTGGCAGTGGGGCTTGTTTGATAAGACGTTTGGGAGATCAGATGCTGAAGAAGCAGATCCAGAAGGAAGGGTCCCTCAATGGGAGAAAGCCAGCGTGGAGGAAATGAAGAATAAATTCTCTGCTGTCGGCCTTGGCCCCCGCCAGGTAATTAAATACATCATCATATCTATGGAATTATTAGCTTGTTGGATCTGTAGAAGAGAATTAAAATTAAGACATATATTTTGTGTGTGTTATACAACTAGAAAGACTCCCCTATATAGAGAGAGTAAAAACTAGGTTACAGTCTAATCCTAAAATAAGTAGAGATATATAGAAAGAAATGTAAATATAGATAAAATCTTGAATTGGTGAAAATGATGATGGTGTGTTGCAGGTGGCGGTGATGTCGGCATTCTTTGGTCCTGATCAATCTGCTACTGAGGCACTACTTGCCTCAGATCCACAAGTGTTGCCATGGGTTCAGAAATACCAGCGCAGCCGCGAAACAGTGTCGCAAACAGATTATGAGGTCATTATTGTCATTTCACTTTGATCCATTTCAATTTATAGAACTACTTATAATGTGGTTATTGCTCAGGTGGACCTCATCACTACTCTGACGAAGTTGAGTTCGTTGGGCCAGCAAATCAACTATGAAGCTTATTCGTATCCTGTACAGAAAGTTGATTTAAGCAAACTCAAATTATAGAGATGCTGCTGAGGTACACACTACACAGAGTAGAACTTGTGGTTTTAAGCTTCAAAATGGCACAATATCTACTTTTGAGTATAATCGAGAATAAACTACATGTACCATAATATTTTTGGTGTAGATGTTTTTTATTTATGTAATTTTTTGTTTTACGAATGAACTTTTCACATTTTTGTCTCAAGTTAAGAAAGATCATAGGATTTGCATTGAACCGATTTGTACTAATTCTTACATGAATGGATAAAAAAATTGACATCATTTTTGAACAAATATTTTACTAATTTTTTATAGTCGAAGCACAATGTAGTTGAAAGCGAGCAAAGAGAAGAAAAAAAGGTAATCAAGTCCACAAACAAAACAGAACCTCTTCGCAAAGAATTTCTGAGTTGATCGAGGCAAATCAAGCTGTTGTTAAGGACTAACACGACAATCAATTTAGGTGGCATTTTGTTTTATTGATTAGGCTTGATAATGAAATGTTTGGTTTGAATAATTTGGCTATTGATGGATAACTCAGCCCTTCACCTTATCCACCAATTAAGTGATGATGTATCCTACCAAATTTGGGATGGTTATTAATACCAAACAATCCATCCAAAAGTAACATAATTCTAATCCTAGTCAATCAATCCTTAATGTTTGGATTACAACTTTCATTAAAGCTAAAATTGTAATAGTCATCATGGTTTGTCATCCATGGAATTGTAAGCATAATTACATTACACATATCCACATGTATTTGTGTGTGCAAACATCGATCGACATATACCAACAAGGAACGACGAGCCAGTAATTGCAAAACTTGACGAAGAGGTGGTCATAAAAATTGAAAAACTTGCCAAAAAGGTTGGGGAAAAAAGCAATATTGCACTGTACAGTATATCGACATTTTTATCCAAGCAACTTCTAAGTGATGTCAAGAATTATGTCCTTTTTGACACAATATTTTCTATACAATAGCGCCTCTGCCTGACCTCACCTCAGCGGCCACTATCCAAATCCAAACCCTTCGTTGCCTTCGTGAATTGCAAGTAGAAGTCTCTCCTCCAAATGCTGTTTAGAAGGGTATTCTGGTAGATCCAACTGGTTGAAACTGCATCGACGTAAGAGAATGTAAGTACACGAAGCTGAACTTTAAAATCTACAGCTACGCAGAGCTTCAGCCATTATCATAGAACAGAATAAAACAAAATAACATAAAGAAAGTTCACCATGTATGAGCTGAAGGCAAGTGATCTGGACTGCCGTAAGCCTTGTGAATCTGGAATTTCTGAGATCCTGAAATTCCTTGTAGTGCACTAAATCCTTCCAAAGGCACCTACAGTGAAGAAAACAAAAAACAATGCTTATTACGAATGAACCAATAGTGATAGGATATTATAAGAGAGGTTGAGCACCAGCCTAAAATGTTAACTTATTAATGATAATTTTCTTTTAGAAAAAGAATTTAATAAGAAAAGCTCCACTCAGATTAAGTGTCTAATTGCAATAAACTAGCATCTGATGGGTTGGAAAAGAATAAGTTACATATGAAAGTGATCTGACCAAACACACAACGGAGGTTAATTCTGATTCAAACACTAGTCAGATATGCAACAATGATATGAGACGCAAAATTTATGTTAACAAGTATAGTTGGATTCTGCCTCCGAATATGAACATTATACTACTAGTCAGTTCCAAAAAAAAGAATAATGGAAATGACCAAAACTGATTGAACCATTGCTTTAAGTCACGAGGAAAAGCCCATTAAACCATCAAACATGCATGAAGAAAGGAAGTTTACTTGTGGTAAAGCTTGATCAACAAACATGCTTCAGATGCACAAAAGAAGACAATATCACAAAAGAAAGAAAAGCACCTTTGAGGTCCCAGTCACAAATTGTAGCAGGCGAGCTTTATCTTCTTTACTGAGTCCTTGAACAACCTCCCAGAACCATTGAATGGCAGGAGAAGCAGCAGTATACCCAGAGTACTCAGTGTTTGCTCTCAGATCATCCACTGGAAGGCATTAATTCTTTTTGTTAGATTAAAATGGTTAATGCAACATCTTATGCAAATAGGGGGATTTTCATGAGATGATAGGGGATGAGATTGAGATAAATTGGGACTGTGAAAAATAAAGTTTGTGAAACTCACAGTCAATGTCTGGCAGCCCACTTATCAGGAGTTCCAGTTCCTTGTCATGGAATATCGATATCAAATCACGAGGTATTAACTCATTGAAACCCTCCAGAAATGCATTAATCTGAGGACGAATAGCAGTTGTCAATCGATGCTCAGCAACTAAATCAACATACTGGTGTTTGTTTTCCTCGGTCACTCTAATATTTCGCCCACCAGGGATCAGTTCATAGTCAGTTACCTGAATAACAAAGTCACTCATGATTAATAAACATGAAATTTTATAAGACTATCAAGCCATACAACCAGAAAATATACATACTTGAGTGCGCTCATACAGAATTAGCTTCTCTTCATCAGCATCAATGCTAAATGTTAAGTCCGGAATATCACTAATATCATTCTGCAATGAAAATTTAAAATTATGATCAGTGACATCATAAGCACAGCTGACTCAAGGGCTCATGCACATCAACTAAACAAGATATGTGAGATTTTTAATATGACTACCTCAAGCATCCATTTTAAGTTCTTAAAATAATCAGGATCGATAGCTTCAATGTCGTGATATGTCACTTTAACTCCAAGAATATGCTTGTAAAATGACCGAGTGAAGTGGACATCAAGGAGCTGCCCATCAAATAGTGCTTTCCCCACCTGTAACATAGCAAAAACATTAGATCTTGCCTGTTAAAAAGTCATATTTCACATCTGAAAAAAATTAGAAATACTTACAACTCGTCCAACAAACTTGAAGTAAGAAAGATGCTCTGTTTGATAAACAGAGTTAGGGTTCGGCTGAAATGTCGACTCATTCCCGACAGTTGTAAATAGTAACGCCCCCTTGTCAAAGATTACTCTCGATAGCAACTGATACCATTCCCTGGTAAGACCACCAGCATCAATCCCTTCCTCCCCTTGAAAATGAACAGTCAATCTACCCTTCAAATCTTGTGCCGATCTCATACGCAGCTGATTGTATGAATCTTCAAGAATGTAAGCTCTTCTAACAGATATTCTCAGAGGACTGTGGTGATGATCATGCTGGTGCTTGATCTTGGACCGGAAGTGAGCCCTTTTGTTATCAAAATCAATAAACCGAGGAACCTTCAGCATGAGTGAGAATGACTTCTCAAGTAAACCAGGATTCTGCCTGATAAAGGCATTAAGAAGCTTTCTGTGCTTTTCTGAGAACCTTAAGAAAGCAGCATGTTTCTCATCCACTTTCATAGAAGATACTACAGTCTTCTGATGGCTGGCAGATGCAGCAGCCTCATCAACATCAGAGACTGAAGCAATTCCGAAATCATTTCCTGCACCAGACTGGCCAGGGTGCAACTTCTCACACACTACAAAGAAGGATTCTATGTATGGCAATACATTCTGTGTACCTGGAGGAAGTGGAGGCACTGAATTGGATGGTTTAACAGATGAAGATGAATCAGGCACAACATCTGAATAGGTCTCTATTTTACTTATGCAGCTGCTCAGCTCCTGCCACAAAGGCTCAAGAGCTGTATTAATATCCCAAACTAGAGAAATAGTAGTATTATGCTCAGCATCAAGGAGAATCTGCTGCTTTTTGTCCTTATCAAGAAGCAAAACAACTAAAGAGCTCAGTGCTTGCAAGACCCTAAGAACTGGAGCCCCATGAGTAGTAGTGCTGAGGAGGGCTTTCTCCATGCCCCCAAATATGCGCAACTCTTCAATCGCTGAATGGGTAAGGCTTTGAACTGAACAAGCAAGCTCACTTACAAAGAGATGACAATGAATAGGAGCAATGGCCACCAGCTTTCTTAAAACATCTCCCACGAGCGTATATGCATTATCTGATAGACTGGAGAATTGAAAAAAGAATTTACATGAGCGTTGTAGAACAAGACCAACGCAAAAATAATTTTAGGAAAGCGGCGACCAAACAGTCAACAGTTCTAGGTAAAAGACAAGCAAGCAGGCAACAAAGCCAAGGAGATCATCTAAATTGCCACAGTTCTGTGTGATAAACAACTACAAATTACTATAAAAAAGACACAGTAACTTCAAGCAAGATCTTAGTAATATGATAGTTCTACCAGAAGCAATCTCTAGGTCAACCAGATTTTAAAATTCAAAGACATAGTACTAACATACATAATCATCCCATCACAAGCCACTGATTCATTTACAGCACATATTTTCAGATGAAACCTGTTATCATCTCGATTAAAAAAAGTGAACAGTCCTTTAGAATCTGAAGAGATAAATGCAAAACTGAGTTACTCCTTGATTGTAGTGAAAAAATCATAGTTTTATGAGGTTCACAAGCTCAGGTATCTAAGTAACTTGCAAACAATGTGTGGATGCTAGGAAAATGTATCTACCATGTAAAAAGTCGCAAAAATCCATAAATCTCAGCTTACCCTTCACGTGCAAGAAGTGAGCATAGTAGCTGAAGTTCTGGATTTGGCAAATTGTTCAGAACACTGTCAGCAGTTTGCTCATTAGCTGCATCAGAAGATGTTGCTTGCATCGAAGAATTACCCTCCCCTGAAGCTGCGGTAGAAACTACATTCATCTCAGCAGCTGATGCAGAGACCTGAGGGTCAGAAGGCTGCTCAGATGCAGATGAACCTGGCTCGTTAGATGGATTTGATTTCTTCTCAGCATAGTCAATAACAACGTCCAACAAATTTAGTAGCTGCAACAGAACAATAACAAGATACATAAATCAAAAAGGTTATCTAACAAGGTGAATCCTGTTATGTAGAAGATGTCTATAAATACACACCTGCTCCAGATGAGCAACACTTCTTAAATACAGTGATTGGTTCAAAAGGCTAAGAAGCAACGTGAAGGATGCCTGCCCATCCAGGTGTTCCTTCTGTTCATCAAGAAGCATAACAGCTTTTCCCCGTTTGTCATCAGAGCTCGAAGACTGATTAAATTGTGGCAATCTGAATTCAAGTAATAACTTGGCAACTAGAGGATGATTACGAGCCAAGTAGGTGAGGGTCTCCAAAGCTCGCCGAGACACCAAAGGTGGCACACCTGGTAATGGAGATATAAATGAGATTGGCACAGCTAACCTCCCTTATATTGAAGATTTTAAGAAAATGGGAAAAAGAAAGTCCAGATCTTTATAATGTAATCATAGAAGCAAACATTCATCTGCACACTATTCTCTTCTACATCATCCAATGATGAAACTCAAAAGTCTTCAGCATTCCATTTACACTGAAAGAGGAGTCGCTAAAGAAACATGATTTTTTTAAACAGACCAATGAAATGCAACCACAAATCATTAAATGATAGAGGGGCCAATTTGGTATGAAACTGACCTAAAATTGCAGTAAACAATAGAAATTGGAACCTACCATCAACGTATTGAGGGCGGGAATACATCACATGACTCTGGCAAGCATACAGCCTATAAGGGGGTTCTGCAGCATTTAGATCAGTAAGATATTTCTTTTTATCCAACATCAGCAAGTCCATCAAAATCTTCAGCAAATCAATTCTAGTTTCAGCATGAGCACAGAGATTTAGGAGGAGCCTCTGCTGACTCTTATAAAGCGGCTGCAAAAAGGTAGATCAATTAGATTCATCATGCAGAGGAACATACATAGTCGCAGAGCTTGAAAAAGAGTACCTGAACCACACGAAGCAACCGAATCAATGCTCTCAAACCTTCTGTGTCAACTAAAGGGGAGCCATCTGCCTCGACTGGCTTAACACCCACAGACCGACGAGAAATTGCACCACCAGCTCTGTCCAAGCCATCAGCTCGTCTTGAAGGCTCACCTCTGCGGTTTCGGGGATATAAGCCAAATAAAGTTTGATTATATCTACGTGCAAACCTTTCGCGCAACATGTTTGCTTCAGCAACAAGAGCAGGTGTCAGATTAGCAAGAATAGCATCAGAGGAAGTTAGGAGAACCTGTGTTGACAGAAAAAAAGTAGAAAGCAAAAATATTAGAACAAGTGGCAATTAGTTGTACCCAATAAAAGCAGTAATAAACATTCTATGGACAAAGTCAATAAGATACCTCTTCCCGTATGTCTGAAGGAAAAGTCGCAATTATCGAGACTGTGTCCATCTCAACGGGCTGACCTTCCAATTCTTGGGATTGATGCAGCCTTTGTGCCCTTTGTTGTGCGAGAACTTCTTCGCGGATGTCAGGGGGCAGTGCTGCAAGAAATTCTGGGTCTATATCCGCATTATTTTGCGGCTCAGGATTCTGCGGCTGTGTAGCTTCACTTGGTTGAACAGAAAGAACCTCAGCACGCAGCTCCTCAGGAAGTGCATCAAGAAAAGCAGGATCAATAGATTCAGCATCCTGATTATGTTGCTCCTCCTGAGAGGGGTCAGTTTGATCAGCATCTCGAATCGGATCTTCTGAAACTTCACTGACACTGTGGAGGGATGCATCTCTCCCGCCTACTGACGCATTACTAGTAGCTCTCCTAACTCGAGCATCACCACCACCATGTCTGTCTCCACCATCATCATGGCCATCGGCACTTCCAATTTCAACATCCAGACTCCTTAAGCTCTCGCCTAAAGTCGCCCCACTTCCGCCACTCTCTTGGCTCACTGCTTCAACATCACGCAGTACATCAGTATGGTCATATTGAGCTTCAACAGACTGAGCTTGTCTACTTGATGTTTCCGTTCCCTGATTGGGCTCGTTTGAAGCAGGTGTATTATCAACACTTCTGGTGCTGTCCAATATTGCCGATGAAGGAGGAGGTTCATTACTACCACCACCATTACCTTGATTTTCAGCAGTCATCTCGGCAAACTCAGAGGATGGACTTTCTTCATTTTTATTTTGAGATCCGACGGCTGTAGTATTATTAGAAGACTTCTCAGAGGAGGGACGTCTCAGGCTGGAAACGAGCACTTCCTCCAAACCTTGGGGAATAACAGATGAGTTTGACCCACCACTTAATTGGCCCTCATTGGACAATAAATTAAACCGATGTCCTTGACGTCCATTGCGGAGTGAACGGAAAATGGAGTCCAACCGTGACAAGGAACCCTCAGAGTTCCTATCTGAATCACGGTCATTCTCTGTAAAGGTGAAGGTAAATAAAAATAAGATGCCAATTAGCGAAACAAATTTATTTTATTTTTTTTTGCAAAGATAAGAACAAAATGATGATGAAAATCGTCAAAAAAAGAAAAGAAAAAAGAAAGTAAAATGACAGCACCTGATAGTCTAGGAGGACCTGCATTCAGTGAAGAATGTGGTTCCACCAGAAGTGGATGCTGGGAAGGGACACTGGTATCACCACTTCTCCCCAAGAGATTATAGATGGACGTGGTTCGACCTTGACGCCTAGAGCCAAATATTTCAACTGGCATAACATGAAAAGTTTCATTCGAGATGCTATCTCTGCCAAAAACCTCTATGTGGTCAAATACGTTTACTCCATTCATTCCCTCACCCAGTCGCACTATAACACCATCCTCATCATCCTCTTCATCTTCATCCTCTTCCATGACCTCCTCATCAAACTCATCTTCATCAATTTCATGGTCATCTTGATCTGTATCTGGGTGTGGTAGGTGATGAGCTTCATCTTCTTCTATATCATTGTGATCATCATCAGCATCTTCATCATCATCCTCATCCACTTCGTCCCCTTCATCTCCAGACATCTCATCATCATCCTCATCATCTTCATCTTCATCAAGATTCCCTTGTACACCAGAGCGAATTTCAAATCTTATCCCAACAGTGTCATCAAGATTCTGTGTCCCCTCAGCATTTTCCTGCATATAATCATCTTCTGCAGCAGCAAAGCCTCCATGTATATCCTGGTCGTGCTCCATATCATCAGTTACAGCCTCTGAACCACCATAGTTCTGGACACTGTGAAACAATTCATTCTCATCTGTAGGCATTGAGTTTTCATTAGCATGGGTTGTAGCATCTACTGTCTGTGAGCTAGCACCATTTCCATCCCGAGGTTGGTTGGAGTCAGTAGGCTTCATCAACCGCTCTCCTCTTGCACCAGTAGACTCAAAAGCATGGACATGCTCCTTGGTTACTAACTCCAAAACTTTCACAATTCCAGTAACAACCTTTGGTGAATCAGCATGATCCAGGTCCAACACACGCAGTGTTCTGGTGAGTGACTGAACAAGACCAGCCTCTATAAAAGTTACAGAAGCTTCTGCTGAGATGTATGAACCTGAGGGTGTCCGAGCAGCCAGGGCATCATTAAGCAGGTCTGTGAGAGCCTGAATATCAGGTCTTGGTACCCTAAAACCATTACATGAATCAACAAACTCGTTAAAAACATTACTGATCTCTATGAAGATTCTTTTCCTTGCCTCAGTTGAGCGAACACAGGATGCTACAAGAAATTGGTTGGCTTTACTAGCCAGTTTATGGCGCCAGTCAACTTCTGTTTTCTTCTCCTTTTTCTGGTTTTTAGAATATGGTAGAAATCTGTGAAGAACATGGTGGAAGATCCCACCAGTCAAGCAAGCATTTACACCCCTTTGAGGAGTTCCCCGGTAGCTGCAAACTTCAGCATCTTTCCGTACAAGGATATGAACAGATGAAGAATACATTAAAAGGATCTCTGTCAAGAGCTTCAATAAGAAAACAACCTTAGCCAATGAAACAGATGATTCTTGATTGTTAGCTTCATTTGATTCAGTAACAGAAGCAACAGCTTTTCCTTTACCCTTGCTTGCAGAAACATCAATTTCCATATCTGTCGATGATGAACCCACTTTGCTTACAGATTCATCTTCCAAAGGAGTGAAAGAAATTACTGAATCCAACAGAATATCAATGACAGTAACAAAATTCTGAGGAGGTTTCCTGTGTATCTTGGAGTTTTTGGAATTTGCATCAAGAAGCTTCCCATGCCCACTACCTGGAGCTGCTGATATTGTAGTGCCAGTGGTTACCTTACCATCATTAGCTTGTCTCTCCTTTTCCTCTGTTTTTTCTTTTTCCTTCTCTTTCTTATCCTTCTCACGATCTTTTATCAATACCATACATGGCCTCTCACCAACCATCTCAACTTGGCAGACAGCCTTTGCAGCTTGCATGAAAATTACCGGATCCCGTTGAACAACTGAACTTAAATTTGACAGAAAATTTCGTGGAGTAAGCCGTCCACTAGACTGCCTGTTAGCAACAGTGATGAAACTATGACGTATCTCCGACTCCATTGCTTGCTGTAGAGTTTGAGAATCCTCAAGGATGTGACGTATTATAATAGCTGCAACATTGTCAAAGCCAACAAACAAACTACTTGCGGGCAAGGAAAGAAGTAAATGTAGACCTCCAGCATCCAAGAAACTAACGGCAACTGAGTGAGTTCTTGACAGTGTAGAACAGAGCTGCAAAACAGCATGCATTGTTTCAGAAGGCAATTGCTTTCTGATGCAACCACAAGCAATTTCGATAAGTGCCTTTTGCTCCTGTATATCTAAGTACTTCAATGGTGTCCCCAAAGACAATTTGTTCTGCTTTTCTTCATCAATGACTACAGAAGTTTGTTTGCCTGTATCATTCTTCTTCAGAAGTTCCAACACATCAGCATTTAATGTTGTATCCACTTGAGCAAGACGGTCAACAGCAATAAAAGCTGAAGTTACCCATTTTGGGACTTGAGATGATTCCCGCTCATCTGAATGAATCCATAGCTGCAGAAGATCTGATGCAACTTTAACCAGACCACTCTTGGAAGCTAATTCTCGTGCTGCTGAGTCTTCATTGAGAATTAAAGCAAGCACATGAAAGAACGCGGAGAGCATTTTCTGATTCCCACCATCGGAAATGTTGCCACAAAGCTTGACTTGTTCAATGATAAAAGAAACCACTCTTGGTCTTTCCTGGCCTTCATTATGTGAGCAAATCATTACTAGGAGATCCCTAACAGGGAAAGCTAAAGTCTCCTTCATTTGCAGAAGTATCTTGCACGTAGACAGCAGCTCATCAACAGGGGGGAGTTGGACCAGTTCCTCTTCCACATTCTGAGCATCTTCATTTGTGCTCTCTTCCTTTGTCTCTGTCGCAGAATTTCCAAGAGACATTGCAAGTGCTCGAGCAAGTTCATCATCTTCATGGACTACTTCCTCAGGATGTGAGAACAACCATTCCATTGCAAGCTCCACACTATTTGAACCAACTTGCCTCAGAGCCTCTTCTGCCCGAGACCTTGAAAACCCCATCTCCACTATTGTTGAAATAGTTGATTCATTTGGTGGTGGACCAGTACGACCCACATTACTACCGACACTTTTCACCTCCACACCAGAGAACACGTGCCTAAAAATGTTAACAACTGTCGTGATGAACTCATAATTACATTCGTGGAACCGAGGGTGGGTCCAAACAGGAAGCACGGCCTTCAATACCATGGACTGAAGAACTTTCACAAATGTTTCTGCATCACGAGGAAATGGAATGTCCCCAGGCACTAGAGGCTGCGTAAGCAAATGTTTGTTGAATGGTGATAATATATAGGATGAAGTAACCAAGTGGTCCAAAAGCTTGCCATAGCTAGCTGAGGGTCCATAAGTCCACAAGTGATCGGCTTTTTCAACATCATTTTGCCTCCCTTCATCAGTCTCCATAGGTGAAGCAGGAGCTCTACTGATGGCAAAAGGCAACTGACTGGTAGCTTCAAATGTGGTCAGGACTGTTCGAATAACTCCACGTCCATATAAACAATTCAATATAACAGGATTACATGAGTCAGGTTTGTCCAAAAGAATACTATCTATGAACTCAATAACCTTGCCATAGTATCGGCATTTAGTTGAAACAGAATCTTCAGATCCTGAAGGATTAACATGCCCACCAAAATTCATGTGATCCATAGCTATAGAAGCAAAGGTAGAAGCCACTGATTTTGAAGGAGGAGAAACAGTAAGCATATCATCCCTCCGACGAGATGGGAGCAACATCACCTTCCCCAACTCTTGAAACAAATGGGTTATGTGAATTGATAATGATGATACCATATCACAACAAGACTGATGGTATGACCTCTGAGTATCATTATCCTTTCTAGAACTGGGTTCAATCAAAGCGGATGAACCAGATTCATCTTGTTCCTGATTGGCTTCAACCTGTGAGTTAGCAGGTACATCAAGATTCTGTCGTTGGTGAAGACTTGAAGAACGAGTTAGGTCACGATAAAGATTTATGAGGTCAAAAAATTGGGACTCAAAGCTCCATCCAGAAGTTCTCCTTCTAAGTAAAGGATCAAGAAACTGCCTGAAGGAGTTCAACCTTGGGTCCTCAGGATCACTCATGCCCAATTCAGACTGCCGAGAAGCATTAAAAGTACCAGTGAGTTGATCCTCTGCTTCAGCCTTCGTGTCCTCAACCAACGAAATTTGCCACAAAACCTCACGATGAATTCGGCCAATATCTTCCAGGACATCTTTATTTCCATTACCAAACTCGGTAAGCAATGCAGTAACCCAACGATTATCTTTTGAGGCAGCAAGAAATAAGAGGAACTCCACGAGCGAGAGGGAAGAAAATATCACAGGGTCTGGACTTGCACTAGGATCCAGTAAAAAAGATCCAGAGATGGCACTGGTCCTAGACAGAGTTTCTTTCAAATGCTCACGCAGCGAAGAACATAGAGCACGAGCCAGAGGAGTGGAATGATGTTGGGTAAAACACTTGAATACCATAGTGCTGTGTAAAGCAATTGACATCCCCTCAGAAGATTGAGTAATGCTTGGGCGTAAGAGAAGTTTCAACAAGGATTCAATACCAGACTTCTCCACAAATAAACGACATGTTTCTGAATTTTCCATAGTCCTGTGAACCAGTACAATCACATGAAAGATGCAAAGCTGAATACACTGCTCATCACTAATACCTTGAACAGCCCTATCTGCCGAACCAATTTGTGAACAATCACCTATGTTTTCCTTGTCATCAGATTCCGTGGAATCCATATCCATTGCATCACTTCCATCAAGTTTCACTGATGATCCAGAGCACTTGGTATCCCCAAGCAATGCTATCTTATTTATTATTTCAATCATCAGATCAACACCATTACCTCTCAATGAAGACACATGCCGGAATAGCTCTTCCAAAGCATTTGCCAAAGGAATAATGCCTTCACTCATGGCCATCACATACTTCTTGTCAGTGAAAATGTCAACAAGGAATCGTAAAGCAGAAGTTTCTCTTACAGCCTCCAGACCCTTGGAGTTGAGGCAAATAGCCCCTAGGCCATTGGGAATACAAGTAATGGCTTTCGAAGCAGGAAGTACTCCAGGCGCAATAGATGACAGAAATGCAGATGGAAGGCCCAAGTCAAACAAAACATTAAAACAAGTTGGATCTTTGTGAATCATTTCACTCATAAGAGTCACAGCTGAGGAGTAGATCTCACCTCCAAATTTTTCTTTGTTACTGAAAATCATTGACAAGATGGGGGTCAAAGAAACATCATAAGAATTCTGTGATCTCGCAGTATTTGCAGTGGCATAAGTGGCAGAACCAAGTGCTTTCAACAATGCCCTAATCAATCGCTTCTGATTGTACAACTGGTCACTATTATATTTAGGGCATTCACCTGTGATCATAGAGCTATCCTTTGATCCAGTGAAGTCAATCACTCTATGTACTTCGATCTGCAATCTTTGAACCAAAAGCTCCACCCCACCCAAATCTCTGAAAAGGGTGACGGCTGTATTGCTGTAGTCCATGAGCTTCTGTAAAGTTTTTGCGGCTAAACAGACAAGATGCAACCGAGAAGGATCTGAATCTTCTAACAGGGGTAAAAAGGTTGGTACCATCCCAGAACCCCTAACAACACTTCCAGAACTTGAAGAAGATATGACATGAAGCAAGTAGAACTGCAGAAGAGCTTCAACGAAGGCAACAGATGACAAATCAACCGAATTATTTAATGATATAATCGCTCTTTGCAGCACATTGAGGAGAATCATACGATTACCACCTGCGAAACTGATGCTTGATCCACTCAATATACGTGCCCTCTCATGAGATGCCGAATATGCAGCTAATTGTGCGCCCAAAGCAGTCATTGCAAGTGTTCTTATGGTTCCTGAAATGTTTTCTTCAGATCTCACAATTCTAATCAATTCATTTGTGTATTCTGGCTCATTAGCGAAAAAAGAGACAAGCTCATCATGTGAATCGCTAGACTGTACAAGCACAATAAAAGAAAGTAGACAAATCTTGCTGTAGAGCCTGCATATTCTGGAGGAACGAAATGCACGTGCATATCTGATTCTGGTTAATAATGGAAACCTGAGCTCTGAAGGCACATTATAATGCTGAATACAAAACTTCATAAGCGACAAGTCATCTTGTTCTTGTAATTGAAGATCAGGGATCTGAATTACACGCACTCCAGAGGAAACTGAGCTATTGTTATCTTCCACATGACTCGGAGAAGTGCCGCGCAACTCAAAGTAAAGTGTTGATCCCACACGATTCTGCAACTTGTCACTATCATTTTGTACCTCGGATGGAAACAGACATAGCCCATCCTCCTGGGTCCTCTCATGTAGAGTGACACATGAATACAAACCTAGACCTTCTTCTTTGCTACCCCAACCTTGTGCAAGGGATAAAAGACAAGTACTCACTGACCCACATCCAACCAGCTTTCCACTAACATGCAGTTTTGAGGGTGATATTTTCACAAGCGCAGAGAGAGCCTCAAGAGCTGCTGTGATAATTTCAGGATCTGTTGAAGCAAGCAAAAGCTTGAAATGCTGTGGAAAAGAGGAGAAGAAGTTTCACAAAGTTCAGTGGGAGCTAGAAGTATAAAACCCAAAAGGTATTCATGAATACATATACTAAAGAAATTACTGCACAAGAAGTACATTGACACTTCTTCCCTCATTGTATGGAAAAACAGGATAGTACACAACCAAACGCAACTCAGAAAAGAATTCAGGCACCACATTACCTCTATAACACTAAATGATGTCTTGTTGTGACAATTTTCTAGGATAATCTGCATAACTCTTAAAATTTGCAAAACTGCCTGTTTGGGAAATGGGCTGACATCCCCTAAGATGTCATCTGACAAAAGGAGGTCGTTTCTACAAGATAGATAGGTCTTGAAATATGTATCAAAATGCAGAAATAGAGGTCTCCAATGGTGGAAATTTCCCTGGAACAGAAAAAGGATGTGAGAAGAAATTGAAGTGATGAAAACAGAAGAAGAAAAAATTACAAGCAAATTTCAACAACCTTGCCATACTCCCAGCGAAAACCAGAGAGAGGTATCGCTATATCCTGTAATGGGCACTGAATCACCTTATCGATAAAAGCCTTTATTCTCGGGGGCTGCAAAAAAAGATGCAAGGTCTATTACCTATGCTAGCAAACAAAAACTTTACAAGGAATGAGTCGCAGTGGATTTCAATGTTCATTTCAGTAAATAGATTATAATGTCTATACTGTTATTAAACTTGTGAAGAATTTCACTGAACAACAAAACTTTCCTGATTAGAATTCCATTCAATAACAGAATCAATCTGCAGTATCATTACCATGTAACTATGTAAGAAATTTTAACAAATTATCTAAATGTGATACATAGTGTACCATTAAACACCTAATAATGTTCCGCTCAAACATAATGAGTGTAAATAGTTCACAGTTATTGTCCATGGGTAGGGAAACAATTAGTTCACTGATGCACGAAAAAGGGAATGTCGCAACTTCACAAGTATAAACTAACAAATACAGAAACCCTAAATACCACAAAGTTATGTTAATTGTAAATGGGACATGAAATAAAGGGAGGAGAATTTCCAAACAATAGAGCAAGAATTGGCTACCTAAAGAGCACTGCCCCACGATCTAACAGCGTCAAAATAAAAAAGTATTCTGATCCTAATACATCAAAATGACCTACAAGAACTCCCCAACTCAATAAGATAAAGTACCTTATCAGAATTCAGGTTCCTAGAGTTTTAAGTTACAGATTTTTTGTATATAAATGCATCTGCATCTATATTCCCTATTTATGTTTCAACACATTTTTCTTTCAATCCCAGAGAATCTAGAACATGGAAGTGAAGCTTGTAAGTGGGACCTTCACCGGCAAGACACAGGCAAATACATAAGAAAAAACTTGCAGTGGACATTTCAATTTGTCATTTTTTAAAATTCTATAGCCTGTCATAGCATATAATTTTCCTGCTTTGCTCAAATATTCAAGAAACCGACTATATTGAATTTGATTAACAGCAACACGAATTTAGAAAAAAGAATAAATTTCGTTAAAAGTTAGTAGGACTTCATCGACAGCAACACGAAGGTTATATAAAAACTTTATATATGTTGCATTGTTTATATAAGAAGAAAAGAAGAAAGTTGGGGTTTCTTGCATATTTTTAAATAAAATTATTGGCGTCCCATAGCAAATGTTCTCAGACAATTAACAATGCGTAGCAATTGATTTTTCAAGAATTGGACTCCAACTCCACAGGCAACAATTGCACTTTCCAGACCTTAATGGTGCTCTTTGTTGTGTTCAGTGTTACCAGTCACTCAACTATGTGATTCCTAAAGAAAATAAGTGTTTCGGGAAGTAAGATGCAGGTTAAAAAGGCAGCTTTCAGGAAAATTATGCCTCATACAACTTTATGGAAAATGAAGCACACAATTAATTCCAAAAAAGAGAATACTTATCATTCACGCATAATTAAAATGTATATTACCATCTTCATTGAAATATCTATGGCCCAATTACAAGCATTATGCATACAACATAGTCATTAAAAAGTCTCTTCAAGACGATTTATGTTAATTCACTTCCGTGAGACATAATTGAGACATTATTCATCTAATTTTTTACGCTAGAATGAAATGTGAACCAAGATTATGCCCTTATCTCCAGAACATAAAAACACCAAAAGAACAAGAGATCGAAGAAATTGCTGAACATGGTTCTGTGAGAATTTAATTCTTAAAATCCTTTATGAATGAAAACTCCAATCAAGATGGACTTCCATAATTCTAATGAACAAAACATTCATATTTTTTGTGACTTTGAAACAATTTCCAGTTTACTCATTTTTGCTCCAAAATATGATGATCTCGATTAAAAACAATTTGTAAGGCCATGAAAATGATATTTATCTTAGCACATAAGTAGGAACTATTCTGATTCTGTAAATGATAGATGTCTATTATCAGAATTATAATAGATTCAATGAATCCAATTTAAATGAAGGAACAGCTCACTTTAGCTTATTAATTGGGGAAAAAATAAATGCTTTTTAGTATTAATCAAGTTATCCCATTACAGAGCCTCTCAAAAATCAAGATATAAGAAATCAAAACCCGTGAAAAAACAGACCAGCCATATACAGCAACAATTTTTACATACAGTGTTCATCCCCCCATCTGTCCAATCACTCTCCACCCACTAAACCTAAACAAGTTTATTACCTAATGCGTTAGTTCAAATTACAGTTAACAACAAGCCGTAAACCTGTCGAAACTGAAGGCTCAATCCAATCCTTTATCCAGTTACTATAACTAAAGCCCCAAAGAATCAATCAGCGGCATCAGAATCAAACACAAGCGATATAAAAAGCCATTAAAAACAGTGGAACAAGAAGCGTACAGGCTCAGTGTCAAGTTTAACAGAGGGACCGATTGCCCCTTCACTAGAGAGGAGTTGCCGAAGCCTCGACGGCAAGCTCGATCTTATACTCGCCATTTAGTCTGTCAACTGTAACAAAAGCAGCAAACAACGCAAAACAAAAGGGCATGAAAACCTAATCATTCAAAACAGCAAGGAAATCAAAATCAAACACAAATCCGCTAGAAACCTAACAATCAATCCAATTGCACGGAGTCACAGAAACGTCAATGGAGGCTTACCACGGCGAACGCTTGCACATCCGACGAGTTTAGCACTGTACAAAATAATAAAGATATATATATATAAATATAGAGAGAGAGAGAGAGAGTGGTGTATTGTATGTATAGGTAGAGAGAGAAAGAGGCGTCCGAGGAAACCCCAAGAAGGAGTAAATAGTGGGTTTAATTTTATCTTTTGTGTGCGATGTTCTTCTTGCGAAAATGGAGGTGTAACCCTGCAAAAGCCAAAGGGTTCTAACCTTAAGCACACACAACACTCTCAAGGGCTGACTATATATACGAATGCAAATATATACTCTCCATCACCGGAGGCGGTTTTGCAATTTAGTCCCTCCAATTCTACTAAATTCCATATTCACCCATGTTTCTCTGACCGGATTCATTTTGGCCTTATGGGAGATGTATTTGAATTTCTCTTCTTCTTTTTTTTTTCTTTCTTATTCTTTAATTCCTTCTATTTTATTCTATTTAGATTATTTTATCCGAGTGAAATTCTTTTTTGCTGGTTCGAGTTGAAAGGAAATCGGAAATATCGCGTGATTTTTTATGGGAAATTAAATTTTGCATAATGGGCCGCACTTGTGGGCTGAAAACCTCAAATAGAGATATTCATTTTCTTTTGATGTGTTTTTTTTTTTTTTTGAGATAATTGATTTATTTCTTTTTCAACTTTGATAAAAGAAAAAAATTTATTTAAAGAAGTGTTATTGTGAGGCCGTTATAGTATATCCTACACGGCATATTCTCGACATACATAACGCACGCAATGTTTGTAACAAGTGTTACTAACAATTGGTCCGGGCCAATCTAAAATTGGGTGTGTATATGGGCAATAAATTTCTAGTCGACCCGACCCAATATAAAATGATCACAAACTCAATGGGCTCGGTTCGAATCAATCGGTCCGACCATTTTCACAACATCAGTCTTTTGAATTGATAAGGTTGTCATTTTTATGACCCGCTCAATTCTCAAGTTAGTTTAACCCAGCCCCGATTTATATTTTCGGTCCGAGTAATTTGATAGCTCTAATTACAAATATTTAAGCGGGCCCTAGTGGCCACTATAAATGCTGTTACAAATTTTCTAATAAAATCCATATATTATTAAAATGATTACGGATTCGAAAGCTCTCCTTAATTCGAGGTCCTACGTGGTGCTCTCTCCTTTCAGTATTCTTATTTATCTTTAATCCTTATTTTGAGCATTTTTATTCATTTATTCTATGTATATTTAATATAGATTTTCTCATCCCACATTGATTTTTAATAAAACTTCATTCTTGAAGAACCTATATAAATACTCACAATCCATGTGTATTTTTTCATTCCGCAATTATTTTGCACAACCAATATAATTTGGCAAATTAATTTATTGGCCAAATAAATAGTTTTATTTTTATTGACAATTTTAATTTGATCAATTATATAGTTGTCAATATTAATTTGTTTAATTTAACAAAATTTTAAATTGACGTAAGTAAAAGAAAAATCTCAAAAATACGTATTCTCAATTATAATTCTTGGATTTGTATATATATATATACACGTAGGGATAATTCTCGAAATTTAACTTTGTGACGAGATGATCAGAAGTACACAACAATTAACGATGTATATAATGAAATATTTGGCAGAATGTGAAGTAAAAAAAAAATAGTTTGATTTCTATTTATTTTTTTGCAATTAAAGAAAGTGAAATAAAATCAAAGAAACGCTCTTTTTGATCAATTATCGAAATATTATCATTCTGAAATAATATTAAATTATTTTTAATGTTCATGCCTATATATTGCAAAATAATAATAAAAATAAAATTATTTGTTAAGGAAGTACAATAAAATCGAAGAAACAACCTTATTAATATATTTTATTCTAATAATATAGTTCACCGTCTATTTTCGACGGGATACACACTAGTTAATTACTAATAGCAAAATAAATTGAGAGCATCACATCCATTTTCATGCTGATGTGGCAAATCTATAAATTTTATATGACATTTATCTAATTTTTCCAATATTCAAGAAATTATCGTGAGATTCAATACGTTCATGTCAATAGTGCTTATCTGCCTATAAGAAATCATCATAAAATAACTTTCAATTTTAAAATAATCGATTTAAAAATAAATATATACTTCATAGCTATAATTTTGAATTATAAGTTTACACGTAAGAAACATACAAATTTATTTACTTGATTGAGGTCCATTTCATTATTTCATATTTGGGCCCGAATCAGTAAAGTTCAAATGAACAAAATAAAGATTTTTTAGTCTGAAATCGATTTATGTCCTAAAATACGGTTCAAAATACTAACTTCAAGGATATTTAATTTATGAATTTACCTCAAAAAAATATAAATTAGAAACATTTAATTTATGAATTTTAAAACTTTTGCTTGATTTGATTTTTATATGAAATATATAATCAAGTATAAATAAAACAAACGTTTCATTGCCGAATTGCCCTTTACAATTTTAATTGCCTAATTATACTTTATAATTTTTAAAAATATCCATGTATCCGTTTTTTTTTTGGTAAATAAAATCCTTTAATCACGCACGAGGGGTGCAACCCATAAACGAGGTACAAAGATCAATAATTACAAAAACGAGCAAAATCACAACTTAAGAGAACAAGATGGATTACAAATCCAATCACGCAAACTAAAACAAGCAATGCTAGGAAGAAAATTTGACACCCAAAACCAAAACCTCACTTTAATCATCTCAATAAGATCTTCACAACAACTCGACCTATTCTAAAAAATTATCCCATTTCTATAGTTTCATAGGTTCCAAACGACACAAATCCAAAGAGCTTTTCACCACTATACTGAACCTTTCCTCCTTACAAAACCTAAATGTTGCTGAAAGTGACGTAACAGACTAAAATGGCCAACATAATTGATACCAAACCAATTGTAGCAACTATTCCATGTATCCGTATCGAGAAAAAAAAAATTTAATGACACTAACTAAGGATGAGGGCGTTTTAAGGATACATTTCTCTGCGGACCCAATTAGAAGTACATAAATCTCTTAAGTCTTGTATCTGTGGGACTATTTTTGGCCCGAACAGGCTGAAGTCACGTGCTTAGCACGTGACTGCCTATGTGGAGTCTAAATTCTTATGTGCAATGCCATATATGTAAAAAAACATTATAAAAAATAGTAAAAATAAAATTAGCTCTCTCTCTCTCCTAACTTTCTCTCTCTCGCCCCCTATCTCGTCTCTTTCTTTACCACAAAACCCTTCGCCGCCGCCGCCCACTAACACCACCACTTTCCGTAAGAACCCTCATAACTCATTGACAACAACACAACGAACGACAATTCAGCGGGTGAAGGGCTACTGCTACGGATGGGCTGTCGCTCTAAGCTGCAAATCAAGAGGTGCGGAGGTCGGCGGCTTGTCGAATCTACCTCCATGGGTTGGCGGCCACCGCCACCACCAATATCTCAAAATTCAACCTCTCTCTCATCCATTTCAACCCCAATTTCATTAGTTCAAACGGAATGTGTAGCAACCCGAAAATTATTTTGCTAATTTCCTCTTAAAAAGTTTATATTATATTAATTGCATATAATTATTTAAGTCTTATAAGTCGCGCCTAGAATTATTGCATGAGCATAAGCATGATTGTATATTTATTTGATTTGCACGTCCCAAAATATTTATTATAGAAGTCCAAAGAAAATTTTATACATCTTCTTAATTAAAATTTATTTAGGAGTCAAGAGTTTAAATTTATATTTTAATTCTCTTATTTATTTTCGCTATGTTTATTCTTGTAGGACAAGAATTAAATTATCTAAATTAGGATTATAAGTTTTAAGTGAATAAACTTTTAGGAAGTTTATCACTTTGAAAGTATTAAGGTTAATAAGTAGTATAATTGTTATTCATTTTCTTTTGGCAGAACTTTATGTTGCTTAGTTTCAATAATAAAAATATATATAATAACTATGACTCTATTCCTAGAATATTAACCGTGTGTGTATATATATATATAGGTAGTATTTTATGATAAATTTCTTTTGCAGCAAGGAAAAATAAATAAATAAATACGAATATATCCTTGTGATCATCAAATCTTTTATTTGGAGATATTTTAATACGATCAAATCTTTCTTATTTTGAGATAATCTTCAGATAGTCCATGATTATCTTCTCTACCTCAACTAGTTGTATAAATAGAGGGTACTTTCATTCTAATCTCACATACTCAAAAAGATTTAGAAAAATAATTTCGGATCTCAAGCCTTGAGAGGTATAGAGGTATCACCCTTCTTTTATCTTATCTTTCTCTTCGTTTCTATGGATTTCTTGCTTTCTGGGTTTTAACAGAAGTTTTCTCAGTATATAAATATAGATAGCAGAGTTACGTGTTTTAATTGTGTCTACTCGTAGACTACTAGGCTGGGAAAATTAACTTTTCTGCGAACAATTCTTAACCATGCATTTTGTTTCCTTTAATATATTATTATTATTATTATTATTATTATTATTATTATTATTATTATTATTATTATTATTATTATAGAGCTAATGAGAATGTCGGATTGTGTGTTGTATTCTTAATTAGTTTTTGGAGTCACATATCTTATAATCAAAGGTTGTTAGGTTGGTTATGTTAATAGTTAATAAATGTTAACTTATGTTTATATATGTATATAAGTATATATATTTTAGCAGTAATGGAGTTTTATTAAAAGTATACCAAAGTAAGTTAATAAATGATTTGTCCTGTTTTTCTTTATATATATATATATATATATATATGTTTATTATTTATTATAATAGTATGAATTATACGTAAGTAAGTTTAATCAATATTTTTGATTGATTTCCTTTGAGTGTATATATATTATAGATTTGTATGAAAACATATGATTAGAACACAAAGAATTCCTATGTATGTTAATTAAATTTGTTTCGGTGGATTTTATTTAAAGCATGCATCATGATATTTCATAATTATTTATAGGATCGGCGCGCAGGACTTAACTAATTAATTTGCAAGTTTTTCCTAGTCATGAGTCAAGAAGGTTAAGATGGGGTTAAAGTTGCATTTTAATATTTATCCTTATTATATATTTTGCACAATTTATACGTGTAATATGCAGGCAGAGCCTTCGGGCTAATTCAGTAAAAGAAGTTAGCCTTCAAGCTATTTGAGACTAATCAGTTATAGCCTCCGGCTACGAGACAATAAAGTTAAAGCATTCGGGCTAGCAGTTAAGCCTTCGGCTACCAGACAGTTAAACATTGCTTTCGGGCGATGTGATTAAAGTTACAGTTTTTCCATGTATTTTATTGGTGTAACTTATATAATTTGGATAAATGCACCCCACTGAGTTCATAGTACTCACCCCAAAAACTATATCTTTTTCAGGAGAGGACTCGGGCGATGATCGGTGTGGCGTGTGATGATGGTCGATTATCAAGAAATAATAAGAATAAATCCTAGGGTTTATATTTTCAGTTGGACAATTTATATTATTTTATTTTCCGCTGTATTTTTTAGATAAATATTTTATTAAGTTTTCAATAATAATGTTCCTTTTTATTTAAATAAATTGGGGCGTTACAGAATGTGATAAAGTGACGGTGGTGGCGGGCGGCAGCAGTGGTGGCGGTGGGTGACGAGAGTGAGGGAGCCGAAGATAAGTGGAGAAGGACTGTTGGAGGAGGTGGTAATGGTATGAATAATAATCCCTCCGTCTCACTCAATTTGTCTACTTCTAAATAAGGAAAGAAATAACCCTTCAAAACTCTTCAAAAGTGGTGAGACCTACTCACTTTCTATCTTTTTACCATTATTTTTAGTCTTCGTGACGAACAGTAGGTAGACAAATTGAATGAGACGGAGGGAGTAATATAATAGAGAGAGAGGAATATACTTTGGGACTGTGCATAAAGTGACGGCAGTGGTGGAGAACGGCCGCAGCGGCGGCGGTGGGGTGACGAGAGTGGGGGTGGGGAGGGGGGCAGTGAGAGAGAGAAAGTGAAGAGTGAGAGTGTGTTTAATTTTTAATTTTATTTTTACGAATTTTTTTTATTTATGTGGCATTCCACATAAGTATTTGGGTTCCACATAAGCAGTCACGTGCTAAGCACGTGCATGCGTTTCAGTCCGTTCGGGCCAAAAATAATCCTACGGATGCAAGACTTAAAAGTTTATGTCCTTCTAGTTGAGCCTGCACAGAAATATGTCCTTAAAATGCACCCGCCCTTAATTAGTACTCCCTCCGTCCTTGATAAGTGTAGTCACTTTCCTTTTTCGTCCGTCCCCCATAAGTGTGGTCCTTACTTAAATGGATATGACCCACTTAAAATTTTACTCTTTTATATCCTTTAAAAGTAACCAACACTACAACAAAGTAAATCTCATTCTCCACTCGCTACACATTTACCTAGCATCCTTCTTAAAACCCATGCCCCTCCTTTCCTTCCAGACCACTTATACAGAGGGAGTATCTTTGAAAATCCTTTCTCTCGCATTCGTATCTATCCGTATCGCCCGGCAGCATTGCTAGCAGTAATATATATCATCTCTCGCATTTATACAACGCCATTATATATAAATCAGATACTAAAAATATAAAAATTAATTGCTATAAAAAGACGTACGACGTACAATAACAGCAACAATGGCTACCGATATTTCACTTTATTTTTATAGAATTAATAAGTAAACATGTACATGATGTGCATGCAAATGAGAACTAAAATGTAAATTTAATAGATGTAAATATATACATAGAAAATGGATCATATGATCAGAATCAATGTCAGTGCGAGAATTAGAAATTACTACTAATCTAAATCGTTAATATTTGTATAATTTACGTCATAGAGATAAAAGTATGATAATTAATTATATGTACATACATACATAGAAACTGATCATATGCTATAAAGTACAGACATAAATCCTCAAAAAAAAAAAGGTACCGACATATAAAAACATAATTTTATATATAAAAAATATATGAAGTCTTTCATATATTCCAATCATGCTTCCATTTATAACTAACAACCGTAGATTATGACTACGACTTATTTAAACACATTTTGATGATTAATTAATCTAAATCTAATGTAGCCTCTTCTTGATATCTTCGGCATGGTCGGCGGCGGCGACCTGCATCTTGGCCGTCTGCATGTCGGCGGCGGTGGCGTCCTTCTCCGACTTGGCCGTGAGTTTCTTGGTGAAGCCCACCACGGAGGCTTTCGCGTACTCGACCCCTTCTTCCAACGACGCACCAAACCCCACAAATCCTTTCTTTATGCGCTCGAACGCCGTCGACGGCGGCCGGGATTCTTCCATGCCTCGCTACCTGCTACTGCTGGAGTTAAGAGTCTACTAGTCTATCTAGAGAGAGAGAGAGAGAGATATTTATGAAATTTGGGGAGAGAGAAAGATGTTGCTGTACGTGTGTTTAAATAGTTGAATTCAGACATACTGCCACGTTTACTGCCACGTTTGTTAGTAACGTGTCAATATTTGCTTCTCCAGTTCTTCTCTTCTTTCCTATTATTATTCCATTCATTTCCACTCGAAGCGATACATTCTTTTAGGTTACGATTATTTAAGAGAATAATTTTTAAAGAATGAAGAAATAGAAGTGGCGGCGCCACACCTTTTTACGAGAGAATGTTGTTTATTTTTTTAAACTATGTCACTTCGAGTAAGACGACTTAATAAGAAATACGTATCACTTTGAGTGGAACGGAAGAAGTATTAATTAATTAGTACAATAATATTTTTCCTCTGTCCCATTTTAATAAGCCTCATTTTCAGGCATGGATGTTAAGAATGAGTTGTTTATAATAAAGTTAGGAAGAAAAAATAATTTTTTTCTGGAGTATTTATGTCAAATCAAGTATGAGAGAGAATTGAGGGAATAGCTTTTTAATAACATATTGTGTAATTTATGAATTATATTGAAAGTGTTTGTTATGTGTTTGTTTCTAGGCTATTGAAATGAAACTTCCAAATAAAGTAAGGAGACTACTAAAATGTGAGGGAAAGTAGTACTCCCTCCGCCCCTGATAAGTGTAGTTCACTTTCTTTTTTCGTCTGTCCCCCATAAGTGTGGTTCTTCATTAAATAGATATGACCCCACTTAAAATTTTACCCTTTAAAAGTAACTAACACTACAACAAAGTGGGTTCCATTCTCCACTCACTACACATCTACCTAACATCCTTCTTAAAATCCGTGCCCCTCCCTCCGGACCACACTTATCAGGGACGGATGGAGTATTTTTTAAAGCTAGAAATTCACTTAGGATCCTATGTTCCCAACTTTGGTGTCCCACTTTGTCCCACAATTCATATTTAATTATGTTTTTGTCATTTTTTTTCTTCAATTTCAATCTATAATATTTTAGTATAATTTTACAATTATTAACTAGGGTTCATCCATCCGAATTGGGTTTATATATATTTTTATATTTAATTTGCATTTTTTTAATTTTTAATTGATTATTAGGGTTCATTATTCCAAAATTAGGGTATATAATTTTTTATATTCTAATTTTTTATAATAAATGTTAATTAAGGTTCATTATATATTACTAAATTTTTATTCTTAAATAAATCTTTTTAAAATAATGAAATTAATAGTAAGACACGGAGGGTGAAACACAAGTTGGGAACAGAGGATCTCATCCGCTAAAAATTTAGCTCCGATCCACGTCCTGTTTTACTTACGGACTCGTATCAAGTCAATCTACATTCCTATATGCTCATATAAGTTCACTTCATGCAATTTCAAGCTTAACATCCTGACAAGTTCAAGAATATGTACTCAATGTGCTTGTTTAAACATGATATTCTAGGTAAACTTCAATCACACTCTAAAGAAGGTAGAAAATCCAACTTCATTATAGTCATTAATTGCAAACTAGTCGTCATAAATTAAAGGTTCTTAAAATAATATTTTCTAATGTTATAAAAATAATTTTCACAATTTCATTAAGTTATAAATTTTATGAAATGAAATTAAATATTACCGAATTATATTAAATACAAAAGGGAATAGATAAATGAAATAGAGAAATGATATTCTACTCAACTTCTATAAGCATTTTTCGTGGACACCACTCACATATTGCTCATGTTAGTATTATTATATATTTTTTAATTATTTTTTATTCTAATATTTTATAAATTGATATTGTAATCATTAAATCTATAAAGTACATAAAAATCAGAACTTGATTTGTTTTTATAATTAATTTTTTTGAACTTAAAGAAAAAAAGAATAAGTTGAAGAAAAAATTGAAAAACTAAAAAAATCAATAGTGGGACATGATTGAAACACCAATGCCCGAGCCAAAGGTCACGGGTTCAAATCCACCGTCACGCGGCCTTTAAAATTTATTGTATTGTTTGTTCAAAGGAAAGAAAAAAAAAGGTGAGATATAAGTGTGCGTGGCCTAGTGGTATAATGATTAATGCACGATGCCAATGGTATAGGGCTCAAATCAACCGTCACGCGGTCTTTAATATTTCTTGTAGATCAATAAAAAAAATTGGGATATAGGTGTGCATGTGTTAGCCTAGTGGTAGAGTAGTTAATGTTTGAGGACAAAGGTCTTGGGTCTAAGTGCACTGTTACGCATCCTTTAAAATTTTTTGTATAACAATCCAAAAAAAAAAAGTGGAATATAGTGTGTGTGTGCTGATCTTGCGGTAGAATGATTAATGTCCGATGCCAAAGGTTTTGAGTTCGAGGGCACCATGAGTGATTAATGCCCGAGGCCAAATGTTTCGACCTTGAGTTCAAGTGCACCATGAGTACTGATTAATGCCCGAGGCCAAATGTTTCGAGTTTGAGTCCACCATGGTGCGATCTTTAAATTTCATTGCTAATTCATAAAAAAAATGGTTGGGATATGAGATCTCAAGCGACTTTATCGCTAGACAACAATATTTTGATTGGTTTTTTAACATGAGAATATATGTGCTTTTGTGATACTAGTAGAGTTGTACGTGCGATGTACGTAATATTAATAGATTTAAATAATATATATAGATATATATCAAACATAAAATAAATATCTGATAATAGATTCTAATAATAAAATACTATAATAAGGGTATAATAGGCAAAACAAATTTTGTAAACAAGGCTCTTTTATAATAGGTATAGATAGATTATATCATGTGTGTGTGTGTGTCTCAATATTTCTTCAAACAAACTTTCCAAATGAAATATACAATAAAACACATAACTAGTAAACGATCCAAATTAATTAACATGATTTATTCTTACTCAATAGGTAAATTAAAAACACGAGATAGTTTGCATATAGTCTACCTATTTTTCATGCAAGTTTGATTGAGGTGATAGAAGGAGCCTCAAGTCGAATATAATCATACATGACTCCATGTAAAGCACTCATATTTCTTGCTTGCGTGAGGTATATTGTATTATCTCCTTTGATTAACTTAGATCCCTCTATCTCCACATTGAATAACCAGTACAACCCATGGATGCCATGCCTTGTTATCGCGTTGTCGCTTCCGATTAATCCACTTGAAAATAACTTGTCGCCCGCACCATTGTTGTTCATCCTTACCTGCAACCATATTTGAATTTCTCATCAATTTTTCCTCATCAATAAGTAGAATTGTCAAAATCGACATGATTTCTGATCGAGTTGGGCCACATCATTTTAGGCCCGATAGGATTATAGTTACGAACAATACATTTGGCATGTGGGCTTGAGCCATCCCAGCCCAACCCAACCCAAGAAATTTATTCTATAAAATGGTGTTCAAGTCCGGGCTGGGCCCATCGGGCTTTTGAAAAATTGGGTTAGGTGAACCGGTCGGAAAATTCATTGGGCCTAAAAATGTGGATCCCAAACCCGACCCAAAAATTGACTTATAGTGTGAAATTTTCGGGTCAAGCAGGCCTGGCCCGGTTTGAACCCACCGGGCTTTTAATCCTTTTGGACTGGCCCACCCGAAATTACATCGGGCCTATAATATTTAAGCCCAAAACTGGCCGGGTCGAGTCGGGCTTATTTTGCCACCTCTATTTAAACCTGATGGATATTCAACCCGATCCAACCCGACCCTTTCTCTTGGCCCGACCTGATATGTTTGACAGCTCGAACAAGTGATTAACTCTTAATTGGTTGCAAACTAATACCTCTAGTATGGAGAAAGTTGCAGATGCTAGTGCAATTCGCAAAGTATAGTTTCCACTCTCTTCAATGTTGTCGAGTTTGAATTTTATTTGCCATGTTGTTGCTTTATATGCACTTTCTCCAACTTTTCTGTAGCCAAGACAACATTACCATGCTACAATAAAAAAAAATAAAAAAATTCTAAATTTCTTGATGCATGCATGAGGATTTTAAAGTGCACCTTGTAACTTGAGCATAAAACCAATCTTTGTTATAATCACTAGTTCCAACTGTGTAAACCAAGTCTTCATTTGGGTATAATTCTGCATATCTCTCCCACAATCCATACTGCCTAAACCTATGAGTAGGGCAGACGCATAAATTTATGTTTGAAGGTGCTAAAATTGAAATTTTCCGATGAAGAGACGTGCTAAAAAAGCGAAAATACCTTTGTGAAGGGAGGTTTATGAAGAGCTTGTTGATGTACATAGGATTAGGATCAGGAACGTAGAATTCTGCTGCAGATCGATCTGGAATTCCTATTTCCCATAATGTTGCTCCATTTCTTGGAGGTAAATACACAAGATCACCCACATTTATGGCACTTCCTAAATTCCAAATTACTCTATGATTAATCATGCATCAACTATTAATCATGCAAGCTAAGTAACAAATTAAATACAATAAAATTTGAGTAAAAAGATATATAAGAACCTGCATCCACAACTATATCTTTGTCACATCTATAATCTCCAATGAAACCAGGGATCCATGCATAAATATTGTAATCTCCAGGGTGGATATTGGTAATATTGAAATAACCATCTTCATCTGTATTTACCCAGAATTGATAGCCCTGAAAGTCAATCACAATTTTAAATTTATTTACCAATTATTTGTTGACAAAATCTCTCATACGACCGGTCGCACATTGCACACTTTTCTTAAATTTTTTATTACTTTTGGCTGGCGCGTGCATCACAATTGCCCGTCTTTTTTATTTTATTTTTTTTCCTTTAATCATTTCGAACTATGAATTTATTAATTAATCTCCAGTTAGGATTTATATTAATTAATTAAAAATTTTATAAAAAGGTTGGGCCGCACCAGAAAGTGCCTCTTGTTTGTTTGTTTAAAGATAGAATATAATAATTTATTTTCAAGATAGGAGTATAACTTACTTTTGCTTCCTTTTGAAATGATCCATCCTTTCCTGGTGCAGCCAGCCCCACAAAAGCACCCTTTGCTGCTATTTTTTCCTCAGAAATGTACCTTGCAAGTTATAGTAACAATTCAATAAATTAAAACAAAACTCCCAAATTTTCTTATGTATGAGACTTTTTTTACTATATATATAGAGTAAGACCAACTAATTTACCTGTCTTGAGCAAATAATCTACCAGCAACACTGCCTCTCTGATCAATATGTGGGAAATCTTCAGAAGCAGGGAAGCTGTAAGGCCATTTTTCAACTTCTTTTTTCATCTGCATCGACACGTTGGATTCCATTTCACACGACGATTCATATTCATACATGACTGCAAGGAAACAAGACTAATGCAGACCTGCTCTTTAGCATCATCCCACAATGAAGCCGTTTCATTCACATGATCAGACACCGTGTTAAGGTAGACGAAAACCGGACCAAAAACTTTCTTCCACTTTTCTCCCTCCCCAAATTTCACCACTAGATCCTCCCCTCCATAATGAGTGCTCACAAACATCTGAAAATGAAGTATGCTAGTGTTTTAGATGAATTAATCTATGTATATATAGTATATGTTCGACGCGTAGATGATGAACATACAGCCAATGTGGTGGGATTAACATGAGAAGTGAGGTCCTGTTTTATAGGCCCTCCAGTTCTGAACTCATTGCTTGGACTAATTTGCCAGAATCCTATTGTGGGATCAGAGCATATAAATCCATGCACCTTGTTATCTTTATTTTCACATGAATATTGATATTTATCATCCACCTACAACATTAATTATATATAAATCATTAATTAGTAACTAGCACTAGTATATATACACAATAAATAAATAAAAATATATATTTACTTCTCCTTTGAATTCTGGCTCAATTGGATCAACTAGGAGGACTGCTTCTGGAAATGCCAGCTCTCTCCCTCGTGGGGGAACCCGGTCTTCAGGCCGTGGCAGACGCCTCTGCCTCTCGTCTGCCATGGCCATGTAGACGAACCTAACAAACAACGGATCCAACAAATTAACACCATCATCAATATACATTGCATGAAACATGAATTCTTTTGCAAGAAATGAAATACTTTTGTTTGTTGAGCATGAAGGCGATTCTGGCCTCGTTCAAGTTGAATGCAGGCATGGCCTCATCGCGTTGGTAAATGGCGTATGAGTAGAAACCAGACGAGCCGCGCAACATTATGAACCTAAAATCACATAAATTAGTACCAAAATTAGCAATGTGACATATCAAGACATCTTATTCTATACATGAATCTTTAAAAAAAAAAGAAATTATATATATGTAGAAGCACCTTTTGTCTATGGACAAGGGAGAATGCTCTCCTAGCAAGGAACGATCCCATCTTCGTGTAAACGATAACTCGACTTGCTCATCATTTTGAACCACAACTTGGAACTCGGTTCCATTAACTCTGCATCCAAATTCGTATCCAATATATTATAATATTGTCCGTACTATAAATTTTTTATTTTTTCTTGAGCATATTATGCATTGTAAAGTATTGAATGTACAAGTTCAAATGTTAGAATTTTAATTTCGATATTGTGAATGAATAATGCTCATACACATCAAATTTTCCTCGTGTGCCTGAGCTACCAGCTTCACTCCAATTAAGGTCCCAAAACCTGCACATTGATTATATTAATGTATAATTAGTGTTTGTGTTCTTAATTTTTTTTTTATAAGTAATGTTATTGTGTGTGGCATATATATGTATGTATGTATATATATACCCTCCATTTAGTTCAGGATTATTGAGCTCAAGCAAATTGTCGAGTCCATTGTAGCTTATTTGAATGAGATGACCCCCTGGTTTTGTTAATGTAAGTTGGAGCAATCCATTGTCTAACACCACCTGTAATTAAATATATATATATACATGGTGTCACATTATATATATTTATGTGGTGGTGTTTCCATCAACAAACACATCAAAACCAAAATCAAGCCACATGCATGCTCGTGATTTTCTTAGAATTATGAGTTGGAAAAAGAAAGATGAATGCATAAATGGAGGAGCCCGTAGGGCGTATAGTAGATGAGACGGGTGTGATAGAAGTGGGTGGTTATTTTACATATATTTCAATCGGTTCAGTTTATTCAAAATATTTGTAATAAAAATCGAACTGATTCATATTAATAGTTTCGGTTTTTAAGAAATGTAACTGAACTTATCCAAAATATGAATATGGTCAAACCGAACCGGATTTCAGTATCGATTCAATTTTGCTCACCTACAACTGAATTAAATGAACATGATTTGCTACCTGATATATTTTTTCTCATCGTTAAAAAAGAAAAATAAATTTCTTTGAGTAGTACTATTACTATTAAAAAAGAAAAATAAATTTCGAAGGTTAAATTATTATATTTTGATTCTCTACTCTTGATCATTAGACTACAAAGAAAATAAGAACTGCTCGAATAAATAAACAGTATTTCAATTACCTCGTCATCTTCAACAGTCAATTTCACAGCAACAGACATGTTAATGGTTTTTGTTGCTTCTATTTTTCGATCCAATTTTTATTTTTTTAATCTAGAGATAAACTGACATATATATAATATTCTAAATACACACACACACACAAGATCATATTTCATCTGTAAAAAAAAAAGATTCCTTTAGGTTGGTTGCTGGAAGCAAACATTTAATGGACTTTGCCTTGTTAATATTTAATAATGCGCAAACTAATAAATGCTCTTTTCACTATTGCGATAAAGTATTTACGGCAACTTCTCTTTTGTAACGTTAAAGAAAAAGACCCAAAGTTGCTACGCCAAAGCAAAGAAATTAAAAGGAAAAGAAAAACTAAATGAAGAAAACGAGGAGAAAGAGAAGAAAAGAAAGACTATGGGTTGAAAATATCAAACATAATACTCCCTCCATTTCATTGGTAACGTCTCATTTCTTTTGGTCACGATTATTAAGAAGAAGTGTAAAAAAATAAAAAAGTAGTAGGTCCATCACTTTTAAAGAGTAAACTATTTTCTGGAAAATGGGACGGAAGGAGTATATATTATAATGATCGATGTTACTTAAACAACTTAAGATTTTATATCGATGTAGTCAATTAATCAGAACGATACCAAATAAGAAATCTTTTATTGGATTTAATCTTACCACAGCTCAATTAATAAAATTTGCACCGATAAATTTAGCATTTGATGTCCCTTATAAATGGTGAATTTCCTATCAATAAACTTAAATTTCAAAAGATACAACCAATAATTTTTGAATTATATACCACTAATTTGGAAAGTGGACAAACACATAAAACCGAAAATAATATATTATCATCTTAATCAATTTTTTTTATGTTAATGATATAATCGAGTTAGTTGAAATGTTAATTACTTGGAAACAAGAAAAATAAAAAAGAAAAAAGTAATTAGAAAAAAGAAAAGAAAAGAAAATAAAGTCTTACATGATCCTTCTGAACATGTAACTGCAGTAGCCCATTACCAGACGATTTCTCCAAACTGTAAACCAAACAATATTCTCCGACTTAGGATTTAATTCGAATCCATAATACAAAGGCAATACACATATTGGTGTAAATTAAATTTTGACACCTTTTGTCATTTGAATTTAATTTATCTAAAATAATCAATTTTATCAATTAAATTCACACACTTTTAAGATTTATATTAATAATTTACGCGTACTCTAGTCCTTATATAAATGTTAGTTTGAATTGGCTATATTTATGTAAAAAAATTTGTCTCTAGGATCAAGAGTTTTGAAATTTTCATGAAGGACATTTTGCTCCAATAAAAAAAAATCTAGGTAAATTGCAAAAGTCCGAAAAGTTGTGTATTGTGGAATTTAAATTCTGAAAAATCAACTATATATCATCATATAAATGGGATTGCACATAACCATAAATCTAAATAAATTCTCTATTTTGATTGAAATTCCATCACATATTCACTATACTTGGGCCAATAACTGCATTATGAGATGAAAGTAGTGTTGCATTTGACTACTACGTACTGTACTACAGTCTACAACACAAATCAATCTATATTCTGATTAAATTTTTATATAATAAGTATTCTCGATTTCGATAATAAAATAATGTATAAATGAATGACATGTGAAGTGTATTCTAATTCGTGAACACATTGTACAGAATAAAAGATAATATTTCGCTAAAATAAAAAATAAAAAATTTTCGATAAATATCATATCAAAGTTTCGCAATTATATATTTAAACAATAATCTAAAATGGGCAGTGGCGACAAACCTGAAAAGGCAAAAGGTGATAACGTATAACGCTGCCGGTTGCTTCACTTGATTGACAAAGCAGCTCAGAAAATATAAAATACATAACATTTTTATTTGCTTGATTTTTTTTAACTTGCGAAATTTCCAATTTGTTTAACCTATTTTCTTTATTTAATACTTAAACCTCACGAAAAAAATATATTGTTATATGACTTTAAATATAAAATATTTGACGAGAAAATAAACCTCCTTTCTCTCTCACCCTATAGTTCAATCGAAACATGAGATATAAAAAATTCACCTCCTCCCCTTATCTTCTATCCGCTAAAAACTTATCCGCTACCGCTAAGAACTGCCTTTTGTTAGAGCTTGCATTATATATACTCCCTCCTATCCGTAATAATTGTCGTTCTAGCTTTTTCACTTTTTTTTTTCATTTTCATTATCGTTGTGATAATTTCTTACCTTTAATTAATTATCTTTCATTAATTACTCATAATAAATTTTTATTCAAATTCCCTACTCCTTTGTAAATTTCGGCTCATGTTAAATTTACATTGCAGTGATGTGAAATGGAAGATGAAGAGTAATTTTTTGGTTACCCACCAAATATAGCTTGTGTAATTAATAAATAGGTTATCATTAAATAAGGTTATGTTTGGTAAAAAAAATTATTAATAAGTGTGTTGGAGCTTAGGAAGACAAATAAAAAGAATAGGAGGGGAGGGAGTATTTACTTAATAAAAGCATCGGATTGTAATTAGATCCCAATATATTAAGTGCTCGTTTGGTTCGAGTAGAGGAATGGAAAGAGAATGGAATTAGGTAGAGGGGAGGAATGGTAACAATAAGTATTACTTTTATTGGGCGTTTGGTTCAACAATAGAAATGAATCACCTTATGAAATGATTCCGGAGAGGAAATAATTTTATTACCACTCTAGTTTGGAAGGTAACATTTTGGGGGATTGGGATGGTTAACCCACTACAAAAACCAAACAAGAAGTAGTAATGGATTCAAATAATTGAATCCCTTTCCGTGCCCAAAAAATACCGAACCAAACATGGGCTAAATATATACTAAAATTTATCAAACAATGACAAAAAATAAATCTAAATGTTAGATTTGAAATTTATTTTAATCTGATCTTTTGAATATGCTAAATATGATCTGAGCTTTACGCCGTCGTTTCACGCAAATAAGCAAATATCACCTGAACTTTAATTTCGTTCACCAATACTCATACTCGACTAAGTTCTTATAAAATAGGGAGGAAAGTTAAAATAACCAATTTGAAAAAGCAAAGATAAATTCTAACCATTAATCTTTAAAAGATAAATATAACCAATATTTTTATATCTTTACTATTTTACCCTTATACATGAAAGTACACATGACATATACGAACACATACATGAATACATACACGAATACATACATGATAGTCAAATATTTTTTCCGACAACTTTTTCCGGTGACCTTTTCCGGCGACATTTTCCGGTGACTTTTTCCAGTGACTTTCCGGCGGAAATTCCGGTGACTTTTTCCGGCGAAAAATTTCCGGTAACTTTTTCCGGCGACTTCTAGAGAAAAACATATTAAGAAAAAAAATTCCGGTGACTTTTCCAGCAAAAATTTCCGATAACTTATTCCGGCGACTTTTCCAGCTAAAAACAGTTTCAGGAAAAAAAAAATTTCCGGCGAAACACATGCATAAGGAAAAAAAACACACATACATGTATTCGCGTATGACATACATGAATTCATGTATGTCATGTATGGATTCATTTACACACACACACACTTGCATGTATTCGTATATGTATTCGTGTATGCCGAGTATGGATTCGTGTATGGATTCATGTATGTCATGTATGGATTCGTGTATGGATTCATGTATGAAGTCATGTATAAACGGGCAAAATTGAAAGAGTGGACATTATTTATCTTTTTAAGATTAGGGGTTAGAATTGATCTTTACTTTTTCAAATTGGTTACTTTTGGACATTGTTTCTATAAAATATTAGAGGAATTTGAACTATAGACCTCTTGTTTAGGGGAGACTTACGAGCCTCAACTTTACCACTTGGCTTAGTTGGCTAGATTTAGAGTTAGACAGATTTTCATAAATTTAAGAATTTATTTGATTTCGCTAATTAACCATATTGTACTAATAAAGATATAGGAAAAAGATAATAATAAAAAAGATTTTTATTGTTGGCTGTTGTATAATCTCAGTTTATAATTGTTGTTTGTATTACGTCCCCCTACTAAAGAATTTTTTTTTTTTACGTTTTGAGATAAATAAAAGTGTTCGTATTGATAGAAAGTACATGTTATCTTATTCATATTGTATTGTACCCATATCACCATATCAATCAGAATGGAATGGAATTCCATTTTGATTAGGATGCTCAAATGAGGAACAAGACACAAGCCAATTCCATGAGCTAGGGCAATAATGCTTTTTTCAACATGACTTCCAAACAATAGCACAACATATTTTGAGTCGAGTCGGGGAGGGTGCCAGTGAGGAATGCTCAGAAGAGATCCACTGCTTGGATGTCCCCAAAAAGACGAACCCATATTTACTTCAAGCCAACTCTTAAGAATTTACACAAGACGGACCTTCAAGACGAATGTAGTCGTACATAATGCCTTGGAAGGGGCTCTCACTCTTTGCCTGTGTCAAGTATATGGTGTTTTCCCCTTGCATGAGCTGAGCAGCTGGTATGTCCACATTAAATTGCCAATATATTCCATGAATTCCATGCCTAGCAATTGCATTATCTCCCCCAATTACTCCACTTGAAAACAAGGGAGGATTTGCATCATCGTCGTTTACACGAACCTGGAAAGAAAATCAGTATCACATATTCCATCAAACTTAAAAAAAAAAAAAAAAGTGTTGTCTGGCAAACAAGGAAGGAACATGGTGTTTTCGTTGTTGGTGTTTTCGTTGTATTAACACTTGGATACCATCATAATAAAAGACAGCCATTGATGCTTCAGAATTAGAACCTGTAAATTGGATTTGTGGACTGATGCAAGCGCCAGCCGAAGTTTGTAGCTACCACTGTTAACCACACTGTCTATACTGAATTTAATCTGCCATGTTGTTCCCTTGTATACATTGTCTGCAGTTTTTCTGTATGAGGAAGATTTTCGGCAAAAATTGAGAAAACAGAATGCAAAAAGTGGCATAGTAGATAAATGAAACACAAAGGATAATGTGATACCATGCTTTGCTGTATACGTGTGCATATATATATATATGAATTGTCAGAATAAGAATATTAGATATTGAATAAAGTACCTTGTAACCTGAGCGTAGAACCAATCTTTTGTGTAGTCACTTACACCCACAGTATACACTAAATCTTTATCTGGATATAAATCTGTATATCTTTCCCATAATCCATATTGTCTAAACCTGCCGAGACAGACCAAAATAAATAAATAATACGTATACTTGGTTCAAATATATGACAGGGACCAGTGAATTCAATTTACATAAATCTAACCTGTCTGGATGATTTACATATAGTTTATTGATGTACATTGGGTTGGGATCAGGAACATAAAACTCAGCTGCAGTACGATCAGGGATGCCGATTTCCCACAAAGTAGGACCATCTCTTGGTGGCTCAAATGTTAGTTCACCAACATCAATGTCAGAGCCTGCATTGAGAAGATGTTGCTGATTGTCATAAAGATTGTTTTAATAAAATTACACATCAAAAGCCGGTTCTGGAAACCATCACTGAAGAATTACTGATTATGGATACTATATTTTGAACTGAAAACTTAAGCAACGAGTAGGACCTGGGGTAATGGTTAATGCTACTTCATATTTGTAATCTCCAATAAATTCAGGCACCCATGCATAAAGATTATAGTCACCAGCTCTTATATTGGGTACCGAAAAGTAACCCTTCTCATCAGTAGTGGTCCAAAACTGATACCCCTGCGTCATAAAATGGGAGAATTTAATGAAGTGTGAAAACTGTGATAAATGAGAAAGGCATTAGGCAATCTTTTTATTTCTTTATTTGTCTCCTACATAAGCATAGAGAAAGCAACATCATTACCTTGGATTCCCTTTGCCATGACCCCGTATCTCCTTGTGGTGCCAGCCCAACATAGGCAGCTCCGGCTGGTACCTTTTCCTTGTTAACGTACCTGAAAACGTCCATATAAACAACTGAGAACATTAAAAGACATTTCATATGGCCTTTGTTCATACTATAGGTCGGTGAAATGTGCCATGTAAACTGCTCAATTTAAGTAATTAGGAATAAAATTGCACAACAACATGCAATTACGATTAGAAAAAAGACATAAAGAAAGGTACCTATCATAGACAAGCAGTTTACCCCTTACTTTCCCCCTTTGGTCAGATTTAGGAAAATCATCTGAAGCTGCAAAACTGTAGGGCCATGCTTCCACTTCTTTTTTCATCTAGGAATAAAATTACAGTCAAAAAATTGATTGAGATGTCAAAATACTGATACAAGCATTCCGGAGAATGACATGCAGTCTGGTATAAATACTTTCTCCTTCAGGTTTAATTAGTTACCTGTTCCTTGGCATCATTCCAAAGGGAAAGTGTATCATTTCCATCTGGAACAGAATTGAGATAAATAAATACTGGACCGAAAACTTTCTTCCATACTTCTCCATGCTTAAATTTTAGTAAAAGATCCTCTCCCGCATAGTGTGATGTGACAAATATCTGATGCAATTCATAATTAAAAAAAGTTCTAATTCTTGACAGGCATGGAGAAAAATAATCAGCAACACTCAAGTTGTTTCGTAATAGAAGAAATGGCGAAAGAAACTATTTTTTGTTTCAATGAATTGACTTGTTAACTCTGTGGAACATATAAGTTTTACCAGGATCCTTTCTAAATAGCGTATACTTACTGCAAGAGTGGTAGGGTTGACATGGGAGGTCAGGTCTTGTTTGAAGGGTCCTCCATTTCGGAATTCATTGCTAGGTGTAATTTGCCAAAAACCAACAGGTGGGTCCAAACATATCCAACCATGCACCTTATTATCTTTGTTCTCAGATGAGTATTGGTACTTATCATCCACCTGAACATGATAGAATAAGCTGAGGCACAATACTGCTACTGCATATATAGTGAAAAAAAAATTCATTCAGAAGGAAGAGGCTGTTTGACTCTACTTCTCCTTTAAATTCAGGCTCCACAGGATCAACAAGGAGAACTGCTTCTGGGTAAGCCAGCGCTTGACCTCGTCCGGGTAGCCGATCATCTGGCAGGGGCATATATCTCTGCCTATTATCCGCCACAGCCATGTAATGAAACCTGGCGGCATGAAAAGCATTCATGAATCATAAAACTCATGATATATAATGAAAAAATGCTTAAGAAATGAAATTCTACATGTGTACTTTTGTTTCCTATTCCGAGACTAAATTTATTGCAACAGACCAATATTTTTAACTACTGTGTGCTGCATTTGACAGGAAGAACTCCTAATTTCGTGCCAAATTGAAACAAATGGCTGGAATCAACTTTATATGCCACTTTGAGACACACACACACACACACACACACACACACATATATATATATATATATATATATATCATCACTTTAAAGTCAGTTTCAGTTAACGATGTAAAGGAAATCTTACTTGTCTTTATTAAGCATGAATGCAATCCTGGCAGTATTAAGGTTGAAACCAGGAAATTCCTCTGTATGTTCGAATATGGCATAAGAGTAGAATCCTGGGTGATCACGAAGCATCACAAACCTGAAATTTTAACTGGATTACTCATCCACAACTGAAAAGAAACACGAAGATACATGCATTAAATTAGGGAGAATAGGGAACCTTCTGTCTATACTTAGTGGTGATTGTTTTCCTTGGACAGAAGGATCCCATGTTCTTGTGAATGAAAGCTCTACTTGCTTTTCATTTTCTATGACAACGCTGAAGTTTGTTCCTTCAATCCTAAACAAAAACAAAGCTTCTCAATTTGGGGTATAATATAGTCAGCGAGTCTCCAACTGCAAACCCAAACGGAACATGTGCAGACAACCTGCACTTCCTCTAACCTATGATCTTAAACATCAAAATTAGTATGTAAGTTTCAATACCCTCCATTCAATTCAGTTTCCATACATACAAATATATTAAACTTTTTTCAGATAAAACACAATACTTTTATTGAACAGTTTATGTTTCCTCTAAGAGAGTAAAGCTCCATATATTTGATAATTGCGCCTTTGACGACAAAGAATAAAGAGGGAATATCAAAGACATACGTATCAAACTTTCCCCTTGTTTTGGAAGCTCCTTCTTCACTCCAATTAAGGTCATAAAACCTGTAATGTCACAAATCAGAACTCCTCCAAATCACTCCATTCAACATACAATCAACATTCATGCACAAACAGAGAAGTAAAAAGGGTTGTTAGAAAGAAAAGAAGGATACCCGCCATTGAGGTCTGGGTTGTGAAGCTCGAGCAAATTGTCAATTCCATTGTACTGTATGCCCCTGATAAGTCCCCCAGGATTAGACAGAGTGAGCTGGAGCAATCCATTATCAATTACTACCTGAAATTTCACATTATTATTCACACAAAATTGTCAATCACATAATACATATAGATACATTATGGTTTACAGCATAAACAAGCTGAGATAAGAGCTATGAAGAAAAATTCTAACTGCATCATAATAACCATTAATTTTCCTTTCAAAATTTCTTTGAAAAATTAAGCAGCATGCTAGAGATAAAATAATGAACTCAGGCATTTTTTTTCCTTCAATAGATTCTCGTTAATTTTCTCTTAGAAAATTTGTACTCTGAATCTATTCATCGCACAATTATGCAAACACAGAAATCATTCAAAATGTGAACAAGACGTTAGGAAATGCAAACACAGGAATCATTCAAAATGTGAACAAGACGTTCGGAAATGCAAAAACAGGAATCATTCAAAATGTGAACAAGACGTTCGGAAATGCAAAAACAGGAATCATTCAAAATGTGAACAAGACGTTCGGAAATGCAAACACATGAATCATTCAACAATGTAAAGAAAACGACGCATAACTCTGTCAATTAATCATCAAAACAAAAACACTCTGTTAAATCATCACAGCAAAAACTATACCAAATCATCGAGTTTTGTAGTGACAATATGCATGTTTATTGGAAAAAGAAAAATAAAGATAATCTTGTTATAACTTATAAGCAGCGAATCCATCAAATTTACCAGTTGCTCACCAACTCTTTGGAGAAATGTCTCTACTCTGCTACTTTATTGACCGTTGGAGTGAGAAAAAAGGTCGTTGAGTACCTGTCAGTTTCTCTCTCTCTCTCTCTCTCATTTGTTTTTTTCCCTCTGAATAAAGAGAAATCTGTTGCGTTGTGTTTGTATTGATTTGAGGAGGTGAGTTGGTGGATTTTGATCCGTTGATTTCTTTGTCAATGTTACATACATAAATATTTGTATGCTCTCTTCGTATACGAAAAGTGTGGTCTTATTACTATATCCGTCCATCCATAAAGATTGTGATATTTTCTTTTTTTTTTATACATAAACCTCACACACTCTTTATATTTTAAACCTCACAACAAATCAAAAGAGTTGATCTCTTTCTCTACTTAACAAATATCTACCAAACAAACAAGTGCCACACAAACTGCACTACACTTATCGATGACGGAAGGAGTATTATTTAAGGGAATGGAAAATGTTGATATTGAACATCCGAAGGGTGTACATGTTGACTCTTAATAAACTAAAGAACATAAAAACTTGGGTACTACCGTTTTTTCACTTGCGGGTTGAGTGCATATCACTCGCCCCATCGACGGTCTAGATGGTGCGCCTGCCTTTCTTTCTTTATGTTTTATTTTTTATTTTTAATATTTTCAACTTTTGTTTTTTCTTAATTCTTTTTCATTATGGTTTATTATTTCTCAATTAAAGGTTATTAATTTCCAATTATGATTTATTAATTTTTAATTAAAGTTTATTGATTTCCAATTAAAATTTATATTAATTGATTAAAAATTAAAAAGTCAGCTCTGAGCGGTCAGACAGAGAGTGCAACACTAAAGAAACATGCTAAAAGATCCAATGTTATATTCCATTAGTAAGTTGATACATACTTGGTACGAGTTATGAACAAATTTGATATTTTGTTATATAGTCATATTAACAACTTTACATATCGATGTAATCTTAGCATCAACGTTTTTTATTTTTTTGAGATCAAAATAATGATAAATTATTTCCAAAATAATGCAACCGTTGATAAATTTTTGAGTTATAGTACTACTAACTAGATAATATGGGCATAACAAACAAATTAACTAAAGAGATGGTTTGTGTTTTAATAATAATAGAAGTAATTATTGGGAATTGAAATTTTATGAGCTAATGACATAATTAGTAATTTATTTGTCGATATAGGAAGAAAGAGAAAGTCTTACATGATCCTTGTGAACCTGTAACTGCAGTAGCCCCTTTGCAGACATTTTCTCCAACCTGTTAATCACGTATAATTAATGTGTATCGAATAATATTTATGTATACTATACATTATACAAGTTATAAATTAAATCATTTACATATTTTTCTCAAAAATAGATTTTTGTGAGAAAAATTTATCAAAATAAATTTAAAATTTCTCTCAGAGAATTTTATATACAAACAAAAGGATTCTTAATTTCTTATCTTGTATCCGCTTTGCATCGCCAAAATGATTAACTTAAGTGGATAGAAAACTTTAATTTATTGAATTCGTAGTCATATTTCTTAAACATTCGTTATTCTATCCAAGTAAATACGAAGAACAATAGGAAAAACACACATATTTATGTGGAAATCCAAAATGAAATAATAATCACTTGCATAGGAGAGAATTTTACTATGGGTCGTCTAATAGGGTACAATCTGAGCAAATAAGAACGACAACCAATCCTAAATGGAAAAACGTCTATCATGTCCCTTAAGCCCCCAACCACGTTGCGAAAAAATTCAAGTCACACCGCGAGCCTCTCGGGCTCAGCCCCAATATTTCGGGTCACCAATATCGATAATAAATTACAATTAGGATTAATAAATTTTAATTTAAAAGCTAACTTTTAATCTCCCCCTAATTAGCCCTACTCTGTTCCTAATCCCTCATTCTGCATATAGACCGTAGGGTGCGGTCCATAGGAGTGGACCGCAACTTTTATAATTAGCATAAGGTTCATTAATGAGCTAGGTAGGCAAATGGATTTCCAATAAAAAAGGATATAAGAATGAAATTTTGTATGAGTGAAACATAAAATAAAATAGAATGCAAGACAAAGAATCAAGATATCTGGTTCAATCATACCACTTCCCTCCCTCTCAAAAAGAAAAAGAAAGAAATGAAAAAAAAAGAAAGAAAACTAAAGAGAAGAAAAACGAATGCAAGATATAATATTTTTCTAAAACAAAAATAGATTCATACATATAACAAAAATGGGCGTATAACAAAAATTGGTTAGCGGTTGTGGCTTATTTTCGTCATAATTTTTTTTTACCTGAATTGAAGAGCGAGAGAGAGAGAGAGATTGTGTTGATGACAAACCTTAATAGCCAAACGCTGATGATAACATATATTGGTGCAGGTTGCTTCATCACTTGATTCACAAAACATCTAAGAAAAGCAACAATTGTAAGAAAAAAAACATATATCATATTTACACGCTTGGATATTTTCAACGTTGCTTGCAATCTTCCTAACTTCTCTAATAATTACTTTTCTTCATATAATAATACCTATATATATATATAACAGTTGGATCAAAAGAGCTCCAGCATCCCATTGTATATTTGATGAGAAGTTGTGTGAATTAATAAGGAAATAATTAAGCATAATCAGTAATAGTGATCGATGATGGAAGATTTCTTTGATAAAAAAAATTGTTGTTAGAAGTTATGGAAATCCGACGATTTTGAATGTGTGGGTTCCAAATATAGCAAGAGAATTTTATATGAGGTAAGAAGACTTTTCCTAATAATTACTAATAAGTAAAAATTACTGATTCCTTTGTGCATATTTTAATTTTGTAGATTCTAATGTCAAAATTTTGATATTGTCCATGAATAACTTGCAGCCGCTATTCGAGATGTGCACTGGATAAATTCTGATTAAGTGAGATTACATGCAGTTAATATATGAAATGTAAACTACATTAGAAAAACCATACACATGAGAGATAATTGCATTGAGAAAACCTAGCTAGTATAGGAGAGAAACACTTAGTGCTCACATATAAATCGTTGGTTAGATTTGTTAACTAGGCCGTATTTTGGTTGATGTGGGATAAAATTATGCATAAACATAAATAAATCATTATATTAAGACATGGAAAAAATAAATGTATCTTGATAAAGTAGATATCGGGTTTCCAAGTGATGTTTTAAATTAACAAGGATGATTAGTTTTATCCAAATATTATTTATATATTGTAATTGGATGAATTTTCGCATAAATAAATTGAATGAAAACTCGTATTTAATTATAGTTGAATGTAATGTTCAATTAAATGAAAAAAGAAAATTTAAAATATACCACCAATTCCCTTAAATATAAGTATAATTTTATACGAAATGATAGAATTTATAAATAAATGGTCATATTTGAACATAAAATACAAATAATATATAGAACGAGGAAAAATGAATTTAAACTTAAAAAATAATCACATACCCATATCAAGCCCAACACGACCCACAAATGGTCCTAGGCCAAACTGATTCCACATTTCTCTTTAAAGTCCAAGACCTGCTTCAATCATGAGTTGGATAGACCGAGCTTAATTCCTAATGAAATGCAAATTTAAGACATTTGATCACAAAAATAATCATTCTACTAGTATGTCATTGGCTAGTAGGTCAGCCTCATATGCGTAAGGTACCAAAATTGATAAATAACGAGTATAAAGTACGAAGTAGCTCAATAATTATTTCAAGGGAAAAGGTGCAAATATCTCCTTCATGTTGGCAGTGTTAGGCAAATACCCCCCTAAACTTTGTTTAGGTGCAAATTCACCATTCCCTAAAGTTTTCGGGTGCAATTACCCCTTCGCCTTGACGGAACTAACACTTCCGTTGGCAAAAAAAAAAAAAAATTGATTCATTTTCATTCTTGTGTGACCCTTACAATTCCCAAGAATTAATTGGTACTATAAGCTCAAATTAGAAAAAAAAAATTGTTTCGAATCCTAGCTCACAACTATCAAAACCCAGGCGAAGTTCTCCAATAATTTGCAATCCAAGTCAACTATTTGTTGTTGATATTGATGATCTCATCTTCTTCAAGTGGTTCGTCATCCTTTTTCGTGCAAATCATTGGAGAACCTCACTTGAATTTTGATAGTTGCGAGCTAGGGTTCGAAATAATTTATTTCCTAATTTGAACTTTTAGCACCAATTATGTAGTATATAACAATTGGGAATTGTGAGGGTCCCACAAGAATAAAAATAGATCAAAAATATTTTTTTACTAACGGAAGTGTCGTTTCCATTACGGCGAGGGGTTAATTGCACCTAAAAACTTTAGGAAATGGTGAATTTGCACCTAAACAAAGTTCAAGGGGGTATTTGCCTAGCGCTGTCAACATGAGGGGGGTATTTGCACCTTTTCCCTTATTTCAATAAAGATTTATTTGTCAACTATGTCTCAAGTCAAGTTCCGTACAATTATTTACTATCAATATGAAATGTAGAAATACTGTCTTAATGATTCTTGTGAAGATGTTCAATGCGTTAATTTGCAAAGATGGACAGACCTCGAGTAACGGTTGCGGGTTACCCTCGTCACAAAAAAAAAAAAAAACCGGCATTCCCTATTACACAAGGGTGAGATTTTCCGATGTACACTTCGAATAGTGATTGTACATTGTCCTGTCATAAAAATAAGATGGCTAGGGATGTCAATCGGGCCAACCCTTTCGGTTTCGGGTCAACCCAATCGGGTTATCGAGCTATTCGGTCCGGGTTAAATCGGGTTATTTTTTTTCGGGTTGAAAAAACTCAATCCTAACACTAACCCTTCGGTTTTCGGGTCACAAAGTTTGTAAATAAAAATTAAAATGTATATATTTTCTTGACTATTCAATATTTGTCGCAAAAAAACTACACACAAAAAAATTAAAAGTAACAAAACAAGAATACGAGTGGCCCAAAAAATAGAAACTTGATTAAATCCAAAAAATAACATCCAACAAAACAAGTCTAATAGCACTACACGACATGAAAAATAACAATGATATTCAACATTAATTCGTTATCTCACAAATGAAACTAAACACTTTAATGACATTCATCTTCTATGATTTCTGCGTTGAGCAAAAGAGGGCGCGACATACAACTACTACAAGTAATTAGTATGATTTATTATTTATTTTATTTTTTTAAAAATACATCAGGGTTATTCGGGTTGACCCTAACCCTTATCGGGCTAGCCCGGATAACCCTTCAACCCTAGCGGGCCAGCCCAAATAGCCCGGTTATGTATTAGAGTTGTAAAAAATCAACCATAACCCTTTATTTTGTTCGGTTTATTCGGGTCGACCCGTCAGGTTCGGGCTCAATTGACATTCCTAGGGATGGCAATCGGGTACGGCGGGCACGGATAGTGGATATCCATGCTCGTACCCACGAGCAAAACCCATACCCGCCACCCGTGACGGGTTCTTTCCTCCACCCATACCCGCCACCCGCGGATACCCGCCATCCGTCGGGTATCTGCCAACCCACCACCCTCGGGTATCCATCTACCCGCCACCCGCGGTCCCTAGTGGTATTGGACTATTGGTTTGGGTTGGGCTTTTTTGAGTAATAAGTTAGTATTAGGTTGGGCTTGAAGTTGGAGTTGGGCCAAATATATATGCTTATATTAAATAATATTTGGGCCAAATATATATTACATACATTAAATAATAGTCGGGTAGTAATCGGGTATTTCATGGATATTTCGCGGGTAAACGGGTTTGGCGGGTACAGATAGTAACTATCCATACCCATACCCGCGAACTAAATGGATAGTATTTTCTAACCATGAAGCTATCCATAGATATCAAATGCCCCTTAAACCCGCACCTATTAGGGTCGGGTACCCGCAGGTAAATTGCCATCCCTACATAAAAAAATGATTACCCCCTCAAAAACCATATATAATGAAATTAAATACCATAATGTGTGAGTTGGAAAGTCATCCTCAATCAATGTTACATATTAAATGGCATATGTTACATATGATATTTGGTAAATTTTATTTCTTGGAACAAACCAATTCATCTATTCACAATTTAACTATAGAATAGAGAATAGATAAACATAATCAGTTTGTAGATTATAACACAATGCATCATCTAGTATACTTCACCAAGTGTTCATGTGTACAATAAAGTTGTATGTGTGTGTGAAATGGTTAGATGCTATATCTGATGAACTATATCGAGCGCGTCATCAACAAGAAAACATTCACGAAAAACGCTTCAAAATCTATACGCCTTGTAGTGGAGGAGCTTCGAGTCGAATATAATCATACATGAGGCCCTGAAAAGGGCTTTGATTCCTTGGTTGAGTCAAGAATATAGTGTTCTCTCCTTGAACAAGTGAACCACCTTGTATATCTATACTGTACATCCAATACAACCCATGAATTCCATGCCTAGCAATTGAATTGTCCCTTCCAATTAGCCCACTCGAAAATATTGGTCTGTTTGTCTTTGGATTATTCACTCGAACCTGCAGTTCAGCTAAAGATGCAGATGCAATAGCCACGCGCAGTTTATAAGTTCCGTTTTGATTGACAGTGTCCAGCACGAATTTGATCTGCCATGTCGTTCCCTGATAAGTGTTGTCTGGTTTTTTCCTGCAGTCATGGGACGGTTGGAACGAACTCAGCCAAGGACGTGAGTATGTAAGAGTTGAAACATGTTAGCAGCATGAAGTACTCAGCCATGAGATTATATATAGGAAAGGGAAGTTAGAATTGGACCTGTTAACCTGTGCAAAGAGCCAATCTTTCGTGTAGTCGCTCGTGCCAACTGTGTAAACTAAGTCTTCATTAGGATACAACTCTGAGTACCTGTCCCAGAGTCCATACTGTCTGAATCTGTTCAAGAAATGGACTCAGAGCATCAGTTTATATAATTATATATCAACGATTCAACCGATAATGTTGCATAGTAATGAAAAATGAAGGAGAAACGAAAACAGGCAAGATAAATAAGAAGTATAAACTCAACTAACCTGTCTGGATGGTTGATGAAAAGCTTGTTGACATACTTCGGATCAGGATCAGGAGCATAAAACTCTGCAGCAGTACGGTCAGGTATGCCTATTTCCCAGAGTGTCGGACCATCTCTAGGAGGCTGGTATAATATCTCTCCCATCTCAATCTGACCACCTGTTGTCAAATTGCTCAGATCGATGTTGGGATTTTAAGTATACTCTCAGTATCAGATATAACAAAGAATGCACAGAAATTGCACCTGGTGTTATGGTAATGGAAGCTTCATTCTTATAGTCTCCAATGAAGCCAGGGACCCATGCGAAAAGATTGTAGTTCCCAGTTCGGACATTATTGATGGAAAAGTAGCCCGTCTCGTCTGCTCTTGTCCAGAATTGGTAGTCCTAATAATAAACAGAAATTCATGAGTTCTAAATTTGTTTTGTTTGAGTTCTCAATGATATACATATCAAGCAGCAAAGGAACTTATAGGACTCATTTTAGCAAATAATTTCAAGAATATCAACATCTGAAATTGTCATTTGATAAAATTATGGAACTCAACGAAAAAAGAAAAAGAAAAAAAACCTTGCATTCTCGCTGCCACGATCCAGCATCTCCTGGAGGTGCCAATCCCACATATGCACCATTTGCTGGAATATTATCACTACTCACATACCTATAAATAAAAGTACGTCATCAATCTTAATGCACGGACACACACACACATACACACTCATATATATGTATAGGCATGTATGTAGGAGGGGAAACGAACTGCACAAAGAGAGATTACCTGTCTGAAACAAATAGCTTACCGCTGACACTACCCCTCTCGTCCGCCTTTTGGAAATCCTCTGATGTTGGAAAGCTGTAAGGCCAGCTTTGGACTTCAACCAACATCTAAGGATAAATTTAACAAATGATTATACTGTTTAACATTTTATTCGAATTAATGAACTTGATTTATGAGAGGATGTTTATTTAGCTTGTCTAACATAATCTTAAACGTGTATACCTGTCGTTTGGCATCATCATACAATGTAAGTGGATCCTGATCATCCATCACGGAGTTAACATATATGAAAACGGGGCCAAAAACTTTCTTCCACGGCTCACCCTGGCCAAATTTTGGATTCAAATCATCTCCAGCATAGTGACCACTGATAAAAACCTGGAAACCATGGAGAAATATTGACACTATTAGCCACTACAGATATGCACACACTCCGGAATAGGAATCAAGCATCGATGAATAGAAACAATGTATGTAGCACCATAAAATTAACAACTAAGTTGCATGGATAGAACTAGAAAAAGGAGAAGGGCAGATTACAGCCAGTGTTGTTGGTCCCACATGGGAGGTCAGATTTTGTTTGAGGGGCCCGCCTGAGCGAAACTCGTCACTTGGTGTTATCTGCCAGAATCCAACTGGAGGATTCATAGAAATCCAGCCATGGACCTTCAGATCTTTGTTGTCGCACGAATACTGATACTTGTCATCGACCTATAAAAGGACACGGGATGAAAAATAGTGAGCAAGTTTATGTTTGGTGTAACATGATGCAGGGCCAAAAAAGAAAGTGAAGATGAACTGACTTCTCCTTTGAGCTCAGGCTCAACGGGATTGGTCAGTAGGACCGCCTCTGGATAGGCGAGAGGTTGGCCTCTGCTGGGTAATCGGTCATCTGGTAGGGGCATAAATCTGCGTCTGTTATCTGCTACAGCCATGTAATGAAACCTACATATGTTGATGCATCATATCATCATCTCTCCATCAACGATCAATAGAGACACCTTTGCAGTTCGATATCATTGAATATGTGTGTGCACATGAGCATATTCATTGATGTATAAGCATACATTCGAGAAGCATCGTGCTCTAATTATATGGGAATAACTAGAGAATATCTGGCATAACTTGTAAAACACTTTGAAGGAAGTAGTCTTAATGTCAACACTCAACAGACTCATTAATGTTATGAACAAGAAGCCAAAAACATTACTTCTCTTTCCGAAGTTTGAATGCAATCCTGGTTTCTCCAAGGCTAAAAGCAGGCCACTCTGGTGAACCAACATGCTCGTATATCGCATATGTGTAGAATCCTGAGCAACCACGTAACAGAACAAACCTACAAAATTATCAATTTATTACAGACTACATGCTAATTAGTGCATCTGTGCGAGTGCAGAAAAGAAAGAAATCACCTTTTGTCTATGTTTAAAGGAATAAGCTTGCCCTGAAGAGATGGATCCCATGGTCTTGAGAACGACACCTCTACTTGTTCCTCAGTTTCCTTTATAACCTTGAAAGTTGTGGCTTTGATCCTATATGGCCGTGCAGCAGTTATTTAAGACTAGCTCTTATACAGAGTATAAATGCAGACTACTTCAACAAAACCACGTAAGCAAGAAACAAGAACATACACTTCAAAGACTCCTGCACGGCTTCCATCTAGTGCATTCCACACGACATCCCAGTACCTATATATTCATTGGAAAAGGAATATATTCAATAGTCGATTCACGCATCCTACTTGTTTTCATGATCACTTAAGACATCTCAGAATGATATCAATTGTGATCCTTATGATTTTCCATATTACATGACAGTAAATCTGCCATAAAATCATTTACATTTAAAAAGTGGTTCAAGAATGTATGAAAGCTACTTACCCTCTGTTACTCTCATCGTTGAGAACTTCTAGCAAATTGTCAAGGCCGTTATAACAGACTCCTGTGACAATGCCATCTGGATTTGATAGCGTGACTTGGAGTATGCCATTATCCAGAACCACCTGAGATCCATCATGACGAAAAAAAAAACACAATAAGAAATTTAAGCATGCTTTCAATTCTTCGTGCTTGTGAAGCAAACTACTAATGCATGATAAATTCTCAGAATAAGGCATAGAAACAGTTATGTGACAGTATGCACAAGCAGTATGTATTTCTGCAAGCAATCTAATAAGAAGAAAGGAGGCTAAATGAACTTACATGATTATCTTGAATATACCAACGAACACCTATAGGCGACATAACTCCAACTCCACACGGTTCTGAAATCCCTGCACAACGAAATTACAACTTTATCCTAGAAAAGAGGTCACCCTCTTTGCTTGGTATTTCTATGAGTCTTGTACAGAGAAGAAATTAGTTCTTCATAAATTTCTTTCCTAAATGCAATCAATCTCCAGATAAAGAAGAACTAAATATATAGCTCATACACACACACACATATACATATATATATATATATATATATATATGTATTCTAATCACCAGCTACATAAAGCTTTTCCTTCCCTTAACAAGAAAGCAAACATCTCCATTTACTTAAATTTATACCTTAAGTTTTAGTAATGTACATTCTTGTTCCATTTTTGGTGGATTTTATATAGCTTTCAAGAATCGTAATCTCTTTAAAATCACGGTCAATATGCAAAATTATGACGCCTTTTATAGCTATGTATTTTTACAGCTATGACAAATGAATACATGAAAATTGCCTCATATTACAATTTGCAACACTTTTCCAAAAGCAAGTAATTATTATGTAAATGGATTACATTACAAGATCAAGTTTTTGAAATCTCAATATAGATTCTGCTAATTAGTAACCTTCATAGAAACTAGTCAAGAAAAACTCCCAAACATAAATAATAATCTATGTATGCAATTTTGAGCTTATTATTAGATTTTTTTTCTACACTTTTTTAGCAGTTGGAGAATAAAGTACCATGATTTCTGATCTAAACATGTCTCAACATTGTCTACAAATTTCTGATTTCTACACTTTTATTCGTTTGTATACAAATTTTACAATCAGCATTTTAATATATACTTGGGAGGAAGGAAAATAAAAATCATTTATGGACTAAGAAAAACCGCCATTGTTGACGTTGCATGAAAGAAATAAAAAAAAAAATCTGAGAACCAGAAAATGTTGAGAAATTCTAAGCGATCGGCAAATGAAGGACAAGACAGGAAAGTGAAATCCCACATAAATTACAATAATAATGGGAAAAAAAAAATTAGCGTGTTGGTGGGATCTGAAATTATATGAAATAAAAATAAAAAATTGATCGTAGAAGGGAAGGTATTAGTAGTGGAAATAGATTGGAATTATTAGAATTATAGTTACCTGTAGGGTAGTCTCGACACGCAAACCTCCAAAATTTCTTGATTGTTTTCTTAAGTCTATTTCCACCGCCACCCATTTGGTCGACTTCTGACTTCTATAAAATGAAGCTGTGTTGTGTTTTAGAGAGAGAGAGAGTAGTTGCAGTTGGTTATTTTCCTCCAAGAGAAGAGGTGTTTTGTTTTACTCTTTCAATTTGTGTGCGCGCCGCGGTTTGATTTCACAGATTTGGAAAATTTCTTGTGCCAGGGGATTGTTTCCATTCCTAAATGTTTCAGCAGTAGAAGAAGGAGTGCAATCTTCCCACTTTATCAACCGCCACTTCCTCAAAACAATTTCCTTCAACATTTAATTTCAAATCAATTTTGGCAATTACAAATAAAATTGATTTTAAGGTGACGATCTAACTAAAAATCAGTCTAGTTAAAATAATTAATAAATGTAATTAATGTATAGTTTATGTAGAAGACGCCGTAATTAACCGAATCACGATCTTCATCATACGAGAAAAAACAATTAATCTTTTGTAAGAGAAGAAGCAGAGAAGTTCCAAAAATAGGGAATAATCCGTTTTTGAACCGTAGGCGGATAAATAGCTCAAGTAACAAAGTTAAGACACTATAATACTATGCTTAGTGAGATTAAATTCAATCCTATTTGTATGTATTTATCCATTTAAATTTGTCCAAAAAAAAGTCATACTCCACTTTTATACTATCACACCCTTCATTCTCTATTATATTTATCTATTTTTGTTATTGATGGATCTCTAAATTGTACCTTTATTCTTACAAATTGTACTTTATTGTACCTTTATTCCACAAATTGTACCTTTAACATTACCCTTCAAATTGTACTTTTATTTCACTCACAACATGTCCAACAAATTTCTTAATTTCCGTGTCCAGCACACAATGAAACTTTATATCGTGGACGGAGGAAGTAGTATATTTCCCACCTTATTTGGTGGTGTAGTTGTTCCACCCTACATGACAGTGTAGTGGTCTTACTTTTATGTGGTGTAACACTTAATTTGATACTCCATCCATCCATCAAGAGTGTGATTTTTGGTGGGTGACATGAATTTTAAGAAAAGTAAGGTAGATGTTATTTGAGTGGAGAAATGACTCTATTTTGAATTTGTGTGAGGTTTAAAATATAAAAGTGTATGTGGGGTCACTTCCTTAAATAGAAAAAATACATTATTGATGGACGGATGAAAAAAAAATATGAACACACTTTTTGTGGACGGATGGAATAATATTATACCGTATAATTGAAAAAAAAAAAAAAAATAAGACAGAAACATTGGCTAACCTAACCCAACCCATTCCAGCAAGCCCATATTATGCGTAGCCCATTCAAATCCAAATAAAATAAAACCCAACCCGGATATTCATGTACATAACCTTCCGCGTATTTCCTTCTAGGTTTTTCGATTTCCCTCTGATACCAAAACTAACTCGAAACCACAATGGCGAAGAATAGAAACAAGAAGAAAAACAATGGTTCCATTCCTAATAATTCGATCGCGGACGAAGCTCAAGGTCACCTCTCTCTCTCTCTCTCTCTCTCTCTCTCTCTGTATATGTGTATTGTGTGTGTACTAACGCAACGCAGCGCAGCAATCGGTACTGACTGTTTCTGCAACTCATAATTTTCAGCCATGGATGTAGCTGATACAGTAGCTACAAGCTTCGTTTCTGTTGGCGAAGGAGCCCTCAGGTCGGCTAGCTCAATTTCTGCTTCTAATTCCTTTCTATGTTTGAATTGAAGATTACTCTTTTTTTTAATGTATATATATATATATATATATATATAATTACCTAGATTCAGGATTGCTTTGTTTGTCAATTACCATAACTGTTTGATCGAGGGAAGGGGATAATCACAGTGATAGCGAGATGTGAGTAAATAATGAAAATGAGGAATATTTGATCCACTTTTGTTCCAAACATTACATTTTGTACAAAGTGTTTTAACACCTTAAATCAAGCACACAGTTATGGAGTACAAGTTTGCTGAAATTCCAAATCAGCCAGCCTATCTAAGCTTTATTTGTTGCAAAAGAAAAAGGGGTTTCTTTGATATTAATTTTACTAATATTTGATAAATTTACATAAATATTTATTAAGTACAAGTTACTCACACATTGTGACTAATTAACTAAAATGGTCGGAGATGATTATGTTAAAAAGCACTGGTTGAGGTGGCAGGGGGTAATGATGAGATGAGAGCTTTTGTTTGTCTTGTACTCTTGTTGGATTATGTTCTTGTTTATCCAAGTTTCTAACATTATTTGATTTGGTTACTTCTTCGCTGTTGTAATGTTTTTCTTGTTTTATAAGCCTCTACTGTACAAGTACAATATTTAGTTTCAATACCAAATTCTGGACTGGACTAATATTTGCATTAGTTGTAATTTGTCAGTGTAACAATTTGCTATTTAAGCCAATTCTTACCAAAAAAAAAGCATTTAACAATAATAGTTTCAATTGGTTAAGGTTCGCAAATTGGTGATAAAGATTGTAACTTGGGTGTTGGCAATATCATGAGATTGGAAGAAGTTATGTTGTTGTTGCCTTGAATATCTATCCAATTATTGTGCAGGAAAGTGAAAAACGGGAGACCCATGAAGAGATCAAAGAGTGTTAGGAAGATGAAGGCTGTAGCTAAAGCTCTATCAAAAAGCGAGATGTCGGTGGAAAAAATTTCAAAGAGTGAGAACAAGTTGCTGAGGACTAAATTTGCCAAAAATCTTTACCAATAGTTGGCTGGCTTTTATTTTATTTTATTTTGTGCTGTTAATCTTTTTTTTTTTTTTGAACAAACATTACAAGAAATTTTTGTATTGTTAATCTTGCCAACTTGTCCTTTTCCTTACAGTGTATAATACAGTACTTTGTTTGCTGGTTTATTTTAAGATGGATGTATTTACACCAAAGCTGGAAATAGTATTCAATTTTGAACTACTTTTGTTATGCATATTTTTCGTCATTTCGATTTCTATATTATCTGTTACAAGCCCACAACCACCATAGGAAACTGTCAAATATACAAATTGGCTACAACATTGAATCGACAACACTGCACAAAAGCAACTAATCAACTATAGTCAGTCATATTAATCAACTATAGTCAGTCATATTAGAACATTGAGATTACCACAAATTTGAAAATTTTCAACATACCGGTAGCAGAACCATATTACTCTTCCGTTTCAGATTAGTATGTGGTCTCTTTCTTTTTTTAGTCGATTCAAGATAGTATGGTATTTTCTTTTTAGGACATATTTTTTTATTTGTTTATCCTTAAAAGTTTTATATATTTACTCCTAAAAAATTCTTCCTCCATTAAGAAATTAACACCATATCTTAAACACACCATATTAACCCGGGACGGAGGGAGTATTTATTATACAGACGATATAGTAAACTTAAAATATAAATCAATAATATAATAACAAGTACATGAAAAAACTTAAAAATACAAACTAATCGTATAAACAGTGGTTTTTAGAATAGTATATGAACCTTATAATATATTTAATTTAAGAACAATAATATTATATGACATCGTATATCTATCTATCTAATATTATTATTAAAAGTATTAACTTTTATAAATTTTGATATACCTGATTTAAAAAAAAAAAATGATATACCTATCCTCTAATTAACTCGAAGGCTCGAAGACAAGTGCCCAGCACATTTTACAACATTGATTTCAAAATATAATGATTTCTAAATTGAGAAGTAGGCATTTCGAAGAACAACGAATCATTTATTCGTTCCCAGTTCAAATGGGATTGGTATCCCTTTTTTTTGTTTTTTTACAAAAAAAGCTATTTACCGAATGGAACATCGTCTCTCATTTCATACAAAGATCCATGGCGCACAATCTTTCAACACCCTTTAACATACGTCGTGAATCATACAGGCGCAACATTAGACTGTCTCGTTCTCTTAAAACACAGTAAGATGTGATCAGTAGCCTACGGAGAAGACTACATATGAACAATGCATAAGCATTAGTTGACCGGAGTACGGTCTGATTTCCTCTGGAGGAAAAGCGAACCTAATAGAACAGCAATTCCAGTTATCGCAATCGTAAACAGTAGGCGCCTTGGTGAGAAGTCACGAGGTTGCCTCCTTGGAGCACCTGGGGTCCTTTCCGGTGCCCTTATGTTCCTTCAAATATATCATAACCATTCCTCAACAACATGCTACCAACTAAATATGACGCAAATCAAACACAAAACAAGCAATAAATAGATTTTTACTCGAGCTAATCATAGAGGAATGCTATGTGTATCCTTGGTACAAAATTCTCATGTTAACCTCAAAGCTTGTGAGAGAACACAGAGTAACTTCAAAAAATTAATAAAAAGAACATGTTTATGTGGCATATACAGGACATAAATGAAACCTTTAAAGACTCGTGTTATGTACCATGAACTGCAACAAATCTTTGAAGAATTATTGGGCATTCTCTTCTTAAGTGGAATGCATATACAATTTAAGCCACCAATCCAGAAGTAGCTCAGATACAAAAAATTAATTTAGTCTAATGATATCATTGTTACACAAGTCACTTTCATATTATTAATTATTGCATTCTTTAGCATCTAAAGAAATGTAAAGCAGTCTGGTTCATTTAACTATTACTGGGCCAGTTTTTACTTGAAGTCATTATAGTAATCAGTAAGGTCATAATTTCCATATGCCTCTTATAGGAGATGTTATAAACGTTTTCTTATCACTAGACAGTGGTTGCATTTATATTTCAATAAGTAACGCCATATCTACAAACTCTACTAATGAACTTAAGTAAGAAGCTGAATAAATTAACAACAGATTTTACTTACCTTGATGATTCAGCAGTGTTACTAACAACACCAGTGCATCTGCTTTCATGGCCATGCGTCTCTCGGAGTCTTATATATTTATGGCACATATAACATAACTCTGTCCGATTTCCACAAACTTCCTGAAATGAACATCAGAATGAGCAATACACCAAATGAAGAATATCATAAATCAAACTAACAAATTACTACCTGATGCTCCAATAAATCAATAGCAGGCAGTGGAAATTCACAATATTCACAAGTCACAATCCTTTTAGGGCAATTTTCTCCTTTGTGAACATCTAGAATATCACGGTCCATAGTCTCACTGCACAGGGAACAAGAGACCTGCCAAGTAATTGGAGCACCATGAGAACGATAAACTTGCACAAAACATATAAGGTTCAGCCATAAACAAGAAGAATGTACCAAAGTCCAATGTCCAACTACAGAAATGCAAATAATGAAGAACTTAATATGTGAAGCTAGAATCTTATAAGCTCCATCCATCACAATAAAAAGTCTTTCTCCGGTCTGAAGGAATGAACAAGCCCCCACTGATTTGAGAATCATCCTTCGGTCACCACAGCAATCTAACACTATTAGTACCACAATGAATTCTTATGATCAGTCATTCTTCAAGACCGCTATTATTATTTGAACAGGAGCTTACTTATCTAGTACTCCATCCCTCCCACTACGTATGGCCTATTTCTTTTCGGCATGGTTATTTAGGAGAAGGGTGATTAAAGGATAAAGAAATAGAAAGTGGTGAGGTCTACATCTTTTTATGGAGAAAGAAGTTTCCTTTGTTGGAATAGGCCACTTGAAGTGGGACACCCCAATAAGGAAAACAGGCCACTTGAAGTGGGACGGAGGGAGTACTAAAAAATGAATTGATTTAGTAGCAATTTCCTGAAAAGTTTCATATCAATAAGTAGTGTGTGTATATATACATACACATACATATTGATATGAAACAGAAAGTCAATTATTGATACACAAAATCAGGATCAATGGTACATGTAGGGGACATGCTGTAAAGGTTCATGCATATTATTTCGATTTCATGAATCAACTAAAGAGGTTTTGTACTAAGATTCTGCGGGTCTGCTTCACCTCACATTTGTTATAGATTAGTCTGTATGCATCTGGTCCAATTCACAAGAGCGTCCTCATGCTTTCTTTTCTCCTTTCTCGTGTTCTCTTCTGCCAGTCTGTTTCTAAGGTGATTTTTCTTCTTCGTTCATCACCACCATATATACAATATGATGAAGAGTTGATCCATTTCCATGTCAAAGGCACAATCACTTGGACATCCACTATTCCTAGAGTAAATTTATAGAAAACATACCAACATATATGACCTTTGCCCTATCATCACATCATTGAACACTCACCCGAGCAACTGATTGGAGACTTGAACATAGAGTGCTAAGCCTATTATGATGATTTAACTCATCCCCAAATAAATGTTTTTGTTTATCATCAATTATGAACCACCTCTGACACCTCGCAGTTCAGCTGTGATATTGTTGTCAAGTTCCATCAGTTTTTTTTTAAGCTACTAGATAGCACAAGGCATAAGTTAAGTACAAAACATGATTATGCACTTCTATCCTTTATTTACTTGTTTTTTATGGCATGGTATGCAGATAAGCATGAATCCTACAACTTTACCTTAGCCATATAACCCAAAATCCATGTTTGTGAAAAAATGTTAGTGCTTTATAATAAGGTATTTGTTTTATCTCAAACAACTGCGTATATAAAAGTTACCATCAGCACAAAGTCTTAGAATCAAATGAATTCAAGTAGCCTAACACCCTATATATGTGACTTAAGTTATTATTGGTGGCGATATAAAAGTTCATAAAAGGAGAATTGTCAAATCGCATGAAAGATAATACACAAAGAAAATGAGACGGAGAGAGGTAATTTGATGGAGGATGTGAACTTGATATGGAAATGTACAGAATAACAAATTTAATAAATTCCATATGAGTAAAACCATAAACCACAATTTATTGCCAACTCCTTGAAAAAGTCAATAGTCAACACCCAAAAAGGTATACTGAGCCAACCCAATATTTTCAGGTTCCACAATAGTTAGTAACATATACATTATGATTAGTAATACATCTAACTTAGGATAACTCCAGACGTAAAAATATCCAAGAAACTACATGTGTAGATTTGTATGCAACTGAGCCAAGATAGTAAACAACTGATCCATAAGGACCATAAGCAAGAAAAGAAGATGCCAAGAAGGTATTTACATCAAATGAATGGGTCAAGAAAAGTTTGTTTCCTGATGGGACTTATTTACACCAAAAGAATCTCCGACAACACAATTGAAGTACTTTGTTGAAACTTGAAAGGTAAAATAAGGCTTGCTCTTGATGTATAGTATTTCCATAATGAATTTCGCAGTATTTAAATAGCTGAGATAAATTTGTATACCGGGGCATGGGTACTCAGAAAATGTTCCTCTGCATGTTTCCGGGGAATCATATCACCACATACTTTACATTTCTCCAGATTTCGGGAGCAGTGAGCAAAATGCAAGTCAAGATTGGAAGATGGAATAGCTCTGTCACTGCAATGGATAACAACCAATTAGAAACAAAGATAAGTAATCATGCATCAACAAGGCAAATGAACCAGACTATTTCTAGATTAGAGATTTGACCGCAAGTCAAATTTAAGCAGTTGGTAAAAGGAAAAAATAGAGACAACTAAAAGACTTAAATCAGCATACAAATTGGCTATTGGACAGTTAATTTTGATGCCGTAAATCTTAATTGATCTAGATTTAAAAATCATAAAACTCAAGCACAGTAATATGGAAATGGAAGTACAGGATACTCCCAACACATTCTTTCACAGCGCCATAACCATACCAAATACAAAATTACATTTCTTAGATTTTGTTAAAACGGTTATCTAAGTTCATAGCAACACCTGAATATAACTTCACAAAAAACAGAAATATATGATGGCTTAAAGTATATGAGTACAGGACAGTGAGGAAATGATGCTTCATGCAAATAATTCAACTTAAAATAGCATATCCAGGTAGTTTTCTGTAATGTTATAAGATTCAGACTTGATGGCATGAAGCAAAAATGGTTTTCCTGCCCAACAAACACACAGACACACCCCTCCTTCAAATAGGGTCTGTATCCTACATAAACACTCCTAAAAATAAAGATTATAAAATAAAAACCATGGAAGCATCTCAGAGTACATTCTATGTATACTTATGGAGATCTGACACCAGAGTGTTCTCTATGAATGAAATGTACATAACAAACATTACAGACAAGGTAATAATGAGAAGAATTTCAAGCTTTCTTAAAGAATGTGCGATAGTGGTTACACTAAAGAATTCATACAAGATCAAGCCCGGTATCAAATAAGGCCATACATTTATAATAAACTCACATATTAAATTAAAGAAAAAATACCATATATTTAGAAAATCAAATTGAGTTAATCTTAACAAATCATCTTTGAAAACTTAAGCTATTCAACTAACCAGCTGTTAACACACACAGAATCAAGAGACAAGTATCCAACAACATACAGCAGAAATATACGATTTCAACTTAAATAAGTGAAAGAAAACATAATTCATCACCTGAGCTTATTGAACTTCTTGAATACGAAACCAAGAAATAAGCAAATAATCAATTACCACAAACAACTCAATGCCCAAAGATCAATTATGGCTAGATAATAAAAATAAGATAGAACCAACATCAAAATCAATGCAAAGTATCAGCTAGTAAATACTCCATGCACGCACATATGGCATAATTTTGCCAGCATTTATGACAGAGACTTAAGACCCACTGAAAGTCCCCGCTGGCATTGAATATCGACAATAAAGAAGTGATGAGGAAGGAATTGTGATTTAACATAATTTATATTGTCGCATTACAAGCCCATCAATCACAAAGACAAGGCAAGCACAAAACTTATTTGATAATTACTCGATTATGCCACAATTTTCTAGTTGCACAATTTCTCTCAAGATTTTATGTACTGCTAAAAACCAATCAGATGACGGTTGACCAGATAATTTGTAAGATTCCACATTCACTACAAAAACATTGACCAAGAAATAAAACTCGGAATCATATAGAACAGAAATTCGTAAATCTTTCAAAAAAACAAGAAGGAAAATGGGAAATAAAACTAACCAGTGGCCGCAGACGCTAGTGGCCTGATCATCAGAAACTCCAGCCATTCTTCCCCCGCTTGAAAACTCGAACAGGAAAGCACTGTCGCACAGGAAAGAAGTAACAATATTCACAAAGTTCAGATACGAAATATCGAAGCAAGAATCAAAGGAACAAAAGAGAAGATTAGGTTAAACAGAATTCAATCCTAATTAGGTGAATCACTAATATGGAACAGAAAAAATATTGCAAAAAAATTCCAAGAATGATCACCGGAAGAATTGACAACCTTGCGTTCCGAGTATAGGGGCGATCAGATCGACCGGTAGGAAAATTTGTTTAACCGATTGGGTAAAATATGAAATTGTAGTATTAATTTAAAGGAAATTAGGTGAGAGGATTTTAGGTTTTACCAATCTACGTAGAGACTTTTATTAGGGAGGGACCTAAAAGACTAGTGAGAGAGAGAGAGAGAGAGAGTGAGGGTAGAGAGAGAAAGTCCTCTTTGACGATTATTTTGATCACGCCACACACACACACACACCAAGTCGTATGATTGAGTTTCGGGCCGTTTTGTACGTGCCCGTTGAGCGCGTGAGCGTCTTATTCAATTGGGGCCTCTCTCTCACCATTTTCCATTAATTCTTCGAGTCTATGAATAATACACTCTATATTGATATTAATTTTCTAGAAAAAGTACATATATTTGCTAAAAAAAAAACAGAAAAAGTACATATTATTCCTATTAAAAAAAAGGAAAAGTACATATATATATATATATATATATATATTTTATCTGACCATTACATCAACTATTTACGAGGTGCCTCAAATATTGTGAACCAATTTCAGCTTTCAAACCGTCACATTAATTTTTGGAACTCACCCACTTTTTTTTATCTAACATTTACTCAATAAAACCAGTTTCTTTATTTTAGAGGGTCTCACTATAATACACACTGCATTTATATATGAGATAATGTATTTTTAAATACCAAATCATAAAGAAAACAAGTTATATATCCCCATCCATAAGAATATAAGTTTTTGATACCAAAATGAGTCAAAAAACTAAAATACCCCTTCATAAAGGTAATATTTCCACTTATCTTCTTTTTTTCTTTTTTTTTAAATAAATTTCAGTCATCTTCTTAAAAAATAACCGAAAACTAAGCAAATAATATCTGGGAAAAAAAATCTTGGCATTCAATTTTCAATTTTATTCCTACAGTTTGAACAACTTCAATTCATTCTTTGTAATAGAGGTTGTTGATCTCATTAATATTCAATAACTTAATAACACTATATCTCTATCTATCTAAATGAGTAATAATTCCTAAGAAAAAACACAGTAAAAATGACGAGAGCAATTTTGACAAATGGGTCTCCAAAAATCCATCTAAAAATCTCATGATACTTCGAAAAGAGAAGGAGTTGAAGATCAAATAGCACCGTGTTCGTATTTCTGGATGTATAAAGAATGTATGCTGCTAAATTTTAACCATAAAAATCATTTTTTACGCTCAGTTCATAAGCACACGGTGGGCCGCGACCGTGTGCAACGATCGTGTGCAGTTACCGTGCCCACGGTGGTTACACACGGTGGCTGCACACGGTCACATACCATCGTGTGCAGCCACTATGTGCTTATGAACTGAGCGTAAAAAATAATTTTGATGGTTAAAATTTAGCTGCATACCTTCTTTATATCATCGTGTGGAGCCACCGAGTCACCACGTGTGCACACGATGGTCACACCGATTGTGGGCACGGTTGTGTGATGCACCGTGTGCTTAAGAACATGTACCATTTTACATTAATATTCATACTAAATCACCAATTTACATGTTATGTAGTATCTATGAACAATTATTTGTTAACAATATACATGTTTGTGAAGTTATCTATTGAATTAACAGAATCCATTATGTATTGTGTATAGTCTTTAGATTTCAAGATATAAGTATATAAGTTCATATCATTATCTATACGAAGTGGTTCATATAATAATTAATTAGATGAAGGCTATATGTATGCGTTTGGAGGAGGTGTTGTGTAGTTATTAATGTTTAAACAAGCTATAAGATAATCATAAAACATCCAAATCGATAACACAAAGAATCAAAATGGCCCTAAATGGTGAGTTCATGTGCACACGACACAGGTCACCTCCGTGCCCACGGTGGTGCACCTGATCGTGTGCACATTTATACATCGTGGGTAGTATGTACACGATCGCAACCCATCGTGTGCAGTCACCGTGTGGTTGTGAACTCCCAAACTGTTGTGAAACCTGTTTTTTCTAATCATCCAGCACAAGATATACATAAACATTCACTATATAAACATATTTAACATAAGGACAATGATCGAGTGCTGAAACGAAACAATAACACAAAACACAAAGAGATTGCACTGCACCTGTCTTGCACACGATGGCTGCACACGGTGGAGCACCACCGTGTGCAGCCATCGTGTGCAAGCATCTAGGGCACGACATCCACCACCATTGGTCGGATTCAGTGGTGCTTAGATCCATATCACCACCGTCGAGTGTAGCAGTCGTGGGGAAGAGGGAGAGTGGCGGTTCGAGTTGAGAAAGAGAAAGAGTGGGGTTGGGGGTCGATACTTTGACAGACTTGGGGTGGGAGAGTAGGGTCGATTTTGAATTTAGTTTAGGTTTGTTTGTTACTGTTTTTTTTTTTAAATTTGTCTTTTAGTGGATGAGTAAGGTTATTTTAGTCTTTTAACTCATTTTGGTATTAAAAACTTCTAGTTTTATGAATGAGGATATATAACTTATTTCTTTTATGTTTTGGTATTTAAAAAGAGTTTCCCCTTTATATATCTATACATATGTTTCTTCAGTTAATTTTATTTGCATTATTGTTTATATATTATTTACATATTTTGATTATATATTTTATTTAAAATTTTATATTTAATAATTTAATATAATAAAATAAAACAACTTTACAATTATAAATAATAATTAAAATTACAGTACTAAAATTAAAATTACTCCCTCCGTCCCATTGATAACGTCTCATTTTCCTTTTTCGTCTATCCCATTGATAATGTTCCGTTTTCAAATAAGGAAATAATTAACTCTTCAAAAGTGGTGAGACCTACTACTTTTCTATCTTTTTACCCTTCTTCTTAATAATCGTGCTCAAAAGAAATGGGACATTATCAATGGGACGGAGGGAGTACATTACAAAAATGGCTATTAGAAAAAGAACTAAAAAACAAAAAAAATAATAAAAAAAGAACTGAAAAAACGCAACAAAGAAAGAAAGAAAAATAGAAAGAGACGAGATAAAAATAAAGAAAGAAAGGAAATAATAACAGAAAAAGAAAAAGGTAAAAAAACGAGAGACAAAAAAAATTAAAGCTGTCAGCCGCCCTACGCACGCGTGGATTGCACGCACCAACCAACGTGCATGTGCCCCACACGCATTGTGAATGACGCGCTGACGGACGATACTTTTGTAGATTGAAACTGATTTCATTTTGGGAACTAGTTTTTTGGATCTCATTTATGAAGCTTGTTTCCATTCTCTCCAATGGTTAGTTTTGGGTTCCAAATTTGAGAAACCAACCATTGGAGGTACCCTGAATATTAAATAGTATTAATTATTTTTATAAAGATAGTAAAATTATAAATGTTTTATTTAGATATAAATTTGGACTTTGGATAATAAATATGAGTATCGTGTGATTCGACACATGCTCTTGAAATTTGTATTTTCTAATTGCTATTTTCTCGAAAAAAAATATCTTGGTTGGACTTTGGACAAAAACAGTATAATTTGACCAATCCGGCCCAGGTTGTTAGAATAGTGTCATACATCCAATTCAAAGTGTTGTTTTTTTCCCCCCTCTAGTGAACATAGTACGTACCTTCCTATGTTAGGTCACCTTATCAAATAAATATGGATTACTTAGCCGTAAATAATGTTCCATTCAATTTGTCTATCTACTGTTCGCTACGAAAATCAAGAATAAGGGTAAAAAAATAGAAAGTGGGTAGACTCCATCACTTTTGAATAGTTTTGAAGGATTAATTCTTTCTTTATTTAGAAGTAGATAAATTGAGTGGGTCGTCCATTTAAGAAAATGTAAACAAATTGAGTGCGACGGAGGGAGTACTACAATTTAATACAAATTTATAAGTTTTATATAATTTATACTTCCTTCGTCTCATTCAATTTGTCTACCTACTATTTGACACGAAGATTAAGTGATGGTCCCTGAGCTGAGTCTTTGGTGTAGAGGGGGGTGAATACACCAAAGATAAATATCTGAAAACTTTTTCAAGTTCAACAACAGAGTTGATGAGCTCAATTATGAATCCAGCTGAGGAGAGTCAGCTGGGCAAATAACTCAGCTGTCGGTGCGGAATGTGGTGGTTTGAAAATTTAGCTCGGTTGGTTAGAAAAACTCAGCTTGAAAAGATTATCTTTATGTTTTCGGCTTAGTCAAGTTGTGCAACTTTCAGAAAGACACAGCTGTCTTTTGAGACCAGTTGTGTATGCAAGTTTTAATAAAATATGCAATGAGATGATAAGGTTAGTATCAAAACTGAAGATAAAGATAAAGAAGGAACACGAGATTTTTTACGTGGTTCGGAGTAACACCTCCTACGTCCACGACCAGGTTCACTGGTAATTCACTACCACTTGGTTTTCAAGTACCAAGCAACTTCACAACTCTAACCCGAGCTGTGTTCCAACAGTTTGCGGGCATTGTCAAGCCTAACCTTTCAGTTTACGGGTACTGAAAAAACCTTACAACCACTTGAATTTCGCGCTTCAAGCAAGCGTAACCTTGACCTAACCTTTCTGGGTAAAGAGGGGTTTGGTTTGGGGTTCCAACTATGAACGAGTTCTTACAATTAAGAACTTATAGAGTTAGATGAACTCGTTCAGGATCTAGGCGTAAGATATACAATAAATTCTGCCTAGGGATCAGACGAAAAACTAAGCAGTTTATGGACTAGAACACTTTAAGATAAAGTGTTCTTTAAACTATGTAGAATTGCTTGAGAGCTTTTGAATGCTTGAGATTTTCAGAGAATGAAAGCTTGTAGAGAGTTTTTCGTGTTTGATCCTGAGGTTGAAGACGGATTTAAATAGGTAGAGATTCAAGACTAGCCGTTTGAATCTTACCTACTCTTCTTAAATTCGATATATGTCGTTGGGCGATTATGCACCTGTCTTCATTTGTGTCACATCCTAGGTTCTGAAGTCTAGGATGCTGATTCGGCAATCCCTCATTGGTCGAGGCATGTTGACTTTCTCTGACACCGGGGTCTTCTGCCTCTGGAGCTGGCTTTTAGAATCAGAGCTGGATTGGGCATACTGACTTGAAGTGATGTCTTCAGAGTTAGTTCACTTTGTTCTGTACAGCTGGACCAGCAGTCTTGAACTCAGCTCAATTTAACTTCAGCTTGATCTTCAGCTGGATCCTGCTCCGTTTTGAACTTAGCTCAGCTGAGAAACTCAGCTGATAGCTGACTTCTGCTGTAAACACAGCTGGGTTGTCTGTTGTCTTCTGCTTCCTGAACCTGTAAACCTAGAAAATCTAGAGCTCAAACAGGCGAGCTGGAAAATACTACTTAGGTTGATGCGATCATCTATTCGGTTGGAGAATCAGTTGGGTTTTGGTATTAAATCAAAACTTCATAATTTTCCCAACATTAAGAATAAAGGTAAAAAGATAGAAAATGGTTAGGTCCCATCACTTTTAAAGAATTTTGAAAGGTTAATTATTTTCTCATTTAGAAGTAGACAAATTGAGTGAAACATTTATTTAAGGAAGGGTAGACAAATTGAGTGAGAAGGCGAGAGTAAAACGTTATGATGGCGTCATTTTACTTTTGTTTTTTGGAATTACATATATTGGCCTATTTGTTTGGCAAAGTTTGTATGAAATGTACCACTAAAATGACATTGTTTTACTAATAAAAGGATGTTGTAATACTGTCAGAGACATTAGGAATGTTACAATTGCAAAATAATAAAAAAAGATAGTACGTGTTGTAATTTTATCAATTTTAGAACTCAAGTGGATATTATAAGTTTTGAAGTTGAAAATCTATAAGAGGCAAAATCGGATATATAGCCATTTTATTTAGTGAAAATAAAATGTTAGACACACCACTGCAAACATAAAGCTTCTTAAGTTGTAAATTTGTAATGTTGTCATGAATTGTTTATTTTATAGATAATATTTTCTAAATATATATTCACGTGTTATTTATTTATTAGTACATGATTCAAATATGGAACTTTGAGGTTCACTTCTTCAAATAAGATCTTATAAAAGTTTAGAAATATAAATTGAACTAGTTTATACGAAATATTGGTACCCAGCGACGACATGTAATGGTAATATAGCTTGTTAATTTCTTTTTGTATATTACTTATTGGAGAATAATTGTCACCACATCTTAATAAAATAGTTGTTTGTTTTGCCCTTGGAAGTTAGTCCTTGCTAAAAGGATATGATGAATATTGCTAACAATTCGCACAATATGTATATATATATATATATTTGTATTACGTTCAGTTGATTGTAACATTATATATGCATCTAATAAAAGCACTAGCTACTTGCCAGTGGAGCAATTCTCGAGTTGCATCGACGATATATATGTATATATTATTTCTGGCCAATGTTAAAAATGCATCGATAATATAATATGTACTCTCTCCATCTCAATATTCATGGCCTATCTCTTTTGGGCACGAATATTAAGGAAAAGGAAATTATGAATCAAAAGGTGTGTGACCTACATGCTTAATGTATTTTTATTCAATATTTAATCATTTAGTCAATAAAGTATTTTAATTAGGATCTAAATAAGCTTTAAATGAGCCCAAAAAAGAAACATATCATGTTACATGGAACGACTTAAAAAGGAATACAGACCATGAATACTGAGACGAATGGAGTATATATAATGCTATTTGGACACAATGTTGCCAACCACACGAGCTAAAAAAGGTAATATAGGTTTTGAAAAATGAAATATACTCTAATTGAGGAATCATAAACCCATTTTTACAGTTAACTTTCATTTTCTTACGCGTGTGGCCGGCCACAGTGTGATCGAATAACTTTATTTATGTATTTATTTTTTATTTTTTGAGTTTTACTTGATTTCAATTATTATAAGAGAAGGAAACGCATGTCAAGTTAGACTCATAAGACTCACAATATTATAAGGTAAATAGTCCTGTGCAACCGCGGCTTGCATGCGGCAGTTTTAATTAAACATAATTAGAATTGATTAATCAAAATCAGTTAGAATTTATTAATCTTCTTAATTAATTACTGAGTACAATTTAATAATTAATTCTATGTAGAGTTTATTAATTAGTTTTTTTATTATATTTTATTAATATCTAGTTAGCTAGCTATAATTTTTTTAATATCCAATTACATTTAATTAAGTATTTTAAAAATTAATTAATTAAAATAAAAAACAAAAATAAAATTAATTAATTAAGGAGTGGACCACACCGTGCGGACAATTGCACGGTTCCGCACCTTAGTTGGGAACCGATCAACGTGAATAATGTAGTGTGGAATGTAATGAATTATTTCAAAGTTTTGTAGGATCTTCAATACTTGTAGTTAGTAAATTTATATTCTAACCGTACTCGATTTCAAATTTTTATTTTGTTATTTTTAGTTTTACTTGATTTCAATTATTAATCCTAAGAGAAGGAAACACATGTCAAGGTTGTCATAAGACTCACAATATTATAAGGTAAATAGTCTTGTACAACCGCGGCTTGCATGCGGCGGTTTTAATTAAACATAATTAGAATTAATTAAAATTTATTAATTTATAATTATAGTGTACGTAATATATCCTAGGATTTAATTACATATTCATCCTTAAAAGATAAAAATGACAAATTCCATATTCTATGTGAAATGAAATCACATTTGAAAGATATGGACTGTTAGTACAATATAATTCTCAATATAATGGGATCCTTTGACTACATATACTATTTGGCAATGTCATGTTATACTGCCAAATCAAGATATGCAAATTAATCAAAATGTACGCTAAGTATTTATGTACTCCCTCTGTCCCACTTATAGTTTTGATAATTAACATGATTCGACGACCCAATTAACTAGTTAGGCTCCAATTTGTTTGGTGTTAAGTTTGGATAAATCTAAATGGTCATAATATGTCCGCCCATAATACCCTTATAATTTAAACAAAACCGATCGATTTAATTTGAACAGGTTAGTAATTTTTTTTAACTAAAATGCACTTGGTATTATTTTTAGCACATATTGTCTTACTTAAATTTGAGAATATTTTCTTTGTTATTATATTTTGGCAACAAGATCATTAAATTGATAATTTTTTTTTATAAATATACACTCCAATTAAAAAAGATTAAGTTTCTTTCTAAAACATAGAAATAATATTTGAAATTAATATTAAATCATAATATTTTAAGTCAATTAAGTTTGTTTTAAATATTTCAAATATTGTTTATTGGCCAAAACACCTACACACCTCCAAATCTTCTCCAATTCGAAGTAGGTTCCTTAAAACAAATCGAGCAGCTCGTATACCTTTTGTCAGTTCCAGCAGCTCCAAGTCTTCCATGGATGAATATCACCATCTTATGCGTGATTTATTCGGTGACATTAACAATGGGGAAAAAAATGAAAGATATTGGAGAATATGAGATAATCGTTTGGAAAGATAATGATTGAAAAAAAAAATTGGAAGTGTAAATTAGATTTGGATCGAATTGTTTAATTAATTAATGAAAAATATAATCTCTAATTGGTGTAATTAAAAATTTGATTTAGAATGTAATTTTAGGAATGATCTTACATTGATTTTTTCTATAAATAATATGAAAGGTACACATGTAATTAAATTAATAATTGAAATAAAATTTATTAAATTATACAATTATTATGCAACTATTTATGTAGCCCTATAAGGCCATAATGTGGACATTTAGCAAAGCCCAAAAAAAAAAAAATTTGAAATCGAGTACGGTATAAATTTACTAATTGCAAGTATTGAATATCCTACAAAACTTTGAAATAATTTATTACATTCCACACTATATTATTCACATTGATCGGTTCCCAACTAAAATAAGGTGCGGACTCCCGTGCAATTGACCGCACGATGTGGTCCACTCCTTAATAATTACTAATTTTTATTTTTGTTTTCTATTTTTAATTAATTAATTTTTAAAATACATAATTAAATTTAATTGGAGATTAATAAATTCTAATAAAATATTAGTTAATAAACTCTACATAGAATCAGTTATTAAATTGTATTAATTAAGATTCATAAATTCTAACTGATTTTGATTAATCAATTTTTAAATTTTTTTTGGGTACGATATATCAACCATACCAAATTTTTTGTGTTCAAATAATATTTCCATGAATTCACCTAAGAAAGCCAAAAAAACAATAGGGCAGGGCCAACAAAAAAAGAATATTTAATGGACAGAAAAATATTCTTGTTATCCTAAAAAAAACTCTCTCGATATTATTTATTTTCCTAGCTATTTTTCTCTACCACAAAACTCTCATAACTGCAAAAAATCACCATATATCAGAAGTTCAATTCATCAATAAGACGTAATATAATGTACAATTAAGTGCTCAAAAACTAAATGGAAAAGAAATATTCATCTCCCGACGATGATGCAAGAGATGAAGAGATGGTTTCATGCTGGGGGCGCTTCAGGCTCATATTTTTCTCACGCCCAACAAACCAAAGAAAGCTCAAAAATGGCAGCGGCAGCGGCTCTAGCTTCCCGTTTTCGATGTCGAAAAAACGTGCTAAACAAAGTGGCGCTTTTAGGTACAGTCCGTTGAGCTATGCTCAAAACTTCGATGATGGAGTTGAATGCGAAGGTGACGACCAAGACTCTTTGTTTCGAGGGTTTTCCTCGAGGTATGCTGCACCTCTTTCGTCAAACCAATTAAAACACTAGTTGATGTATGTATGTGTCTGTGTGTGTGTGTGTGTGTTTATCTTCTCTACTCCAACCATAGACGATGCTACTAATTAATTTGTATATTTTTAGATCGACTTATCATACATTTTACTTGAGTTATATCGATGATTAGTAGTCCCCATTAATTCTCTATGTAATTGTTATTGTATAATATTTTTATTAATTACACTGAGTATAAATATTAATGATCTTATATCATTTTTATCGTGTAGGATGATTATATAGGGATGTCAATGTAATGCAAAATATGTTGGTTGGCTCGAATATATCGAGGAAAAAATAACAAACAGGGTTAGAACAAAAGATTATAGTTCAAAATTTGTATGGGTGTCAGACCTATCGGTTTTTGAATTTGTCCGTCGGACTGACAACCATCAATGATTTGATAATTACTTTCTCTGGAAAATTCCAATTCATAAACAATATGTTAGAGCTGTTAAAAATATCAGACTCAATTATATTTCTAACTATATATTAACCATTATCATATTATGTATTCAAGGATTCTAAGATTTATAAATAATTATTCAAAAGTTCCAATCAAAATTAGAAGAGTCGCATTTAAGGATGTTGATTTTCATTAGGTCTTATCTTTTCAACCACCGCATGAATTCATGAACCCATCAATTTTATAAAGTCTATAATTTCATGATGTTAGTATTTTTTAAAATAAAAATAAAAATAAAAATAGTTAGTATTATGTAAAGAAACTCATAGTTTAATACTATTTGATAATTCGATACTAAAATTTGAATATAATACTTGTGCATTCCTTTATTTTTACTTGGAAGTCGAATTTGAACAAAAAAAAATGTCCCTTTCAATTCAGTTTTTTTTTTTGAAGGTTTCAAGTCCGCTTGTTATTCCTCCCTAATCAACTAATCCGTACGTCCAAGGATAATATGTATACGTGTGTTGACCTAACGATAAATCGGTTAATGTCTAAGTCTGGATTCGACCGTGTCGCAATTATAAATTTAATTGTTAATTTATCAAAAAACAATCAATCAAAGGGTAATATACTATATATTTTAACTTATCTATAATAGTGATATGATGTCATCAGTGAACGATGAAGAAATTGAGTATGAATGTTACTGAAATTGAAATTGGAACTTCAAGAATAACAAATTAGGATCATTAACTTCTACTTTCTCCTCTTCTGCAAAAAAAACTTTTACTTTCTCCTCTAAAAACCTTTTATTTTCTATTTTATCTCCTTTCATATAGAATTGTTTTCTAAACAAAAAAATAAGAGAAGAGATCATTTAACGGATCATCAATTGTCGATTTACACCTGTAAAAATAAAAATTCGTAAACTTTGCAGTCTTCGGACTAGCTCGAAAACTAAAGATTTTAGTTCATATATGGCCAACTGGCCATGAATTTTCAACTCGTAGAAAATCTAGTCCAAATTGGTCCCGTGATTCCAATAGAATTAATACTGGTGTAGTACTGTGCAAATCGAAAATGGTTAGTTAAGAAATTAATTCATCAAGTTGATGATAATTTTTTTTTTTTGGACGAGGATGAAGGAGAGCGGTAAGGATTAAACTCCAAATCTCACTTTGTACATAAAATATTTTTATTTGGGCTCAGTTATTTTTTCGGCCGAAATCGATCGTAATAACCAAATACTCATCCATACTTATAGCTGGCTAGTGGGCTACCTGCAATATTTCAGTTTGATACTATTTGTTAAATAAAATATGGGCTACGGACTACGATCATAAAATAAAAAAGAAACTAATTTAAAATTATATAGCACAACGCAAATGTTATAGATTATTAACTCGTAAGTAGCCCGTCGGAATTCGACGGGAAATAATTTTATGTTTTAATTTATATGTATATATTTTAAAAATAATTTTATATTTTATTTAAAACTTGTGATATTGTTCGCGTTAATTATTAATCAAACTTATAAAATTAATTTATTTCACATATCTAAATTTATAATTAGAAATGATAATGGATCGTATGCTCAATCATTAACACCCTAAGTAAAATTAATTAAAATTAGTAAAAATCATTCTTTCTATATTATTTGAACCGTCTTGTTGGTTCATGTTAAATTACTCGATAAAAATCTAAATAAAGTTAATATTAATTAAAATTCGTAAAAATTATTTGTTGTAAGTATATTTGAATCGTCTCGTTGGTTTATGCTAAATCGATATCTCAAAAACTTGCCAAAATACGGAAAAAAATGTTTACATCTTCAAAATAATATTAATTAAAATTAGTAAAAATCATTCTTTCTATGTTATTTGAACCGTCTCGTTGGTTATGCTAAATTACTCGATAAAAATATAAACGAAGTTAATATTAATTAAAATTAGTAAAAATTCTTCTTTATAAGTATATTTGAACCGTCTCGTTAGTTCATGTTAAATCGATATCTCTAATCTTTGCTAAAATGCGGAAAAAATATGTTTACATCTTCAAGTATTTTTGTTCTTTTCTTTAGCTACATATCCCACATTTGATTCAATGTATACATTTTATAGAAGGCACTAATCGAATTTTTAGAAAAACATGAATGAAATATAAAAAGGATTCCATATAGACATGTTGATTAAATATATTTATTTAGTCTTCATATGAATTTTCATTTACAAATTTTCCATAGATTATTATATATGAATTAAGAATGTATAAAATAATGGTATATAAAAATGCATTCCGAAATTGTTATTATTTTAATATGTATAATAGAAGAATTTAATTAAATAGAGGGAAATATAAATATGAGATGTGATTAATAGATAAACATGTGATATTTCAAGAATATGAAATTAATAAAAATAAAAATTAGAATATATGAATTAAAATTAGACAAATTAACAGAATAAATAAAAATCTGAACGGAGCACCGTGGATGAGACATCTTTATTTTCGTATTAGTAATAGATAGTACGGAAATACAAAATCTACCAACAAATTTTGATTTTTAACACAATTTAACAATTTGGTAAAAAATACACTAACTTTAGTATGGTTTGAAATTTGGCCCGAATTCATATTCCAGCCAATTTTCGTATGACGAGGCGCTGAATTTTAAGGACGAAAGAGAAGACACATATGACATTGTATTTTACTTAATAAAACGCGTTGTTTTATTTATCAGAACTCAGTGTACACAGATAAAATTCGGTGCCACGACGGACGAAAATTGATCGGAATCTGAATTCGGGCCAAATTTCATATCCTACTAGGGTTTATATTTTTTTTGCGCCAAATTTTTAGATTGTGTTAAAATTTAAAATTTGGTGATAGTTTTGTGTATTTATATGCAAATAACCTATTATCGATAGTTATTTGTAGTACTAATATTTAGTCGCTCTTCAGTTCTATTTAAGAGTGAAGCACTATAAAACTCTCTTTAAGCAAGAGGTCCATGGTTCAAGTCCCAATAAAGTGGATTGTCTTCCCATTTTATATGGGTTATGTGTAGTTAGATACTAGTTTAGTTTATATTGTGATAATATTGTGATTGATTTGTAATATTATTCGTTAGTATTCTGATTGAAGATTTATTTGTATATCATGATTTGTGATATGATAATATAACTCGTATTTATTAAAAAAAAAAGTGAAATTACTTGAAATTGAGTTTGAAGAGCCCATCAAAACCCAAGTAAGATTTGTAAAGCCCAACTTGAAATTTGTATTAGGCCCAAAATTTAGAATTTACCCTATAGTAGAGTTTCTCGCTCTCTCTCTCCACGTCCCTTCCTCTCTCACTCTTCCACCGGCTTTCCCCTCTTTCTATTGTCCTCCAAAGAAACCCACGAAATGATGCATTCCGAGGTAAATGTTTCGTAGCTATTTCTTTCATGTTTTTTCTGTTTCGATTCTTGAATTTTGTCGGCGTGTAATCTACGATCACATATTTTTCTCGTTCATGATATTTTATTTTATTATTTTTTTTTTAAATTTAATTTCTCGTAGAACGAATCGGTAGACTGGATTTTTCCTGTGATATCAAGTATGTGTGATTTTATCACTCCACATATTGGTGTTTAATTTTTATTGCTTTCCAATTTTTAGCTCTTTATATCTTTGAATTATTGTTGAAAAGTTTTAAATTCAAAAAATATCTTTGAATTTAATTTTTAGCTATGAATTGTTTGTCCAATCAAGCAAAATTTTTTTTTGATGGATTCACTGAAGTGATTAATGAATTGTTAATCTAGCAATTTGTAACAAACGCATGGTTTTTTTGGTGATAATGAATTTTGGTGGAGCAGTATGGAAGTTGGAAAGTCTGGATCTTTGTTATGTAGAATTGATAAGTATATTTATTTATACAAACATACTGTATATGTATTACTCTTAAGATTTCTCCAATTCTTGTGTTATTTATTTATAGTGGAGGAGATCAAGATCATTTCGAACACAATGAACAAGTGTAGAGAATAGTTAATCTGTCTACCTTTTAGATCCTGCAAGACTCGTTTGGCTTATTTCCTACCGGCTTCAATCCATGGGCACCCCAGAAACATCTAGAGAACCTTGCCCAGACCGTATCCTTGATGATGTAGGTGGAGCTTTTGGGATGGGTGCTGTTGGTGGTGGAGCTTTCCATTTCTTGAAAGGAATCTATCACTCCCCTAAAGGCGAGCGTTTGATTGGGGGTTCTCAAGCTGTTCGCATGAATGCTCCTCGTGTTGGTGGTAGTTTTGCAGTATGGGGTGGGCTCTTTTCCACCTTCGACTGTACTATGGTCTACCTGCGGCAGAAAGAGGACCCTTGGAACTCGATCATAGCAGGTGCAGCAACTGGTGGCTTTCTGCAGATGCGTCAGGGATTGGGTGCTGCTTCTCGGTCAGCATTGTTTGGCGGTGTTTTACTTGCTTTGATTGAGGGAGCTGGGATAATGTTAAACAAAGTTGTGACTGCACCGCAGAACCTGCCTCCCATGGAAGAACCGAATGTGGCTGGTATGCCTGGATACCCCATGCCTGGGCAAATGCCTCCAGTAAGTGCTGAGAGCGTGGATGCAGGATCTACTTCTTCGTCTCCATCATCTTCTTCATGGTTTGGAGGCCTTTTTGGCGAGAAGGAGGAGACAGCTCCTAGTGATGGAAGCAAGACGAAGGTCTTGGAGAGCTTTGATGCTCCAAATCCTCCATCATTCGAGTACAAATAATGATTAGGGACACTCTGGTAAGTAATATATTACTTTAGCATGTATAACGTGAAATTGTTAATTGGTTGATTTTGATCTTGCATTGTTGCATTAATCATGATTGGCGGCTCCAGTACTCGATTTGTTGGACAAAGTAGGCTTTCGAGCTATAAGTTGCACTATCTGTTTTGTTTTTTATTCATTTTTGTAACTATTCCATTATCATATTGGTGAGCCTAAAGTTTTGCTGCTTTGTCTTATAACCATGAGATAGTGATGAACTTTGAAAATTTAAATTTCTATCTCTTCCGCTGAATACCACTCACTGATTCAGATTCGTTATGGTCCTTATGTATACAATCCTCTATTTATGATGTCTAATTTAAATGCTACTCTTATTGTATCAAATAGCTATCAGCTTATGTCTTTAATTTTGCGTTCTAGTATTCTCCTGTATTTGGAACATCTCATATTACGGTAACCGTGAGACACGCGCATTACTAAATGTAAATTAGCTGAAAATGCTTTCGAAATGATTTTGTCCAATCATATTTTGTGTCATAAATGCTTTCAAAATGGCTGGTTTAAAAATAATGGTTCTAGGTGCAGAATGTGAAAAAAGCTCATATTTTAGGAAGATGACTTAATAGAAGAAAGAAATCAAGCATACACATTATTGAGTTTTAAGCTTTATAGCTCCTTTATCAACTATAGCTATGAATATTATTGTTTTTGGTTTAGAACTCATGTTAGCAGCAGTATGGTGCAGCATAAGTTTCAATTGCAGTATAAGAATGTAGAACTAAATAAGATATCATTATTTTTTGTTTCTATTTTTGTTGAGTATATGGTTAAAACATGACTATCATGTAGTATGATGCTGTTGCCATATATCTTGATCTTTCAGGGTGACGTTGTAGGATGCTATTGCGATATATCTTGATCTTTTTGGGTGACTTTGTAGGATTGATTATCCGCTAATGGCAGTTGGGTTTTTGGCATTGGGATCTATGCGAACTTGGAGATTGATGACTTGCAATATCTAATTCCGCCTATATATAGGCATTTTGTGGTATGAATGATCTAAAATGCGCCTTTCATCTTAGGAACTGGACACTCTTTAATTTATGAATTCGATGCTCGTAGTGCCATTGTTGCCTTTAGGGCCTTTTGTTGTGCCTCTTTTGGGCGTGTTGCCCCATTTTTGTTCACAAAGTAGCTTGAGTTATGGGATGCAATTTTTTCGTACCTAGATGTTACACTTGTTGAATTTAATTTATACTCAATTTTAAATGTTATCATAGTTCTGTACTAATTTATGTGATTATTTGCTCTACTTCGTTGGGTGTCATTCATTTAGGGTTTGTTTGGTTGTCACGAAAGTAAAGAAATTCATTTGGTTGATATGAAAATATAACTATTGGGGATACTTCTTGAAATATGATTACAAGGAGAGTGAATCTTAGCACAGATTCTGTATCATGTGTTTTATAAAATACATAACTGCCATGATTCTAATCGTGTTTTTGTTCAAATTAATCAACTATGTAATAATTAAAAGGGTTAATTTGTTTAAAATGCACCATCTTTTGCGGATTTTTTAATTTAACATGACTTTCAAAAAGTCTGTAAATATCATACCTTTGTATTCATTTGAATTTTGACACTAATTCTGAAAATTCCCAAATTACATCTGATGTGGCTATCGGAATTTTACAAGTGAATTTTCTTTCCGATGAGAGAAATGACAGCGTTTATTTACTTAAAAACAATTCATAGTTAAATTGTTTGAGAGCTTTCATTTAAATTTGGGTTTCACAATTTAGGGCTTACTCTGGCTCTCGGATGCAACCCCCTCTTCTTTGTAGCCCTGTCTTCTCTCGTATCCTCCTCTTCTCTGTTGCCTCCTCTTCAGGGTGAACATGCTGTGATGAAAACGTCTTGGATGTATAACAATCCGACAATCCGGTATTATGGGTGCCCTATTCAAATTGTAAAATGACGTCATGCAGATGTAGGTTAAAATGATATTGTTCCGTTTTATTTAGATAGCCACGTCAAAAATGAACTATCACGTCAATGAAAAACTGCCACGTCTATCGCTGGAGGTTCTTGCCATGTTAAAATTCAAACGAATGTAAAGGTGTTGTATTTACAGAGACTTTTTGAAAGTTGTATTAAATTTCAAAATCCGAAAAAGGTGATGTATTTTAGGCAAATTAACCCTAATTAAAAAAATATATACTCTTTTATCACTTTTTTTTATCATTAAAATATATATTTCATTAATTCTACAATTATATGGATTTTCTGTTATAAAGCTATGCATATCATAGAAATTGTCGATTTTAAATACAAGAGGTAAAGGGAAGAGAGAATAAAACAAGAACAAGAATATAACATCTGTTTCTAGAGGTGGCCAAAAGAACCGGAATCGCCGGAACAGAACCGAAACCGACGGTTTCGGTTCCGGAATCGAGAACCGCATCGACGGCGGTTCGGTTTCGGTTCCGAACTGCCGGTTCCTCCTATTTTTTAATTTTTTTTATATTTTTATGTATATTTATGTTACAATTCATATTTATTTCACCTAAATGTTATGTTAGAATGCATAAAATTACACTTAAACAAAAAAAAGTATAAAAAAATGAAAAAAAATATATAAAAATTGAACCCCAAAATACGCAGTTTCGATTTGGAATCGCCGAAACCGCGGGAACTGAACCGAAACTTGCGGTTCCGGTTTGGAACCGAAATCGAAGTTGTCGGCGGTTCGGTTCCGATTCCCTTGGAGTGAAACCGAGAACCGTCAGTTCGGTTTCGGTTCCGGAACCGAACCGAACCGCAGTCACCTATAGTTGTTTCCATCAACAATAAAACGAAATTAACAAGTTTCTCGAATGCTCGTTTGGAAACAAGAAAACTGGAAAAGCAAAGGAACAGAAAACAAAACCTAAGTTTCAGCAAAGCTAAGACCAACGTAAAAAGAAGAATTTGCCAATTCGTCAAATTATAGCCCTGAAACAAAATATTACTCCCTCCATTTCATTGATAACGTCTCATTTTCCTTTTTCATATGTCCCGTTAATAATGTCACATTCAAAATAAGAAAATAATTAACACTTCAAAAGTAATGGACCTATCTATTTTGTATATTTTTATCATTCTCCTTAATAACTATGCCAAAAAGTTATGGAACAGAGAGAGTATATATTAAGGTTGCAATCCATCTTTACATGTAAAAGAGGACAAAAGTGAATGTACACCATATATGCTAAATTTTAACCATTATATAAACTATATACTATAAGCCATTCTGATATATTAATTTTTTTTTATTATACATTCAAATATAATTTTTTTTAAAACACTTAATTATCAATTTGCAAAAAAATAAAATATAATACTATATAGTTTAAGCATCTTTTTACAAATTGGAATAAATAATTAGTGTCAATAGTTATATCTATCCACTTTGAAAGTTTAAAAACAAAAATATCCACTCTTTACAAAATTTATAAAAACTACTATTTTTTAGGGCAAATGGATAAATTCCTCCTTATTGCCTGTATATCAAGTCTAATTTTGTTAACGAGAAAATTGATGGGGCTATGGCTATCAAATGAGGTTATTATTTTGTAAGATTTATTCAGCTCTAAATTTTATGGTATTTGTTCTTTTCAAATTTTTTTAACTACCTCGAAGTGAAATTCGGTATCGTACCGGTCTAAAAATTCAGGTAAAAACAAACCTTATCGTACTGTCGATCGCACGCAAATGTGCCTCATGATAAGACCATCTTCAGCAATTCGCATCAAAATACATTAATTTCAGCACAAAAATACAGCAAAATCAGTAAGTCATTTCCAACAGTCTGCTCTATATTTTTACACAAAAATATAATATTTTACTTTGACCACGGTTAATGATCCTGAAACATGTGGTTACTTCCAATTAAAGCAACAAGATATTATTCGAAAGCAGATACAAGTCAAAGAAGCCAACACTAGTACTTGTCATATGTTTAAGAATTTATTTTCAGATGGGGTGGGAGGTTCCGGAGATGACCTTTATTAGAAATTAAATGTATCGATTTTATTTTTATGCTTCTATTATCTAATTGTATTTTTTAATTTTTTTTAGTTTATCTTGTATTTTATGTAATTGTGTTTTTAAATAATTTTAATGTTGGTATAATATGTTTAGAAATATTTTGGAACAAAATAATTAAAGAACACAAAAAATAATAAATATAATAAGGAATAATAATTATAATAAGAAAATTAATTGCAAAAAGAATAGAGCAATGAATAGTGTTGGTCCAAACTTGAAGCAACACTATTCAAATTTGTACTACCTTCGTCCCATGATAAGTGGCTACTTTCTTTTGGCCACGGGTATTTAGGAGAAGAGTGTTTAAAGGGTAAAAAGATAAAAAGTGGTGGAGCCCACATCTTTTGTGTGAGAGAGGGTATTTCCATATTAGGAAAGTGGCCACTTATGATGGGACAGCCCAATAAGGAAATGTGGCCACTTATGACGGAAAGGAAGGAGTATAATATAACAAGATTTTACATTTTAGTACTGAGCTATCCAGATTTGAAAATATATGAAAATATAGAACTGGTTGGAGATGCTCTAAAAGAACCGAAAAGGCCCAAACATTTACATAAATAGGTCGAAAATATAAAAAAAAAAGAAGAAAAAAAAGTGATGAATTACTGAATTAGCAACTAGGGATTCTGTTTGAATTTTTCCAGCGCCGCTTCCCTCGTAAATTTTCATTTCATTTGAATTTTGCCGATTTTCCCTCAAAAAGTTTCGCCCATTTTTATACCTTCCTCACAACTTCTCTCTCACTGTCTGAAGTGTTCTTGGCTTATCCTATTTTTCATTCTCGCTTCATTTTGTGCCCTTGATTCAGCAGAAAAAATCTCTACACATTCAAAGTTTTTTTCCCGGCATATTTTGTTATTGTAGACCTACGGTCTCTTTGCATTCTCGTCCATATCCTCAAAAAAGAAAGAAAAAAAAAACGTCATTTATGATTTTGGGAACAAAGCTGCGCCATTCATATTGCTAGGTATTCTCTTCAATTTTCGTTTCATTTCTAATTTAATCTGAAATTCGAGGAAAACAAAAGTTTATGTATTCTCGCCTAAAAATGCACTGAATTTTTTTAATTGCATTGAAGTAAAGTGTACCGTTACCCGTGCGCTTGTACATTAGATTTTGTGAGTTTCTGATCTTGATCTTGGTTTTTGGATTTGCATCTGGGCATGCTTATTTGTCTAAATTTGGTTCTGCTATTTCTATATAGTGCTGGATATGAAAATAACTTTTTAAATCAAGCAGTGGATAACAAAATACTATACACAATTGGCGTGTACACTAATATGCCAATATACACTGTAAATCAACGGAAAACAAATTAAATACTATACAATTTTGTCTATGAAATGCATAATATGACAATCAAAATCAGAAACGTTGTTTGCATGTGTTTTGTTCTAGATCATGTGATTGTATGAAATTAAAACCTTTTTAGTAAAAAAGGATAGTCAAACACTACCTGATTTTGTTTCAAATCTACAATGTTTTTGTTTTGTACTCCCTCCGTCCCACAATAAGTGGCCATTTTCTTTTGGGCACGGTCATTTAGGAGGGAGTGTTTAGTGTATAAAGTGACTTGGGCCACTTGCCGCAATGAATATAATTGTTTCCTTATTGGGTAAGTGGCCGCTGTACCTTATTGGGCTGTCCCAATATAAACGGGACGAAGGGAGTACAATTTTCTTGATTATGATCTTCTTTTCTTTCTTATTCTTGTTGTTTACAGATCCTGCCGATCTAACCTTGGAAATTGATGTTGGTGGTGCAAAAATACACAATCATCAATAGCATTATCAATGGCTCCAAATAGCTGTTTAGTTTGAAATTAAAAATAAGGCTGCACATTTGGAGCTCTAAAAATTTCCATCAGATAGTAAGAATCAAGAAATCTGTTATAGTATATCCAATCATTAATACGATTGTTGTGCGCGTTTAATTTGTTTTGCATTTGTGGAATTTCTCTTGGTTTTTCCTATGGATCAGAAAGAGGAAATACAAAGCAGTTCTGCATCTAAGAAAGACATGGGAACTAATCAAAAACAAAAAAAGAAGCGTGCTTCCCAGACTGTTGATGACTCCACCGTTCCTCGTAAAATGCCAAAGCGAGCTGCTGCTTGTTCAGATTTTAAGGAGAAATCTGTTCGAGTGTCTGACAAAGATTCTGTAATTGAAACAAAAAAAGATGGAGTTGTTGAGGAAGAAGTTCTAGCTGTTCGTCTAACTGCTGGAATTGAGAACGGTCGTCCATGTAGACGGCTCATAGATTTCACATTTCATAACTCAGATGGCGTCTCACAGCCTTTTGAAATGCTGGAAGTTGACGATATCTTTATATCTGGCCTTATTTTACCACTCGATGAAAGTGCCGACAAGGAGAAAGGAAAAGGAATAAGATGCGAAGGATTTGGGCGCATTGAAGAATGGGCTATATCTGGCTATGAAGATGGATCTCCTGTTATATGGGTTACCACAGAGATTGCGGATTATGATTGTATTAAGCCCTCAGGAAGCTACAAGAAGTTTTATGACCGTTTTTATGCTAAAGCTAGTGCATGTGTTGAGGTTTATAAGATATTATCAAAATCTTCTGGAGGCAATCTAAGCCTCGATGAGTTGCTTGCTGGGGTTGTGCGTGCGATGAGTGGGATGAAGTGTTTCTCCCGCGGTGTATCTATCAGGGATTTTATTGTTTCTCAGGGTGAGTTCATTTATAACCAACTTATTGGGTTGGACGAGACTTCAAAAAAGACTGAAAACCTTTTTGTTGGGCTATCCGTCCTAACTGCTCTTAAAGATGAAAGTAGTAAGGTGGTAGACTTTGCACAAGCTCAGCCTGGTTCTTTGCCAGGGAATTTGAGAATTGGCCCCAAAATTGGGGATGAAAACCAAAATGATTTACCGGCTAAACCTTGTCAGATGGAAGAAGATGAAGATTCAAAAATGGCAAGGCTGTTACAGGAAGAAGAGGACTGGCGCTCAATGAAGCAGAAGAAGAGCCGGGGTTCCTCCTCGTCGAGCAAATTTTACATTATGATCAACGAGGATGAAATAGCCATTGACTATCCTCTGCCTGCATATTATAAGATGTCAAATGAAGAAACTGATGAATATATTATTTTTGACAGTGGCATAGATGTGCTACATATTGAAGACCTGCCCCGAAGCATGCTCCATGACTGGGCTTTGTACAATTCTGATGCTAGGTTGGTTCCGTTAGAGCTCCTTCCTCTGAAACCCTGTGATGAAATCGATGTTACCATATTTGGGTCAGGCATAATGACTGCAGATGATGGATCTGGATACATTTGTGATGGCGATTCTTCTCATTCTTCAAATGGTTCTGGGGCTCCTGCAGTTGATGGCATCCCTGTTTTCTTGAGTGCAATAAAAGAATGGGTGATTGAGTTTGGGTCCTCGATGATTTCCATTTCAATACGAACTGATATGGCCTGGTACGTTACTTCTCCGTGTCCGTTTGAGAACATAAGTTAATGTAGTATATGAAGTTTTATTATACGATTTAACTAATTTATCTAGCTCCTTTATTTATTGATTGGCTGGCCATATAAATTTTTATGTTGGATTATCTAGGATGATCCATCTGTCTTAAAGGGTATTGCATTAAACATGTTTGAAGTACCAATAATGGTTGTACAAGATACTAAAGCCTAAAGTTTAACAGCATAGACAAAATATTTAAAGAAAGTATAGGCTGTATTATTATGTTTACCGAGCAATTTAATACCATAGTAAATGTTCCAGGAGTATCCCACTTGTCCTGATTAATCCATAATATCTGAAGATTTCCTCATTTCTACACAAGTTAAAGATTTTGAAGTTTTCTTGTGTGTAAATGCATTATTTCTTTTTATTCTTCAGGTACAGGCTTGGAAAGCCGTCAAAGCAATATGCTCCTTGGTACGAGCGAGTCCTGAAAACTGCGAGGCTTGCCATCAGTATCATTACCTTGTTAAAGGAGCAGATCCGGATTGCAAGACTCTCTTTTGCTGATGTAATCAAGAGAATATCTGAATTTGCCAAGGACCATCCTGCTTTTATATCATCTACACCTGATGTAGTGGAAAGATATGTGGTTGTGCATGGCCAAATCATTCTGCAGCAATTCTCTGAGTATCCTGATGATCTCATAAAGAAGTGTGCTTTTGCAATTGGCCTCGCCAAGAATATGGAAGAGAAGCACCATACTAAGTGGCTTGTCAAGAAAAAGAAGCTTCTGCATAGGAATGAACAAAATTTAAATCCCAGGGCTGCTATTGGGCCTGTCGTGTCCAAAAGGAAGGCTATGCAGGCAACTACGACAAGGCTAATCAACAGAATCTGGGGTGAATACTATTCGAATTACTCACCTGAGGCATTGGATGAAGGAGTGAACTGTGAAGTAAAAGAGGTTCATGAAATCGAAGAGCAAGAGGAAAATGAAAATGAAGAGGAGGATGCTTTGGAGGAGAAACTGGCAGTGGAGGAACAAACTCAGACAACTAAGTTGGCACCAAGGAAAACCAAGTCAAGTTCATGTGTCAAGGAAGTAAACTGGGATGGGGAATCTGTAGGCAAACTACCTACTGGCGAGGCTTTATATACAAGGGCCACAGTTCATGGAAATGAAATTGTGGTCAGGGGGGTTGTTCTTCTGAAAGATGATGAAATGGATGATTTTCCACCCATCTATTTTATAGAATACATGTTTGAAAAGTCAAATGGAAGTAAAATGTTTCATGGGAGAATGATGCAAAAGGGCTGTCAAACTGTGCTTGGAAACACAGCTAATGAAAGGGAGATATTTTTGACAAATGAGTGTATGGACTTCCAACTAGAAGAAGTCAGAGAAAGTATATATGTTGATATAAGATCAATACCTTGGGGTCATCAGCACAGAAAAGCAAATGCTAATGCTGAAAAAATTGATAGGGCAAGAGCAGAGGAAAGAAAGAAGCAGGGATTGCCTACTGAATATTACTGCAAAAGTCTGTATTGGCCTGAGAGAGGTGCCTTCTTTACTCTTCCACATATTTCGATGGGGCTTGGATCTGGCTCTTGTCAGGCTTGCGATATAAACGAAACTGAAAGGCTCAAGGAAAAGTTTATATTGGATGCATCTCTGACCAGCTTTACATACCAGGGAATTAAATATTCTATAGACGATTATCTCTATGTGAGTCCCTTCTACTTTTCATCAGAAGGAAAGGAAGCTGAGATTTACAAGGCTGGGAGAAATGTGGGCTTGAAGGCATATGCTATATGTCAGCTGCTTGAAATTTGTGATCTCAAGCAGTCAAAAAAGAGTGACGCCAACTCTGTTCGTGTCAAAGTCAGGAGATTTTTCAGGCCAGAAGACATATCACTGGAGAAGGCATACTCGTCGCATATTCGAGAGGTGATACTTGTGTATCGCATTACAAGGCCAGATAGTTTTGCACATACTTTTTCCATAATCCATGTCAAAATTTTTGTATCATATTCCATCCTTTTATTGGGATTTTTGAGCGATTGCAATCTACAACAACATAGAGACTTCTCTATATTTGTCATTGATGTATATCAAGATTGTTTTTGAGCACTTACCATTTTCTGAATGATTTTTCAGGTCTATTATTGTGAGGAAACACACTCCATACCTGTAGATGTTATTGAAGGAAAATGCGAGATCAGAAAAAAGAAGGATCTTGGGCTTCAAGATGTCTCTTTTGTCTCTGACCATGTTTTCTTCTGTGAACATCTGTATGATCCTTCCAAAGGATCCATTAAGCAGGTTTCCCAAGTACCCTTTTTTTTAGGGCTAAGCTGAATTTGGCCATTTACATTTATTGTGACCATTTCATCTTATTTTCTGATCAATTGCTTTTTGTTGTTGTCCATGTGCAGTTACCATCGCATATTAAATTACAGTACTCAATTGGTCAGAATGACGATGCTATAATTAGGAAGAAGAAAGGGAAATGCAAAGAAGGAGAGAATGACTCAGAACCTGAGAAGGTAGTATCTGAGGAGAACCGCTTGAGTACTTTGGATATTTTTGCTGGCTGCGGTGGCTTGTCTGAGGGACTAGGGCAATCAGGCAGGCTTGCTTTTAACTCATATCCCACATTAAATTTAGGCTTATAATTCGTTGTAAATATAATTTGTTATTTTGGGGTTTGATGCCTACAGGTATCTCTCACACAAAATGGGCTATTGAGTATGATGAGGCTGCTGGAGAAGCATTCAGACTCAATCATCCTGGGTCTTTGGTATTTGTAAACAACTGTAATGTTATCCTCAGGTAGATTTCTTGTGTTGAATTAAAAATCCCTATTGTTGAAACATTAGTAACCTTAGCACAAACCAGCATGACTAAAACCATGTAAATGCAGGGCTGTCATGCAGAAGTGTGGGGATGCAGATGATTGCATTTCCACCCCCGAGGCTGCTGAGTTGGCTGCAAAACTGGACCAAGTGGAAGTCGACAACCTTCCACTACCTGGACAAGTTGATTTTATCAATGGTGGGCCTCCTTGTCAGGTCAGTTACACTACACAATCTCTGGTTTCCAGTGAATCATTAATTTGCTTGCTAAAAATACTTGGAAATCTCTTGTAGGGTTTTTCTGGAATGAATAGGTTTAATCAAAGCACGTGGAGTAAAGTCCAATGCGAGATGATTTTGGCATTTTTATCCTTTGCTGAATATTACCGTCCTAAGTATTTCCTTCTCGAGAATGTTAGGAACTTTGTATCTTTCAACCAAGGGCAGACCTTTCGCCTTACTTTAGCTTCACTCCTTGAGATGGGGTATCAGGTGTGTGCTGTTGCACTCATTTTCAGAATGACATCTCTTGATCAGCATTTCCTAGTGAGCTTTTTTTTTTATGCATTTTGTTTGCGTTATGAATAGGTGAGATTTGGTATCCTTGAAGCTGGTGCATATGGAGTTCCGCAGTCTAGAAAGAGAGCTTTCATATGGGCAGCATCTCCTGAAGAGTTGCTTCCAGAGTGGCCGGAGCCAATTCATGTCTTTGCGGCACCAGAGTTGAAAATCTCAATGTCGAAAAACTTGCAATACGCTGCTGTCAAGAGTACTTCAAAAGGTGCTCCATTCCGTTCCCTTACTGTCAAAGATACAATTGGAGATCTTCCACCAGTGGTCAATGGTGCATCTAACACAAGCTTAGAGGTAAATTTTGAGTACTATCCAGAAATAAAAAAATGATTACTCTTACATACAATTATTAATCACTGGCAATGCTGCTTAGATGCCAGTCCCTTTCCACACAACTTGAGGTAACTGTTTCACTAATAACTATTTCATGCTCTGTTGTTTATTGATGCAGTATCAAAGTGAGCCAATTTCATGGTTCCAAAAGAAAATCCGTGGAAGCATGAACATATTAACTGACCACATATCAAAAGAAATGAACGAGCTTAATCTGATCAGATGTCAGAGAATACCCAAGCGCCCTGGTTCTGATTGGAGAGATCTGCCAGATGAGAAGGTGTCAACAAAACCATATTGGTCTTAGTCTTCTGAATCTCCTATATTTTGTTGAACATTGGATCGTATCGTTTAACTTGTCTAATAATTTACAGGTGAAATTATCTTCTGGGCAAATGGCTGATTTGATACCATGGTGCTTGCCAAATACTGCCAAGAGGCACAATCAATGGAAGGGACTTTTTGGCAGGTTAGATTGGGAAGGAAATTTTCCAACATCAATAACAGACCCCCAACCAATGGGTAAAGTGGGAATGTGCTTTCATCCTGATCAAGACAGGATTGTGACAGTCCGTGAATGTGCGCGTTCTCAAGTAAGCATGCTTCACTTTTCAACAAAAAAAATTGTTTGCATTGCGGCATTTGCCAATTGCCAAATTATAATTGGTTTTCCTTGAGTAGTGTATTTCTTATTGCAAATCCTTTTTCTCCAAACAGATCCCTTATACATTCTGCCTTGTTTCATACACTAGAGTATCTTCAGAAACCTAGCTAGAACATAATACAGAAACTCTAACCGAGATAACCACTAGTTAGGCCTTGAATATACATCTTTAAAACCTCTGAGAAAATAAAAAATGCAATTTGCCCTCAAAATGACTTCTGAGTTACAATGTGTTGTATGGAGGGTCAGCAGTTATTCGAGTTCAACTGGTCACTAGTTTTTTGGTGAAGGAAGTACATCCAAATATGAGCTTGGTCTTTGTGGATGTGGTATTGTAGTGGGTCAGGTTAGGAAGAATAGCGGAAAGATGCAGCTGTGGGTGATGTTGGGGAGGACAGGATGGGATTGCCGTGAGATGAAATGTTTGGCTTTTGTAGTTGTCTGCTTACGTATGGATGGAGGAGAAAAAGTGTAGTTCACTTTAAGCATAAGCTTTAACCAAAGTAGAATTGCTCTCACTAATTTGAGAACCTTGAATGATATGTCTTCTGAAGAAGAATATGGAGGGGGATGATGCTTTTTAAGCCTATTTAGTTTTCTGCATAGTAACAAATCCATCTATGTTTCATGTGTTTTCTCATGAAGTTGCTGTTTCTAATCAAATAAATCTTCAACTCATGAAAATTTTCCACAAGGATTGGAAACAAATTTAATTGGTTTGTAAATATATTTGGAAATAGATGAAAAATTCTGATTGAGTTCATCATGGATATACTGTTTCAATTCAAGGAACACCAACAGATGCTGCTTCACTTCCTTCTCCTTAAACATAATAAACGCGTGTACATAAAACTATTGATTTTTCTGCATTTTAGGAGTGTAGAAAAACACGTGCAGACAGGATTTCTTCTTTATGTAACTGTGACTTATCTATTCTAATACAGTCAACTTGGTTGTGCAGGGTTTCCCGGATAGCTATAAATTTTTTGGTAATATTATCCACAAGCACAGACAGATTGGAAATGCGGTTCCTCCTCCTCTAGCATATGCCCTTGGAAAAAAACTAAAGGAAGCTGTCGACAAGAAAAAACTGTAGATTGTTATCTGATGGTTTGTGTCGTCCATTCCTTGGATCGTTGTCTGATGGTTTGTGTCGTCCTCTCCTTGAATCGTTGATCATGTAAATGCGATTCCTTCTGTGAGCAATCAATTGAGCAACTTGTATAGATCGACTCATCATTTTTGGTATTGAGGGTGCTTTTTTGTCGTCCAAGATTTATGTTTGTAGGTATGTATGTATTAGACTATTTAGTTACTCCCTCCCAATTAAGGGATCTGCCAAGAATATATCAAATTTGAAGGGAGTTTTTTTTAACCATAGTTTCTAGTTTATTTTATGGCAAACAGACCAAGTTTGGAATGGAACTATATTCTTCTCTCTAAATGCATTTGTCTAGAAAAATATTTTAAATTCTTATCCAATTTCCATTTATCTTTTGTTCTATTCAGACGTGGGTCATCCTGTTTTAGGGTTTTGTTTTGATTTATTTTTTCATATCATTTCGTTTAGAGCATATAGTGTTATTCTCCATAGTCTACTAACACAAAAAATTATTATCATTTGGTTTTTTCATATTAGTGGCTAGATTTTGGGTTTGTTATATATCAAAGTGGCTACTTTCATATATTAACTCTAAAATATTTCCAATTAATTGCTATTGTTGGCAATTTTTATGTATTAACTCTAAAATATTTCCAAATTAATTGTTATTGTATTACATTAAGAGTACCTTTCATAAATCTGGTTTAGAGACCAATGGATTATTCTCATTACTATGCTTTTCACAATAATCCACACAAAATATTTAGTCCTACAAAATTAAATATAGGATCAATTTCTTATTGCCAAATATTACAATTTGCTCTTGACAACGGCGTCTATAAAGGATGCACACATACACATATACAAACTTGTATGAAAGAAATGTTAGGATAAAATCATAAACAAATTGTTTTCTTTTGCCTCTATTTATTTGAAGAAACGACATGGAGAAACATTCAATTTCTCGAACGGAGTGTTTAGGAAAAGAGGGGAAATTGTCATGCTTTAAGAAGTTTTTATCATCGAAAAAAGACCAAAGAAAATTGAAAAAATCTAAATCTTCAGTTAGATTATACAGTCCAAAGAGCTATGCTCAAAACTTTGATGATGGCCATAAATGGGAAAATGAAAATAATGAAGAGTCTTATGCATGGAGCTTTGCTACAAGGTATGCTAAACCTTATGGATCAGGTTGTTCTTAATTTTAATTTTATATTTTTAATTGGGAAAAAAGGAGACAGTTTCTTCAGAGACATACAAACGGTACTAAGATCTCTTCTGTATACCTATATAGCATTCAAATTTCTTTGGTAAAAAATTTTTATCACGAAATTTCTTGATTATAATTTAGTCGTTATTCTACCAGTTAATTATATGATCCAAAAAATTAAGATTATAGTCTTTAATTTGTGATCATGGCGTTTAACTTTAATGTATATACATAGGTGAATTTTTAAAACTCCGTTTGCACGTCTTTATATATTGATTGATTTAAGTTTCCCCAATCTATATAAATGATAACAAAGAACTTTGTCAATATATAAATAGTTTTTTCCATTCAAATACATCAATTATATGTTATTTTACAAAAGAAAATCCATGTGACAAAAAAAAAAATCTTTAAACTACTTCTCAATGTAATGGTCAAATGGATATATATATATATATATAGAGAATTGATATGCTGAGCAACTCAAATAGGCGCCTCCCTGTGCGCGATGCTGACGTGTCAGCCATGTCATCATTTTTTTTTTAATTCTTTCTTCGTTGCCTTTCTTCTGTGCGTCTTTCTTCTTCACAATCTCCTTCACACTTTCTCATACATTTTCCGTTTCAATCTTCACGCATTCACACCAGGCACATCTATTCTTTTACCCCATTACAATTGATGCACCAATTATCTAATTTTCCAGAGACCCGTCTATCAATTATGTGCGAAATTAAAAATTTTAGATCAGCATCTGCTCTTTTAACCCTAAACGATTGATAGGAAAACTTAATTCTAAAATAACATATATTTTTGTCACATGGATTTTCTTTTGTAAAATAACATCACAAGAAACTTAATCATTACTATATTATTGTATGCTTTAATTAATGTATTATGCCCACAAGTTACCAACATATTATAATAGTGTGGTGCTATTCTTTTTAGTTTGTTACTAGTATTGCACATCGCTCATATATGGATCGAGTATGGTAGTATATAAAAATGTTTATTACATATATAAGAAATCAATTTTTTTTTTATTGTAGTTTATAATTTGTTGTGGAAAATATCATAACATCAAAATAATTTATTTTTATAATAGAGTGATATAAATTGTAAGTGACATCGAAATGCTAATTTAAATTGAACAAATTAATTAAATACCATCTTAGAACACATTTAAACAATACATGACAATCATTAATCATGAAACGAACCATTAAAACTCCACCTCAAAAATAAAAAAACTTTGAAAAATTAACGAGTGCATGGAAAGCTGGGGGAGCTAATAAGTTTGGGAGACCAAATATGTAAATATAATTATTTAATTTAAAAATTATTTTTTTTTCCTTTGAGAAAACTTATATTGACATACTTAATTTCCTTTTTTATCCCTACCTCCTGCCTTTCACATCCCCTAGCCTACTCCTTTTGCTACCCCTATTGCCACTGTTTACCCTCCATGCTTTGAATTGTTTTCATAAATAATGACATGCCAATTTTTGCCAAATAAATTAGAGTTAATTTCTTATAAATTCATAAATTAATTTTGTTTTTCCCACAAACTATGAATTAGTCCCTAACTTACATGAACTTCTAAGTTTTTTAAAATTTACTACGAAATCATTTTCTGAGAACTTGATGTGTAAGAATTTGTTTTGAGATATAATCGTCTAGATTGACCACCGACTGTTTATCACCACACGTGTGTTTCGACTTTGTCGAAAAACCATGATGGAGTAAATTTTAGAAAACTTAAAAGTTCATGCATTTAAGGATTAAGTTCATAAAGTTCATGGGAATTGAGAAACCAAAATTGAGCTTAAGTTTATGGATTTCATTAGAGACAATTAATCCAAAAACTTACTAATAGGACACGGTGATGACATATATAATTGTGGAACACCTCATACTATCACCGGATTACTCATAATTGTGGATCCTATATATACGTATTTTATTTTGAATTTTCTTTAAATGAAATGAGGTGATTGTATAACATGGAAAACCTTCACGCACCACAATTGCGTTTCTTTTAATTTGCTAGAAAACATATATCGTCTCCTTAGATTAGGCTGTCACGTCAAGATTGTCCACAATTAAAATCCATAGATTCTACTGCATATCCATAATCAAATATCTCATATAAATCGCATCTCCAAAAAAAAAATAAAAAAAACCTAATATGCGCTTATCTATATAGATACAAATCTCTAGTGTGCAACAATTCCTCACGGCGCATATCTAAATAGATACTCGAAATCTCTAATCTCAAATATCTAGCTCCTATATATCCCAACAAATACGTACCAAACAAACTCTCCCCCACAATTTTATTTCGATTTCAATTCCTTAATATTCCGATGGAAGTTGACAAAGAAAAGGGGGTGCAACACGGCAACGACGACGATGACTCACCAATCGAACAAGTCCGACTTACGGTGTCGAACGACGACGACGCGACCCTGCCCGTTTGGACGTTCCGCATGTGGTTCCTGGGTCTCCTTTCGTGTGCACTGCTCTCGTTTCTCAACACCTTCTTCAGCTATAGGTCTCAGCCGCTAGTCATCACGATGATCTCCGTCCAGGTGGCGACGCTGCCCCTCGGCCGCTTCATGGCCAAGGTGCTGCCCGCCACCAAGTTCCACCTGCCCGGGTTCGGGTCGAGGGAGTTCTCCCTCAACCCCGGCCCCTTTAACATGAAGGAGCATGTCTTGATCTCCATATTCGCCAACGCCGGTTCGGCGTTCGGCAACGGCGATGCCTACGCCGTCGGCATCATCAATATTATTAAGGCTTTCTACAAGAGGAGTATATCTCTGTGGGTTGGTTTCATTCTCGTTATCACTACTCAGGTAATTTTTCAATCTTAATATCTTTTTTTTTTATTAGAGAAATAATCACATATCTTGCAATCTAATAGGATTATTTTTTTTGTGGAAATAATCTTATACTATCTTTTAAATATTTATTGTTTCGTTTCTTCCGTCAATTAATTTCAAAAGCTGTTATTTTGAGTTAATTAAATAGTATATGGTTGTTTATTCCAAAAATAGCAAGGGTATATAATTTTTTTTATAAAAATATGAATTTTATTAATGAATCATGTCAATTATGATTTATTATGTAATATTAAATTAATGAAATCATTAGTAAGATAGACTGGTTGATTCAAATAACTTAATATCCGACCTCTATATATCTCACAAATTCGGTGTCTTATTTGTGTACCACTTTAGTTTTTGAGTTTTTCTTCGACTTGGGATTCTTATGAATAAGTTTAATTTCATGAACGTACGTTAATGTTGGTAGATTATATAAATCTATGTTTTCTAATTTTAAGTTTATAATTCATTAATTGTTTGGGTTGATTATTTCAACTCTTACTTTCATAAAATTTACTAAATTTATTATTATTATTATTATTATTATTATTATATGTATTTTGATATAGTTAATTTATTTATATATTTCAGGTTTTGGGATATGGATGGGCTGGTATTATGAGGAGATATGTAATAGATCCAGCAGAAATGTGGTGGCCGGGCACTCTAGTCCAAGTTTCACTCTTTAGGTAAATAAATTACAACCCATTCTCTCTCTCTCTATATATATATTACTCCCTCCGTTTGCCAATAGTTTGCATAATTGACCATGACACGTCAATAGAAATAAAATGTGCAAACTTTTGGCGGACGAACGAAAAAGGAAAAATTTGCAAACTATTGGCGTACGGAGGGAGTATTATAGATTAGTATTATAAATAATTGAATAATTAATTGTTGGATGCAATATAATGGTGCAGGGCCCTTCACGAAACGGAAAAGGAAGAGGACAGCAGCAGCAGCAGCAGCAAATGCTCACGATCGAGATTCTTTGTAATAGCTCTAGTGTGCAGCTTCTGTTGGTACGTCTTCCCGGGTTATCTGTTCAGCGCAGTGTCCACCATTTCCGTAGTGTGCTTGCTCCGTCCCAAGTCAGTGATGGCCAATCTGGTTGGATCGGGAACGGGCGGGCTGGGCATCGGTTCCTTCACCTTGGATTGGGCCGCCGTATCCTCCTATCTCGGCAGCCCTCTCGTGTATCCTCTCTTCTCCATCGTCAACGTGGCCGTCGGCTTCTTCGCCTTCATCTACGTCATCATACCCATCGCCTACTGGGGCTTCAACCTCTACGACGCCAAAACCTATCCCCTTATCTCCAAGGATCTGTACGACGCCCGTGGACACAAGTACGATATCGCTGCCATTGTGAATGATAAGTTTGAGATCGATATACCCGCCTACAACCGCCTCGGCCGCCTCAAGCTCAGCATCATCTTCGCCCTCGCCTACGGCCTCAATTTCGCCGCCCTCTTCGCCACTCTCTCTCATGTCATTCTCTTCCATGGAAAGTAAGTTTAACGACGACTTCTTCATTACTATTTTTATTTGTTTTTCGCTCCTCAAAATTATACTCCCTCCGTCGTGTAGTCCACTTTCCTTTTTCGTCCGTCTGGTCATTCCTTAAATGGATACGACCATACTTAAAATTTTACCCTTTACCCTTTAAAAGTTAATACAGTAATACTACTACAAAGTGGGATCCATTCTCCACTCACTACACATCTACCTAACATTCTTCTTAAAACATGTGCCCCTCTCTCCGGACCACACTTATCAGGAATGGAGGGAGTATATTAATAATAATGTTGCATGCATGCATGCAGGGACATTTTACAACGGTGGCGAACTTCTCGTGAAGGAAAAGGGGAAGTGAAGCAAGACATTCACACGAGACTTATGAAGCAGAATTACCAAGACATACCCGGTTGGTGGTTTTATTGGGTGCTGGTGGTGTCGTTGGCGGTGTCGCTGGCGCTCTGCATCTTCTTCAAGGATCAGGTTCAGCTTCCATGGTGGGGGCTTATATTTGCAGCTTTCTTCTCTTTCATCTTCACTCTACCTATAAGTATTATAACCGCCACCACCAACCAGGTACGTGTGCATGCATGTCAATTATCGAATGTCCACACCAACACCAACACCAACTGACAATTAAAGTAATTATTTTTATGTGCATGCGCAGACGCCGGGGCTTAATGTGATCACGGAATACGTATTCGGATTGATATATCCGGGTCATCCGATCGCGAACGTGTGCTTCAAAACGTTCGGCTACATAAGCATGACCCAAGCAAATTCGTTCCTGAGCGATTTCAAGCTAGGGCATTACCTAAAAATCCCGCCACGGTCGATGTTCATCGTTCAGCTGGTGGGGACCGTGATGGCGGGGATAATCAACACGGGCGTGGCGTGGTACATGCTGGCGAGCGTCGACAACATTTGCCAGCCGGATCTACTCCCGCCCAACAGCCCCTGGCAGTGCAACAACGACCACATCTTCTACGACGCGTCGGTCATCTGGGGGCTGGTGGGCCCGCAGAGGATGTTCGGCTCCCGGGGGGACTACCAGGCCTTGAACTGGTTCTTCCTGGTGGGGGCGTTGGCGCCGGCGGCGGTGTGGCTGCTGCACAGGGCGTTTCCGTCGCACTCGTGGATCGCGCTCATCAACATGCCGGTGCTGCTGGGGGCGACGGCCGCGATGCCGCCGGCTTCGACGATCAACTTCACCAGCTGGATAGTGGTGGGATTGGTGTTCAACGGGATAGTGTACAGATACAGGAAGCGGTGGTGGCAGAGGTACAACTACGTGCTGTCGGCGGCGTTGGATGCGGGGGTGGCGTTTATGGGGGTGCTGCTCTACTTTGCTTTGCAGATAGAGAATGTGGAGGTTTCGTGGTGGGGAAACGACGCCCAATGCCCCTTGGCTTCTTGCCCCACCGCCCCAGGAGTCGCGGTTGATGGTTGTCCTATTTTTTGAATAATATTATTGGCATTTCTTACTCGATCTTAATGGATGAACAGAGACTATAGACTATTGCCTTTTACATCGTTTCATTAATTTATCTGTCAATTGCATATGTTTTATTTGGTCTTTTAATTATTTACAATTTTACACATGAAATTTAATTTGGCTAAACAGTCTATATATATATATGTGTATGTTTTTTTATTATTTCGGAAATGTGCAAAAATGTACAAAATGCGGTACTTTAATGCACAAACATGACAAATGACAAATTTCAGTAACTTAATGCACAAATATTTAACATTTTTTTATGCACAATATGTAATAATTTAATGTACCAATTAAATCTCGACAATACATAAAAAAAATCAACGGATCAGTTTTTTGTTAAGATATATTTATGCATTAAAATAATGCAATTTGTGCATTATTCCTATGAGCTCATATAAAGATGAATTTCTATATGAATCTCTCTCGATATAATATATATATATATATATTTTTTTTTCCTTTCTTAATTTTAGCTTTAATATATAAATTAATTAATAATCCCAGAATAAAACAATTAATGTTGCGTTAAAGTTTACTTTACTGGATGATGATTTTCTTGAATCGTAAATAGTATTTTATGGGCATAAATAAATTAATTTCATATTTTATACTAACAACCAAAACTAAAAATTATACCATAATAACCAACAGAACAAGACCAAATAAATTTAAGATTGAAGAGCTAATTAAAATCATTAACATATATAGGTCTCTCAATATGACAAAAATAACGGCTATATATTGTATTAGTACATAAAAAAACATTGTTTCTCTTATCGCTCTGTTTTTCATTTGCTTAACCATAACAAGATTGATAGTGTGATCTTTAATCTCTCTCATATCCCATTCAAGCTTTTTTTTCCTAACACCTCCTCCTCCTAAATTTTGTTCTTGAACTTGATTAATCATCTTCATGAAAATATCCACATTTATAATAATTCTATGAGTAAAATATTGCATACTTAAGAAAAATCCATCATGACCACTGACAAGCGCAGTTGATATAAATATATTTCCTTTGGAAGGGTGTGGGAGACTTTGGATCCAATATCTCATTCAAATATCATGTTGGGACTAATTGATTAATCACATTCACATATATAGATTATTAATTATTCATTAGTTGGGTCCAAACTTCTAAACAAATCTCCAGTTCTAACACTATTCTGAGCACAAAATGAAAATGTATATATAAAGAGTGGCACTGCATAAAATCAAATATTCTTGAAAATCAAAACACGAAAAATCTCTACGAATCCAAAAAAGATTAATAAAGAAAACAAAAACCCTAATTAAATAAAAGACAAGTAAATAGAAGAAGAAGTTAATCCACCAATGGTGGCACCCAAATTAGCAAATATGGAAATCAAAGCATATTCCTTAAAGCCAAAGGGTCCATCATTTGTGGAAAACTCCAATCCAAAAGTGGGATAATAAACCATTCTTCTAGGAATTAATTTTGCCATCATATAACCTAAGGGATACACCATCATGATCGTCAATCCCATGCACATGATGCATTCACTCGTCTCCGTCGCTAAATATTTATTAATTACCAAAAGAAACAAGAAGGATATGCAACCTAGAACCATCACACGAAACGTCCACACCGGCGCCTCTTCGTTCTCGTCGTCGGCCGTCCGCCACCGTCGCCCCGCTGCACACGGCCGCGCTATTTCTCTTTGTGCTTCGCGGTTACACATTTTGGTGGTGGATTGTGATTTGGTTAGATGGTTTAATGTGTGTGTGTAGACGCGGTGATTCATTTGGGGAATTGATGGAGTGAAAAGAAATTAAGGGTTCTTGATGATAAGAGAATAATATTAATTGTTGCATTTTTTTTATTTTTTTTCAGATAAGGTTATTAGGTATTGTTCGGCTAAAAATAGAATAACAGATTGATGGATAAGAGGAGAAAAGGTTGAAAGGAAAAATATCCGTGGTAATTGTCTTATTGTTTTTTTCTTTTAGTTGGGAGGGGATTGTGGATTGAACCCCAATCTCTTATTCTTAAACAATGAGTAATGCCATTAAACGTCATGTCAGTGGTTAATCTTATTAAAAATTAAATAATTGCGATGTACCAAAAATTAAAATGAAAACGAACCTATCTCAATTTCAGAGATCCCGGCACAGCTTAACTATCAATTTTCTTTGGTATATAATAGATTAATTTGATAAGCTTGATGTAAATATTAATTTTTAATTGTAGATTTTACTTTTTTTTTTTCTAAGGATCATTGTAGATATTACTTAATCATCCAACAATCTTGTTTTACTAATTAAGACGGACGATAGCATGCCACCACTTATCATTTGTTTATAAATTAGATCGACTTCATCATATACAAACGTCTAAAATATTGGCAACTTGTCCCTTGTCATTTAGGTCGGATGAGATCCTCTTCCCTATAATTGTGTTCCCCTCTTCCATTTCCTTCTATTAATTTTACTATTTTAATAAGTTTTATTTATAAATATAATTTTAGTATTATAAAATAAATCTTAATTAACATTTACTATACAAACAGTCAGAACCTAAAAATATTATATACCCTAAATTTGAAATAATCAGTAAAAAATTTTTTTTTAAAAAAAGCAAATTAAATGTAAAAATATAAATAAAAAGTCTATTCAGATTAAAGAACCCTAGTTCATAATTGTAAAATGATACTAAATTATAAGAAATTAGAATTGAAAAAAAAATATTGAGAATAAAACTAACTAAATATAGATAATGAGGAGTGACATACCAATTGCAGTGTAGAGGATCTCAATATTCTCAAGTGCATTTACATGGGAAACATTTTTTTAGGAAAAAAAAAAACACTACATCATTAGATTAAGAAGTTGGTGTTGTTGCTAAGGGGAGAGAACGAACCTCAACCTCACAAGTCAAAATGATATATTTGATTTGGATTGATTCTTTAATTATTTTATGGATGATAGTTGTTATGATTAATTTATTATTATTCCCTGGGGGAATTTTCTAATAGCATTTCTGAAAATGTTAGTTACAAAAACACAAACACGCACAAAAACATAAATTATAAAATTGAAAGAAAAAAAGATTGCACCGATAATTGTGAAGGTCTTTCTCTTATAATCATCGAGATAGCTGAAATTCTATTCAAATAAGCACCCAAGAAACCAGAGTATAGGAGTTTATGATAGAACGGCTATTGAAAGCCGAACCCCTTGCCCACGGAAACATTTCGGATATCTAATTCGACATACAAAAATCATACCTAGCATGCTCAAATAAACAAGATTAATCTTCTTGGTAAGAGAAACTATAACCCCATTAAAGCAATTTCCAGCCAAAAAACAAAATTATACAGACTCGAAAAGACAACATGCTGAGATTTTCATATTTTTATAGTCTACAGATAAATTGAATCAGGCAATATAAACCCTACTTGTTTAAAATGAGCCCGCACTTCAGTCTTAGAAGCAGCACCAAAGGCTGCCGGGAGGATAAACCTATGTATTTTCGCCAACTTCGTCCGTATGAATGACAAAATTTCAAGAATTTCACAGCATTATGTAGAATATAAACTCCATACCTGTACTACAATCGGCATGTCTTGGCTAAGTAATCACATCCATCGTAGACTTCTAGACCCGCCTGCTCCAGTTCGTCTTCTTTGAAGCAAGCACAGCGCTTGCTCATTTTCCCCGTCAGAGCTATTTCTACGGGCCTCTGAACTAGCCTAGGATAACCTTCGTCACACCATACCTGAAAGTCACCCCACACCAAATAGTTTCAGCAAACGCAGCCATCAAACACTAAATACTGCCAATTATTTGCAGCTACGATGTGCTCAAGTCCACACGGGATGTTTAATTAAGTGTTGTTCAATGTCTTGAATTTAATAATAAACTGAAAGAAACCATAATTTGACCAAAGAAACTGGAATCGAACTTTCTGTAGCCAATAACAGACCAAATTTTAATAGATATTTGTGAGAAGAAACTCATTCATACCTCCGATCCTTCTTCCTGACTCCACCTAGAATTACAGCTGACTACTTTAGCCTCCTCTTTCTTCTGCTTCTCCAGCAGCTGAGCGCCTCTGGCCGCCTTTACTTCAACCCCTTTCAAGTATTTTGTGGGGTTTCCTTCAGCATCGTAATAACGACCAACTAACTTACCCACAAATCTGTAATATAAAAGGTCAAGGGATACGGGAGAGATCATTTTTTTTTTCCCATTATTGACAAGATGAAATATACTGACCAAAATAAGTTTTCAAACCACATATTGCTGATAAAAAATGTAAAAAGATTATTCTCAAAAAAAAAAAAATGTAAAAAGATTTGGGTGTAGAATCAGCTTAATAAAGAGTGAAAAAGCCAATTCACTCAAACAGGTATATCTCAATAGAGTATACTTCAAGGGTTTCTGCTGTTGCAATTTCAACATGTATTTTATAAGGCATACTCACATACATGTATGTCCTGGAGTAGAAATCTCGCCATTCAACGATGCTTTTCACCTGTGGATATTAATCAGCAACAATGAAAGATTTCCAATTATAAAAAGAGAATCAAGAAATTCAGAAGAGAGTACATGTTCAAGAAACAACATACCATAACACCCAAATTCTATACATGCAGAACGTTAAGAAATATGGTGGTTGTGAGGATTGCATCTTCTTTTGTAAATAAGAGTGCAATACTAAAAAAAGAGGGGTTTGCCTCGTGAAGGTTTTACTGGTTGGATCACTATTCGCAAATGAAACGTTGGAACTTTTTGAATAGTTATCTGCAGTCTCAGATTGCCTTTTTAAAAATTATGAGATTCTAGCGGGCATTTGAATATAAGCAGAATGGTATTGTTAAGAGTTGATCAATTCTCTGATGCCAACATGAAACCATGTAGCCAGAAAATAAGCAAACAACAGCATGTAAGAGGAAATAAAATGAATTACCTCAGGGCTAGACAAATTATGCAAGTTATCTGTAAGTCCGTCGCCTGCATAAATATATCAAAGACACTTATAAACTTGCAAACTGAACTCAGCAAGCTCAAAACTTGGAGTATAGAATTTATTTCAATTACAAGTAGTAAATAGTAATTGATTATTATAAAATGCTATTAGTTTTATTTTTGCTAATTATATTGTTTATTGTATTATTTTTTGTATCATCATCAATCATCATTGTTATAAACTTATAGTTTTATTGTTACTATTATTTATTATTGTTATTACATTTACCAGCATTCGGTATTGTTAATAACATATTTTTCCAGGTTTTCAAAAAAATAACATATTTTTCCAGTTGGAGGTCTACATGAGCTGCAGAATGTTCCTGCTAAGGATCTAGACATAGATTAAGCATACAAATGCAACTGTTCTATGGTTACTCGAAGGTCATTTTAATCCTAATTATTTTGTATCATTTTCCCTCTTAATTAGGATTCTTTATTTTCCTACATTTGGTTAAGAAAAAACAGACAATATATATCAAAAGAGATTTTAGCTTTTCATGAGGAATTAGTTATTCCAGAATCTATTGCAATGATCAGATGTAAATCACCAATGACCAATATAATCTTTCCAAAACACTTGCTACCGACTGAAACTCCATGGGAAACACTATGCCACCAATATTACACCAGGAAATCCATAATGAATCAACCACCACCACCCCCCAGCCAAACTATCGATGACAGTAACGAAGCAGCAAACAGGTGATTTAGGGCAGGACAATATACATATTCAGGACATATATCTAAGGAAAGCTACAATCTATAAAATGTGTGCAGAAAGAATGCAAAAAATAGTCTCGATTCTCGAATGGAGTTACAGATGTTTGCCTGTGGAGGAAATTGTATTAGGAAAAGGAAAATAGAGCTATACTCCTCTTATATCATCTGTATCCTCAATATAAGGAAACAATGGAGGAGAGTTAAAGCAATAAGTAAGGTTACGTACCAGTGAAATTTCCAGAGACAAATGCTCGAGAAGCATCCCTGAGAGAATCATTGATCAAAGATCAGCATGCAAAAAGGAGTTAGTAATTCCATGTTCATAAATCATCCTTGACCTAAGATTATATTTCTTGCACATAATTAAATATAGGCATGATACTAGATTCATGAAACATGAATGGGAGATAGTTAGCAAGATAACTCAAAAATAATTCTTCCATTTATATTCAATTAATTGTATGATCTTGTCATAACAAGGTTTCAGCATGAAAAAATAATTAAATTTATTAGAACAGTAGAAATGATTCGTCAAAGATATCCTCGAGGGAAGTTTTTTGCCATTATAGATGCCATATCTTTTTCAAGGCAGAATTGCACTACAACAGGCAGTTAGATCTAGAAGCGTACAGTTAAGAATAATTTTTCGACTACTCGTGCGATGAGATGCCAATATTAATAAACTTTCATGAAAAATGTACTTTCACTATTTGTTCAAATTAAAAAAAAAATAGCTACTTCAAAATTCTTCCCCACAACTAACATTGACCCACCAGTCACGGAGAAAGATGTAAACATGTCGACTTTGAATACAGAGGCAACTTCCACGAAATCAACAGCCGTTAGAAATACTGAATCTTTCCTAAATTTCCAAATGAGTTTGATAAAATAAAAGCCATTATTTTGGAAGATAACAGAACTCCACCAATAAAAATGAGGAAAGTACATAAATTGAAGCCAAATCAATGTGCTGATTCTAGATTTTACGAGCATCAGTAAATGTGCCGATTCTAGATTTTACAAGCATCAGCAAATGATAGCTCAGATCAGAATTCAACCATTAGCTTTCCCCACATGTGCAAACTAAACAGTCTAAGAAAACTCTGATATATCACTAGCCCTACGCAAGCAATTTCACAGCACAACCTATAGTACTGGACATCCAAAGCAATGCCACGCTATAATCCCTTCCAAATTGTCATCTAAATTCCCTCCACCATCAACAACATTACGAAAACCTATCCTATTCAGACGTTTTATTGTTTCTTAGCATCAAAATTATGTGTTTCGTGCAGTAATCTATGGCGCGAATGCATAATATACATCATACACTTGACAAAAATACATGACAATCACATAACACTCTACATACATGCATACATATAAGAAATTCTGGATTTGACAACGAAGGAACGAATAATCTAACCTTCCGGAGAAATGGTTGTAGCCTCCTCCAGCGCCATAATGACTTCTGCCTTTACTTACATCAAAAACCGATCTGTATTCCAAGCAGAGGATTATTACAACATTACTTAAACAGAGACTAGGAAAAAAGGCACAATTTTACATTATTTTGTCGTCTTCGAATAAATTATACTGTAACAAGTTGAAACAAAACTCAGTACCCCAGAATTCCAAGAAGAATAGGCAACTGCGGATCAGTTCCGTTGTAAAGAGCTAGTTCATCCGCAGTGAATAACTTCTGAAAACAGCAACAAAAATGAAGATAACTAGATTAGAAACAACGGCGTAGAAATGACATTAACAACAGGATTAATTTGAAGTGAAACTGAAATTGAAAATCGTACAGGCAGAGGATGATTGGTGGGAGATTTGAGAGAGGGGAAATTGAAGAGAAAGAAAGAAAGTAAAGCCAAGCAAATTGGAATCCCTAGAAAAGGGGACCAACGCATCTTCTTGATCCGTTGCAAATCAAAGCTAATTTTTCGGTTGGATATAATGAAGAGAATCTTTCAACTGTAAGCAATGGAATCGGGTCGGGTCGGATCCGGCTATGTTTGGATTAAGTTGGAGATGATGGATGTCAAAAACGTATTTTGATTTACAAAAATAAAAAATAAAAATAAAAATAAAAATAAAACGCATCATATTTTGATCACCCAAATGCATCATTTTTTTGTGTCAATTATGTCCCTAATCTAATTTCCCCCCTTAATCTTTCATTTTGGCGCCAAATCCATCTACATTATTTCTCCCTCTATTTTTTTCCCCTCCAAAATGGCCGAAATTTATTGCTAAAATTATTACATATTTATTTTAAAAAAAATCTTTATTATGTCAATTATATATATATATATAATGCTATTAAAATGATATTAAATCGATTTCATAATATTCCTACCGTTATAAATAATTTAAAAAATTATAATACATTTTATATTTAATTATGGATTTAATATAGCAATATATATATTTTTTAATTAATATTTATAAAGCAAATGAAATTTCATTAATTTAATTTCATAATATTCAGACTACAAGTTGAATATTAAAGAAAATAAAATAAATAAAATAAAATCATTTTTTTTCTCAATTAATATATATATATATATATCACAATTTTAAAGTAGATTAATTCGATTTCAGAGTATAGCATTTAAATAATTAAAATCAATTAAATTTAATTTAATTTCGACTACTATAATGAATTTAAAATTAATAAAAAAACAATATTCCTTGGAAATACTATACAAAATATCTCTCGCCTAAGTAATTATTTTCCTCCCATGTATTAATTCCTAAATTAGTGGGATTATAATAGGATAATATTTGTTTCCTCCCACGAATTAGTTCCTAAATTAGTGTGATTGTATTAGGATTATATTTTCCTCCTCAAATAACGATCATATCCTAAATTAGTGGGAACTCGATTGATTATTTTTGGATTATATTTCCTCCACAAAAAATTAATTTGAATAATTATATTTTGATTATATTTTCAAATCTAAATCATTCGGTTATATACAATTATATTACCTGGTTAATCATTCAAAATTTATATAGCATATACGTCTAATGTGTTATGTTAAAAGTTATTAAATCATAAAATATTTTGCGGGTCACCACTTACCTCAGTGGCACAATACTCTAATTACAACATATATGTCTCAAGTTCAACTCCTACAAGTCGCAAGAAGTTGTAATTTTTTTTAATTGTGTGTCATAACGAAAGCATGTAAATTTATTTATTTTGCAACATATTTTGCGAGCCGCCACTTACCTCAGTGGCACAATACTCTAATTACAACATATACGTCTCAAGTTCGACTCCTACTAGGTGCAAGAAGTTGTAAAATTGTTTGCGGCGTCTTTTTTTTTTTGTACAAATTAGATTAGTATAGTGGAAATTAATCGTAATTCGATCATTTTTATTAACATTACATTAGACTATGTTCAAATCAAACATAATCCGAATTAATTTACACAAGTTGGACTACTATAGTGGAAATTATTCGCAATTCGATTTTTTTTTATTAACAATTACACTAGACCATGATCAAATCAACATAATCCGAATTAATTTTCACAAATTGGACTAGTATAGTGGAAATTAATCGTAATTCGATCATTTTTATTAACAATTACAGTAGACTATGTTTAAATCAACATAATCCGAATTAATTTACACAAATTGGACTACTATAGTGGAAATTATTCGTAATTCGATTTTTTTATAAACATTTAAAGTAGACTATGTTCAAATCAACATAATCCGAATTAACTTTTACAAGTTGGACTATTATAGTGGAAATTATTCGCAATTCGATTTTTTTAATAACAATTACACTAGACCATGATCAAATCAACATAATCCAAATTAATTTTCACGAATTGGACTATTATAGTGGAAATTAATCGTAATTCGATTTTTTTATTAACAATTACACTAGACTATTATCTCTTGACTCGCCTCAAGTTCAATCGAACACTAATAACGTTCAAATTGGCCATCATCAAGTTACATCGAACACTGCTAATGTTCCATTTTGATCAAATTGAATCGCCTCAACTTCTATCAACACTACAAAGTACCACATATGACCAAATTGACTACCCTCAATTCGGCTCGAACACTACTAACATTCAATTTTGACCAAATTGTCTACACTATAGTTAAATTGACCATAATTCGAATTAAATTTCTTCATATTGGACTATAGTAGTGTGAAATTAATCATAATATTAATTTTTTTTTATTAACAATTACATTACACTATGTGCAATTCAATATAATCTGAACTAATAAATAAAAGTTGAACTATAATAGGGTTATATTAAGCCAAAGTAATCAAAGTAATAAAATGTAGGGTTTCGATATATATGAAGATACTATAACGTAGGGTTTGGAAGATATTAATTGAAAAATAAAAGATATGAAATTAAATTTTAAAAGAGATAAAAAATAAAAGATATGAAATTAATAAATTCAAAATTTTCACCGATATGTAAATCCCTTATTTGGTGGAAATTAGGTATAATAATGGAAACAAAATCAATAATTAATTATGGATAAAAATCAATCACAAAATAATACCGAAAATAATATAAAATTCGAAATATGATTTAATTTTGAAGAATTCCTAAAGTAGTGGAAATTAGGTATAATAATGGAAACAAAATCAATAATTAATTATGAATAAAAATTAATCACAAAATAATACCGAAAATAAAATAAAATTTGAAATATGATTTAATTTTGAAGAATCCCTAAATTAGTGAAAATTAGGTATAATAATGGAAACAAAATCAATAATTAATTATGGTTAAAAATCAATCACAAAATAATTCCGAAAATAAACTCACATTTGAAATTCAAAATTTGAATTAATTTCCTAGATTATAGAGGTAAAGGGTAAATTAGACAATCAATAATATAGCCTAATTTTCAGATTTAATTAAATTAATTAACAAGTCAAAATATTTACAAAAATGCCATGGGTGGCAAACCACCTAGTGTCCAAAAATCTTTTCCTTTTTTTTTTTGTTTGTTTGTTTTGTTTTGTTTTGAGAGGTGTTAATTGATCTGTTAAATTATAGTGGATCATTATATCCATAGATCTTATTTTCTAAGTCTCGTTTAAATGATTACCTCATCGTAAGAGTTAAGACTTTCGACCCAATCAAATTCGTTTGTTGCATTAATTCTCTTTTTCTCTCTCTCTCTTTTTTTTTGGGTAGTTCTGAGTCTCTCTACTATCTCACTTCTTTTTTTACCTAATTGAGAAAATTCAATTGTCTACATTTGTTTTGAGACAATTCAAAGTCTACTTTTCTCACGCTAAATGAATGAATTACCTTCTAAAAGTGTCGTAGTATTATGTATACTAATCATGTCTTTTTTTTTCACGCCATTTTATTTATGTTTGTTTATTTATTCGGATCGGTAGTTCTTCCACCATAAGTCGTAACATTTGTGTCGTAAGTTATTTAGCAAGTATATTCATATATCTAGTGGGGATTGGCGTAGAGCTGTTTTGTAGGGACGGTGGTCAATAATTCATGAAGTAATTTGGATTGTTCGGATCCAAAATACTTTCATTAGATTAAACCAAGGAAAATTTGAATCCATATTTAGTGAAAAATGGAGAAGAAATTGAGAGAAAATGATGAAGAATAATGTAAAAATGTGTTGAGGATATAGATATTTATAGGAGAAATAAAGAAAATAAAAAAGAAAAAAAAATCAGCACATAGCCATTTGAAGGCAACGGCTAAACTATTGCCCAATGAGAGATCGCCACGTCGCCTCCCATTCTTGCGGTCAGCTGCTATGCCGCGATCACCATGGAGGGATCATGGCAATCGTTAGCGCGGTGTGCCCCTCCCCCCGCAATCTCTCATGCAGCGATCACCCTATCTAGACAAGCGATATACCAAAGAAAATTGAAGCAAGCTGTATAATTTTTCTTGACATTATTTCATTTTTCCAATAAAAATAAGACGCATTATGATACTCTCCTAAGAGTCAATTTTCAATCCACACATAATTCGATTACTACGACAATACGATATAGATAATTGCACGGACATCAATTTTTTGCAACACAAAATACTTCGTTATACGACCTATGAAGGTCGTCATCTCATTTTTCTACAAACAATATCTTTCTTCATAAAAAATAACTAAATTCTTGAGAGTTGAAGCCAAAATTCTTTTTGAGGTGCTCACGGGGACGTATGCCCAATTGCCCATACAAAGGGTGTGATGATGGATTGGTGATAATTATACATTATAAATTTTTTTAGAACCAAATGAATTTATTTTTATTAAAATATAAATGATTGTGTACAATATTTAAAAGTCAAGATGAATATTCGGACTTCCAAACCATTACACAATTAAATTTAGAAGCTGAGCTAAGTTAGCAAGATAACGCGTCACATTGTTCGTCTCTCGTTGCATATGAAAAAAGCCTTCAACACACGGCCTTCCCTCGCTGTTGAGATAGTTTCAAACAAATCATCGCACATCACACTCTTTTGGTAGCAGTCTGTTCTGGAAATTATCCATATGAACGAATAATGATTCTGCTTGCACTTTGATATTTGCAGGCTGTACAAAATAAATACTACATTATAATATTGGTAAACTATTACAGACATTTTTAATTTTTTGCAAGTCCTTTTTAATAGTTTTGATGCGTATGGTCATTATTATTATTAGGCCGAATGACCTCTAAAATACTCAATTTTTAATAAATTCTGATTTTGTATACTACGTAAAAAAATTTCTGTGTGGTAAATACTAAACTTTCAATTTCTTATGATTTTGCAACCGGGTCGAATTTCCCCGAATCTGATGTTGATCGATGTGGTTGTCGGAAAAGTTTACGAGGTGAAATCAGACGACATAAAAAACGTGCTTTAAACTTGCCAAAACGATGTCGTTTTTATCCAAACTTTATATCATATATCCCTAAACATGAAATCATTAACCCTAAATTGCATCTGCTAGTTACAGGCTAACAGAAGAGGGAAGGGAAGAGAAGAGAAAAATTGCATTCGGTTTTTATCTAATAGTTAGAATGACAAGATTTAATGACACGCGTATGCATTATTTTGCCACAAAGGTGTCACGTAGGTGCCGCACAAACATTATTTTGCCACGTAATCAAATTCCTAATTATAATTTCGCTGGAACACTTTGTCGGTTGCAAAATGAGAAGAAATTGAAAGTTTGGTATTTATCCGGCAGAATTTATACCTGGTGTTCAAAACCAGAAATTGTTTAAAGTTGAGTATTTTACATGTCATTCGGTATTATTATTATTATTATTATTTCCCTCACCCTTCACAGAAATAAACCATTTGATTAGCCATCGAAAGAGCTCGCGTAAAGCCAAGCCATAAAATTGTTGATTCTGATTTAGAGGAAAGCTTAATCCCGGCGGAGGAAGATGACGGTGGCGGCGGGGATCGGCTACGCGTTGCTAGCACTGGGCCCCTCTCTCTCACTCTTCGTCGCCGTTATTTCCCACAAGCCCTTTCTCACTCTAATTCTTCTTTCAAGGTTTGATCTGTTTCTTCTGAGTTTGGGAGTAATTGGAAATCCATACGTCTTAGGGCTATTCACATCTTCCGTAGGATGACATTTTTGAGTTGTACTTTCTGCTTTTGATTGTAGTACATTGGTATGGCTGATGAGTCTCATTGCATTATCGGCAGTCTGGAGAGCTTTTCTCCCGTTCAAAACGGCGATGTGGTGGCCTTTTGCGCTTCTCCTTCTTAGTTCCGTTGCCCTCCAAGAAGCTCTCCGCCTTTTCCTGTGGAGAGTGAATAAGTTAGTTTGTTTTCACTTACCTTGAATTTTCTTGTGATAATGCATTTACTTAGTTGTTGATCGTTATAAATGCTGATGGAATTTATGTTTTCGAGGTTTGTCATTTCTTTGTTTTAGTGATTGTATGAGGCTATGGTGATTTCTGAACTGATGATAAGTAGTCATAAATTTTGAGGCATCTTATGACTAAACTCTTCAAGAGTTGGTTCGTGGACTTCTCTGTAAAAGAAGACATCATGTGTTGAAAACCGGACTTATCCATTTCTCGAGGGGGTATTTTTTTAAGTGGAGGTTTCGTATGGTTTTGGTTCTCTCAAAGTGCAAAACTTATTTGTTTAGTGATTGTCTTAATGGATCAACAGCTCCAGAAATACATGGTGATGTAATCCTGGAAGATACTTGAGAATTGGCTAATTTGGTTAAGATAGTCAGTTTTATATAATTTCACGGGCTGTGTATTGTGAAATCAAGCCGCTCATAATATAGCTAGAGGCCCTGAGTTTCTTAGCCTAGGTTCACTTTCGTCTCCTGCTCTGTATTCCATGGTTGGATGATGACATGATTTTTGTTGTTCGATCTTTGATTTGACATATCATCCATTTCCCCTCCAAAAAGAAGGGGAAAAAAAATGCAGGCCATCTGAGTAATGAAAATGATGTCTTATTAAGTAGGCAAAGCTTTGTCGATAGAAAATATATTTATATTGTGTCATGTCTTGTGTGAAAGACGTACTTATATGCATGTAATACATTTTGTTGTCACTTCTTAGCAGACTCAATAACAATGAGATTATAGCGACTTAGTCTAGGCCAATGCATCTGACTTTGGGTTTTACATATTGATATTCTTTATAAAGGTAAATTCCAGTTTAGAACGTGCCTTAGATAAATTCAGAAGACCGTTGATGCTGTGTCCTTTTCCTGATATTGCATTTTCTGCTTTGATTGGGGATTTAAGAGATCAGCTTTTGTATCATCTGACAAAGATATGAAATGATACTCATCTTGATACACGATACTATCTCTAATCCTGATTGGATGTGTGTATTCTGATGTTATGGCATGGTTGGTGGCGTGTAGCCCATTTATTTCACTATTCATTGCACACTGTAACAATAAATATGCTAATCAAATAGAGGAAGGTTCTTGTGGATTTATAAGCGTTCCTATGTTTAAATATTCCCCAAGTATGGCTTGGTCTGCAAACTACATGCATTACTTCTGCCTTTTGCTTTGCTTGTGACTTTATTTGCTTATTTGCTGCTGCTTGATTTGTTATCATATGTATATTATGTATAACCAGAATTAATCTTTTAGATTCATGTACTGTTAATCTGTATTAGGAGGATGGAAGAAATGTTGGATGCTTATGCAGATAGAGTGTCCAAACCTCGCCTGTACATCACTGATAAGATGCAAATTGCACTTGGTACGTTTTTTGGTTTATATTTCTATTTGACTGTGTAAGGGTGCTGATGTCCTCCCTTTCCTTTCTTAATCATCTCTGTGGAAAACCTTTTGTTGAGTTCATACTCTATGTAGTATTCATGAATCCCTTTTCGGGAAAATGTGCATGCAGTCTCTGTTCACTTTTTGGACCAGCTTTCGGTTCCCTAGACCTCCTTCTGATGGTCAAAAGTAATCATTATGTCATTCACATACATGAATAGTGCTTCTGGTACTTGTCAACTTTTTTGTGAAAAGAGTGTCAGCCTGGTGTCTGGATGTCCATGAAATCCACTGATATCAAGCTGAATCTTCTGAAACATGTCACTCCATCCATGGATAGGCTTATATAGCTTAAATACCTTTGGTATACTATATACATACATTTCCTTCATGTTCCGATATTAAATGAAATATGTATTTAGAGTTCCTAATCAATGTTAATTGCAAGTGACAACAGAACCTTGAGTGAATTCATACTGGAACCTATTGAATTGGCTTCCAGTTTAAAGATCAAATGCGATTTCTTTTCTGATTTGCTATCCTAAAACATGGTTTTACTGAAAAAAAATTTGTAAGATTTCTGGTCTGATATAAGGATGGAAGCCATCCTCATATGTGGGAAGTCGAATGATATGCCTATTGCAACTTTGCACGTATAAAATGTCGCTTTCTGTAGGGGAGTGATTATTAATATCTCTTTGGGTTTAACTTACATACTACTTATTACGTACTCTTTTGAATTTTGGAGGTACAGTTACAAGTTACAAGTTACAGCCTAGTATCATTATATTTTTCATGCTTAATATAATAATAACTAAACTCAGCCGTCTGAAATCTTATTGAAATGATAAAATGGGTGTTAAAGGATAGTCTAGAAAACTTTCCAGTTTATCTTATGCGAAACATTCAGTTTATCTGAAGCCTTCCCACTCCTTGAATGTAAACTGGTTGTTCGGTTGTAGTAATTTTCCTGTCCCTTCTGCTATTGTCCTGTTTTGAAATTTTGCTTTTGTGCTGCAGCTGGTGGAATGGGCCATGGTGTGGCACATGCTGTTTTCTTCTGCATAAGCCTTTTAACTCCTGCATTTGGACCAGCAACGTATTATGTAGAAAAATGCTCAAAGATACCATTCTTTCTTGTCTCCTGTAAGTGGTTGGTTAATTTGATATCATGCAATTTAAATTGGACTCAAAGGCAATGCTACTAAGAGTAATAGTCCTAACTGCAGTTAGCATATCTGGTCTGATTATGATAAGTTTTTGTAGCTCATGTTTGTTGATATGTGCAGGATTGAAAATAGCTAGTGCTTTTATTACATTAGACTCCCAAGTCCCAACTTCTCTTTGATTCTCTTGGTGGAGATTTCCAGCTTCTCTTTGATTACTATAGTTATTAGTTCCTGCAAACAGTCTAATTTATTTAATTTTAGTACGATCATATTGAATTGTTATTGTTTGACTCTCTGTTTGCATTGATACTCTTTCTCTATCACATTAAGATGACTTCCCGTTTTTTTATCTGGACTGAATTGGGCGGTGGGTCGGACCATGAGAATAACTAATCATAAATAAAGGGAATTAAGCAATCTTTTCTCCCAAAAAGAAAATAGCCAATTTCTTTTGTCACAAGAAACCTTGTTTAGCACTTAACTGTCCAGTTACTCTTTCTATTATCTATGATCATTGATGAAATCATGCATAATTGTGGAAGATTTTAAATGTATGTATTTATATGTATGCATGCATGTATGTATGTATGTATGTATAAAAAACGATGAGCATGGGGCCATAAAGACCGGCAGAGGCTATTTCACACTTTTTCTGGTGCAGCAGAGTAAACTCTACTATTTTTTTTCAGAAGTGTATTTATTGCATGAATTATGATGCTGTAATGTGATACTTTTACATGCAACAAGCAATGTTGTGAAGGTATTAGATGACATCTATAATTATTTGAATTTACGCTGGATCATATTGTATTGAATGAAAAGTTTTTTTTTTTTAAAGACTTATTGAATAAAAAGTTGGCATCTGTAATTTATATATGTATTTATTTGTTGGTTGCTGTGATTTTATCCTCCTTGGTTTGTTTATCATGGTTTTTTACAATATTATTATGATGCAGTAAATCATCATCATGTGTCCATAGTTTTCTAACAACATTACTTACTCCTTTTTATTTCTCTGCAGCTATTATGGCCCTTGCATTTGTTACAATTCACACATTCTCTATGGTTATTGCATTCAATGGTTACTCAGAAGGAAACAAAAAGGACCAATATTTTGCTCCTGTTGTTCATCTTGCAGGAGGAATGCTTGTAAGTGTCATTATTCTCTATCGTTAACAAAGTATATGAACTACATAACTTATACTGGCTATACAGATTGTGTATTTAAGTGTTTTTGCATTACCAGTGTGGAGATTGAGTAAACATAGATTTGGAGGACCCTTAAGTCGATTAAGATTACACTTTCCATGAACTAGTGAACAGCTATTTAATCTGTACTGATACTGCCTTATCAGAGCTATGAGGATTTTCTTTGTTGCTGATACGTGACAAAGAAGCTGTCACTCTGCTTTTGTGTATTACAAATTTATTGATGTGGACTTCTGATCAAGTGTACTGAATAGGAAACCATATGAACATCCTAGATTATCGTGAAATATTGTTTAGTTAAAATTCTTAGATTTCATAGGGTCCTTGTGCTAAACTTGAACGCGTTCTTGTTTCTTGTGGAAAGACTTATCTTTTATATTGGCCTCCTATGTTCTCCCTGACCATCTTTTATTTTATTTAGTTTCTATATCTCTACTGAAGTCGCAACATTATGATATTTTGAATATTTTTGCTGATTTTTTCTGTGGTTTGGGTTTCTTTAGGCCAAAGTTTGTGTTGTAAGAATTTAAAAACATTAGAGAGCAAGAAAAATAGAAATTCTGGGTTGTGAAGCCCGAAATAATTTCCTCTCATGCTATAAAGTAGAACCATATTCTCCTAGTTTTGAATTGATCCTTGTCTCCTTGCAGACACTGATAAATCTTGCATCTGGGGGCTGTGTCGTCGGCATTCCTCTACTCTACGTCGTGGCAATTGTAACATTGCTACATTGTGGAAAGACTGTGTGGAGGAGACTGACAGAAAACCGGAGCAGGGAAACAAACTTGCAGTGAGAATTTAGAATGTTACACTTTTTGGTTGCTTTCTGTAAAAGATCATATTTTATTACTTTAATAAATCCGGAGATATCAAAAGAAAAAAGAGGGGATTTTTGCAGTCTTTCAAAAAAGGGGGGAATGGGCATTTTCTTGAAACAATTCTGAAATAACTATTTATTCTCAAAGATGCCTTGTTGAATCAACTAAAGTAGAAAAAGACTTGTTGAAGATTTAAATGATTTCATTTTGTGGAATTTCATTGTACGCAGCATTTTTGTTGGGGTAGAATAGATTTTGGCAGCTGCAGATTTTATGAGGCATGTATGCTTATGAATTACTATCTCACACCGTATGTCAATTGATGTAGTTGTATTGCTTTTTACAATACAATGTTTTTTACGAGTTAACGCCACTTGTGTTGTGCATCCGAATAAAGTACGCAACTAAAGTGTTATCGTGTGGAACCAATATATTTTAAGATCTGTCTTAAGGTGTTTGTAGTTTAGTTAATTTTGGGCACTGTTGTTATTTCACGCTGTTTATTATTGTTTCAAGCATACTTGATTATTTTAATTCATGGTATTAAAAAAATAAATAAATCGATTAATTATATATAACATAAATGTCATCATATTTGATTAATCTCGAAATATGTTTTCGGAATTCGGATGTGAGAAACTCTCAAAAGTGAAACCTTGAACTAAAATCGAACATTACTTTTCCTTTTTTTTCTCTTTTTTTTTTTCTTTTTGAGAGAGAAACACCCTCTTATAATGAACTAACTATCGAATATAAGAGGGGTAAAAGCGAGTTTTCCGAAAAGGCAGCCGTGGCGATAGGAAAAGTGCCCTGGCATTACAAAAACACACAGCCTTTTTCACCGCCGCCGCCGCCACTCTCATCCCCACCCACCCACCCCCGGCTCACTCACAATGGCCACCGTATGCCTGAAGCTCTCCACCATCACCGCCGCCTCCGCCACCACCACCACTGCCAACATATCACCATCAAAACCTCATCACCAATTAAGATTCAACATATCCGCATCTGCACTACCATCCTCCACTTATACCAAATCCACCGAGCCCCTCCCCATCTTTTCCTCCGTCAGATCCTTCGCCCCCGCCACCGTCGCCAACTTGGGGCCAGGCTTCGACTTTCTGGGATGCGCCGTCGACGGAGTTGGCGACTTCGTCGACCTCCGAGTCGACCCAAACGTCCACCCGGGCGAGGTCTCCATCTCCCACATCTCCGGCGCCGGCTCCAAGCTCAGCAAGAACCCCCTCTGGAACTGCTCCGGTATCGCCGCCATCGCCGTCATGAAGATGCTCGGCATCCGCTCCGTGGGGCTCTCTCTCTCTCTTGAAAAGGGCCTCCCTCTCGGCTCCGGCCTCGGCTCCAGCGCGGCCAGCGCCGCCGCAGCCGCGGTCGCCGTCAACGAGCTGTTTGGAGGGCCTCTGTCGCCGTCGGATCTCGTGATCGCCGGTTTGGAGTCGGAGGCGAAGGTCTCCGGCTACCACGCGGACAACATCGCGCCGGCGATCTTGGGCGGTTTCGTCTTGATCCGCAGCTACGACCCTCTGGAGCTGATGCAGCTGAAGTTTCCCCACGAGAAAAGCTTGTATTTCGTGCTGGTGAATCCGGAATTCGAAGCTCCGACGAAGAAGATGAGGGCGGCATTGCCGCCGGAGGTCACGATGTCGCACCACGTCTGGAATTGCAGCCAGGCGGGGGCGCTGGTTGCGTCCGTGTTGCAAGGAGACCTAATCGGATTGGGAAAGGCGCTGTCTTCAGATAAGATTGTAGAGCCGAGGCGGGCCCCATTGATTCCGGGCATGGATGCTGTGAAGAAGGCCGCCATCGAGGCCGGGGCGTTCGGGTGCACGATAAGCGGGGCGGGGCCCACCGCAGTGGCGGTGACGGACAGTGAGGAGATGGGCAGGGTGATTGGGGAGAGAATGGTGGAGGCCTTTTGGAGAGATGGGAAGTTGAAGGCTTTGGCAATGGTAAGGCAGCTTGATAGAGTTGGAGCTAGGCTTGTCAGCAGCGTGCCCAGATGATGATGATGATGTAATTTCATCATTTTGAATGTGTTGTAATTTGAATTTCCAGTATGGCTCATGCATTTTTGCTTGATACAACTGTTGTAGTTTCTGAGAAAGTGAGAATGCATGGCTTTTTGGGATTGAATTTTTGTGTTTAAGCATCTTGTGGGAATAAAGGAGTAAGGTTCTCCAATCTAGCAAGCAATGGCTATTTTAGTGGTTTTTATGAATATTGATACAGATTTGATTCTGACCCTATGTGTTCTGTATATCTCATATGTTATATAAAAGGGGAGTTGAATGGTTTGAGAAAAGTAATTTGCTCTTTTCTTGATAACAATGAGATTGGAGCTACTTAGTCATCTGACTTTGGGTTTTACATATTATTATCTTTTGTGAAGGTAAATTACAGTTTAGAATGTACCTTAGTTAAATTTAGAAGACCATTGATGCTGTGTCATTTTCCTGACAAATATATAAAATGACACTCATCTTGATACTTAATACTATCTCTAATCTATTTATTTCATTATTCATTGCACAATGTAACGACGAATATGCTAATCAAATAGAGAAAGGTTTTTAATTTGTGGATTTATAAGCGTTCCTATATTTAAATGCGCATCAAATATGGCTTGGCTTGGTCTGGTCTGCAAACTACATGCATTACTTCTGGCTTTGTTTTGTTCAGCTTGCTTGTGACTTTATTTGCCTATTTGTTGCTGCTTCATTTGTTATCATATGTATATTATGTATAACCTGAATTAATCTTGTAGATACATGTACTGTTAATCTCTAAAAGGAGGATGGAAGAAATGTTGGATGCTTATGCAGATAGAGTCTCCAAACCTCGGTACGTTTTTTCATTTATATTTCTGTTCGACTGTGGAATGGTGCTGATGCCCTCCCTTTCCTTGCATGGTGTCTGGTTGTCCATGAAATCCACTGATATCAAGCTGAATCTTCTGAATCATGATACTCCATCCATGGATAGGTTTATATAGCTTAAATACCTTTGGTATATACATAAACTTCCTTAATATGTAATTGTGTATTTAGAGTTCCTAAGCAATGTTAATTGCAAGTGACATCAGAACCTTGAGTGACATAAGAAGGGTGAATAATAACTTAAATCAGACTTCTGAAGTCTTATTGAAGAGTGTTAAAGGATAGTCTAGAAAACATCCCCGTTTATCTTATGCGAAACATGCAGTTACCTTCCCGCTCCTTGAATGTGAATGGGTTGTTCGGCTGAAGTAGGTTTTTCGTCCCTTATGCTATTGCTTCTCCGCTGCAACTCCTGCGTTTGGACCAGCAACGTATTATGTAGAAAAATGCTCAAGATACCATTTTTTCTGGTCTCCTGTAAGTTGTTGGTTGATTCGACATCATGCAGTTTAAATTGGAATCAGAAGCAATGCTGAGAGTAATAATGCTAATTGCATGGACTTGAGTAAAAGTTTTTGTAGCATCATATGCTTGTTGATATGTATTTGATTGCTATAAATTTAGACTCTCAACTTCTCTCTGATTACTGTAGTTGTTAATTTCTCCAAACAGTCTAATGTATTTGATTTTTCTACGATCATATTGAATTCTTATTGTTTGGCTCTCTGATTGCATTGATACTCTTTCTCAAAAGTGTTTTTACTGCACAAATTATGACGATGTAATGTGATAATTTTACATGCAACAAGTAATGTCGTGAAGGTGTTACTTATTAGATGGCATTTCATGTAAATGCATCCAGTAGCATTATGAACTTAGATTGTTATTGTTGTCGCAATTTAATCATTTCATTATTCGAATTTCAGCCGCACTCCTGTGCGGCGGTCACTTATGTGCCCGACTCGGTCAAAATGGGTCAAACCCGACCCGCCAGTTTTTATTTTTAATTTGTTTTTTTCTCCGCCTTCGGCTCCGATTTTAATTTATAGATAATGATTGTGGTAACATTAATGTTTTTTAGCTCGCTCCGAGGCCTTCGGCTCCCCTCGCTCGACTCTTTAAATAAAAATAAAAAAAATTGAAAAAAAGAAAAGATAAAACTGAAAAAAAAATTCGAAAAAAAATTAAAAAAGTTCAGGCGCGTGCCGAATTTAAAAAAAAAATTGTCAGGCACGTGCACGCGCCTTGAGGAGCGCGTGTGATGCACGCACCTGTATGCAACCGCTGTACAAGAGTATTTGTCTTCGAATTTACTCTGGATAATATTATATTGAATGAAAACTTGGCCTAACTCACAATATTGTTTCCACACACATTTAATCGAACATGTAAACTGCAGTTAAAATGATGACTAGGAAGAAAGTACCAATCACACCTAAAAGTCGAAAGTGAAGGGTTTAATTTCTTGAGATAGTTGGCTCACAATGGGAAAACATCATCAATTTTATTTCGAAATACTAACTTTTTGTCGGTTGGCTCGTTTTCAAGATTGCATGTAATTATGGACTTCTAGTGTTCGATCATATATGATTTATTGAAGAGAGAGGAGGGGCGGTTTTGAGAAGAAACTCCAGCGGCTGTATGGAAATCCTTAAATAGCAATGAAAAAAATAATACTAATAGATATGGTTAACGGCGGTTTTGAGAAACCGCGGGTTATTCATGGCCAAAATAATAATGTGCAGGTCAGGATTTGATCCTAGGACCTCTAAGATAAAATTCAAGCTTTCTAACCAACATATTTTAACTTTTATATTATTAATACTAAGCTTTTAGTATCAGGGCTCGTTTGGTACAAAGTATGGGATAAAGCCTGATATGTTTGACTGAGATATCTTATAAATATAAAGAATTAATATTCCGTTTGGTATGATGTATTAAATTCTCTGCAACACATATTAATTATTGTAATTTATTGCTATAATTAGTTGCAGTATTATTTATACCACCTCATAGGTAGTATACATAACAACAAAAGTAAGTATTATTCATACGGGCCCGAACTTTATAAAGGGCCGTATACTTCATACCAAACAAGATATTAGGGTGTCATAGACATATTATACACCCTAATCACCCCTACCAAACGAACCCTCAAAATATACCCAAATTCAATTCTTTGTTCTCTATTCGATATACTCCATATCAATTACTTTTGTTTTATTTATTTATAATATATATTCTTTTACACTAATTATATATAGTACTCCCTCCGTCCCGCATTAGTGTGGTGCAAGGAGTGCGGCACGGGTTTTAATAAAGGTAAGTAAATGTTTGGTAGGGGTTTTTCAATAGACCTATTGTAAATATTAAAAGCTTTTAAGAGTATAAGGGTAAAATTCATGTACTCCCTCCGTCCCCCAAAAGTGTGGTCCAATTAATATTTTATACCTCACATATAATCAAATTTGGGACACACTTTTGGGGGACGGGGGAGTACTAAAATAGATGAACCACACTTATGGGGAACGACCCAAAATGACAAACTAACCACACTTTTAAGGGACGGATGGAGTAGTATAATTTACTTAGAATAAACATATCCAAAATTTAATAGTAACACATATATAAATTTTTAGGGATTTGAACGTGTTATAAAATTATAAGTAATAAAATTATGAATATGTTTATATTTATCATATATTTAATTATTATTTATTTATTTAATTATTAAACGGTTCGATCATGATTGAACCGATTGAACCAATCGAACTATGACCCGGAGGTCTCGCCGGTTTAACCTCCGGTTTGATTTTAAAAACATTGGTTGTTGTATATACTCCTTCCGTCCTCCAAAAGTGCGGTCCAATTAATTTTTTATATCTCATATATAATCAAATTTGGACCACACTTTTGGGGGACGGAGAGAGTAATTTTTAAGTTGGTGAGAAGAATTTTATGATTTACTCCCTCCGTCCGGGATAAATAGCCACATTTTCTTTTTGAGTTGTCCCGGGATAAGTGACCACTTTCCTTATAAGGAAATATACCCATCTCACAAAAAGTTATGGGCCTACCACTTTGTTGGGAAAATTAATAGAGTTTTGAAGTGATACCAAAACCCAGCTGACCCCAACCGAGTAGATGTTTGCACAAACCCAAGCGTTTTTCCAGCTCACCTGTTTGAGCTTATAGAGTTTCTAAGTTTGCAGGTGGTCGCTGAAGACGACGAAGACCCACCGAGTACACGAGCGGGAGTAAGCCAAGTCGAGTGATCGACGACGTTATCCAGATTCAAGACGATCAGGAGTTCTTGAGACTCGGTAGACGGAAAGACCCGGCTCGTGTGACAACTCGGCTGCGTTAAGACCCAGCGAGTTCAAGACTCGGCTCGGCGTCAAAGATCCGGCGAGTTTAAAGACGACTCGAGTCAGATGACAGCAGAGTCAACGTCAACTTGAGATGAAGTCAGATCTGATCTGGACCATCAGGAACTCGACACCTCAGCACCTAGAAGTCAGACCTAGGATTGCTTTACGAGGAAATCAAGGACGAAGACAAGTCAATCCTGTCAGAAGTTAGGTAGAGATTCAGAACGCTCTTTCGCGGCTAGTTCTAAGCTCTCGCATAAATAGAAGTCTTCTTCGTCATCGAGAAAAAGAGAGGGAGTGACGAGAGAATATATTCAAGAGAGATCAACATACTTCATTGAATAAGTCTAACCAAAAGATCAAGAGATCTCTCGAAAAGCTTCAAGATCCAAATACCTTCATACTTATGAGTTATTATTTATTCTCGAGTGAGAGAAGCTCTCTCCCCCAGTATCTAGGCATATAATCCTTCCCATCTTAAGCCTAGTTTGAACGAGTTCATCATACTCAAAGTTCTTCATTGTAAGAACTCGTTCATAGTTGGAAAACCCCCAAACCCAAACCCGAAAAGTTAGGTAAAGCGTACGCCGCTCGAAGCGCGTAATTCGAGTGTTGGTTCCAGTAGTGCCCGTAAACTACGGGTTAGGCTTCGATTTGTGCCGTAAACGTCTGGTTACGTTTCGATACGGTGCGCGTAAACTTGTATCCAGCTTGAGGAACTAGCTGCAACGGCTGATCATTGCGCGAAAAGTCGGTGGTATCGCTTAGTGGATTACCGAGGTTTACGGTCGTGGACGTAGGAGTAGTTTCTCCGAACCACGTTAAGTTGCTTTGTTCTTTCATGTTTATTTATGCATCCAGCTAACTATTCATAAGCATTATTTCAAGCTGCATAAACTATTTAACTGAAAAGAGAAACAAAGCTTTGCAATATATTTGAAGCAACAGACGGACTTTCCAAAATCCCACCACATTCCGCACGACAAATTGTGTCGATCAAGTCGTCTTCACGGATCGAACACAGCCAGCTCACTCAAAAGAGTTTTAATTGGAAAAGTTTTTAAACCTTGGTGTATTCACCCCCCCTCTACACCAAGGGCAGTGGTTCAAAAGATCACTTTTTCTGTGTCAAGTCAGCCTCTTTGCTGATAGTGGTCACCTGAACAGATCCTTCAAAGTTTCAAATTTTTTTTATTGCATACTGTCATGGAATCTTCCCTGTGCAGGAATCTTCTGACATTCTCTGTCGATGATTATCAGATCTGGAAGTTCCGACTCAAAAGCTTTCTGAGTGCGCATCACGACATGATGTGGGATGTTATCACTGACGGACCCATCATCATCATGAAATCAGAAAGACAAGCAGAAACCTTACCTGGAGCTGAACCAGTACTCCGGCAAGTTGTGAAGCCCAAAAGGGAGTACTCTCGGAAGAAGAAAGACAAGGCTGGTTTTGGACGCCTACGGCTCGCAACGTCATCTCCTCGCGGTGACGAATGCTTATCTCGGCAAGATCATCAACTGAGACGGCTAAGGGGATGTGGGACACTCTAGCCAAGGCTGTGTGAAGGCTCAGAGGAAATTCAAGAGAACAAATTCTCAGTTGCATGCCAGAAATTCGACAATTTCAGCAAGCTCCCCTAGTCCATCGATGAAATGGAGCTCGGATTTTCCAACCTCGTCATCGAGATCGAGACGATCCGACTGGAAAATATACGGTTCGAGAAAAGAACTTGAAAGTTCTTTCGACTCTCTCCCCCGAGAATGGTGTACGCACAAAGTGGTTCACCAAAGCGAAGCGATCTTGACGACATGGAGGCGAAAAAATTGTTCTCCGTCTTGAAGGCCAACGAATTTGATGCGGGGATCACAAGCGAAGATTCATCCAGCCGAATGAATGAATGAAGCGAGGCGAGATCAAGCCGAGAAAAGAAGCTCAATCGGCTCGGCTTGGAAGGACCAACAAAGAGCTCGGATTTATGAGCAAAGAAGATTTGAACGAAGAAGTTGCCATGCTTGTACGAAGCGTCAATCGGTGGAACAAAGCAAGGAAAAGTACAAGAATATCGTGAAGGTTCATCACGACAAGCAACTCTACCCAAAGAGCAACCGGTACCGAGTCATCCTCCTAGGAGAGAGAATAAAAGGATCGAATCGAGCGAAATGGATGATGATCAAATCTCTTTCTCCAGAGCTCGAGATGAGGATGATTGCTCGATTAAGATGTACGAAACATCTTATTGAATCAACCAATGAAGAAAATAAAGAAACCCAATGGTATTTCGGGGACCAATATGAAATAAAGATAATGGATACAAAAGCTGAAGATTCGGCCGATCATACGGTAGTACATTGGTCTCAAGAGATGATTAGAGAAGCAGCATATGAATCAGCTGAATTGGGAACAGCTGTCTACTTGCTATACAAACTGAGACCTCATCAAAGAAATGAACTGATGTAGGATGCAGCTAAAGAAAAAGCCACCTACTATCAAATCAAGGGGGAACTCTACGTAACTGGAAAGAGTGCAAATTCAAGTAGAATACCCAGCAGGATGCACTCATCAAGAAGATTCAGCTGGAGTCTTCAGCCGAAGAGAAACCTGATCCAATGGTAAAATCAAGATAATTCTCTAATCCAGCTGACAACTTAGAAAGCATCCAAGAGATTTCTCAACATCTGAAGGAATCCATTGTTGGGAAAATTCACACAAAAGCACAATCTGCTGAAATCCAAGTCAAGATGATATGTGAATTATTTGGACTGATCAAACCGGACAAAGAAAAACTCATCCAAATTTGAGAACAAACTCGGTGGATCCCAAGCTCGGTGGAAGAATTTCCCAGCCAAAAAGGGAATCAAGCTCAGCTGGACATCAGTCGAAGAACTAAAGGGAACTCAGCTGAAGGAATTTCAAGCCAATCTCAAAATACTCAGCTGAGGAAAACTGTCAATCAAACAAAGGAGAAGACCACTGTGATATCAGCTGGATACTGTGTCCAAACTGACCGGTTTGCGTCTCATGCAATAATTGCTCTGAGGAATATGCTATATAAAGTCCAATTATTTTGAATTCTTATGTTAAGCGGACAGACATTCCTTAGTTAAATTGTTTGATAAGTTTCCTTTCCCATCGCATTAATTATAAAGTCTGCATAGTACTGTAGCACGGCAGTATCGAGGCAGAACGTCAAACGTTTGAACTGTCTCACGCGCGTTTGAAATACACTCGCTGAAAGCACGTCAGCAAAACGTGATGAGTGAATCTCTCCCAGTCGTTGATCAGAATTTCAACTGATTCAATCTCAACCATTGATCCTATATGGCAGTTGATATATATGGAAAAGATACGCGAATTCTTTCTTCCTTCATCTTTATCTCTGCAAATTTCAAAGATTCAAAATCTTCATCTTTTCTCTGCAAGTTCTTCGCACGATCAAATTCAACAAGTTGCAGAAATGGCGCCCAAGAAATCAACCGCATGGATGAACCAGTTTGAAGCTCTAATGACAAAGCTATCATTTGAGAGTATTCTGTCCACCTCCAACCTCCATGTTTCAGAGTTAAAAGAGATGGTGGATCTAGTTGCAGACTCAGGTCTCTTGCTGTGGGCAACCTCCATGCCCAAGCTGTTGCTAAAGAGAGATGCCACACTTTTCTTCCTCAACATCATTGATGAAGACGGCTTCTACTCATCTTCATTTGACATGATAGTCAAAGGCGAAGACGGAAAGTTTGATACAGCAACCGTCACCATCAAACTCAACAAGATGCTACGAAAGGTGTTCAACCTACCCAGAGAAGGAGGATTCATCCCAGATGATTACAGTCGTGAAGAAGTGGATGAATTCTTCGGCGAAGAAGATCTGCTTATCTCGTAGCCGTACGGAGCAAGCATGTCAAAGCTCCCGCACTCAAGCCAAAATGCGTTCTGCTTGGATATTACACAAAATGCACATCTTAGGGATATTTGGATCTCAAGGAGAGATCGGCGTTCCAAAACTTCGAGCCGATGATTGCCATGATCAAAGGCGCGAAACGTCAAGCGGTTTGATTTCTTACTCAACCGGCCGAGGTCAAGGAGTCGAGAAGATAAAGTTCAACTCCACCGGGACGACGTTTTCGGCTTCGTAGCCACCGTATCTCCTGCTCCAAAATTTCTTTCTTGATAGAGCAAGCGGTGAAAGGGCACACTTGGTAAAGTTGGCCGATTCGAACCGTTTCGAAACAAAGATTCTTTTCCAAAGAATAAGTCGAGTCAATGATCTTGAAGAAAAGCCATTGTGAGTAAAAGCAAGAAGCGAGTTGGAAGGAATAGAGGCGAAGTTCAGTGAGAAGAAACAAAGAAAGAGGAAGCAGCGATGACCACAAACCAATTGGAGGTCCGGTGAGATGAAAAAGAAAACAATTGTCATTCCAAGTGAAGCAATGGTGATTCTCTCCATGACGTGTCGGCCTTCGATCAATACGGATCAAACATCCTGGCCGAGATGGGATTGAATGATGGATTGTCATCCGGCTCGGAGGACGAGCCGGATAATCCGAAGCTCACCCCGACCTCACCTCCTCTTAGCTCTCAGCCGAAACAGCCTCTTCCCTGCTCTCCGACAAAGAGCCATCTCCTCGTAAGAGATCGGGCGGATACTCGGCCCAGTGAAGCTCCTTCACGCGACGAGTGACACCCATGCTGAACCCTATTCCACGAATCCCAGCTCACCCCCGAAACATCTTTCACCCAAAATTCAATCGCCACGTACGGTTGGGCGATACTTCTTCACCTACCGTGAACCCATTTGAACTGTCCTCAAAACACCTCGAATCGAAGAGAGTGATTCTACTACTCTCTCATCTCTCGGCTTCAACCCAGCTCGGCCTTTATGGAAGCCATGTACGAGGACTTGCGCATTATAGGGATCAAGAGTGTTCTAACTCGCAGGTCCGATTCGGCCGCACCCGCCCATCTCGTCGAGTTGGAGAACTCGAGTTTTATCCTGGCTACCAAGATGGCAACTTGGTACCGAATGAATTAGCGATAGAGACCTTCTCTTATGAGCGGGAAGTCGGATGAAGCACGCCTCCAAGACACATTTGGCTTTAGAAAGCCCTGGAGGATGCATACTTTACACCGGAATGATCTAATCGGAGGAATTATAGAAGTGTCTCGGCAATACCCCAAAGCCGCGCCGGTGAAGTACGGGAATGCGCAACAAGCTGCTTATAGCGGCGGGATGGGAGACACGTCTGGAGCCGACAATTCTAAAGAAGTCTCGAATTTGAGATTACCAAGGAAGTTGTACGATGAAGCAGTGAGGTAATGATCATTGAAGAACCGGTAAATCGTGAACCGAAGGAAAATGCCGCGCAGTCCAATTGCCGATGACACTCGCTCGGCCGAGTCGAGATCGGCGGACAAACCCGATCATGTTGAATGCGGAACTCAAGCCGACTCGAGCATCAAGCTCTCGGCCGCAATGAAAGAAGCAATATCCAAAGAGGTTGAAGAAATTCTCTTTCGGGACGGACGAAGTCTCGAGTCGACGTCATCGTACGATTCTCGGCTCTCGGACTTGTCAAGTTCGAGAACAACAGCGGACAATCGATGAAGTCCATAATTTTGCTCAAAATCTTCAAGAAAGCACTAGTCAAGATCTCAGGCAATCTCTCGTTACTCAACAAATTGATCAGTCAATTCATCGAGAGAAGAGAGTCCTTGAGATCATCTCAAATCTTCAAGCTCCACTGGTTGACGACATTGCAAATCTTTCAAGCCAGCTGGAAGCTCTCAAAAAGACCACTCTCTCCAACGCCGACATGCCAACTATTCAACTTATATAAAGATGCGGATGCTCGGTTAGCCGGGCAACTAGACGGCCATGCCGAACCTCGTCGCGGTGACAACTCGCCAAGATCGCCGATGTTGAAGGTATTCTTTCCAAGCTCGGCGCAACGGTTGCCAACCTCTCCTGCACTCCGCTGTTGATAATGCCAAAAAGGGGGAAGATCGAATGAAGCTGGAAAAACAAGTGAGAGGGAAGGCTGCGGCTAGAGGAACTCAGTGCAGAATTCGAGAGGAAATCGACGTGCGGCAAATTCGGAGGAAATCGACGATTTTGCCAAAGAGCTGGATGAAGAGACGAGCCATTGCACAAGTCAAAGAGACATGGAGAGAAAATGGTTGCTCTTGCCAAAGCACATGGACACAAGCCCGAAGAATACAAAGACTATCATTAGGTCATGTAACTTCCACAACGAGCAAAGAAAAGAAATGCAAAGAAATTTGGATAAGATTATTAAGAAAAAAAGGCGAATCGCTCAAGCCTCGCCGAGAAAAGCGAGAAGAAGAAAGGCGAGCTACGGGCAAGCTAAGAAGAAACAAATCCAACGGCCTCGGTGACAAGAAGAACCCGGATGATATCAATGAAAACTAGGAAAGATGCAAATCGGGAATTCATCAAAGAATTCTACTACTTGAATCCGATTCAAAGGCATGGATCCGAAGCGCTTTCCAGGACTATTTCCTCGAACTTCATGAGATGCATCCAATGATGGCAAGATCAATTGCCCTCTATGCCAAGAGTAACAACATCCAAGTGAAAGGCTCCAAAAGTCAAGCAGTTAAAGCCTCATTTCTACCAGGAACGAACCTTCGACAAGGCCCAAATCATCAAAGAAATTAATCAACTTTGGGCTTGAAAGAGGAATTTCAAAATCGAAGAATCAAGTCGAATGGAAGGAATTTGGAAGAGTTCATCTTCAATAGATATGGTCTCAAGGTGACCATCGGATTGATGAACAAAGGAAGCGACAAAGTGAAGACCCGATAGGGAATTTTCTTTTTGAACTTTTGTATTTAGATAATTGTAAAAATTCTTCCTATTAATGAAAAGTTCATTTTATCAAAATCAACCTGAAGACAATCTCTCTTTGTCCAGGCTCTGAATATGTTTACCTGCTGTGATTGTTTACTCCATATCAATTACTTTTGTTTTATTTATTTATAATATATATTCTTTTACACTAATTATATATAGTACTCCATCCGTCCCGCATTAGTGTGGTGCAAGGAGTGCGGCACGGGTTTTAATAAAGGTAAGTAAATGTTTGGTAGGGGTTTTTCAATAGACCTATTGTAAATATTAAAAGCTTTTAAGAGTATAAGGGTAAAATTCATGTACTCCCTCCGTCCCCCAAAAGTGTGGTCCAATTAATATTTTATACCTCACATATAATCAAATTTGGGCCACACTTTTGGGGGACGGGGGGAGTACTAAAATAGATGAACCACACTTATGGGGGACGACCCAAAATGACAAACTAACCACACTTTTAAGGGACGGATGGAGTAGTATAATTTACTTAGAATAAACATATCCAAAATTTAATAGTAACACATATATAATTTTTTAGGGATTTGAACGTGTTATAAAATTATAAGTAATAAAATTATGAATATGTTTATATTTATCATATATTTAATTATTATTTATTTATTTAATTATTAAACGGTTCGATCATGATTGAACCGGTTGAACCAATCGAACTATGACCCGGAGGTCTCACCGGTTTAACCTCCGGTTTGATTTTAAAAACATTGGTTGTTGTATATACTCCTTCCGTCCTCCAAAAGTGTGGTCCAATTAATTTTTTATATCTCATATATAATCAAATTTGGACCACACTTTTGGGGGACGGAGAGAGTAATTTTTAAGTTGGTGAGAAGAATTTTATGATTTACTCCCTCCGTCCCGTGATAAGTGGCCACATTTCCTTTTTGAGTTGTCCCAGGATAAGTGGCCACTTTCCTTATAAGGAAATATACCCATCTCACAAAAAGTTATGGGCCTACCACTTTGTTGGGAAAATTAATAGAGTTTTGAAGTGATACCAAAACCCAGCTGACCCCAACCGAGTAGATGTTTGCACAAACCCAAGCGTTTTCCGGCTCTTTTGAGCTTATAGAGTTTCTAAGTTTGCGGTGGTCGGCGAAGACAGCGAAGACCCGAGTGAGTACACACAGCAGGGTAAGCCAAGTCGAGTGATCAGCAACGTTATCCAGATTCAAGACGATCAAGTTCTTCCAGACTCAGCTGTAGGAAAGACCCAGCTCGTGTGACAACTCAGCTCTACGTTAAGACCCAGCAGAGTTCAAGACTCAGCTCAGCGTCAAAGATCCAGCAGAGTTTAAAGACAGCTCAGAGTCACCAGTACAGCAGAGTCAACGTCAACTTGAGATGAAGTCAGATCCGTGCGGACCATCGGGGAACTCGACACCTCGGCGCCTGAAGTCGGACCTAGGATTGCTGCGAGGAAATCAAGGAAGAAGACAAGTCAATCTGTCGTAAGTTAGGTAGAGATTCGAACGGCTCTTCCAACTAGGCTGGATTCTAAGCTCTCCCTATAAATAGAAGTCTTCTTCATCATCAGAAAAAGAGAGGGGTGACGAGAGAATATATTCAAGAGAGATCAACATACTTCATTGAAGGAAGTCTAACCAAAGATCAAGAGATCTCTCAGAAAAGCTTCAAGATCCAGCAGCCTTCATACTTATGAGTTATTATTTATTCTCGAGCTCCGAAGCTCTCTCCCACTAGTATCTAGGCATATAATCCTTCCCATCTTAAGCTGGTTTGAACGAGTTCATCATACTCGAAAGTTCTTCGTTGTAAGAACTCGTTCATAGTTGGAAAACCCCCAGCCCAAACCCGAGAAAAAGTTAGGTAAAGGTACGCGGCTCGAAGCGCGTAATTCGAGTGTTGGTTACCGTAGTGCCCGTAAACTACGAGTTAGGCTTCAGTGCCCGTAAACGATCTGGTTACGTTTCGATACGATGCGCGTAAACTTGTATCCGGCTTGAGGAACTAGGCTGCGACGCTTGCGGCTGCGCGAAAAGTCGTTGGTATCCTTAGTGGATTGCAGGAGGTTTCGGTCGTGGACGTAGGAGTAGTTTCTCCGAACCACGTTAAGTTGCTTTGTTCTTTCATGTTTATTTATGCATCCAAATTAACTATTCATAAGCATTATTTCAAGCCGCATAAACTATTTAGCGAAAGAAACAAAGCTTTGCAATATATTTGAAGCAACGGACGGACTTTCAAAATCCCACCACATTCCGCACAGTAAAATGTATGTCGATCAAGCTGTCTTTCGAGTGGATCCAACACAAATTCACTCAAAAGAGTTTTAATTGGAAAAGTTTTTAAACCTTGGTGTATTCACCCCCCCTCTACACCAAGGTATCCGTCTTGGGACCATCACACTTTCTATCTTTTTACCCTTTAAACATCAATTCTCCTTAATTTCCGTGCCGAAAAGAATGTAGCCACTTATGGTGGGACGGAGGGAGTAATATCTATTGGGAAAAGGTGCAAATACCCCCTCATGTTGGCAGCGCCGGGCAAATACCCCCCTGAACTTTGTTTAGGTGCAAATTCATCATTCCCTAAAGTTTTCGGGTGCAATTACCCCCTCGCCGTGACCGAAACACTTTCGTTGGCAAAAAAAATATTTTTGATTCATTTTTATTCTTGTGGACCCTTACAATTTTCAGGGTTTAGGGTTATATACTACATATTTGGTGCTAAAAGCTCAAATTAGGAAAAAAATTATTTCGAATCCTAGCTCACAACTATCAAAATTCAGGTGAGGTTCTCCAATAATTGCACGAAAAAGGATGACGGATCACTTGAAGAATATGAGATCATCAATGTCAACAACAAATAGTTGGCTTGGATTGCAAATTATTAGAGAGCTTCGCCTGAGTTTTGATAGTTGTGAGCTAGGGTTCGAAACAAATTTTATCCTAATTTGAGTTTTTAGTACCAATTAATTATTGGAAATTGTAAGGGTCCACAAGAATAAAAATGAATCAAAAATATATTTTTTTGCCAACGAAAGTGTAGTTTCCGTCACGACGAGGGGATAATTACACCCGAAAACTTTAGGGAATGATGAATTTGCACCTAAACAAAGTTCAGGAGGATAATTGTCCGACGCTGCCAACATGGGGGTATTTGCACCTTTTCCCATATCAATTTGCGATATTATCTCTAATATTAAAGGGACTAAATATTAGAGGCACCAACTTTGATGTTACGTTGAAATGCTGGATTTTGGGGCCACCATCAACCCACAACCGTCGTTTTCTCGGCAAACATCGACGTCAGCACCATTTATATTTTTGAGAAAAATGAAAATAATGCGATCCCCGTCACCAACCCACACCACCAACTCCCGCTCTCTCCTCCCTTAACTCAGATCCCATACAATTACAGACACACACACACACTGCTGAGTGAGAGAAAATACAGTTTGCGGCGGCCATGGCTCTCCGGCGCCTTTCTTCCATTCGTTCTCTCTCTTCTCCTCGTTACATGGTGAATTGATCATCAATCTCCATTATCATTATCTGCAATTTCGTCGACTGCACTTTGTAAATTTTGTTGATGTTAATGCATTTTGATGTTTTGTTTGACAGTCTTCCTTCGCGAATCAAGCTGCTACCCATAACGACAGCTCTCGAGTAACCGTAACGATCTCTTCTCATTTTCTCTCTTTCTAATCACGTGCTCCGATGATCGTAATTGCAAATCTCTCTCTCTGTAAGAAGCACATCTTGTTTCTTCTAACTTGAATTTCGGTGTGGCCAGTGGATAAAGCAATTGAACGCGCCACTGGAAGAGGTGGATCCGGAGGTTGCGGACATCATTGAGCTTGAGAAGGCCAGGCAATGGAAGGTATTCATTTTTTTTGATGTATCTATGTGGAATACATTGTTCTTCTTATTGGATTCGTTCAATGAGCTTTGATTTGGTGACATTTTCGGGAGATATGTTGAGTTTTTATTATTGAGAATATGAATTTAGGGATTGGAGCTTATACCATCCGAGAACTTCACTTCGCTATCTGTAATGCAAGCTGTTGGATCAGTTATGACTAACAAATACAGCGAGGGGTACCCTGGTGCGAGATATTACGGAGGCAATGAGTATGTTGATGGTTTTCCTCTGTTCAATGCTCATTTATTTGTGGTTTGTCGTTCGTCCTGTGAGGATATTTCCACTATGAAATAACACACTGTATTCCGATTTTGTTGATTAGAGTCAGACTGAACTTTAGGAACTGTTTTATTTGAAAATTTGTTGGTCGGATATCGATAATAGGGAGAGAAAAATGATTACAGCTTGCAAATTGGTCTATATTAACACATTATCCGTTGGCTTTCATGTATAAATAGACAACCAGTCCATGCCCCTACTTTCTAACACGACCTTAAATAATGCCCACTTTCATAATCCGGAATTTCTCTCAAAAATAGCTCTGAGCTCAAAATAGGGTGGTGATGCTTCTACTTTCAGCTGCTTTTGAAGTCAATATTGCTAAGAGTTTTAGACAATTTTTAAGTTTTCCGTGATGTGATTGAAATTGGATACTTAGTTTTTGGATGATGAGTCCCATTCTGCTTTACCTTTCTAAATATTATTGTCTTGATCTTCCTATATTAAGGTACATTGACATGGCAGAGAGACTGTGTCAGAAGCGTGCCTTAGAAACCTTTCAATTGGATCCCGAAAAATGGGGAGGTAAGCACTTTGCCATTTGTATTGTATTATCGTGATAGCCTACATTTCATAATTTAAGAATTCCCTTACCATCTAGGGAAAAAATAAATGTTAAGTGTTAACATGATAAATGCCAAATGCACAAGCATATCAGTTAATGTGAATACTTATTGTTGGATCAAGAGTACCCATCTACCCACGTAATTTTTTTCACTATACTGATTTAAACATCTTCACCAGCTGCTCTCTGATCACATAAACTGATAACTATTTACTAGCATTTCCATCCTTCTGTAAATTAATTAGAGTAATCCTGCTCTTAGAATGGATTAAATATACATTTTCTTCTTTTTGTGAGTAAGTGCCCGAAATTTATGGAATTATAATTTTTGCTGAATGTTCCTGCTTTCAAGTTTCAACTTGTACACAAGCTGAGTTTAGTGTTATGAATAATAAAAAGAATGCCATACAACTCAGAGTCACAGGTAGTTACCAATACCATATTATTTTTCCTAATAATCTCTTACCAGTTACCAGATTAGATATGTTTGATTTCCTTTTTTCCCCCAAGAGCCTTCTTTCTACCTACACATTTGATCTCTAAAGTGCAATTTACATGGTTAAAAGTTTTACTACATCTCAAAACAATATAATAAGTTGCTGGAATAGGGAGACAAGTTGGAACATAACATTGTAATAAATAGCTGGAACAGGGAGAGATTGGAACATAACATTGTAAAATGGGTCATACTAAACTGAAGAGCAAAATGGCAAAGTAAGGTAGTTTATAGCAGCTTTTCCTTAGCTTAGCTTAAATATCAATCTTCCAATTGTGGGCATAACCAGACCTTTTACATCTAATTACAAATTGATACTCTGCTTGATGAGAATCATTTTAATATGCAGGAAGTATCCTCTTCCTGAGTGTGAAAACCTAAACTATGATATCTATCTTTCATTAAAACCCTCCTTATCTGAATAGAGCAAGGAGTTAACTGTAAAGAGACACTTGAAGAGCTAATGAAAGTTACTATCAAGGAATATCATATCTATTACGAGAGCTCATGTTCTCTCTGAGCTCCTGAATCTCATTATCTTCGTGACTATGATAGATGATGATAATAATTTGAAAAATATATTGCTCTTTTGATCTCAATGAATAATGATCTTCATAATTGTCCTTTATGTTTTGGATGTGGTATAAAGCCAACTTTCGAAGCGTAGAACTTTATAATAAAATGACGAGCTTTACTGTATCAAAACATTTCCAACTTTTAGTTCTTACCATTATAAAATAGTTATCATGATTATTATACTTTATCTTTGCAGTGAATGTGCAGTCCCTTTCTGGTTCCCCTGCTAATTTTCAAGTTTATACTGCTTTATTAAAACCTCATGAGAGGATAATGGCACTTGATCTTCCTCATGGTGGTCATTTGTCACATGGTTATCAGGTATTTCCAAGTTTGTGAAGTTCCGATTTTAACATGCTTTTTCTGTTGTACATGTTTTAGCCAGCTATTAATGTTCCTTTGATTGTTGGATTACAGACTGATACTAAGAAGATTAGTGCCGTGTCCATATTTTTTGAGACAATGCCCTACAGACTGGACGAAAGCACTGGCTATGTTGATTATGACCAGGTACCTCATGTCAATCTTCTAGAACTCGGTCTAAGTTTTGAGAAATACACTGTCAATGTTGCTATCATTCAATCAGAAGTTGTGCTTATGCTATATTTATAATAAAGCCTAAAAATATATGAAACACTGAAGCTTGGATTGTCTCAACATATGAATAGCACCTAAAGGATAGAGCCAGGCAGTCCTGTGCCATTTTTTCTTAAGTCCCTATGGATGATAAGCTTATTAGACCACAATACTAATTTCGATTAGGTCCTACATAAATTAACAAAGAAAAGAGAGAAGAATTCAGGATAGCATCCTGCTGTTTCTGGAGAATGTTTTCCTTAGATCAGTCAATGTAGTATTGCAGATAACAATTGGTATATATGAAATAGATAGCTCGACAGCTTTCTCATCCAATATTTAATGCTTTGAATTGTGTGCAACCCTTCCTGTTACCATTCCAATATATTACAACTCCAATTTATGTTTGACCTGTACTAATATAGGAAAGTAAAGTGGCTTAGCCAAATTTATACTGGCAGAATATTTTCCCACACCTGTAGTTTGTAGACATCAAGAAGAAACCATTAGATGTTTTTGGATACAACAAGCATTGGCCATGAAAGATGAGTCAGTAGACATGCAATTATCTAACGCTCAGAACCCAGTGATATGCTTGACTTCTTTAAATTGCACTTGTGCGGGCCGCCTAGTACCAAACATTTCCAAAACTTATATTTGGTGCTAAATTTTAAACGCAAATATCAGCTGATGGCAATTTGACTTATTTTAAGTTTTTAGTATTAGTCAGCAAAATTAGCATAAAGCACTGTTTCATCCTCTTGCTCATGCATTATAAACCAAATGTGGAAGTTCTACAGTATCCTTCATGTGTAACCACAAAGCCATATTACAAACTATACCAAATACTTAAAAGTTTAGTCTGTCATTATCTATGTAGCGCAGTCTGTCCTTACATGTAGTGAGTTGTTTGGGAAAAAACAAAGTTACTTTTCATCCTACAACCTAGTTTTCTTGGATTCATCCAGCTTGTGTGAAGTTTTAAATCTTGTTGCAGCTGGAAAAGAGTGCTGTCCTTTTCAGGCCAAAACTGATTGTTGCTGGTGCAAGTGCTTATGCTCGTTTGTATGATTATGCACGGATTCGCAAGGTAAACTTGAATATTGATTTCTTGAGTTTCATAATTGAATTTCATATTTATTTTCATATAGTAGATTATCTTGATGTTGCAATTTTTTGTCTTATTGGCAGGTCTGTGACAAACAAAAGGCCGTCTTGTTGGCTGATATGGCACATATCAGTGGGTTGGTTGCAGCTGGTGTCATTCCATCGCCATTTGAATATGCAGATGTAGTCACAACTACAACACACAAATCATTACGTGGGCCTCGTGGAGCAATGATCTTCTTTAGGAAGGGAGTTAAAGAGATTAATAAACAAGGGCAAGAAGTGAGGTTTTATATAAATGAGTCAATTTCTTATTCTTGATTCTTCTGCTGTGTTCTTGATAATACTGATTAGATTTTTTTTAACGCCATTAAACTCTACTCTCCTCAATTCTGTGTGTGAGTGGGCTGTGGCTGTATCTGCAGTAGTTTATTATTGGAAGTGCCATATCGTAGGCAATCCAGTTTCTAAAATTGGGTTCCATCTAACAGGTGAAGTATGATTTTGAGGACAAAATTAATCAAGCTGTATTTCCTGGGCTTCAAGGTGGACCCCACAATCATACTATATCAGGCTTAGCTGTTGCATTAAAACAGGAAAGTATTTGTGTGACATTCTTTTGAAAATTTTGTTTTGATCCTTGCTAATCTTAATATTCTAAATTGCAGGCCATGACACCAGAATACAAAGCATATCAAGAGCAAGTTCTAAGTAACTGCTCAAAGTTTGCTGAGGTAACACCTCTGAGCTAGAAAGTTATGTTAAAAGCAACAGAACCTGTCAACATATTTTCTGAGTTCTTAGCTAGCTATTTGGCGTCTTATCATATTAACAATCTCCTATATGCAGGCTTTGTTAGAGAAAGGCTACAATCTTGTATCAGGTGGAACTGAGAACCATCTCGTTTTGGTGAATTTAAGAGACAAGGTATACCCACATTTCCTTTAGCACTTCATTATCCTCTTGCTTTAAACCAATATAAATTTTAAGTAAGGGCACTTCTAATTCCTTGAGTTATTCTTCCTTTATAAGAATCATAAATTGATTGCTTTCTAGTCCTATTAATGTATCATTTTCTAATTAATTGTTTCGCATGTAAGCAGCCTTGGTGCCTTCTGTAGTACTTCTTAGTATGCATTTTTGGCAAAATAAGTATTATCAAGGTCAATATATGACTGATGAATTTCCCACTGGGAACCGTATGACATCATTGTTGTCGTGGATGCTTGTCCTTTGCAAACACATAGACCGTGTCACATGCTCTATGTATGCCTGCTATTAGTTTATAACAAGAAAAATTTGATCTTTGATGAATTTTAGTAGATCGCTTCAACCTGTCAGTTTGTCTCTCTAGGTTCCACCTGAAGTTTATGCAGCAATTCTTGCAGGAATGCCTGTGAAGACTTATAAGTAAATTTACATCTTAGATACTATGTAGACGAGGGCGAAATAAGAGGAAATTAAATTGAATGAAAATATGAAATTTAGGGTGCGGCGGAAGTACATCTTGACAGCTTAAAATTCTAAACCTTGTTGATCCCTAGCCTCATCCTGTATCCCGAGTTTTATCAAGGGAAAACAGTCATGAAAATCTTCATCTTTGTTCAATTTTGAAGAGAGCATGAGTGAAATGCCTCTACGAGAATTTAACTGGAGGAAAAGCTGAGTTTAATGCCTTTTCATTATTATTGCTATTCAACTCAACTAATTCATTCACTCTATAACTTAAGAAAGAAAAAAAAAATGCAATAAAACTACTTTTCAACTTCACGTTTTTGCCACAAAATCTTGAACCCTAGAGAGTGAATGAATTTACACCTGCAAATTATTCTGTTTATCGTCCGCAGGGTATTGATGGATCTAGAGTTGAGAAGGTTTTGGAGGCTGTGCATATTGCGGCCAACAAAAATACGGTTCCTGGGGATGTGTCTGCCATGGTGCCTGGAGGCATTCGTATGGGTAAGCCTTTCCCTTGGGATTATAGGACTGCTTTTCCAGTTGATTCGTATTGATGAGATTCTCTATATCTACTAGGTACTCCGGCTCTCACATCAAGGGGATTCATTGAGGAAGATTTCGTGAAAGTTGCTGAGTTTTTTGATGCAGCTGTAAAATTAGCCCTAAAGATAAAGGCTGATGCAAATGGTTCTTCATTCTGTCATTTCTTGCATATTACCTTTACTCTCTCGCTTGACATGCTCATCTGTCCCAATTTCATTTAACATGGTTTCCTTGTCTATTTTTATTCTAACAAATTCATTTGTTGCAATCATTAGGAACCAAGTTGAAGGACTTTGTGTCATCTATGACGTCAGACACTCATCAATCTTCATTATCAAAGCTGCGTCTTGAGGTTGAGGATTATGCCAAACAATTTCCTACAATTGGTTTTCAGAAAGAGACAATGAAATATAAGGACTGAAGCCAAGCTCGAACTCCTAAAGGTACTTTGGTTCTTTTTGAAAAACTTCATAGATTCTAAACATTAATTTGGAACTCAGTAATTTTATCTTGATCAACTTAAGTGCCTTGCACTTACATCAACATTGTGTTGAAGAAGAATTTAAAATCACCTAAATATCTCCACCACCACATCCATCATTAAGAATTATCATATCCTGCGTATGATAATTATTTATGAGCATCTGTGACCACCATATAGTTCCCGTTGATCAATCATTACATTCTCTGATAACTGGAGTCCTTTTAAGCAAAATAATTCGAAGAAACAAGGAATATCAGGATACATCAAACTATCGTCTTAGGATCCATCTGCACTATTATCAAAGGTTGTATATACCTATTATTCTGGTAATGTGTTAAATGGTAAATGGCACTAATCTTATAATTCCCACCCCTCTTTTGTTAATGCTCTTCATAGAGCTTTAATATTTTTGTCTTAGTTTAATGTTATTTAAATGTCCAGAATATTGTGTTTAAAACCCTCTAGGTTTAGTCAAAAAATTCTTATCTGTTTTTCTAAGCTTTTGGGGATGGGATTGGGAGGGAATTGCATAGATGGCGCACAACCCCTAAGCAGGGGTCACATTATCCTCTACAGATTCATTCGAGAGATTTAGGTATTTTTCGTTATTGCACTGTAGGTTATTCGTTTTTTCTATGCTAGGGCCTCTAGTTTCTACACCCTAATTTCACGTCAAGATGCTAAATATTTCCGAATGCATATTCCATCGTGTTTTTTAACCGTGTTCATTGCTAACAATTTTTCATGGTGTATTCTTTTTTTTGTTGATGCAGACCGCTTGCTATATACGATTCTACTATGAGCTGCTTCTCGGATGTCGAAAATCTATTAAAAGCCCCTTGGTTTTCACCGTGGGCATTTGTCATCCTTTGAACAATAATACCATTTTCCACTTTGTTTCATTTTTATGATTGCTATAACATTAATTGATGATATCAGTATATGATTTATCTTGCTTTGCCTTATAAACGAATCGAGAATACTAAGATGACATTAGAGAAGTTTTTTCATTTGATTCGAGTGGACCCTTTTCATTTACATGCATTTACTTCATGGGGACAGTAATATCGATGCCTAGCTCTGAGGGCATTGTCCCCAAAGCTAGATTTTAGGCAATTAATGGCAATTCGTGCAGGAAGATGTTATATTTGGATAAAGGTGTATAAATATACATAGCTAATTGCATATTTTTGTGTTGGGAGATCTTAATCTACAACATATCTATGCATAAAGCTTAAAGATAAAATACGCAAACACAGATTCTAACTGCAAGCGGAAATTAAAATCACACACAGAAATAAACTTTTTGCACAGGTTGTTACACTTGTGCGCCTTTTGGCAACGGTGCCTCTATATTGAAATCCAAGAATTACAACATAGATGAAATAATGTTCGATCTCTACAGACTGCACTACTGCTCAAGATCATATGAACGGATAAACAAGATCAATTATATTCTAGAACCAATCTATATAACAAGGAGTTTAAATCCCTACAGATTGCACTACTGGATAAGATGTTAAACTCCAAAAATAGGACTTCATACTTCTGATAGGCTCCCTTGAACTTAACAGCTACTCGCTCTCCACCACAACCCTTTAGCCTGATGCAAGAGTGGCAAATATTAGGAACGGTGTTACTTCACAGGAGTATGTAGAAGGACGTGGTTGAAGATCAAAATTGGCAGTAGTTTTTTGTACTTCAAATGCATAACCCGTGATAATGTCTTCGTTCAGTATTTATACTCAATCATCTGAGTAGCAGTTTTATCCACTCTCTCCTCATTTGGTCGAGCATAACTCCTAAAATCCACTCTCTAAAACCGCCACTTGACTAGCTAATGAGAAGCGTTTGTTCAGCCGTTGTTGATGTCAGTTAATTAACCGCCCATGCACTTTCAACCACTGCCCACCACTTCTCTTTTATTCAAAATGCTTCTCAACCACCTTGTACCTGAAAGTATAAAGTAAAAACGAAAATATATACAAGGAAAGTAAAGATTATCATATTTACAATTAAATCGAAAAATATTCATATCAGATTCAGTACTGACTTCGTTGTGTTAGCTAACTCTTAGAAAGTGTTTAATAAAAAAAACTCTTAGAAAGTGTTAGCTCGAAGTGTTGGAAACACTTCATCTGACACAAATGAAGTCAAGCTAGAATCTAACAAATTTGTTGAGAATATACAAACTTCTACCATTTTTCCTCAATCAATGGTGAAAACAAATGCTCTTATTTGTCGAACTTCACCCAATTATCTTATTTTGCACACGAAAAAAGTGTGTGCGCAATTCCCATCAACTTTAACACAACTTTCACGGAAGGACTTAAAAGTTAAAACGAGCTACGTAGATGTTAATTAAAAATTATAAACAATAAAAGTAGTATTAAAGTTTGAGGATTATTTAGGAATATCCAGTATGGTGATAGTGTATACCACCCATAACCAGTTTTGAAGGCATGTATAACACATAACCACTTTGACTTTTGACTTTCCTAATTATATCTATTGTGATACTTTCTAAAAATGTGTCTTATTTGTGTGGAAATGGGGAAAAAATTGACTAGTTAATCAAAATCATATAAAATCATGTATTTACCCTCCTATTTTAGCTATTTAAAATGATAGCTACGTATTTCTTTATTACATATTTTGCTAATCGATCCAACGCTTTCAAAATGGTATCAGAGCCTAAGGTTTATTAAGGAATTATATTTTATTTATTGCTTTAAGTATTATCCTAACGGAGGAGACATCAAGAAAACATGGATTCGGACAATTGTCCGAGATGCGAGTGTTACAGGAATTATCTCCAAGATCTGGAGATAAAAAGAGAAAGAAACCAGATGTTAATGACATTCGGGAGAGAATTGTTCGACTCCCGAGTCGTAATTGTAAGAAGGCTTGAATACATGGAGCCTGTCATTCAAGAAATTGAGGCAAGAGTGAGATTTGATGCAAATCTAAGCACTCTCCAGTGTGAGATGATAAACACCATGAGGAGAAATCATCAGAACAATCATATTTGATGGATCTAGAAGGATGTCCAAGGTGTGGACATTTCCAGGAACGTCTCCAAATTTTGGAGAAAAGAAGGACAAGATACCAGAGTGTTCTAACACACTGGCGAAATATGTTGAATCTCTTAGTTCAGCATAACCAGGAGAAAGAATTAATTGATTCCTGCCTCCAAGGAATCAAAAGAAAAGAAGATCTTCTCCATAGTTGTATCTGCCTTGAATGAGAGATATAACATGCCATGAGAAGAGACCATTGGATCCATTTGAGAATAATTTGGAATTAGCTCTGATGGAACCAAAGAAAGATAAAGGAGTATCATCTACTTTTTTATATCAAGAGATTACCCCAGATTCATCCAAGATATCGGAGGATCTGAGAGAAATACAGAAAATAGTACAACATTATGGTGATAGCCTGTATGGTGTACCATGCGATCTTTATAAGATTGCTATGAAACAGGATGAAATTTATCATATCCTGAAGGAGATCCAATCACGGATCGAAAAACTGGAGCAACAACCTCGTTCCAGTCAAAGAAGGAATCCTTTTGGTAATGAACCTACTTATCCATTTCCAGTGGGATAAACCAAGAAGGACCCAAACATGTAGGCCTTGATAAGAATGATTCGAGAAAAGAAAAGATGAATAATCTTGAAAGAATCAATCTTGACGACCTCCAGGAGTTAGCAGAATCTTTTGCTAACATGGCGATGGTTGATTTAAAAATGAACCAGAATGTGGTCCAAAACCCAAAGCCGGTGAATCAACTTCCACAAGGAGCCATCATTGGAAATCAGCAAGATTTTCAAAATGCACCCGGAGCCATTAATGCTGTCCAGGATTTTCAGACTGTAGCAAGGTATAATCAACATACACCAAATGATGCATCTATGGCGGCAAGAAGGACAAGGGCAAGAAGGCCACAACCAAAGGTACAGGATACACCTTATGGTAAGGCGACCCTGGATCCAATTCATCCCTACGGAGTAATGCTCGATCTCGATGAAGTAAATTTCAAAGATCGAGAATCTGTAATTGATGAGTGGACGTCAGCATTGAGAATTGCGGCAGCAACTCTCGATTTAAACAAGAAAGGATTCGTGAGAATCTTCGAAATGAGCCTTGCAGGAATTGCCAAGATTGCTTGGGAGTTCTTTCCTCTGGATATCAAGAATGCATGTTTTGAAAGTGAAAACTTCACTGAACATGTTCAGAATATGGCAACGATTTTTAAAAGCCATTTTCTGGGAGAATGATATTTCGAATGATTTGATCAAGAAAAGAGAAAGAAATACTTGATGACATTGTATAATCTAAGACTTGCAGTATTGGGTCAACAATCGCTTAACAAGTTTTTACAGCTCTTTACTCTTTATCAACATCAATCTAAAGTTGATGATAGAGTTGCACTGGAAGTTTTAGAAAGAAAATTTCCAAGCCCATGGAATGAGATGCTGATTCGGGATTACGAACCAGGAGATCCTGAAAATGTCGCAAGGAGGATGTCTTATATACATCGAAAGCTCTCAGAGTGGTGTCAACAAGCAACAGCTCTGAGGAACATGAAAAAACTGAGGAGGATTAACAAATATGCTCCTCTAAACTGTGATGATAATGATCTGCCAACGATCATTGGAGGAGAACCACCGAGGCTGAAAAGAAGCAAGAAAAATAGGTTTCAGCCCTATCATAAAGGTGGAGATCCAAAAAGAAATTCTTGGAAACCAAGAACCAGATGGTCAAGATACAAGGCCAGATCTTATAAATCAGGCCAAATGAGTGGACCATCAAGGAATAGGTATCCTTTCCGAGGAGATAATAAATCCCAAGGAAGGACACCTGCCAAGAAAACTTTCAGAAGAACTCATACTAGAGTTAATGAAAGTTTCAAGGATTGCAACTGCTGGACGTGCGGTGCGAAGGGGCATATTTCCACAAATTGCCCTGACAACGAGAGAAGAGGTATCAATAAATACGAATCCACTCCGGATATCGAAGATGCCATCTACTACCAAGAACTGATTCAAGTATATCAGTTCGAAGATATACCCTCAGATGAGAGTATATATATGAACAAGAAGAAGTCTTCAGTGGAGAAGATTCAGAATGGTCTGATGGAACTAGATCAGAGTCAGACTGATCCAGAGATTGTTCATTAGAAGAAAGAGGACAGGACAAGATTCTCCAGTCACACAACTCTCTCTCAAAATCTGATTGACAAGATTATGAAGAAAAGTATGAATATACAAAAGTATCAAGGCTTTTCAGCAAGTAACATAGATCAAGTTCTGAGGAACTTTAATCTACGGAGTAGGAAACAACAAATCGTCGCTTCCTATAGAGCTTACAGGGAATCAAGTGGAAATGCAGTTGATTCCAGCTAGTGACATCAGGGAGGATCTTTCAAAGATGAAGCCCGAAGTCGCTGAAAAGATGAACTGGATACATATTGGAACAATCCAGTTGATGTTAAAATCGGCTCTCTTTACCGGAGTTCACACGCCGATCGATATCGCGATATACGATAAAAGGGTGAGAAATCTGAAGGATTCCGTATTGGGAACAATTGCGGGAGATCTTTGTGCAGGACAAGTGGTGGGAATCATATATCCAAAGATTGCTTACAATCTTAATGATACCTATTTCAGCAAAGCTCTGACACTTTATCAGGACTTTAAGCGCAAGCATTTATTGGAGGAATGAAATATGCCTTACTCCATTACTTATCAGGTATCATATGCTCTTTCCAACTCACATCACACTGAGTTATTTCTGGGAAAGAAGTTCATTGAGATACCAGATATCTTCAACAAGGTGACAACATCAGTTTGTCCCGATAGAGTGAAAATTGCTCGGTTAAGAAACGTTGATATTCAAATCCGAGATAGAGAAGTCATGAGACACGATCAAAGTCTCAGGATAACTTCAGGGAGATTATCCTTCCAAGGAGACAGAATTATGTCTTTACCATATGGGAGGAGTCGGAGTCTCATTCGAGAAGCTCAACCTCAAACATCTTAGAGTAACAAAGTTCCAGTGAATCTGAAATGTCCTGATGGGTGGAGAGAAGTGATAGTAAAATTCGACACTACAAGGTGGGAAACCAACTTCCCTTGTAATGTTCTTTACTATCTACAGCAGTCGGAGATCAATCATTACAAAGGAACCCTGGAAATTGGGGGATAAGTGATAGAGATCAAATGCAGAGCTAAAAGAGAAGCAGTTTTGGGGTTTGGATTTTCTTGAAGATCACAAACCTTGGGCAAATAAAGAAGATGGAATGAAAATCACGATTAATGAAAAAAAACTATTAATCGAATGACAAGTCCATTCTTCATATACATCTCTATAGGGATGTTATATGAAAAATATAAAGCAGAATATTTTGCTGCTTATATCGATTCAGGTGGAGGAATTTGTACTGCAAAACGAGGAGTATTTCCAGCAGAGGTAGAAGAAGATCTACCCCGAATTGCAGGAAAAGATTTTTCAAAGAAGATTTTGCTCTTGGCTAAAGGAGTAAAAGAGGCGGAAATTCTAATCGGCGGAGCCAGAAATACACCTTTGTATAAGGTTAAAACTCCACCAATTTATTTCCATGATACAGGAGCAGATATTCTGTTAGGAAACAATTTTCTACAGATGTTCAAAAGATACATGCAGGATAATGAAAGAAGGTAATTGGTGTTTACAACCATTTGCGATCACAAAATCATTGTCCAGAGGCTCAAAGGGACTGTTAATCGCCAGATACCATTGAGTTTTCGCAGCAAGTGTGGTGATGAAGGAAAACTTCGACACCCAAAAATGAAGGATCAAAGGAGATTCAGCGAAGCAGTGCTAAGCTGTATTAGGGAAGATGATCTCAAAGATGAAGAGGTCCAGATCGATCATCAAAGCATCTTTAATATCTCATCAAGATATTAAGGAAGAAATGCAGGTGTCCCTAGAAGATGTCAAAAAGAAGATTAAAAGGAATCACAATGAGAATCCTTTGGCATGGTGGGATAGAAACAAGCTCAAAGCTACCTTAAAGGTGACGCCAGATAAGGAGTATGAGTTTGTTAGATACAGACCAATCCTTATGAACCTCAAAGATCAACAGGAGATGAAGTAGATAATCAAGGAACACCTTGATTTAAAGTTGATCGAACCAGAGAATTCGCCTTACAGCAGTCCTGGATTTCTGGTAAGGAATCATGGTGAGATCAAACGAGGTAAACCCAGATTAGTTATTAATTACAAAGGAATTAATGATATTCTGGAGTTTGATGGATATTTTATCCCTAGTAGGGAACACCTTATTAACTGCATTAGAAATGCTAAGGTATTCTCTAAGTTTGATTGCAAGTCAGGTTACTACCAGATTTGTTGGGAAAATTATAAGGTTTCGATTTGATACCAAAACCCAACTGATTCTCCAACCGAATAGATGATCGCGCCAACCTAAATAGTGTTTTCCAGCTCGCCTGTTTGAGCCTTAGATGTTCTAGGTTTACAGGTTAAGGAAGCGGAAGACGACGGTCGACCCGTTGTCTACGGCGAGTCGGCCAGCGGAAGACGACGAATCGACCCGTGTTCACAGCTAGAGATAGCTAGCAAAAGACAGCAGGCGTCAACCTTCAGCTGAGTGATCCAGCAGAGCCTGATCAAGCTGAAGAGAATTCGAGCTGAGTTCAAAACACAGCTGGTCCAGCTGTACAGAACAAAGGAACTCTCTCTCTGATGACTCCACGTCGAGACAGTCCAGCTCTGAATTCAAAAGCCAGCTCCAAAGGCAGAAGATCCCGGAATCAGAGGAAGTCAACCTACCTCGACCAATGAGGGATTGCCAGATCAGCATCCTAGACTTCAGAACCTAGGATGTGACACAAATGAAGACAGTGCGGATACGCCCAACGGCAAATCTTGTATTTAAGAAGAGTAGGTAAGATTCAAACGGCTCCTCCAACGGCTAGTCTTGATTCTCTACCTATATAAACCCGTCTTCAACCTCGGGATCGACACGAAAAACTCTCTACAAGCTTTCATTTCACGAATTCATTATTCTTTCAAAAGCTCCCAAGCAGTTCTACATAGATCAAAGAACACTTTATCTTAAAGTGTTTCTAGTTAAGAAACCGCTTAGATTTTTCGTCCGTTCCCTAGGCCAAACTCATTGTATATCTAAAGCCTAGATTTCGAACGAGTTCATCATTCTCCGAAGTTCTTAATTGTAAGAACTCGTTCACGGATTGGAACCCCATACCCAAACCCAAACCCAGAAAGGTTAGGTAAAGGTACACTTGCTCGAAGCGCGTAATTCGAGTGGATAGGTTCTTCAGTACCTGCAAACTGAAGGTGTATAGGCTTGACAGTGCCCGCAAACTGTTGGAACACAGCTCGGGTTAGAGTTGTGAAGTTGCTTGGTACTTGGAAACCAAGTGGTAGTGGATTACCAGTGAACCTGGTCGTGGACGTAGGAGGTGTTACTCCGAACCACGTAAAAACTCGCGTGCTTCTATCTCTCTCTATTTACTTTTGCTTTATATTCAGCTGTGTACTAACGCCTTCATATCATTGCATACTTGTTTAAAACTGCACACACAGCTGCTCTCCAAAGACAGCTGTGTCTCTCGAAAAGTTGCACAACCTGACTAAGCTGAAAACGATAAGTTAATATTTTCAAACTGAGTTTTTCTAAGTAACTGAGCTAAGTTTTCAAACCACCACTTTCCGCACCGCCAGCTGAGTTGTTTACCCAGCTGACCCTCCCCAGCTGGATCAATAACTGAGCTCTCACTCAACTCCGTTTTAACTTGATAAAAGTTTAGAAAAAATCTACTTGGTGTATTCACCCCCCCCTCTACACCAAGTACCCAGCTCAGGGACCATCAATTGGTATCAGAGCAGTGGTTCAAAAGATCACCGTTTCTGTATCAAGAGATCTCTCTTGACACTCTGCGTCAGTGGTCAACTGAACAGATCCGTTTTTCAGAAAAACTCACTCTAGTGCATTCTGTACATCTCTTCATGGATTCCTATCTTAACAGGAACCTTCCCACCTTCTCAGTTGATGATTATGCAATCTGGAAATTCAGATTGAAAAGCTTCCTGTGTGCGCATCACGACATGATGTGGGACGTCATTTCAGACGGACCCATCCTTATTTATAAATACGGAAATGAACTTGTACCTGCTCAAGAAGGACAACCAGAGTACCGGCCAACTCTCAAGCCAAAGAAGGAATATTCTTCCGAAGAGCGAAAGCAAGTCGGGTCCGGACAACCTTCGCAAGGAACACCATCTCTTCAACAAGCCTCAAACGCCTACCCGAGCAAAATCATCAAGTGCGAGACAGCCAAAGAGATGGGAAACACTCGCCAAGCTATGTGAAGGATCGAAGAGATCAAAGAAAACAAATTCACAATAGCGTGCCAAAAATTCGACAACTTCAAGCAGTAGCCAACGAGTCCATCGAAGCGATGGAGCTAAGGTTCTCAAACATAGTCATTGAGATAGAGACAATCGAAGCGGAAGTATACCCAATGGAAAAAGAATCTAAAGGTTCTTTCAGCTCTTTCAGCTGAATGGAACACTTACAAGGTAGTTCACCAAAGTCGAAGTGACTTGGGTGATCTATCTACAGAAAGATTGTTCTCACTCCTAAAAGCCAACGAGTACAACTTGAAGATCACTCAAGAAGAATCTTCAAGCGAGACGGAATGACGGAGAACTCACCCCGGCTCAAAAGAAATAGCTTTCAGAGCCAACTCTGAAAAGTCAGCTCATGTCAAGTCAGCTGAGTCCTCCAAGATGAAGAAGGACAAAAAGGATATGAGCAAAGAGGAGCTACTCGAAGAAATTGCCATGATGGTGAAAAGTTATAACAGACTCAACACCAGCAAGGGCAAATACAAGAAGTTCTTCAGGAATTACAGAGATAAGTACGCAGCAGCTGATGAGAAGTCAGCTGACAAACGAACTGAAGAAGGTTGCTTCAACTGCAAGGAACCAGGACACTACCGACAAGATTGTCCAAAGTTGTCCAAGAAAGATAAAGACCAATTAAAAGCTAAGGCAGCTGACCGAAGAAGAGCTTATATCGCTGATGAAGAATCAGAGTGCAATAAAATGGATGATATGCCATTTTCAGACTCGGAAGAAGAAGCCCTGATGGCCAATCATGAACCTGATTGGGATACTTGCTTCATGGGACAAACAGACGGCATCGATGAAGATGAGGTAACGTCTCGAACTCTAAATCTATCTAACACCTCACCATCACACGAACACTCTACACAGGACTCAGAATCTGGACTACCTGATTGGAGTTTAGTAGAGAAAGTAATGAACGATTCCAAGGAGCTTCAAGAGATCCTTGACGTCATTATGTGTGAGAATGCCGAGCTGAAGGTAGAACTGGAAAAGACAAAAGTATCAGACACAGCTGATACAACTCAGCTCCAACAAGAAGTCGTTTCACTAAAGACAGAATAGTGAAACAAGATCAGCTGATGAAGAAAGTCAACACTGAGAAGACACGTTGATAGAAGATGTGGAAAGGGTCACGGCGAATCGGAAAGGAAGTCAAGTGAGATCATTGAAATTTGAAAAGCACCGAAGAGCATGCTTATCTAAAAAGATAGTAGCTCTCATCAAAGCCACGTCAACAATGGACGAGATAATTAGTGCTCAGCGTCCAGCAGCACTCAAAGCGGGACTGGGATACAACGAATCAAAGGATGCCTCAAACATTGCTTCCACAAGTGGAACAAAGGTTATGTTTGTACGAGCAAATGAACCTTCAACCCGGCGGCTCGGCATCAACAATCGAGGACACAAAGAAAGGCTTCGGGAAAAACAGGCGTGAAACATTCTCAAGTTCCATTAAGGACACGGCGGACGTCAAAACGAACGGTGTGAAACGATCTCAAACTTCGTCGAGAACACGGCGGACATCAAGAAGGTCGGTGTGCGACAACCTCAAGCTCGGCTCGGACGGCAACGTGCTCGGCCTCAACGAAGACCACAAGCTGGATTTTACGGATACCGGCCGCGGCACCGGCGCGTTGATCGATATCAACCAAGATATCGAGATACCCGGTGGATACCACTCATACGAGTATCGAGTGGATAATCATTTCCGGCCACGGCATCGAGACGGCGAGAGACAAAGGAACGTCTCGGCTAGGCACACGGGGGAAATCAAACAAGATACGAACAACAAAACAAGAAGACACGAAGATCAAGACCTCGCCGGCAACAAAAGAAGAACACAATGAATGTGTATATCGACTCGGTGGGAGAATTATCAGATCTAATGACCCAATTCGAGTCATCAAGCGGATGCGGGTCGTTAAAGGATCTATGTCTAACCCACAAGGACCCAATTAAAGCTGTACCCGAATTTTAACTTTTTGTTTAGGTTGCAAGGAATCGACGCATCTCGAGGAGTCGATGAGAACGGCTTTGGTACTTGGACGGTGGATGTTCCAAGCACATGACGCACCTAAAGCATCTACTCCAGGAGTATATTGAGCGTACAGGTCCACAAGTAACATTTGGTGACAACTCCAAAGGCCTAACCAAAGGTTATGGTACATTTAAAACTAGAAATGTCATAATCTCAAATGTTTCTTATGTACAAGGATTGCAACATAACTTGCTTTCCATTAGCCAATTCGCGACAACGGTTTTTGTCAAGTTTGATGCACGGGGATGCACGATGAAGCACGGGGAAACCAAGCGAGATACTCCTAAGAGGGAAAAGAGAAGGAAATATGTACTTCGGCGGAACGAGCAGGCCTCCGAGACTTGTCTTGTATCAAAAAGCGACAATGAAGTCGAATTTGGTACGTGGCACGAACGGCCGAATCATCTCAACTTCAAGACAATCAACAAGGCGGCTAGGAACCGGCTCGCTAATGGAATTCCGGATCAAGTATATGACAAAAGTCATATGTGCGGCGCGTGTCAACAAGGAAAACAAACAAGAATTTCATTCTCTCTCAAGCCGGCTCGATCAGGCGATCGAGTTCTTCAACTTCTTCACATGGATCTTTTTGGTCCGATTACTCCAAAGCTTCAATGGCGAGAAAATATACTGCGAGTCGTTGTGGATGATTTCTCAAGATTCACTTGGGTATCTTTCTTGTACCGGAAGAGCGAAACGAGAACTAAGGCCTATCACTGTTTGGAAAGATTATCAACTCGAAGGAGTGCAAGATAATGGCAATAAGATCAGATCGTGGAACGGAGTTTCTAAATGAAACTATTTATGATTTTTGCGAGAAGAACGGAGTTCAACACCAAACATGCGGCTCGCACACCTCGGCGGAATGGTGTAGCGAACGAAGAAACGGGGAACTATCAAGGAAGCGACTACCTCAATGCTAGCTAGCTCTGCCATTCCGAAGAAGTTGGGTCAAGCAATCAACACGGCTTGCTTCACTCGGAATCGCTCCCTACTCACATCAAGGCAAGGAAAGACACCGTATGAGCTATGGAACAACGAGAATACCATACATTGGATATTTCAAGGTATTCGGATCCAAATGTCACATTCTCAATAATGGGAAGACACAGCTCAAGACGTTCGACGAAAAGACAGACCGAGGAGTATTCCTTGGTTACTCCGCTGTGAGTAAAGCATACAGAGTTTTCAACAGAAGAACTCAAACAGTCGAAGTAACTCCACATGTTACCTTTGACGAATCCTCCTTCGAATATAGAGATTCTATCAAACGAAGAAGCGAAGGAGAATCTTCAAGATTGATTCAGACAAGGGCTCAAGAATAGAATCGGGGAATGCTGGCCGAACCATTAATTTGGGACAATGAGCCGGAGGAGGAAATTCAAATCAACCAAGAAGCTCCACCGTGGAAATCAAGAAGAAGCTTCAACGCCAAATCAAGGGGGAACATCATCAGCTGGAAATCCAAACACAGCTGAGTCCCCAGCTCCATCTCCAGCTGAGCCTCTACAGACATCTCCTCAAAATCCAAATCAAAGAGAGCCAAACTCTCAAGATTTAACTCCAGAACAACTCCAAGACAGACGAAATTTAGCCACTTCAAGCATCAATCAACTGGAAGAAGAAATTCGTAAGAGGAGAAGATGGATTGAAGATCATCCATCATCGGCAATCATTGGAGAACCTTCTGACCAAGTCAAAACCGAAGCTCGATTGCTCGAAGCTTCATCGGATCATCAAGAGGCGGTGACACGGCTCGGCTCTCGATAGAGCTAGAAGCTGACGGTCTATGATGAAGACACGGCTCTAATGGCGTGTTACGTAGCTCAAGTGCCGTAACCTCAATCAATTCTCGAAGCTTTGAAGAGTGTGCCTTGGACAAATGCCATGCAAGAAGAGCCGAACGAATTCCTCGAAATTGTGTACGGGAATTAGTCGACGTACCTCGAAGTCAAAGTCATAGGACTCAAATGGATATTCAAGAACAAGTTGGATACCCTGGGAGTCGTCATCAGAAACAAAGCTCGACTCGTTGCCAAGGGCTACACTCAGCAGGAAGGAATTGACTTCGAAGAATCTTTTGCTCCAGTAGCACGATTGGAAGCAATCAGACTATTTCTCGCCTTTGCAGCACATCACAAGTTCAAGGTCTATCAAATGGATGTGAAGTGTGCATTCCTAAATGGAGAAATCAAAGAAGATGTCTACGTTGAACAACCTCCAGGATTCGAAGTAGAAGGAAATAAAGTCTACAAACTAAAGAAGGCTCTTTATGGATTAAAGCAAGCACCTCGAGCTTGATATGACACTCTGTCAAATTTTCTCTTATCCAAAGGATTCAAAAAGGGCTCAGTAGACAGAACTCTCTTCACCATCAAGTCAGGAGAAGATATCCTGGTTGTTCAAATCTACGTAGACGACATCATCTTTGGATCAAGATCAAGATTCTTATGCCAAAGATTTGGAGAGATGATGTCAGAGAAGTTCCAAATGTCCATGATGGGAGAAATGAGTTTCTTCCTAGGACTTCAAGTCAAGCAATCTTCAGAAGGGATCTTCATAAATCAATCCAAATACGTGAAAGATTTTATCGCCAAGTATGGAGTTCAATCATGCAGAACTGTAAAGATTCCAATGAACACCAACTGGAAGATTGAACGAGAGCGAAGGAAGTCGATTGATTCCAGCAAATACAGAGGGATAATAGGATCCCTGCTGTATCTAACAGCAAGTCGTCCAGACATCTCTTTCGCAGTCGGTGTGTGTGCCAGATTTCAAGTTGATCCAAAGGAAGCACACATGCAAGCAGCCAAGAACATTCTCAAATACCTCAAAGGAACTCAGAATGTTGGGCTGTGGTACCCAGCTGAAGACAATCTACGAGTGTTGGATACTCGAGACTCGGACTTCGTGGAGATCGATTGGACGAGAAAATCAACTTCAGGAACTTGTCAGTTCTTAGGAAGTAAGTTGATCTCATGGTTTTCAAAGAAACAAACGTGCGTCGCAACTTCCACGACAGAAGCAGAATATATGGCCGCTGGAAGCTGCTGCTCGCAAATTCTCTGTTGAAACATCGTTTGGATGACTATGAAGTAAAAACTGGACAGGTTCCCAATTTTCTGTGATAGCTCAAGTGCGATTGCCATATCAGAGAATCCAGTACTTCACACAAGATGCAAGCATGTAGACGTACGACATCATTTCATCAGAGATCACGTAGAAAAGAAGGATGTGATTGTTGAGAAAATTCACACAGACATACAGCGGGCTGATATTCTCACAAAACCGCTGATAGAAGCAAGATTCAAAATCTTTGTGCGGATTACTTGGACTTCTCAACCCGACGATGCTTCACCAATTGAATGGAAGCAGACCAAGGCGGAATAAAGAACCAATGAATTCAGACCAAGTGAACGAAAGCAGACCAGTGAACGAAACGAACCAGTACCGAACGAAAGCAGACCAATGAATGAAACGGCATCAAGCCGAATACAAGCGATCAACCGAAAATCGAATCAATGTCACTAATATCGGTGAAAGAATTCGGCTAAACCGAATCTTGAAAGGAAAGGATTATTCGAGTGAGAGGAACCAGCTGGAACCACGATGATCCAGCACACCCACTCAACCGAGGTATCAGCTGACTACAATGATCAGCTGAGAGGTTTGAAATAACTTTAATTACACCTACTCAATCTGTTTTAAATCAATTCACATCTTGTCATTTCAAATCAATATTAATTAAAAGTTTGAAAAGAATTAAATAATGGGAGATTCGAGGCAAAAGTCAAAGCGCCTCAACCGTTTTCTCTCGCATTAAATTGACATGACGCGAGAATCACTCCCAGTCGTAGATCTTCTTATCAACAGACAAATCTTGATCGTCCATTCTTTCAGAAATCTCTTTAAATATGCTAGAAGAAATGCGCATCAAACGTAGATAGTTTTGTTTTTGCATTCTTTCTTATTTCCATCAATTGGTATTGTTTGCTTCTACTAACAAAAGATGCGAGAAAAAGAACATGGAATCCGAGAAAGATGTCTCCCAAAGCCAATCGGACACGAAGAATCATCAAAGCTTCAAGATAAGAGTTGCTTAACTCTCGGGAACCTCAAAGAAGACGGAAGTCCGAGAAGAAGGTGAAGCCCGTCGACGAGAACCGGAGTCGGCGCGGTGAGAGGCGCAAAGCTCAAGAACGTCATCCACCGGGAAGGTGCGAGAAAACTTTACGGGAATGACAAAGGAAAAGACCTCCTCAACCCCATTGTTTCTCTCAACATAAAAGAGAGAACGGGACACACAACTCACAGGATGCAAAAATCAACGTCAACAGACCTGGACCAGATGTTGATGAAACCGGAGTATTAAGGAACAGTCATTTCAAAGCTCCTGCTCCGCCACAGGAGGCACAGAAAAAGATGCAGGAGACAAAGCAGCATGCATCTAACTCCGTCCCAACTGGGAATCGGAAACAACTTGAGGAGACAAAATATCTTGAAGCCTTGTCTTCAAACCGAAGACTCAAGTCAAAGGTGCTCGGTCGGTCGACGGAAAGCCGGTGACATTATGAGAGAATTCGTAATCACTCTCCGAGGAGCAGAAGGCCCACAAGCGGTCGTTTCTTTCGGTGGAAGAGAAGTTCACGTCCTGGCAGAACATAATCATCACCAACACCGCAACGGAGTATTCCAGCTGAACAACCAAGCTTAAACCCCATGACAGATGGGATACTTCAACCGCCTTCTCTTCAGTTTCCTTCAGCTCAACAGGGACACCTTCTTCGAGATCTTTCAATAAAAGATGCTCAAGTCCCTGCACCAAACTCAAATGAGAAACTTCACCCAGCCAACGATCACCTGCTGCTGGATGATGATGATATGAGCTGAATACAAATTCCTCAAGTGCTGTATCAGACTTTCTCATTCAAACTAAGAAGTCTGAAGAAGCAAAAGTTGCAAGGAATGAAGATTGTGTCCGACTCAGAAGATAATATCTCCCGTGCCAACTCATCCCTCCAAGCACTCAGCTGGGCCCTTGGTGAATCGGGCCAAGGACGCCGTGTCCGCAATCAGTGAGGCTAATGCGGCGAAGAAGAGCCGGCTAATACAACGGTGAGCCACTAAGACTCTAAACCTCGGCGCTCGAGCGAAAACCACAGTTTCGCCAAACTAAAACTTCGCAACAGCCGATGGTGAATATCTCCCACCCTGTTTTGATCATGCCAAAAAGGGGGAAGTAAGGGAGAAGAGAGACAAGTCAATAGAGGCAAACTTTTGAGCTAGAGGAACCAGCTGGATCAGAATCAGCTGAAGAAGCGAGTCAAAAGAAAGAAGCAACGGATGCAAAAGAGAAGACCCAGCCAACTGGGATTGAAGACTGAAGGATTGAAGACTGAAAATTTTTTTTTTTTCTCTTCTTTCTTTTTTTCCTGTGTTATAATGTATTTTCTTACATTAATAAAACACAAGTTTCTCTGCATCATATGTTGTCTCAGTTAGGTTTTGGCATCATCAAAAAGGGGGAAATTGTTGGGAAAATTATAAGGTTTCGATTTGATACCAAAACCCAACTGATTCTCCAACCGAATAGATGATCGCGCCAACCTAAATAGTGTTTTCCAGCTGCTTTGAGCCTTAGATGTTCTAGGTTTACGGGTTAAGGAAGCGGAAGACGACGGTCGACCCGGGCGTGTCTACGGCGGGGAGTCGGCCTAGCGGAAGACGACGGTCGACCCGAGTGTGTTCACGGTAGAGATAGCTAGCAAAAGACGGCGAGCGTCAACCTTCACTCGAGTGATCCGGCGAGCTCGATCAAGGCGAAGAGAATTCGAGCCGAGTTCAAAACACGAGTCGGGTCCAAATTGCAGAACAAAGGAACTCTCTGCGAAGACTCCGTCGTCGAGACGGTCCGGCTACGAATTCAAAAGCCGGCTCAAAGGCGAAGATCCGAGGAATCGAGAGGAAGTCAACCTACCTCGACCAATGAGGGATTGCCAGATCAGCATCCTAGACTTTAGAACCTAGGATGTGACACAAATGAAGACAGGTGCAGATACGCCCAACGGCAGATCTTGTATTTAAGAAGAGTAGGTAAGATTCAAACGGCTCCTCCAACGGCTAGTCTTGAATCTCTACCTATATAAACCCGTCTTCAACCTCAGGATCAGACACGAAAAACTCTCTACAAGCTTTCATTTCCTGAATTCATTATTCTTTCAAAAGCTCCTGCAAGCGATTCTTCATAGATCAAAGAACACTTTATCTTAAAGTGTTTCTAGTTAAGCTTGCTTAGTTTTTCGTCTGTTCCCTAGGCCAAACTCATTGTATATCTAAAGCCTAGATTTCGAACGAGTTCATCATTCTCTGAAGTTCTTAATTGTAAGAACTCGTTCACAGTTGGAACCCCATACCCAAACCCAAACCCAGAAAGGTTAGGTAAAGGTACGCTTGCTCGAAGCGCGTAATTCGAGTGGATAGGTTCTTCAGTACCCGCAAACTGAAGGTGTATAGGCTTGACAGTGCCCGCAAGCTTGTTGGAACACAGCTCGGGTTAGAGTTGTGAAGTTGCTTGGTACTTGGAAACCAAGTGGTAGTGGATTACCAGTGAACCTGGTCGTGGACGTAGGAGGTGTTACTCCGAACCACGTAAAAACTCGCGTGCTTCTATCTCTCTCTATTTACTTTTGCTTTATATTCAGCTGTGTACTAACGCCTTCATATCATTGCATACTTGTTTAAAACTGCACACACAGCTGCTCTCCAAAGACAGCTGTGTCTCTCGAAAAGTTGCACAACCTGACTAAGCTGAAAACGATAAGTTAATATTTTCAAACTGAGTTTTTCTAAGTAACTGAGCTAAGTTTTCAAACCACCACTTTCCGCACCGCCAGCTGAGTTGTTTACCCAGCTGACCCTCCCCAGCTGGATCAATAACTGAGCTCTCACTCAACTCCGTTTTAACTTGATAAAAGTTTAGAAAAAATCTACTTGGTGTATTCACCCCCCCCCTCTACACCAAGTACCCAGCTCAGGGACCATCAAGATTCGCATGGAGGAAGGAAGTAAGAAGTTTACAACATTCTCTACTCCATAAGGGCATTATATTTGGAAAGTAATGCCAATGGGGTTGGCTAATGCGCCCCAAATATTTCAGAGAAAGATGGATAATATGTTTAAAGATTATTTTACTTTTATGTTTATCTATATTGATGACATTTTAATTGCATCAAAAAATATAGAGGAACATATCAAACATCGTGAAATCTTTGCAGATGTTTGTTATAAAGAAGGTTTAGTACTGTCTGAAAAGAAGGCAGTCGTTGCAACTCGGAAAATGGAATTTCTGGGTATCGAGATCGATGAAGCAGGAATTATTCTACAGGACCATATTGTTCAGAAGGTCCAGAATTTTCCTGAAGATCTGAAAGAAAATAAACAACTTCAGAGCTTTTTGGGAGTTGTTAATTTTGCGGGACCATTCATTAAGAATCTCGCAAAACACAGAAAAATTTTTCAGTACTTTAGTGAAAAATGATGTTCCGTTCATCTGGACGGAAGAACATCGACAGGGAATGAAAGAGTTAAAAGAGGTTTGCAGAAATCTCCCAAAACTCTCGATACCGCAGGACGAAGACGACTTAGTTCTGTATACAGATGCAAGTGATTATTGGTGGGCAGCAGTCTTAACCAAGATCACTCCTAATGAAGAAGAACCCTGCAGATACTGTAGTGGTTTATTCTCAGAAGATGAGGTCGTGCGATGGCACATCAACGAAAAAGAATTCTTTGCAGTCCGAAAGGCGTTTAAAAAATGGCCTTTATTTTTGTTAGCAAAGAAATTTACTTTGAAAGTCGATAACACACAGGTTAAGGCTTTCTTAAAAAACAAGATGGAATCTAAGCCTGAAAAGGCTAGATTAATTAGATGGCAAGCGGAATGTCAATATTATATTTTTGATATTGTCATTGTGAAATCTCACGAAAATGTTCTTGCAGATTTCTTAACAAGAGATGGAGCAAACTGATGTGAACTCCATTCTACTGGCCCATAGACATCTCAGTGAAAATCTGGAGATGTTAACGGAAGAGTGGGACGAGTGTGTTCTGAATGCTGAACAAGCAGGAAGATTGCAGACTCTCGACAAGACGAAAGTCACCGAGAGAATACGAGCTTGCATATGGTCTCAGGGTCAACTCTGGGCTGCATGTCAAACACTAATCCTTCGGGTGGCTAAAGATTCTTTGGTGAAAGAAGAGTTTCGAGTACATGGCTCTAAACCTGTAGCAGAGGATTCCAATACCTCTTGCCCAAGTTCTAAGGTGGTGGTATCTTCGGAACCATTGCCCCAAGACAAAGATGATATTCAGGGGTCACACTCTGAATCATCATGTCAACCCAGCACCTCTGGGGAAAAAGAGGGAGAGATTAATCTTAGGCCAATGACTGGCACTTCTAAGATTAATACTGATAAAATTGAAGTTTCTTCTTCTTGGCAGATTTATCAAGCTAACTGGAAGAAGCTCAATACAAGGACTGGAATCATCCCAGAAAAAATAAGGGTTGATGTTTGAGGGAAATATCCTCGGGTGTGGATGATGCCAAATTCAGATCCACACGAAGTCAAAAGATGGTATGAATTTGGAGCACTTGCTTCGGTTTATACCACATCTCCATCATTCGTCGAAATCAAGAATCTACCTAAATGGATTCAAGAAGCGGTGTATGATACCTGGGCTAACAATCCGCAGCTTAGCCGAGGTGATATTTTGGAGCTGTATTTTATTAGTGCATCCCCAGAACCAGTGGGAAAAGGAAACCATGAAGTCTTCCACTATATTAGGCTTCGAAGACCAGATGCAAGCGCCTTCGAAAAAATCAAGGCGCCTACAGAGAAAGAGACTACTCTAGTCTCTACATTACCAGAAGACCTCATCTCCACCAGAAGAGCATGTGGATTATGGGTCTGTCTCACAGAGATGGACAAAGTCAAGTTTCCGTTTAAATTCTTTCAGAATTCTGTAAACGGATCATTCATGTTAAACACTATGATAGGAAAATCGACAAGATTTGCAGAGGAAGCTTTCGAAAGAAAGAGAACCTTGCTCTGGGAAAACAAGATTGCGACGAGCAAAGAAACTCATCGCAAATACTGCAACATGACTCATTTTGGAAACTGGTCTGAGCGAGTTTGTTCAGATTGTCAGAACCAAAAAGGAACTAGAGTTCGGGAAGGGGTTCTTGCCCAGAAGGGAAAAAGAGAAGGCTCGGTCCAACGAGCATCTAGAGCACAAGGCACTGCCAAAAGCAAGAACGCCCAGGGCCCCGGGAAAAAAGTAGATTCCCGACACAAGTTGGTGGAGTCATGTGACTCTGAGCTGGAGAACCACCCACTAAAAAGAAAACGACAATAGTGGGTGGAGAAACAGTGATTACCCACTAAACAACAGATGGGTAAAACAACAGGAGAACCACTAAGAATTGAAAAGTGGTCCATTAGTCATAAGAAAGGGACCTCACACCTAAAGATTGTTGTCTTCATTCAATAATGGAAGACAATGGAGGACTCATTCACGTGAAAGCAAGCTGGCCAATGATAAGAGCATCCAAGGCAATAATGCAGGGAATGAGGCCTATCACTGAAGACCTCTATATAAACAAGGATTGAAGAGAGCATTCGACATCAGAAATCCTCCACACCATCTTCTCTGCTCTCTCCAAAATAAAAATTGTTATAGTTCATATTCTAGTATAGTTTAGTTTATGTATTTCATTTCCGCTACCATAGGTAGCTAAACAAGTATGTCTCCTCCCTAAAGGAGATATACTTATGTTGTAATAAATATTATATAATTCCTAAATAAAAGTTTGGGCTTTTGTTCATCCCTTCCAGTATATTATTTTTTTTGTGTACCGACCGAAAACCCTACGCCCCGGGTAGGAAACGAACGAGGGCTGTGCTGTGTGTTGCTGAAGGAGTCTGCGTCTGGAAACCATCGGTTGCGATCGTGTGGTTGGACGAGGTCCCTAAAACTTCCGGTGGAAATACCCGGCAGCATTACGGTCAAAAAGGTATGAAGTTAGTATGCTTTGATTTTATTTATACGGAAGTGTGATGGGCCTGATTGTTTTGCATGATTTATCTCCAAATTGAAAATGGATAAATAAAGTAGAGTATGTAATGAAGAAATTCAGTAGAAGGGTAAAAGATCAAAAATTTTACGCATTTTGTATGATTATAAGGTTGACTAGTATATATCAATATTTCCCATTATTTTATACAATATTCTATACACAAAAAATGGATATAATAATTTTATAGGTGGGTCAGTGGATACTGCTTATACATGCCACCAAAAGTGGTCGTGGGAGGTACACACTATCTCTATACTAGTTAGAACTAGTAAGTAGTCCGTCGAAACTCGACGGGAAATAACTTTATGTTTTAATTTATATGTATAAATTTTAAAAATAATTTTATATCTTATTTATAAGTTGTGATATTGTTCGCGTTAATTATTAATCAAACTTTGAAAGTTAATTTTATTTCACATATCTAAATTTATTATTAGGAATGACAATGAATCGGGTATACTCATTCATTATATATTTTCTAAATCTAAATTTATTTAGAATTTTTCTACATGTTCGTCCTAATCTCGGTTAAAATGGTGACTATACTGTATATACGTGTCTCAAATCCGTTGAGTAATACTCGATAAAAATATGAACACTCCAACTAAAATTAATTAAAATTAGTAAAAATCCTTCTTTCTATGTTATTTGAACCGTTTCGTTGGTTTATACTAAATTATTCGATAAAAATCTAAACAAAGTTAATATTAATTAAAATTTATAAAAATTCTTCTTTTTAAGTATAATAATTCTTTCTATATTATTTGAACCGCCTCGTTGGTTTATGCTAAATTACTCGATAAAAATCTAAACAAAGTTAATATTAATTAAAATTTGTGAAAATTATTCTTTTTAAGTATATTTGAATCGTCTCGTTGGTTTATGCTAAATCGATATCTTTAATCTTTGCCAAAATGCGGAAAACAATGTGCACCGTAAATGGAGCAACTTTATTTTCCTATTAGTAATAGATAATTAGATATATGAATTAAAATTAGAAAAATTACCAGAATAAAGGAAAATCGGAACGGAGCACCGAGGAGGGAACACGTTGAAAAATGAAGAGGATTCCATGTAGACATGTTGATTAAATATATTTATTTAGTCTTCATAGAGAGATTTTCATTTAAAAATTTTCTATAGATTATTATATATGAATTAAGAATGTATAAAATAAGGATTTATAAGAATGCATTCCGAAATTGTTATTATTTTAATATATATAATAGAAGAAATTAATTAAATATGGATAGAAAATATGAGTTTTGATTAATAGATAAACATGTGATATTTCAAGAATATGAAATTAATAGAATTTTCATTAATAAAAATAAAAATTAGAATATATATATATATGAATTAAAATTAGACAAATTACCAGAATAAAGGAAAATCTGAATAGAGCACCGTGGAGGGGGGAGTTAGACGGGAAATAATTTTATGTTTTAATTTACGTGTATATATTTTAAAAATAATTTTATATCTTATTTAAAAGTTATGATATTGTTCGTGTTGATTATTAATCAAACTTAGAAAATTAATTTTATTTCACGTATCTAAATTTATAATTAGGAATGATAATGGATCGGGTATACTCATTCGTTATGTATTTTCTAAATCTAAATTTGTTTAGAATTTTTCTACATGTTCCCATTATTTTATACAATATTCTATACACAAAAAATGGATATAATAATTTTATAGGTGGGTCAGTGGATACTGCTTATACATGCCACCAAAAGTGGTCGTGGGAGGTACACACTATCTCTATACTAGTTAGAATGAATTTCCTCCATTAAAGTTTTATGCCAAAACGGCAAAAAGATTTAAAAAAAAAATTAAAATAATTATTTTTGAATGTAAAATATTTGTCTATACTATAGACTATGTGGGCCAGCCCCCCATCCAAACGACTACCGTTTGTTAATTACCTGATTCCGGAAAAAACGATCTACAGCTAAATTTCATCCAAACACACTAGATAACGAACTCTTACTCTCCAACTCAATTTCCCAACCTTCAACCATTTGATCACTCACGATAAACATGTAGAATTCCTGCTCTCAATTCACTTTCCATGGCATCTCTGCCTCCAGTTGTGGTCGGCAACACTGTCAAGCTGGAAACAGAATTCAAGAGACTCTCCGCTCCTTCCCTTCCTTTTGAAAAGGTATCTAATTTCTCGTTTATTCAACTCGAATTGGATAAATTCGTGTGTTTATCGTGTATAATTCTGAATCTCCTGATTCTCCGCGTTGCAGAAAAATTACAGCACGAAAGAGGTGAACTCTCTCAGTTCGGAATTGAAAGAAGCAGTTTCGTTGACGGGCGAAGGTAACGGAAAACACGAATCATCTTCTTACTTTCCAATCTTGCAAGAATGTATGCTGCGGAATTCGGTTTCAGGGGTTGAATCGATTCATGCCCACATTATCAAAAGCGGGTTTCTTGAGGAACTCTTCCTCATGACGTTTCTGGTCAATGTTTATGGGAAATGTGGGAAGATGGGGAGTGCACGGAAGGTGTTCGATAATTTGCCGGAAAGAAACGTCGTCTCGTGGACTTCGTTGATGTCCGGTTACATTCATAACTCACATCCTGAATTAGCTATTAGCATTTTTAATGAGATGTTGGAAGAAGGGGCATATCCCACAAATTATACGTTGGGAGTAATCTTGAATGCTTGCACTTCATTGTGTGATATTAATCTCGCGAAACAGATTCACGGATACGTTATAAAGTATAATCTCGAGACTGATCAGAGCATTGGGAATGCACTTTGTAGCTTGTATTCCAAATGCCGTAATCTGGTTATGGCGATCAAGGCATTTGAGAGGATTGGGGAGAAGGATGTGATATCATGGACTGCTGTCGTATCCGCCTGTGGGGATAATGGAAACTCCGCTAAGGGATTGGATATGTTTGTTAAGATGCTCGTTGTGGGTGTTGAGCCGAATGAGATCACTTTGACTACTGTATTGAGCTTGTGCTGCACAATGCAGGCACTGGACGCAGGATCTCAGGTTCACTCGTTGATTATAAAACTCGGATATGGCTCGGATTTACCCTTGACAAATTCAATCATGTATTTGTATTTGAAAAGCGGGTGTATCAGTGAGGCGAAGAAGTTGTTTGTTGGTATGAACTCTGTCAGCTTAGTTACATGGAACGCTATGATTGCAGGCCATGCAGAAATGATAAGTCTTTCAGAGGATGCCCTCTCGGCTTACTCATATGGAATCGAAGCGCTTCAAATATTCCATCGAATGAAGAGATCAGGATTGAAACCTGATCTGTATACCTTCTCATGTTTATTGAGTGTATGCAGTAGTTTAGTGGCTTTGGAGCAGGGGGAACAAGTTCATGCCCAAACTATAAAAACGGGGTTCTTGTCCGACGTGATTGTGGCGACTTCCCTAGTTAACATGTACAACAAATGTGGAAGCATCAATCGAGCCAGCAAAGCTTTTCTAGAAATGTCTACGAGAACTTTAATTTCCTGGACTTCCATGATAACGGCATTCTCACAGCATGGACTCTCGGAGCAGGCATTGCAGGTTTTCGAGGATATGAGACGTGTAGGGGTGAAACCAAACAAGATAACCTTCGTTGGTGTGCTATCGGCCTGCAGTCAAGCTGGAATGGTCGACCAAGCATTCGTGTACTACAACATGATGAAACAAGAGTACAAAATCAGTCCTGTGATGGACCATTACTCGTGCCTGATAGATATGTTTGTGAGATTAGATCGGATAGAGGAAGCTTTCGACTTCATCAAGAAGTCAAATTTGACTCCAAATGAGTTTATATGGTCAATCTTGATTGCCGGCTGTAGAAGTCAAGGGAAGCTAGAGCTAGCCTTTCATGCTGCAGAACAACTGCTTGAGCTTGAGCCGAGAGATTCTGAGACGTATCGCTTGCTGTTGAACATGTATATGTCTGCAGGAAGATGGAAGGATGTGTCTAGAGTGAGAAAGATGATGAGAGATGTAAAGGTCGATAAAATAGTGGACTGGAGTTGGATCAGCATTCGAAACAAGGTTTTTTCTTTCAAGAAACACCAGCCAGGCGAGGTTGCTAGACTCTTGGATGATCTGATTGAGAGAGCGAAGGCTCTTGGATATAAGGCTGAGACGAATTTGGAGATAGACGACGAGGAGAATGAGGAAGCTACGACCTCGGTTGCTCATCACAGTGAAAAACTGGCAGTTGCCTTTGGATTACTCAACACAACAGGCAAGGTACAAATCAGAGTTACCAAGAATACTGGTATGTGTAGGGACTGCCATACTTTTATTAAAATTGTCTCTGTATTGACTTCAAGAACTATAATTATTAGAGATAGAAAGAGACTGCACAAATTTCAGACAGGGCAATGTTCTTGTAAGGATTTTGGTGGTCTTGTTTGATGATTTCTCCACATATTGAATTTTTTTTATACAAGTTGTTTGTTTTTCATGCTAGAATTGGCTATTTTTCTTAGTTGCTGTTGCTAGGATTTATGTGACTGCAAGTTTCATTGATTAATTCATGAATGTAAATTGTTTGATTTGTAACTCTTATCAATCTTTCTAGGGATTTAAACTCCAAGGTTATATTGGACCTTGTTTGAAAATGAATTGGGGCCTTTTGTTTCTATACATAAAAACTAGTGAGACAATTTCATTTGTGAAAAAATAATTTCATTAACTAACTACATCATTAGTAGATGTAATGTTTCAATCTCTCTAAATACTCCCTCCGTCCCATTATTGTTGGCACGTTTCTTTTGGGTACGGGTATTAAGGAGAAGGGTGTTTAAAGGGTAAAAAGATAGAAAGTGGTGGAGCCCACAACTTTTTGTGAGAGAAGGATATTTCCCAAAAAGAAAACAGGCCAACTTTCGTGGGACGGCCCAAAAAGGAATACAGACCAACAATAATGGGACGGAGGGAGTACAATTTTTCGATTTTTCTTGTATTCCCCATGCATTGGGACTAAAATGGAGTTCTTATTTTCTTCTCAAGATGGATGTTTTAAAGTTGGAGCATTTCCCATTTTTTTAAAGAAATGTCCAGTGAGATCATGCCAATTGTTTTTCTATGTTTTTTTTCCTTGATAAAAGTAACCAAAATTTAACCCTATATATTATTATTAAACTTGAAAGACTAAATTAACCTCGAAAATTATCACCCACTTATTCTCTTGTTTGAACTTTGAAGTATTATTACTTAAACAATTGAACACTGAAAAGGTAATATTTTGGTGTGTGTATTGGCCTAGCAGTAGAATGGTTAATGTCGGAGGCTAAAGGTCTCAAGTTCAAATTCAACGTGGTACGATTATTAAATTTAATGTTATAATTAGAAGAAAAAAAAAGATAACATTTTGTGAAAAGAATAAATAAGAGAATTTATGGAATTTAGAAATAAGAACTTTTGTTTAGCCTCTTGCTTAAGCAGAGAGAAGAAAACTCATGAGAGTTGCCCACTAAATTCTAAAAACTTATTATAAAAAAAAATATAGAAAGTAAGAAGGAAAATAAAAGCTAAGAAGATTCAAAATTGAAGCAACATACAAGATTTATTTCTAAGTTTTGTTTATTCTAATTATGTTTATCTTTGATCTATTATATTTATTCATAAACATGAGTAGATAAATACATTTTTCTTCAGTTACGACATTTTTCTTCTTCTTGATCGACAAACTAAGTGACTAATTTTTTAATGAGGCAAAATTTGGGATAACCATTATAGATAGTGGAAATTAATAGTTGGCCACCAATTTTATTTGTAGAAATTCTGGCCAACTTTTGGAAATTTGGACCAATTTGCCCTTGGATCCACTATTAACCATCCATCTACACATTTCATTTTTCATTTTTCAAATTTCAGATTTTGTGTTCTGCAAAATATTCTCTCTCTAGAAATTCTATTTTTCTTCATTTCTTCCGTCGCCGCCGTCGTACTTTCATTTTGCCGTCGCCGCCGTCGTACTTTCATTCCGCCGCCGCGTTGTCGTACTTCCATTTCCTTCGGCCGCCCCGCCTTCGTACTTCCAGTCCAGTCCGCCGCGCCGTCTTGAACTTTCACATTCTGCCGGCCATATTCCAGATCTGCCACCGCACCAGATCCGGCCATATTCACAGCTTTCTCTCCGGAATCCATGGCGTCACATTCCAGATCTAATGTCATGGATGGTGTTTGTCTTTGGTCAACAGCATCCCGATATGCCTTGACACACCTGGTACGAATGCAACGTATTCGTACCAGGTGTGCCAAGGCATACCGCGTTTGAACTTAGCACACCTGGTACGAATGGTGTGTATCCGTACTAGGTGTACCAAGTCTAGGCGCGTGTTGGTCCCAAGACGGATACCTTGGTGTAGAGGGGGGGTGAATACACCAAGGTTTAAAAACTTTTCCAAGTTAAAACTCTTTTGAGTGAAATTTGCTGTGTTCGATCCAGCTGGATGGCAGCTTGATCGACACAGCTGGCTGTGTGCGGAATGTGGTGGATTTGGAAAGTCCGTCTGTTGCTTCAAATTATATTGCAAAGCTCTGTTTCACTTTTCAGTTAGTCGGTTTATGCAGATTGAAATGTATGCTTATGAGAGTTAGTAACATGCATAAAACAAAGCGATAAATAACAAGAGCATCTTTAACGTGGTTCGGAGTAACCCCTCCTACATCCACGACCAGATTCACTGGTAATCCACTACCACTTGGTTTCCAAGTACCAAGCAACTTCACAACTCTAACCCGAGCTGTGTTCCAACAAGCCAAGGGCAATCGTCAAGCCTACACCTTCAGTTTGCGGGTACTGAAGAACCTATCCACTCGAATTACGCGCTTCGAGCAAGCGTACCTTTACCTAACCTTTCTGGGTTTGGGTTTGGGTATGGGGTTCCAACTGTGAACGAGTTCTTACAATTAAGAACTTCAGAGTATGATGAACTCGTTCGAAATCTAGTCTTTAGATATACAATGAGTTTGGCCTAGGGAACAGACGAAAAACTAAGCAGTTTCTTAACTAGAAACACTTTAAGATAAAATGTTCTTTGATCTATGTAGAACTGCTTGGGAGCTTTTTGAAAGAATAAAGATTTCAGATAATGAAAGCTTGTAGAGAGTTTTTCGTATCTGATCCTGAGGTTGAAGACGGGTTTATATAGGTAGAGATTCAAGACTAGCCGTTGGAGGAGCCGTTTGAATCTTACCTACTCTTCTTAAATACAAGATCTGCCGTTGGGCGTATCTGCACCTGTCTTCATTTGTGTCACATCCTAGGTTCTGAAGTCTAGGATGCTGATCTGGCAATCCCTCATTGGTCGAGGTAGGTTGACTTCCTCTGATTCCGGGATCTTCTGCCTTTAGAGCTGGCTTTAGAATTTCAGAGCTGGACTGTCTCGACGTGGAGTCTTCAGAGATAGTTCCTTTGTTCTGTACAGCTGGACCAGTTGTGTTTTGAACTCAGCTCGAATTCTCTTCAGCTTGATCAGGCTCTGCTGGATCACTCAGCTGAAGGTTGACGCCTCTTGTCTTTTGCTAGTGACTCGTGAACACAAACGGTCGACCGCCGTCTTCCGCTGGCCGACTCCCGCCGTAGACACACGGTACCGTCGTAGACACAATGGTCGACCGGCCGTCTTCCGCTTCCTTAACTCGTAATCCTAGAACATCTAAGGCTCAAACAGTAGTGCGAGAAAACACTATTTAGGTTGGCGCGATCATCTATTCGGTTGGAGAATCAGTTGGGTTTTGGTATCAAATCGAAACCTTATAATTTTCCCAACAATTTCCCCCTTTTTGATGATGCCAAAACCTAACTGAGACAACTTATGATGCAGAGAAACTTGTGTTTTATTAATGTAAGAAAATACATTATAACACAGGAAAAAGAAAGAAGAAAAAAAAAGATCTTCAGTCTTCAGTCCTTCAGTCTTCAATCCCAGTTGGCTGGGTCTTCTCTTCTGCATCCGTTGCTTCTTTCTTTTGACTCGTTTCTTCACTCGATTACGATCCGGTGGTTCCTCTAGCTCATCAGTTTGCCTCTTCATTGACTTGTCTCTCTTCTCCCTTACTTCCCCCTTTTTGGCATGATCAAAACAGGGTGGGAGATATTCACCATCGGCTGTTGCGATGTTTTAGTTTGGCGAAACTGTGGTTTTCAGCTCTGAGCGGCGAGGTTTAGAGTCTTAGTTGCTCAGCTGTTGTATTAGCTGGCTCTTCTTCACAGGTTACTTTTAGCCTCGAGTATGATTGCGGACACGAGGCGTCCTTGCCGGATTCAAGTGGGGCGGTCCATAGTGAGTGCTTGGAGGGATGAGTTGGCACGGGAGATATCATCTTCTGAGTCGGGCACAATCTTCATTCCTTGCAACTTTTGCTTCTTCAGACTTCTTAGATTGAATGAGAAAGTCGATACGGCACTTCGAGGATTTGTATTCGGCTCATATCATCATCATCCATTTGCGGGTGATCGTTGGTGGGTGAAGTTTCTCATTTGAGCTTGGTGCAGGGACTTGAGCATCTTTTATTGAAAGATCTCGAAGAAGGTGTCCCCGTGGAGTGAAGAAGCGAAGAGAAGGCGGTTGAAGTATCCCATCTGTCTTGGGGTTTAAGCTTGGTTGATCAGCTGGAATACTCCGTTGCGGTGTTGGTGATGATTATGTTCAAGCAGGGACGTGAACTTCTCTTCCACCGTACGAAACGACCGCTTGAGGGCCTTCTGCTCCTCGGAGAGTGATTACGAATTCTCTCATAATGTCGAGTGGCTTCTCTGTGCGGCGGCGAGCACCTTTGACTTGAGTCTTCGGTTTGAAGACGATTAGCTTCGCATATATTTTGTCTCCTCAAGTTGTCTCCGATTCCCAGCTGGGACGGAGTTAGATGCATGCTGCTTTGTCTCCTGCATCTTTTTCTGTGCCTCCTGTGGCGGAGCAGGGGCTTTGAAATGACTGCTCCTTAATACTCCGGTTTCATCAACATCTGGTCCAGGTCTATTGACGTTGTTTTTTGCATCCCAGGGAGTTGTGTGTCCCGTTCTCTCTTTTAAGTTGAGAGAAACAGTGGGGTTGAGGAGGTCTTTTTCCTTTGTCATTCCCAGAAAGTTTTCTGCACCTTCCTGGTGGATGACGTTCTTGAGCTTTGCGATCTCCTACCTTGCTGCGGCTCGGTTACGTCGATGGGCTTCACCTTCTTCTGGACTTCCGTCTTCTTTGAGGTTTCTGAGAGTTAAGCAACTCTTATCTTGAAGCTTTGACAGATTCTTTAGGTTTGATTGGCTTCGGGAGACATCTTTCTGGATTCCATGTTCTTTTTCTGCATATTTTGTTAGTAGAAACAAACAATACCAATTGATGGAATTAAGAAAGAATGCCAAAAAAAACTTTCTACGTTTGATGCGTATATCTTCTAGCATATTTAAAGAGATTTCTTGAAGAATGGACGATCAAGATTTGTCTGTTGATATGAAGATCTACGACTGGGAGTGATTCTCGCGTCATGTCAATTTAATGCGCGAGAGAGAACGGTTGAGGCGCTTTGACTTTTGCCTCGAAACTCCCATTATTCAATTCTTTGCAGACTTTTAATTAATATTGATTAGAAATGACAAGATGTGAATTGACAGAAAACAGATTGAGTAGGTGTAATTAAAGTTATTTCAAACCTCTCAGCTGATCATTGTAGTCAGCTGATACCTCGGTTGAGTGGGTGTCTTTGGGTCATCGTGGTTCCAATGGATTCCTCAATTTGAATAATCCTTTCCTTTCAAGATCCGGTTTAGCTGAATTCTTTCTCGGTGATATCGGTGACATTGATTCGATTTTCGGTTATTTCTTGTATTCGGCTTGGTTCTTTCGTTCGTGGTCTGCTTGGATTCGTTCTATTCTATTCAATTGGTTCGTTGCCTTGGTTCGTCTGTTCCGTTCAGTCGATCGTTCCATTCATTGATTCTTCCATTCAGCTGGGTCTGCTTCCATTCAGCTGGGTGAAGCATCGTCTGGGTTGAGAAGTCCAAGTAATCCGCACAGCATTTTGAATCTTGCTTCTATCAGCGGTTTTGTGAGAATATCAGCCCGCTCTGATACCAATTGTTGGTCCCAAGATGGATACCTTGGTGTAGAGGGGGGGGTGAATACACCAAGGTTTAAAAACTTTTCCAAGTTAAAACTCTTTTGAGTGAAATTTGCTTGGCCGTGTTCGATCAATTTGGATGGCGGCTTGATCGACACGGTGGCGTGTCTTGAGATGTGGTGGATTTGGAAAGTCCGTCTGTTGCTTCAAATTATATTGCAAAGCTCTGTTTCACTTTTCAGTTAGTCAGTTTATGCAGATTGAAATGTATGCTTATGAGAGTTAGTAACATGCATAAAACAAAGCGATAAATAACAAGAGCATCTTTAACGTGGTTCGGAGTAACCCCTCCTACATCCACGACCAGATTCACTGGTAATCCACTACCACTTGGTTTCCAAGTACCAAGCAACTTCACAACTCTAACCCGAGCTGTGTTCGACGGTTGCGGGCAGCTTTGTCAAGCCTACACCTTCGGTTTGCGGGTACTGAAGAACCTAACCACTCGAATTACACGCTTCGAGCAAGCGTACCTTTACCTAACCTTTCTGGGTTTGGGTTTGGGTATGGTTTTCCAACTATGAACGAGTTCTTACAATGAAGAACAAGGAGTATGAAGAACTCGTTCAAACTAGGCTTAAGATATTTATTCTGATCTAATCTGCCTATGACTGAATATGTGAACAACTAAGAACACAGCTGACTGGCTGGGTGTTCTTGAAAGATTTGGCTTTGAAGATCGTTGTTCATTTTTCTGTTTTCTTCTATTTCTTCAGTCGTCTAGTCAGCCCCCTCACCAGCAATGGTGGAGGAGAGATATATATAGGTGAAGATTCAAATTAGCCGTTGGAAGAGAGCCGTTTGAATCTTACCTACTCTTGTTGACTTCTGGCCATTACCTACGAAGTAGGTCTGTATCTGCAGAAGCTATTCCTTCTCTGATTTGACTGCGTCAGACAAGATCTTCTGACATCGGGATCTTGTCTTGGAGAAGGTCTTCGTCTTCGAGCTGCTAAGCGTCTCTGCTGTGTCTTCAGCGTTTTGGACTCTGCTGTGTCTCAACTCTGAGCTGTGTCTTAGACCTGAGCTGTATCATCAACCTGAGCTGTGTCTTCAACCTGAGCTGTGTCGTTAACCTGAGCTGTGTCATTGACACTAAGCTGGGTCTTTTTCACTGAGCTGGGTCTTTGACACTGAGCTGGGTTTCCGTCACTGAGCTGGGTCTTGATACTGCTGGGTCTTTGACTCTGCTTGGTCTGCTCTGCTGAGTCTGCTCTGCTGAGTTCTTTAAGCTGTCTGCTTAGCTGTGTCTTCTGCTGTCTTCAGCTGTCTTCAGCGAATCTACCTGTAAACTATGAAACTCTATAAGCTCAAACAGGTGAGCTGGAAACAACACAAAGTTTGTACATTCATCTACTTGGTTGGGGTCAGCTGGGTTTTGGTATCCAATCAAAACTCTATTAATTTTCCCAACAATTTCCCCCTTTTTGATGATGCCAAAACCTTTACAAACTTTTACAGAAAAACACAAAACAAAAATCCTAACTAAACTCTTCCTGGCTGCTCCACATGCCTTGACGAGAGTTTGCACTCTTTCTCCAGTTGTCTTTGCACTCTTTCTCCAGTTGTCTTTCCAGCTCGCCATTTGCCTATTTTAGATTCCTTTTCTGTTCAATCCTTTCCCCCTTATTTCCATTTTTCTGTCCTATTCTTTCACTCTTTCCCCCTTTTTGGTTCATCAAAAAGATATTAGGAGGGCGGGGAGTCGAGGTCTGACGGCGGCGTTCTGGCAATAATTTCTTCCCGTTTGAGGTAACTCCAGTCAGCTTGGAGTTAAAACCAATCGATGCATTTTGACTCTTCCTTTTTCGGCTGATACCAATTGATGGCTGTATGACTCAGTTTGGATTGAGTCATCTTGTCTTTCTTTCTCTGCTGAAAGACACCGTTTGCGAGGTTCCCCCTCAATTGGATAAACCAATTGGGTTTTATCGGTGGGTTTGATTCCCCCTGACTTGATAAATTCATTTTGAAATCCTTGGGGATCCTGCTGAGTTAGTCCAGCTGTGTCCGATTCCTTCTTGATGACACACGGTGATCCAGCTGAGTATTTCCTGCTGGATGCTCTTCTTGAAGATCTTCTTTGGGTATCGGATGAGATCAATTGTTGATACCAATTGATGGTGAATCTGCTGAACTGAGTTCCCCCTCAGCTTGATTCCTCTTCTGGATTCTGCGATCCATGTTTGATCTAGCTTTGTTTGATGTCCAGAGGATGACATTTGATAGTTCAGCTGGATTTCTCTCTTGATTCTCCACTTGAATATTCTGCTGGATTGACTTTGCCCTCAGCTGATATCACAGCTGTGTCGATTTCCAGCTCGGTGGAGTTCCCCCTGAATTTGATAGTATGTGGCTTTCTTTTCTCAGCTACTTCCTACTTCACTTGAGTGAATTTTCTCATCACTGGCTCAATTCTTTGATGAGGTCAGTTGCTCCATGATTAGCTGAGTTCATTGTTGCTTTGTGGGGTAGAATCTTCGATTTCCTGTTCTTTGCATCGAACTCTCCAGGAAAAACGTTATCACAACAATTAGCTGGGACCCGTACGCTTGACATATTCTTTGATGAGCTTTGAGGTAAGTCATGAGCTTGGATCATCAGCTGTCTTTCTTTCACAGCAAGCTTGATGACATCCACAATTGCGTCTGTCCCTCGACCTGTTATCACTCTTTCGGCACCCAGTTGTGATTGGGTCCGGCTTTGTTGTTGAGGGTTCCATTGATAACCCAGATTTGTCCTTATCTTTTGTGAGTGATACTTCTGGTTGGTCCTTGAATGAGTCCGCTTCTTCTTTGGACCTTGTTGACTCCATTTTCTTTGATGATGTCCATTTCATGGCTGGAGTCTGTTAAGCTTGATATCTAGTTTGATATCCCGTCTGCTGGAATCTTGATGTGAAGCTCGGTTGATTTTCAGCTTTATAACCAGCTGAGATCCTTCTCAGCTGTCTTTTTAGTTGACCTTGATGTCTGTGCTGGATGACATTCTGTTTTTGATTTTGATTCCAGTCAGCTGGATTTATCTGCTGCCTTTGAGCTCTGTGATCAGCTGTGAGTTGCTGCTTTTCTTGGGCTTGGAGTTGCCGAGCAGTTTTCTTCTTTGATAGGACTGAGCTTAGAGAGCTGGCTTGATTATGTACGACCTCTTTGGTACATTCTTGGCTTGGTTCCAGCTGTGTTTGTATTGGCTGGAGTCATCTTTGATCTGATTCAGCTTTGGCCATCTTCAGCTTCTTGATCAGCTGTATTTTCTCATCTTCAAGCTCCTGATCATTCTTCTTCTTGTGCTCATTCCTTAGCTCCGAATTCTCAGCTGGCTAGATTTCAAGGATTTCTAGTAATCTCTTGAAGTCGTTGAGCACTTCTTCGATGAGGTCTCTTTAGCATGCAGTGAGCTGTGCCATGTCCAGCTGGGCATTCTACTTGATTTTGCTCTCTTTCCAGCTGTGTAGAGTTTCTCCTTGATTTGATAGTAGGTGGCTTTTTCTTCAGCTGCATCCTACTTCCTTTGATGAGGTCTCCGTTTGTATAGCAGGTAGACAGCTGTCCCAAATCCAGCTGATTCATCTGCTGCTTCTCGATTCTTTTCTTGAGACCAATGTACTCAGCAGTGAGTCCTGGCTGAGTTTTATAGTTTTGTATCCAGCTGTCTTTATTTTACAGCTGGTCCCAGTCAGCTAGCTGGGTTTCTTCATTTTCTTCATCAGCTGGCTTTAAGAGTCCCATGAAGCAGTCATCTTTAATAAAATGCTTCATCTTCTGAGTCGGAAGAAAATACTTGATCTTCTTCTTTCTTGCTCGTCTTGAGCTCTTTATCATTTCTTCGGGAGGTCGACTCAGCTGGGTTTCTCTTTGGGTAGAGTTGCTTGTCGTGATGAACCTTCACGATCTTCTTGTACCTTTCCTTGTTGTGTTCCAGCCTATTGATGCTCCGTACAAGCATGGCAACTTCTTCGTGCAATTCTTCTTTGCTCATATTTTTGAACTCCTTTCTGACTTTTTCAGTCTGAGCTGATTGAGCTGATCTTCTTGACTCTGCACTGAGAGCTGTCTCTTTTTCCTTTGGAATCAGCTCCGTTTCATTCATCCGGCTGGATGATTCTCCGCTTGTGATCCTCAGATCAAATTCGTTGGCTTTCAAGATGGAGAACAATTTTTCCGTCTCCATGCTGCCAAGATCAGTTCTGCTTTGGTGAACCACCTTGTGTGAACACCATTCTGAGGAGAGAGCTGCAAGAACTTTCAAGTTCTTATCTCGAACTGTATATTTTCCAGTTCGGATCGTCTCGATCTCGATGACGAGGTTGGAGAACCTGAGCTCCATTTGATCAATGGACTCGTAGGGGAGTTGCTTGAAGTTGTCGAACTTCTGGCATGCAACTGAGAATTTGTTCTCTTGAATTTCCTCTGAGCCTTCACACAGCTTGGCTAGAGTGTCCCACATCCCCTTAGCTGTCTTGCAGTTGATGATCTTGCTGAGATAAGCGTCCGTCACCGTTGAGGAGATGACGTTGCGAGCGTAGCTGTCCAAACCAGCTTGTCTTCTTTCTTCTGGAGAGTACTCATTCCTTGACTTCACAACTTGCCGGAGTACTGGTTCAGCTCCAGGTGTGGTTTCTGCTTTTCTTTCTGACTTCATGATGATGATGGGTCCGTCTGTGATAACATCCCACATCATGTCGTTTTGCGCGCATAGAAAGCTTTTGAGTCGGAACTTCCATATCTGATAATCATCGATTGAGAATGTTGGAAGATTCATGCACAGAGAAGATTCCATGACAGTATGCAATATAATGATTTTTAAAAAAAATTTGAAACTTTGAAGGATCTGTTCAGGTGACCATTATCAGCAATGAAATGCTGACTTGACAGATACAGTGATCTTTTGAACCACTGCTCTGATACCAATTGTTGGTCCCAAGACGGATACCTTGGTGTAGAGGGGGGGTGAATACACCAAGGTTTAAAAACTTTTCCAAGTTAAAACTCTTTTGAGTGAGCTGGCTGTGTTCGATCCAGCTGGATGGCAGCTTGATCGACACAGCTGGCTGTGTGCGGAATGTGGTGGATTTGGAAAGTCCGTCTGTTGCTTCAAATTATATTGCAAAGCTCTGTTTCACTTTTCAGTTAGTCAGTTTATGCAGATTGAAATGTATGCTTATGAGAGTTAGTAACATGCATAAAACAAAGCGATAAATAACAAGAGCATCTTTAACGTGGTTCGGAGTAACCCCTCCTACATCCACGACCAGATTCATTCAATCGTAATCCACTACCACTTGGTTTCCAAGTACCAAGCAACTTCACAACTCTAACCCGAGCCGTGTTCCAACGGTTGCGGGCACCGTCAAGCCTACACCTTCGGTTGCGGAGTGCGAAGAACCTATCCACTCGAATTACGCACTTCGAGCAAGCGTACCTTTACCTAACCTTTCTGGGTTTGGGTTTGGGTATGGGGTTCCAACTGTGAACGAGTTCTTACAATTAAGAACTTCAGAGTATGATGAACTCATTCGAAATCTAGGCTTTAGATATACAATGAGTTTGGCCTAGGGAACAGACGAAAAACTAAGCAGTTTCTTAACTAGAAACACTTTAAGATAAAGTGTTCTTTGATCTATGTAGAACTGCTTGGGAGCTTTTTGAAAGAATAAAGATTTCAGATAATGAAAGCTTGTAGAGAGTTTTTCGTATCTGATCCTGAGGTTGAAGACGGGTTTATATAGGTAGAGATTCAAGACTAGCCGTTGGAGGAGCCGTTTGAATCTTACCTACTCTTCTTAAATACAAGATCTGCCGTTGGGCGTATCTGCACCTGTCTTCATTTGTGTCACATCCTAGGTTCTGAAGTCTAGGATGCTGATCTGGCAATCCCTCATTGGTCGAGGTAGGTTGACTTCCTCTGATTCCGGGATCTTCTGCCTTTAGAGCTGGCTTTAGAATTTCAGAGCTGGACTGTCTCGACGTGGAGTCTTCAGAGATAGTTCCTTTGTTCTGTACAGCTGGACCAGCTGTGTTTTGAACTCAGCTCGAATTCTCTCTTCGGCTTGATCGAGCTCTGGCCGGATCACTCACCGAAGGTTGACGCTCGTCGTCTTTTGCTAGCCGACTCCGGCTCGTGAACACACCGGGTCGACCGCCGTCTTCCGCTAGCCGACTCTCGTAGACACAGCCGCCTGTAGACACAATTGTCGACCGTGTCTTCCGCTTCCTTAACCTGTAATCCTAGAACATCTAAGGCTCAAACAGGCGAGCTGGAAAACACTATTTAGGTTGGCGCGTTCATCTATTCGGTTGGAGAATCAGTTGGGTTTTGGTATCAAATCGAAACCTTATAATTTTCCCAACAGCGCGGTGTGCCTTGGCACACCTGGTATGAATACGTTGCATTCAGGTGTGCCAAGGCATATCGCGCCTAGACTTGGCACACCTGGTACGAATGGTGTGTATTCGTACCAGGTGTTCCAAGTCTAGGCGCGGTATGCCTTGGCACACCTGGTACGAATACGTTGTATTCAGGTGTGCCAAGGCATATCGCGCCTAGACTTGGCACACCTGGTACGAATGGTGTGTATTCGTACCAGGTGTTCCAAGTCTAGGCGCGGTATGCCTTGGCACATCTGGTACGAATACGTTGCATTCGTACCAGGTGTGCCAAGTCGCGACGCGCAGTGACGTGAAAAATGCAGGAAGAACACATATGCACGAAGATGAAGGCAAGATCTGGAAAATACGACAAGAACATGACATACTAGATCTAGAAAACTCAATTAAAATTAATACACTAAATTCAAAGTTGATATCTTAGATTAAAAATCATCAATCTACAATACAACCATCAAACAAGCAAATTTCCAAAATACAAGATACATTATTACGATCAAAGCTAAATTACAACCATAAAACCAACAACCTACAATACACCATCAAAAAATAAATTTTCAGATGGAGATGATATGATGACCGGAGAAGAAAGCCGCAAAATAAAGGAAAGTTGCATCGACGCCGGAGAGATTGGCCATGCTGAATTTCTTAAGATCTGCCGAGCTGTGACTGATAGAAGAGAGAGAAAGAAGAGAGTCGATAATACACAAATCTGCCGGAGAAGACGACCGCAGAAAGCTGCCCATGCCGGAGAATACAGATCTGAAGTTGAGAGAGAGAATCGTGGAACTCAAGAGAGAGAGAGAGAGAGAGAGTTCACAGATCCAGATCTGGATCTGGATCTTAAACAAGAGAGAGAGAGGTGAAATTAAGGGTATTTTGGTCTCTTTACCTCAAAATTGGCCAGAATTTCTACAAATAAAGTGGATGGACAACTATTATTATTCACTAACTTGAAATTACATTCCACACAATTAACTCTTTTTTAATTTTGGACTAACAATAATATAATCCCATTTAAAATTTCAATTCAAGCCTTTACACAAGTCACATACTTGTAATGTTTTCCTAAAACAAAAAAAAAGGAAAAGGAAAAATATAATGAAAATAAAAGGTAAAAAAGGTTCTCGTCCCATTCCCATAACATCAATTCTGTAAAGCTTAAAAATCTAAACTCGTCAATCACTTAGTAAACCAAATAATATACTACTTCTGTTCCATTATTCTTGTCTCATTTCTTTTGGGCACGAGTATTAAGGAGAATGGTGTTTAAAGGATAAAAAGATAGAAAGTGGTGGGCATGTTTTATAACTTTTCAGAGAAGCATATTTCCTTTTATGGAAACAGGACAAGAATAACGGGACAGCCCAAAAAGGAATACAAGACAAGAATAATGGGACGGAGGGAGTACAAACAAATAAAATATGATTTTCGTAAATCAGCTACTTTTACGAAAATTAATTAACTACTTTACGAAAATCAGCTTATTGATTTTGTGCAGTCCAATTTAAACTTTTCATTTTTCAATGCTGACACACAACACGTGTATAAGTGGAAACCGTAAAGAGTATCTTTGTAGTGCAGTAATATTTAAGACTAATAAAAAAATTAATTTTATATAATTGTGGTTCGTAATTTTTTTTTTTAATCTGGAAAGTGAAAGAAAAAAAAAAGAAGAAGAATTATTTGGTACGGCTCACTCACTCACTCACATCTCTCTCTCTCTCTGACTGTAAGTAACAGAGAAGGAAACGTTTGAACTCAAATCTGACCAACCTTTCTCGTCTGAGGGTTTTACCTCATATCACTAACATGGTGAAATCCGTCACCGGAGATGAAAATCAACTCAAATTGTTCGAAGATCGCCTCACTCGCTCCTCCCTCCCGTCTCAGGTTCCCCATATTTTTTATTTTATGTTATCTCAACCAAATCACCAATATTATTAGTAAATTGAAGCTCGATCAGTCCTTAATTTTGTCATAAAACATCTGTGTTTCGATTTAATTTGCCAGATTGGGCTTGTAATCGGGAAACTAAGTTCGAAATTGGACAGAGGATTCGTGTACGATTTGGTGCCAACGCCGCCTAATGATGCTGGAGAGCAGCCGTGTTCAGTTATCGACGGCACTGGAGATGTCGGCAAAGGTAAGAAGAAGGGTTCGTCCAAAGCCAAGTCTCAGTCTGACTCTTCAGCTCTCTTTATTGATCAGGACTGGGTTTTCGAGCACGCGCGCCAGGTATGGTATCAATTTGTGATTTGGTTGAAACCATATACTTGATTTATTCTTCTACTTCTCAAGTTTGTCTGTCTCAGCGTTCTTTAAATTATTAATTCAGTTTTGTATTCATGAAGTTAGTTTTGGTGAAAATTTAAATTAGAATTCGATTCTGCATCATATTCATGAGTTAGTATTGGTGAATTTCATAGTAGAATTCGATTGCGCATCATAACTGTAGATCTCTGTTGGTATATGATTAATTGACTTTGGACTAATTGTGCTGCTGAACTGAGTAATGGTTTAATCTGAAACCGCTCGGAGGCATAGAAATCAGGGACGTTGAATTATATTCTCTTGTATTGAAATTTGAAATCCAAAAGTTCCTCACCCCATAGACACTTCCTACTTTTTCTTCATACATACACTCACTTCGATATATATGATAAAGGATTACAATTTTTATCTGGTAGTAAGACTAGATGGTGGTTTGGTGACCTTGAAATCATATCCATGAGTATCAATTCAGATAATGGATCTTATTAATGAGAGGTATTAGTTTGTGGGAGATATATGTGATATTCCTTACACCATTTGAACCACGGCATTGTCACACTGATACTCCTGGCTAATTGCTGCTCTCATGGAAAGAAGGAAGCTGCAGCTCTCCAACTTGGTGTGCAATAATTCTTCTTATTCTTACTGTCACTTAAATACATATAGAAGAAAAAGAAGTTACTTGCCCAACAATAATGGTTCACAAATTCATCAAAGTTACCTTTTAATCACATCAGCTTCACATTTTCCTGGTGCAGGACTTATGGGCCATGATACTTATCAGTTACTTCTAGCTATAATTTATGTATTCAAGTTATATATATCAGCAGGGCCAGGCTACCAGAGTTTGTGTGTCATCAATTAAGCTGCATAGTTCATGATATGCAAGTGTGTGTGTGTGTGTGTGTGTGAGAGAGAGAGAGAGAGAGAGACCGACCGGCCGACAAGACTTTTCTGTGTGAAAATCTATGAAATATGTAGAATTTATGAAGTACATGTCCTACTGATTCTATAATGTACCTCACTACCTCACCAGAAAAATTATTGCTTCTCCCGCATTCTGTATTTCTTTTTTGATGCATAATTGCTGCATGTATCTTTCATAGTAACTTCTGATCTAAGTTGGCGATGCTCTATTAACTATCTCGGAATGCAGTCCTTTTGCATGTGTGTGTATGGATTCTTTCATGCTTCAGTATTGCTTAACTTTGACCTCCTTTTGCATCCTCATGTAGGTCTCAAGAATGCTTTTGGGTGGCATGAAGGTGGTAGGTGTCTACATATGGGTCAGTGAAAGCTTGTTCAAGAACTCAACAATCACACTGTGCCAGGTTTTTCCTCGCCTCCTTATTTAATATTTTAAGTATAGTGAGTCTCCAGTTCTATTATCTGTTCTCTATGGTTTTTTTGTATTACATGTAACTGATAATGCTCATGAGTTCATCACTCATTTTCTGATTTGAAATAAAAGTATGTTTCATGGAATCATTGTGATGGTTTGCATCATTTATTACCTTTTCTTGGTCAAACAATTTTCAAATTTTACTTAGCAGCCTTCCCTTTTATTTTGAGGGGGTGGCGAGGATGATCATACACCATAATATGTACGGAAAATATAGAGCATGTTGTCTGCACATGGTTGGAAGTATTAAATACTATTATGTAGGCACTTTGGGGAATTGAAGTTGGCTTTATACAACTGGTGTCATTATTTTGTCTTCTAAGTTCTAACTATACAAAACTGTTAACATCTGCAATTCATTAATGTTTCCTACAGACTGTAATAGGAGTTGCACAAGCTGCCTCTACAATGATGGATGATTCGAATGAGAGACTGCTACTTCATATTAGTTACAGCCCTCTGAGGTACTCCCAGGAGCACTTTTGAAGCTCTGGACTCTCGATACATGATAAGTATCTAACACTTAAAACTTCAGATGGACATGCCGAAATTGCTCGCTGGCAGCAAATGTTACCTCTAGCAGTCTTTGGCCTTGTGATTTCAAAACAGGAAAATTATTAGGTTCCCTCCAAACATTCAGATGCACGTACAATTTTGATTTAAGGTGATCTCTTGTTTGCTTCATCTTTTCTAAACCTGTCTTATTTGTCTTCTAAATTACTTTTCTATTATCATTCTCTCCTTCTAGAGTCACTGAGCCTCTTTCTCCTATGAACGTAGAGACTTTTTTAAGTCTTATCTTATCGGGCTAAATGTGTGGTTTTTGGGACAGAAGAATTTTGCCAACATCTCATCACTATTTGTATTATCTTTTAGTCAGCTTTTCCTCCAGATGCTTATTATATTTGTAATGCCAGTGATTAAATATATAAAACACACTCATATAATCACATATAGATTCTTATAAATTTGACCAAACTCTTACCTGTACCTGCCTTAGATATATGAGGTTATAGCCTCCTTGAGTATTTCACCAACGCCTGTACAATGACATGCCAGCAGTGATCTGAACCAAGAGATTCCCTTATGTATTATCATGCCATGTGAACTTGAGCCTAAGATGCTTCCTCTCCAGTTCAAAACGCAGACTTGTTTAGTATGTAATCCTGTCGGTATATTGTTTGGGAATTATACAGGAATTAGTGGAAAAGGGGCCATATTAGTGAAAAAGTAATAATAATAGAAAAGAATTAGATTTTAGTGTTGGTGTTATCTGACCTCTAGTTGCACTATGACAAAAATCTTCCATGATCATATACATATATACATATATATATATATATAATGTTACATTTGGAAACTGGTTTGTGTCTGCTGTTTCTCCTATCTAATAAAAAGTTTTTCAATGTTCTGCTTCCTTGCCATATAACCTGTTCTCAGAAAGATCAAAGTAAGTTTCATCCTATTGCCTGATGTGCTTAACTGATACCATTTTTAAGTCCCACAAAAAATTATTTATATTTGTTTATGTATTATTTCTTTGATTATCTTCAGCTTGTTCCTCTTAGATTGCCTATACCTCATGAGGATGGATCGGATATTAAAAGATTTTCTGATGTCCTTCATAATGAAATCATGGTTTGCGCCAAGGAACTTAAAGGCGCAAAGGCTTTGATTGATAGCAAATTGGTAAGACAGTGACTTGTGAATTTAAATTTACATAGTGATGATTATGGATAGCTACAATAATATGATGCAACACCAGCTCTAATGTCACAGATTTGATATAAAGTTCTTAAGAAATTGAACTTAGTAGTTTCAATCCAATGTCATGGACCATCCCTAAATGGTTAGAGACAATTGTAAAGTGTGGTGGGGAAAGTTTTAGACTTTTAGGCAATTCTTGATTTAAAGGTTTTAGAAATCAGTTCAATCATTGAAGTACGTTCAGGATTGCTATAGTTATATTAAGTGCCATCTCTTAGCAGTTTCCTTGAGAATGAGATTAGGTTAGAGGCCTCCCTCTCTCTCTCTCTCTCGCTCTCTCTCTCTCTCTCTCTCTCTCTCGGGTTTGATTGAACAACTAAATTTATGATTGGATGGGCAGTCGTACGGTCATATATAGCTTTATTATCCTTTGGGTTGTTTTTTTTTTATTCGCCACTAAAATATGTCTGCTTTTTTTTTCTTGAAAGGGAAATATGTCTGCTTCTGATGTTTTTATTGTTTGGAAATAACTATATCCAGAAAAATAGATGCCAAAATTCTTTCTTTCCTGCCTTTGTTCTTACCTAGGTGGCCGGTGATGATCTAAGTTTGTCAGATGATTTTCATGAAGTTGAATTTCTTCTCCCTTTTATGCAAGATAAATACTTAGAAGGTGTGATTTAGCTCTACCTATGTGTTGAAGTTTGCATTTGTCTTCATAATGATTTTCCTTAATAAATCTTCTTTTCCTTTGAAGCTTGTAGCCAAAAAGAGGTTCTCGGTGTTCTTCTACTTAGAGGCTCCGTCTGTACTCTAGCATACTTGAACTCAAAGGAGCCTGTTTCACAAGCTTTGGTTGATATAAAGGTGACTTCATCTTTTTGTACTTTCTGGTTAGACCACATTAAATTTTTTGTTGGAGTATTATTATTGTGAACAACCCCCACCAATATAATAATGAATGATGCATGTCATTTTTTGAAGTTTCCATTAGCCTTCCACCATCTGAATCCATAAGTTTCATTGCCGGCTATCAATCTTATTGTACTGATGATTTTTCTTTTTGTCTAGTTATGATGCCAATGATTCAAAAATGTATTTTTAACTAAAAGAGTGAAATCTGGGGTAATTTCTACTGTTAAATTTTACGGAGTACTATTTTAGGACACAACTTAGTTTTACAAAATTCTGTAGCTCATTCACAAAAAGGATTTATGTCTAGCTGCTTTTTATTTGACTTATTATTTTTATGTCTCGCAAGTCTTTATCATCTTCAATCTTCTTGTGATTAGGAAGACATCATAAGAAGCTTGCAAAGTAGACTTGAGATAATGTGTGATGAGGCTGAAAGAGACATCGAGTCTGTGACTGGTGGTGATCAAGGAACAAACAGTCGTATATCGTCTGAGGAACCTATCGCCAACTTTGACCTTCAAGCTCAAAGGTAATATGAATTTAACCTCATTAAAGAGATTCTCTCTTGATTTTTGCTCCCATGGATGAAGCCATTTTTCTGCACTATATTTGTAATTAGAAGCTCGTGATACAAACTTTCACTAGAACAAATCACCATGAAGATATTAAACTTGAAAAGAAACTGCCATATTGTTTCAGGTTTTGGTGGTTTGTTTTATACTAAATAATTGAATATAAGCCAAAATAAACAAGTGCTGCACTGCAGGGCAAGAATTGTGCAGAGTCAACTTCACCTTGTTATTTGGCGACTCCAACTAGTATTTTTCAAGTCGTCATTCACTCATTTTTTTATCAAGTGTCTATTTTATGAAATAAAATAAGAGAAACTATTAGTGTACCACAAACCTTATAAAATAACAAAATATCAAACAATGCTATTTGTGGAGATGAAAGTATTTGCCAACGGTGTCAGATTGTGGAGATGCATTTATTTACGGTTTCTGTGTCCTTCAGAACGTTTGGTGCATAACTCATTCCATATTTGATATGGAATGATATTTGCCTTGTTTCTGGTGTTGGCAAGCAACTTTCGGATATTTCAACTGACATGAACTTTTGGGTTATCTGTCTGGCAGAAAACAGTGCAACCTATCATTTCCTCGAAGAGTGTTTGTTCCATGGCTGGAGGGAGCATACATCTGTGATTATATTCAGTCAAAGGAGACATTGGAGGTTTGCTACTCATCTCATGCTTTTAAAATAAGATCTGTGCTTGACTTACATGAGTAGATGACAGTGAGCATACTCATTTTGTCTTACTGGCTTGGATGGTAAATCACACTGTATAAAGACACTGATACACTTCAACTCTTAGTTACTTTCATACTTCTTTATCATTTTCTATTTTGTTGGTTCACTTGATTATGTTTGATTGTTAATCTGCATTAATAAGTCTATGTTCGGGTAAAAGTGGGGAGGAAAAGGTAAGGCGATTGGACCCTAGTCCATGCTTTGTAAAGCTCATTGTTTAGTGGAAAAGACAATTTTTTCCCTTTTATGTCTAGAAGAATCTCTGGGAGAAAGAGGAGGAGAGACGTGGGAGGAAGAAGAGTATATAGGAGGGTGGAGGCAGTCATGGAATGAAAAGGAGGGAAGCTTAAAATAGCAGGCTGCTGCCGGTGGGAGGACAAAGGGGTGAAGAAAGGAGAAAGGTGGAAGTGGTTAGTTGTTGTATTCCTGTTGCGTCTCCCTTGTCACCATTCTGCCAGCATCGCCTCCAACTCCATTCTTAACCTCATTTTACTCTTCTCAAACCAAACCAGCATGGTTCCATGCTGTCCTTTTTTCATATTCTTCTTCCGCAACTATCACCGACCCCTATATCGTGCCCTTCACACTTGTCCTCCAGAACACCTCTAATTTAGGCAATTAAACCAATCCGTTTATGTAGTGGGATAGTTGGGAGATGGCAGCAACAGCAACAACAGCAGCAACTGTCACAAAGATGGTGCAAAGAATCTTCAGATTGTTGTGAAGTTGGTTGATGACTCCTTATCATGGAGGAAAATAGTCAAGTGTTCAGTGGAAAGCAAAGAAGAAAGGTGGATAAACATGAATGATAAACCAATTGAAGAAGAGTACAGAAAAGAAAAGACAAGAATGAATAAAAAAGTAATATCATATTATAAAAACCATGTCAAGTTTCATTCTGCAGTAATTTCTGCTCTCAAGAAATTTCTAAGCATTACTTACATAACATTGTTTCAGTGTGTAAAGTAAGGACAGATACTAGCGTGCATTATTGCTATTCGTTGCTCACCTTATTCCTTGAACAATGTTGCAGGTGTTTTACCGAAGCAACATTTTTGTAGTCTTAATATCTTGTAATTTTCAGGTTCTCAAAGACCATTGCGTCGAGTTGATGTCAATAGAGTTTCCAACAGACTCTTCTGAAATCTTGGAGCCTGAATCGGAAGCAGGCTCCGTGGTAATAGCTTCAACTGCCAAAACCTTTTGGAGCGTTGCTACCGACCATTTGTCAGCAGCAGCCAAGGCGGATACTTCAGTCTCAAAGATGAGGAAAACTGGAAATGGAAGACCAGCCAAGACAGCTGACTTTGTTGTATTGTTTGCTATTTTTGTTTTGCTAATCGCTATGGTAGTATTTAATTTTATAGGGAAGGTGTAGTTTATCCACAGATCAAACCTTGGGTTGTGGTTTACTGAGAATTGAGAATAGTATTTTGTGTTTGTAATATTGTTTTATCCTTTTGTCAGATAAATTATTTTTGGGGAATTTCAGAGAATGTTTTTCCAAAATTTTCGCGGTAACAATTTAATGCTCGTTTTATTAGGGTTTTTTATATTTGTTTTTTATTAATTCATTTTCATCTAGTTGGTTGTTTGCCAAATGCCAACTGCCATCCAGCTTAAATTTTCAGAGGATTGTTTTTAGACTTCCAATCTTGCTTGGTTTTCTTTGTTCTGAGTTGATGGATGGATTGGATTGGATTGGATTGATACCCGAATCTCTTACTCGTACAAAGGAAAGGAATATCAATTAGTCTTGCTTTGTTTTGAAAATTGCTTTGTGAATGATAGTACTGTTTGCCTTCAGCAAACGTATTTCATAATCTTTTTATACAAACTTTACGTTTGAACCAACACTTTCATAACATTATTCTCAAGAAATAATTCTCGATATTTTTCATGTAAAATCGAAACAAAATTTGTGTCAACATTGACAGTTCATAAAGTTCAAACATAAATTATTCGGTAGCCTCTAAATGATCTTTTGTTAAATGACCCTCTACATGAATAACAATACCATGCATACACTTATCATGACATAAATGATTTTCTGCAAAAGTTTTTCTAGCCATAAATTGTCATGGTAAGAATTATTGTCTCACACTACTTCAATGTGAACTGGAAAGTATACTTCCCCTGATTAAAAGAGGATGAATAAATAACTTAAGCATGTTGAGGAAAAATTATAATCAAATATCCTTTCAATCCAATACAATTATGTGGAGCAACCATCAGTTTTTCTCAAACAGCCTCTTCGCTAGGCACATCGGTCCCACAAGGAATTTTTCCTGGAAAATCAGTTTTTGAGGAACTTGAACCGATCATACTGCAACCAGAAAGTGAGAGGTGAGAATATTAAACAATAGGACAGAAATCCATTATCCAGACATTGGTTTTGTGTACCTTTTATCCACAAAGATCATCGATCGAAGTTCACAGTTGCTGAATCTGCACATGTAAGTTGCAATATAAATCAGTTTCGCCTTTTTTGAATGCTTTCTTATCATACTACAGATCTTCATGCATAACTTCCATGTAAAGATGTGAGTCATCTGGAAATTCATATTTTTTCAGAATCATAACAAGAGACAAAACCACAGACTGAGGTGTATGGTTTATATAAATTAATATTGTAGTCTATAATCACTAAAAGGACAATTCCATTTCCTTTCCTTATAAACACCATTAAATCTGTCTCAAATATACGGTCCACTTATGCTTCTCACGTAGATTAAAAATCATTTTGGGATTTCCAATAGTTTAATATAGCATGTTAATTTCACATACCACAAAGAGCATATCTGCAAAAAATAAGTCGAGTAAATTCGGATACCTCAAGATAGAATACCATATATTCGGGACATATGAAATATGAATGTTTATATTCACCAAGAGAGCTTGTATAAAATAAAATGTTTATAAAATAATAGCAACATAATCACATGGCATGCTCACCAATGATTTAATTTTGTTCCTTTTGGAACACCCAAGCAATAATAGATCGCCCTTTAATATGAGGTGAGGTATAGGATTCAATACCACCACTTTCCCCTCCCCAAGTAAGGAAAATATACTGAATTATGTTGAAAGACCTTTTTGGAATTACCAATCGATTTTAGAATTATCGGACCGGAAATGGAAGTCAAGTGACTTAAAAATAATGAAAGAAAGCTTACGGCTTGCAGATCTCTTCCTTCACAGGGGGTTGGCAATCATCTCCAAATGCAGAAAGTGTATGAATTAAGAATCCACTATGAGTAACAACAGCTATCTCTGACTCCTCCCGCGTCCATAACCTGCAGCACATTTGAGAGTTATATATAGATTCTCATTCTTTAATAAACTTAATAAAATTAGTCCGGAAACCTGGCTGAGAAACAAAAAATTTACCAATTCAAGAATTTCAGGCCCCTCTCAGCCAGTTCTTCATTTGCTTCTCTAACTTCCAGATTCCAGAGAGTGTCCTCATCGGTTTCTATCTGAGGATAAGCAGAAGGTATAAATGAGGTGTGATATGGCATATAAGAAAACATGGGAATGTCGATTTTACTTGAAATATACGACAATCAATGTTTGTTCGGCTCTTTTTATGAAGAAGAAACAAAACAAGGACCATTAACTTGCCAGTGATAAATCAATAGCAGGAAAAAGGGGCTTGTACTCGGTTACGCTCCTTCTCTTATCACACCAGTGAACTCCCTGCATCATTTAACATACAAACCGAGAATATTAATGTGTCTCTTCTTCATTAACTAAAGAACAGCTAGAATTCTCCCACTTGCATCCAAATACATGCGCCTGACCAAGTGATCAGACTTCCTAACCACCAGTCTGCCAATCGTAAAACTTGTGCACCAAGATTATATAATTAATAAATACCATATTCCATGAAGTTTTAACCAGAATTCAAACATTTAAGTCCAGTTCTACATAGTTTTACTTCTAGATATCTTGGGTCACTCAGAAAAATATTAGTTTTTGTAACATTCAGTATATGCCAGTCAAAAATTATGGTTATAAGTGAGGAAGACAGTGGCTGAACTCAATAGTGCACTAGATTAATTAGGAGAGAACAAAACTTCTACCATATAGCGCTATAATATTATATGTGGGGAGAACTGCCCATTTTTTCTCAAGATTCTGTACATGCAGCTCGAGATTTTCATTATACTTCAGATATACTAATGACATCATGTAACTGTCATCCTTAGAAAGAACCTTTTTGCATTAATCTGAGAGCTACTGATGGAGAATCTCGTCAAAAATTAGGAAGTCAGTCCAATAGATACACAACTAAAAGACAACACACTTCTATCTCTTCGCAAGAATTTAAATGCATGAAGAACAAATTGTACTCCCTTTTTTCTTGAATTTGAAACACACCTATTTCTTCCATAACTCCCCAAAATAAGATCCAAATGGAGATATTGCATACACGCTTGCAGCCATCATTAAGTTCAAGATGAAGATGGCCTTTTTTTCTAAATTTTACATATTGTATACTTAATTCTGTGACACAATAATATGCAATGAGATGAGATACATACTTTAAAAACAAAAAAAAAAAATGCTTGTACTGACAAGAGTATCATTTAATAACTTTGAGACTTAAAAGGACTGTATTTAGTCAATGCATACCAAATGCTCTCGACAAAGTTCCATTGACACAAATGGTGGGGCATTTAGACTTGAAATTGCTGGACGACCACTCTTCCCAGTATTTTCTGTCATTAGAGGAGCTACACTGATGCCATTGTCATAACCTCCTCCACCAAAAACCCCAACAGCTGTTTGCATAGTCCTGCAATCAACTTGCATTGTCAATGATAATTCAGATGTTCTAAAATATAATTGCCAACAGCTAGAATTGTCAGAATTTGCTCGTCACCTACCCATGTGTCAATAAAGATCAATACTTCCTACTCTACTAGTACTAATTCTTAACCACCCAAAGAGGGTCTTTTTATTTATATATTTAGAAGAAAACAGGTCTTTTTTATGGTGTTACACTGAAGAAGTACGTGATCAAGATAAAGGACAGGTGATTAGTTACTTCTGAAACAAACTAGTTTCTCCACAGATGTAATTTTCTCCTTTCAAATTTAAATCTCATAACATTCTTGAAGATCATTGATCAAGAGAAACTATAGAAGATGCATTCCAGAATACAAAAAAATTACTCCCCAGAGTTATACAATTCTAGGACCCATATTAAGAAACAAAGACTGTCATGAGAGTTTCACACAAGTACAAGGTATAAGGAATTAGATACTCACCTTAATAAAGGGGAAACAACTACTAACTCAATTTTCTTTATGAGACCTGTGGAATGAACATGCTTCCGCAGATTGTCTACCTGTACAGAGTGTCTGGAAAAGTCATTTTGGTTCCTTTTATTTTGGTAAGGAAGAAAATATATTGACAAACATTACCAAACCTTTCCGCTCATAAGAATGAAACTTTTCTCAGATTAAACCCAAAAGTATGCAGTTTCTTATTACAAGCATATCCTTTCTAATTTGCTTACTAAACAAGTATTGAAGTTTACAAGTAGGATCCAAATCCAAATCAAGATAACACAAAACAACATGATATGCCATCAGTTATTACCTGTTGCCAGCCAAGAGGGGTTAGTGCTGCATCAAAAAGCTCAGGGGACATGTATGCACTGTGGTCCTTTTCTCCGGCCACATTGTGGAATCCCTGAGCATGTCTCACCTACATGTAAAAATATGATGTGCATCCAAATTAGATGGGTCTCTCTAAAGTCCAAAACTTATCTTAATGAGAAGAACAAGAGGAGTGAAATATCAACCCAGTGAATAGTCTTGCTACGGTGCAAAGGGTACAAGCCTTGGCCTCTTGCAGCATCCATTTCTACAATGAACACATACATTATATAGATAAAGGATAAAAATAGAGAACTAAGAGCGCATTCCAGAGATGTTCTTTGACAATATTTTCAGTTATAGGTGAAACTGAAGAGTGACATATAAGATATAATTAAGGCTCCAGGAAGATTAGATCCCGATCTTGCTACTAAATAAGTTTGCTTGCAAACATCAAATCAACAAGCAACAAGCAAAAAGGTGATCAAAAGCATACCCTTTCCAAGTTTCACCGAATTGCAACTATCAAAAGCATACTTAGATGTCTCAGATATTAAAGAGAATTCAAGGCTACCCAAGATAAACGGAGATTAAAACTGTCGGAATATGAAAATTCATTGGAACACCGTCTTATTCCCTTAATAATTACCAACATAATCCACATGATCTCATGCCATTTATTCGGTTATCTTCCTAATATACTTATCTACTTTTGAAGACTGAAGATTCACATAAGATTAACCATGATTCTCATAATTTCATCCTCAACACAAATAAGCTTAATTGCGCCAACTTAAGGATGTGAAAATACTACGACGCTTCTTCATTCTCTAACCTCAAAATAAATGCGAAACGTTGATGATTAAAATACATATCGATATCATATTAGTCATCTTGATCCATACATAAGTTCGAATATGCTTAACGAACCAGAAAGATTCCGTAGACATATTAAATTCCGCGACAAACTTAAAATGTAGCAGAAACATTGAGAATCACCACACACGTGTGTGTGTGTGTGAGAGAGAGAGAGAGAGAGAGAGAGAGGTACCAGAGAGAGACGATGAAGCGAGAATCGGAAAAACGGAGGATGAGGCGGAGGAGGAGCAACGGCGGTGGCGGTGTTTGTTTCGGTTTATGAATGTGTTGTTTTTTGAAGGAAAAAGAGAAATGGCGAAATTGGGTGAAAATGTAGAGATATTAATAGTAATATTTAAATTAGAAATAAAATTTGTTGGAGGAGGAGAAGGGGAAATGTATCTAATTGTTCCTATTCCTACTGCTGAGGCGGAGGGAGGAGGAGTCATCAATGTCTGCTCGCAGTTTAGGCGCTTTGTTTGTTTGTTTGTATTCTTTTGTTTATTCTGAAAACATAATAAATATTTTTCTCTTTAGTTGCACTCTCTCTCTCTCTCTCTCTCCTCTCTCTCTCTCTCTTCGTACTAGGTGTTTGTGTATCACAGAGAACCATAAAATAATGTTTTGCCTTTGCCCACGTAACCACGTGTCCACGTGTGTGTTTGTTATGGGCTTCTCTTCCTGCTTCCACTTTTCATTTTTCAAAGCGTTACTCAGGGTGTCTCCAATGGTTGGAAACCAGTTTCAGGTTCCAAACCGTCACATTAGAGCCACGTCAACTTTTGGAACTCACCTACTTTTTTATATAACACTACTTCAACAATGAAATCAGTTTCTACTATTTAAAGGGTCCCACTATAATACACACTACATTAGTTTTGAACTTTAAAATATCATCATTTGCTCGTTTCAAATCGGATTTTTACGATTTTTATGTCGAATAAAAGCTCTCGTCGTGATCTTTAATATAAGATATATGTTCAATATGTTTTAGACGAGCTAATAGGTCCGTATTTATGAAAAACTATTAAAAAAACTCGAAATGAAAAAGGCAAAAAAAACAAAAAACAAAAAAATCAAAGTTTTCGTCTGCTGAAGCCAGTTTCAGTTTTGAAACTGGTTTCCAATTTCAAAACTGGAAACCAGTTTCTTTTTTGCACAATGGTGTATTTGGTGGGTTTCAAATTTTGGAACTCACCATTGGAGACACCCTTAATATCACAGATTTGGTGGGTCAATGAAGTCTAGCGGGTAATTTTAAACATAGCTCTCAAATCTCTCACTATAACCCTTAATTAAATTAATAATAAATTAAATAATAAATATACTATTATACCCTTATAATTCTGAAACTTAAAAATTTTAAAAAACATATTTTACCTATATTCACTACAAAACAATCTTCTCTCTTTGGAGCTCCAACGTCACTTTCATGAGCTTCTCCACCGTCGTCGAATCCTCCGCCGATGTTCTACCACGCTCTGTCCCTCCCAAACAAGGGCGGCTTCCTCGGCATCAGCCAGAAGCCGACCTCTCGCCAACTATTAAGCAGACATCGATTGGCAGAGTATTTTACATGGGCCCTGAGATTTGTGCCAGAGGCTAATTTTGGATAATTGAGAGAGATTTTGACCAACAATACTATTATAAATGACATCTACGACGTCTATGGCTTTTTGGAAGAACTTTAATTATTCACCGACACAATCGAGAGGTTTCATTACTTGATTAATTGATTTACAACATATTATTCTTAATTCATCCTACCACTAATTCCTGGACCGCCTTCCAAAATATATGCGGATTTGCTTCTTAGATCTCTTCAACTCCACGAATGAATTGGCTTATTGTATGCTAATGAATCTGATGCCAATTATTAAGAATAAACGTGATGTGTAGTTATCTTGTATATTTATAAGTAGTCATCGGGAATTCAGATCGGCAACGGTAGTAGAGGGGGAAGTTTTGAGTTGGGAAACCATCACCGGATGTGGATTGGGGGTTATGGAAAAAAATCTTTTTTTTTGTTAAAATTTAAGTTGGGGGTTATGAATTAAAAAAAAAAAGTCTTTTTTATTAATAAATTTTTAAGTTGGGGCTGTAAGGGTATAATAGTACATTTATTATTTAATTTATTATTAATTTAATTAAATGGGCTATAGTGAGAAATTTGAGGGCTATGTTTAAAATTTCCCTTTGAAACACCTCAAACACCCTCCTTAGTCAATAGATCTTACTTTGAAGTTCCACCAAAACGTTGGATGTTTTTTCATTTTATATATGCTTGTTACAATTTATGCTTCCTTCGTTTCTAAATAAATGTTTCGAGCTGTTAAAATTCTTGTTGTCAAATAAGTTCATTTTAGAATATTATGCAAAAGTTATGCTAAACTGTAAAAAATTTACTTTTTCTATTTTTTATGTCATAATTAAGGGTAAAACGAGTCGTTTTGTCTATCATATTGGTATAAGCATTTTGGCGGCTTAGAACACTTATTTGGGAATGGAGGGAGTACTAGCTAGTACCTGTATTTATATCTTCTTTAAACATAAATTCTTAGATATTTTGGTGTTAGTTTGGACCATAAGTGGGCCGGACCAATAGTTGGGCCTTGAGCCGTTGTTTTTAGTGTTTATTTGTATTGGGCTGAGCAATATGGGCGAAGATTTATCCAAATTATATGAACTTATTTGTAATATAATCAATTTATGATCTGATTATGTATATTATATATTTTGACAAAAAAATTAGAGATTTGTTTCATATGATCAATAATTTATTATATATGTTGATATTTTCTGAAAATATTTATTGGTATTATATAATCAAATTGTAGATTTGGAAAAGGGAAATGACATAACTCAAATGAGAAAAGGAAATGCAAAACCGAAAAGATTAATAATTGGTTTCAATGACAAAAATATGATATTAAAAAATTTGAATAGAAATATTTAACTTTTTTTAAATAGAAATATTTCACTTAAAAATTACTTTTTAAGAACACTCTACGCAGTTCACTCAAAATCATTTTTAACTCTAAATTTAGGTTAAAATAATAAAAAGTGAGATAAAAAATTCATCCAACAGATCTCTGAAAATTGGGTGGCTCCACAAAAATATTTACACCTCTCTAAATTTTTCCTCAAATTTACACCTCCCTATATCTACTCTCATCTCACAAATTGAGTTGAGTCCATAATTTTTATAAAATAATTAATGAAAAATAGGAGAACTATGCATTTATAAATTATGAACTAAAAATAGTATAGGGGAAACTTTGGAAGCAAATTTTGTTAGGAAATAAACATGCGCTCATTGCCTTCTTGTCCAACAACTTCCAGTCATCCTCCTTCATCTCTTCTGATTTGGTGCCAAGGGACCCATACAGATCTTTGCCATAGAGTTAATCTTCTATTTGCATCTTCCAGAACCCATAATATGCTCCATCGAACTTCTCGATCGGTGTATTTCCATTGGCTATCGTAACTGCTCACATCGAACCCGAAGCTCTGATACCAGTTGTTAGGAAATAAACACACACAAATAAATCACGAAAGCAATAGAAAAATATATGAGAATTGTTTACCCAGTTCGTCATGATGTGACTACGTCTGGGGGCGATGTCAAGCCAGTTATTCTTCACTAGAGAATTTCGATGAAGTTATATCTACAAATATGTTATCTGATCTACTTCGATCTAGCATGTTGTCATGCTATCCTGATCTACCCTGCTCTAAATCTAAACCATACTTTGAATTATCATAATTTTCTCATTCATATACTTTTCGATTAAAGAAGATATTGTCCATGATATTTAATTCAAGAGGCATCTTGAATATCTTATCGTATGCCAAATTGCACGGTTGTTAAAAAGAAAAGAAACAAGAAGAGCGGAGGGAGAGGGAGAGAATAAAAAAAAATTAGTATGTCGGTCAGCATACGGCGGCCCCCCGTCCACGCGCTCCGATATTTATGTACATCACTTTCTAATGTTTTGTTTGTCTTTTGAGACGCATCACTTTCAAATGTGATTTACCTATAATATTTTTCAGGTGGGTAGTGAGGTAGTGATAATAGGACATAATATTCTAGACATAATCGGTTCGTTTTATCCATATAATTCAAAAATTGGTTTTTTCTGAATCGATTTTCTGATTTACACATTTCTCTAATTTACGCTTATGTTATTTTGAAATGTTTTAATTATCACCATAATCTTAAGTAGATATATATATAGTTTGATCCCTTAAAATTAGGTAACCAAATAATCTCCCAAAATTAACATATATCTTGTTACAATTATTTATAGTTTTTATTTTTTTTCGATTTAAATGATAATAGTTATTTATTATTTTCGTTCATAATTTATTCTTGTCTTTTTATTGTTAATTTTATATTTCTTCCGACTATAAATATATATATTTTAATACAAAAAAAATACACTTTAATATTTTACTTTTATTGTGATTTAATATTATATTTAGAGATTACAATAGAATAATATTTCGAAATTGTAGGTATTTGATATGAAATAATATTTTCAAAATTAAAAATATTATAAAAATAGGAAAAAATTAGAGAGGAAATTCATTCTATCCAGTATCGAGATAGTGTGTACCTCCTACGACCACTTTTGATAGCGGGTATAAGCAGTACCTACTGACCCACCAATAAGATTATTATATCCATTTTTGTGTATAAAATAAGGGGAAATATTGATATAAACTAGTCAACCTTATAATCATATAATACGCGTATAATTCTTTTACCCTTCTACTGAATTTCTTCATTACATACTCTGATTTATCAATTCAATTCTTCAATATGGAATAAATTCATGCAACATTATCAGGCCCATCACACTTCCGTATAACTAAAATCAAAGTATACCAACTTCATACCTTTTTGACCGGAATGCTGCCGGGTATTTCCGCCGGAAGTTTTAGGGACTCCGTCCAACCACACGATCGCAACCGATGGTTTTCAGACGCAGACTCCTTCAGCAGCACACAGCATAACCCTCGTTCGTTTTCTACTCGGGGCGTAGGGTTTTCGGTCGGTACACAAAGAAAATAATATACTGGAAGGGATGAACAAAAGCCCAAACTTTTATTTAGGAATTATATAATATTTATTACAACATAAGTATATCTCCTTTAGGGAGGAGACAGACTTGTTTAGCTACCTATGGTAGCGGAATTGAAATACATAAACTATACTATACTATACTAAGAACTATAACAATTTTATTTTGGAGAGAGCAGAGAAGATGGTGTAGAGGATTTCTGATGGATTTTCGATGCCCTTCTGCTCTCCAGCTTCTTGGTTTATATAGAGGTTTCAATTCTCAACCTCCTTCCTTCATTATTGCCTCGGATACTTTTGTTCCGTGGCCAGCCTGTATCTAACTCAGCGTAGGACCACTGCTGTCGTCCATTATTGAAAAGGACGCTAAACTTTCGGTGCTACTTTATGAATCATACCGCATTATCTTTGATTGATAATGCTCTTCCTGTGCCTTTACCCATTTGTATCTTTATGGGTAATTTCTGTTCATCCACCAACTTCTGTCGTTTTCTTTTTAGTGGTGCTCCAGCTCAGAGTCACATGACTCCACCAACTTGTGTTGGGAATCTACTTTTTTCCCGGGGCCCTGGGCGTCATTGCTTTTGGCAGCGCCTTCTGTTCAAGATACTCTTTGGACCGAGCCTTCTCTTTTCCATTTCTGGGTATGAACCTCTTCCCGAACTCTGGTTCCTTCTAGTTCTGACAATCCGAACAAACGCGCTCAGACCAGTTTCCAAAATGAGCCATGTTGCAGTATTTGCGATGAGTGTCTTTACTCGTCGCAATCTTGTTTTCCCAGAGCAAGGTTCTCTTTCTTTCGAAATCTTCCTCTGCGAATCTTGTCGATTTTCCTGTCATCATGTTTAACAGGAAAGATCCGTTCACTGAATTCTGAAAGAATTTGAACGGAAACTTGACTTTGTCCATCTCTGTGAGACAGACCCATAATCCCCATGCTCTTCTGGTAGAGATGAGGTCTTCTGGTAATGTAGAGACTAAAGCAGTCTCTTTATTTGCAGGCGCTTTGATCTTTTCGAGGGCACGTGCATCTGGTCTTCGAAGCCTAATATAGTGGAAGGCTTCATGGTTTCCTTTTCCCGCTGGTTCTGGGACTGCACTAATAAAATACATCTCCAAAATATCACCTCGGCTAAGCTGTGGATTGTTAGCCCAGGTATCATACACCGCTTCTTGAATCCACTTAGGTAGATTCTTGATTTCGGCGAATGATGGAGATGTGGTATAAACTGAAGCAAGTGCTCCGAATTCATACCATCTTTTGACTTCGTGTGGATCTGAATTTGGCATCATCCACACCCGAGGATATTTCCCCGAAACATCAACCCTTATTTTTCTGGGTTGATTCCAGTCCTCGTATTGAGCTTCTCACAGCTAGTTTGATATATCTGCCAAGAAGAAGAAGAAGAAACCTCAATCTTATCAGTATTAATCTTAGAAGTGCCAGTCATTGGCCTAAGATTAATCTCACCCTCTTTTTCCCCAGAGGTGCTGGGTTGACATGATTGTTCAGAGTGTGACCCCTGAATATCATCTTTTTCTTGGGGCAATGGTTCCGAAGATACTACCACCTTAGAACTTAGGCAAGAGGTATTTGAATCCTCTGCTACAGGTTTAGAGCCCTGTACTCGAAACTCTTCTTTTACCAAAGGATCTTTGGTCACCCGAAGGATTGGTGTTTGGCATGCAGCCCAGAGTTGCCCCTGAGACCATATGCAAGCTCGTATTCTCTCGGTGACTTTCGTCTTATCGAGAGTCTGCAATCTTCCTGCTTGTTCAGCATTCAGAATGCACTCGTCCCACTCTCCCGTTAACATCTCCAGATTCTCTCTGAGATGCCTATGGGCTAGTAGAATGGAGTTCACATCAGTTTGCTCCATCTCTTGTTAGGAAATCTGCAAGAACATTTTCGTGAGATTTCAAAACGACAATATCATAAATATAATATTGGCATTCAGCTTGCCATCTAATTAATCTAGCCTTTTCAGGCTTAGATTCAATCTTGTTTCTTAAAAAAGCCTTAACCTGTGTGTTATCGACTTTCAAAGTAAATTTCTTTGCTAACAAAAATAGAGGCCATTTTTTAAAAGCCTTTCTGACTGCAAAGAATTCTTTCTCGTTGATGTGCCATCTTACGGCCTCATCTTCTGAGAATAAACCACTACAGTATCTGCAGGGTTCTTCTCCATCAGGAGTGATCTTGGTTAAGACTGCTGCCCACCAATAATCACTTGCGTCTGTGTACAGGACCAAGTCGTCTTCGTCCTGTGGTATCGAGAGTTTTGGGAGATTTCTGCTAACCTCTTTTAACTCCTTCATACCCTGTCGATGTTCTTCTGTCCAGATGAACGGAACATCATTTTTCAGTAATGTACTGAAAACTTTTCTATGTTTTGCGAGATCTTTAATGAATGGACCCGCGAAATTAACAACTCCCAAGAAACTCTGAAGTTGTTTCTTTTCCTTTAGATCTTCAGGAAAATTTTGGACCTTCTGAACAATATGGTCCTGCAGAATAATTCCTGCTTCATCAATCTTGATACCCAGAAATTCCATTTTCCGAGTTGCAACGACTGCCTTATTTTCAGACAGTACTAAACCTTCTTTATAACAAACATCTGCAAAGATCTCAAGATGTTTGATATGTTCTTCCATATTTTTTGATGCTATTAAAATATCATCAATATAGACGAACATAAAAGAAAAATAATCTTTAAACAGATTATCCATCTTTCTCTGAAATATTTGAGGCGCATTAGCTAACCCCATTGGCATTACTTTCCAAACATAATGCCCTTGTGGAGTAGAGAAGGCTGTAAACTTCTTACTCCCTTCTTCCATGCGAATCTGGTAGAAACCTGACTTGCAATCAAACTTAGAGAATACCTTAGCATTTCTAATGCAATTAATAAGGTGTTCCCTACTAGGGATAAAATATCCATCGAACTCCAGAATATCATTAATTCATTTGTAATTAATAACTAGTCTGGGTTTACCTCGTTTGATCTCACCATGATTCCTTACGAGAAATCCGGGACTGCTGTAAGGCGAGTTCCCTGGTTCGATCAATTTTAAATCAAGGTGTTTCTTGATTAACTCCTTCATATCCTGTTGATCTTTGAGGTTCATCAGGATTGGTCTGTATCTAACAAACTCATACTCCTTTTCTGGCTTCACCTTCAAGGTAGCTTTGAGCTTGTTTCTGTCCCACCATGCCAAAGGATTCTCATTGTAATTCCTTTTAATCTTTCTTTTGACATCTTCTAGGGACACCTGCATCTCTTCTTTAATATCTTGATGAGATATTAAAGATGCTTTGAGGATCTGGACCTCTTCATCATTGAGATCCTCATCCCTAATATAGCTTAGCACTGCTTCGCTGAATCTCCTTTGATCCTTCATTTTTGGGTGTCGAAGTTTTCCTTCATCACCACGCTTGCTGCGAAAACTCAATGGTATCTGGCGATTAAAAGCCCCTTTGAGCCTCTGGACAATGATTTTGTGATCGCAAATGGTTGTAAACACCAATTGCCTCTTTTCATTATCCTGCATGTATCTTTTGAACATCTGTAGGAAATTGTTTCCCAACAGAATATCTGCACCTGTATCATGGAAATAAATTGGTGGAGTTTTAACCTTATACCAAGGTGTACCTCTGGCTCCGCCAATCAGAACTTCCGTTTCTTTTACTCCTTTAGCCAAGAGCAAAATTTTCTTTGAAAAATCTCTTCCTGCAATTCGGGGTAGATCATCTTCTACCTCTGCTGGGAAGACTCCTCGTTTTGCAGTACAAATTCCTGCACCTGAATCAATATAAGCAGCAAAATATTCTGCTTTATATTTTTCATATAACATCCCTATTGAGATGTATATGGAGAATGGACTTGTCATTCAATTAATAGTTTTCTTCCACTAATCGTGATTTCCATTCCATCTTCTTATTTGCCCAAGGTTTGTGATCCTCAAGAAAATCCAAACCCAATAGCAGAACTGCTTCTCTTTCGGCTCTGCCTTTGATCTCCATCATTTGTCCCCAATCTCCAGGGTACCTTTGTAATGATTGATCTCCGTCTGCTGCAGATAGTAAAGAACATTACAAGGGAAGTTGGTTTCCCACCTTGTAGTGTCAAATTTTACTATCACTTCTCTCCACCCCTTAGGACATTTCAGATTCACTGGAACCTTGTTACTCTGAGATGTTTGAGGTTGATCTTCTCGGATGAGACTCCGACTCCTCCCATATGGCAAAGACATGATTCTGTCTCATTGGAAAGATAATCTCCCTGAAGTTATCCTGAGACTTTGGTCGTGTCTCATGACTTCTCTATCTCGGATTTAAATATCCACATTCATTAACCGAGCAATTTCCACTCTATTGGGACAAACCGCCGTTGTCACCTGATAAGTAATGGAGTAAGACCTATTTCCTTCCTCCAATAAATCCTTGCGTTTAAAGTCCTGATAAAGGGTCAGGGCTTTGCTGAAATGGGTATCATTAAGATTGTAAGCAATCTTTGGATAGATGATTCTCACTACTTGTCCTGCACAAAGATCTCCCGCAAATGTTCCCAATACGAAATCTTTCAGATTTCTAACTCTTTTATCCCATATAGCGATATCGATCGGCGTGTGAACTCCGGTAAAGAGAGCCGATTTTAACATCAACTGGATTGCTCTAATATGGATCCAGTTCATCTTTTCAGCGACTTCGGGCTTCATCTTTGATAGATCCTCTCTGATGTCACTAGCTGGAATCAACTGCATCTCCACTTGATTCCCTGTAAGCTCTATAGGAAGCGACATTTCTCGTCTAGAAATTCCATAGACGATTTGTTGTTTCCTGCTCTTTAGATTAAAGTTCCTCAGAACTTGATCTATGTGGTTTGCTGAAAAGCCTTGATACCTTTGTATATTCAGACTCTTCTTCATGATTTTATCAATCAGATTTTGAGAGAGAGTTGTGTGACTGGAGAATCCTGTCCTGTCCTCTTTCTCCTGATGAACAATCTCTGGATCAGTCTGACTCCGATCTAGTTCCATCAGACCACTCTGAATCTTCTTCGCTGAAGATTTCTTCTTGTTCATATATACTCTCATCTGAGGGTATATCTTCGAACTGATATACTTGTATCAGTTCTTGGTAGTAGATGACATCTTCGATATCCGGAGTGGATTCGAATTTATTGATACCTCTTCTCTCGTTGTCCGGGCAATTTGTGGAAATATGCCCTTTCTCACCGCACGTCCAGCAGTTGCAATCCTTGAAACTTTCATTAACTCTAGTGTGAGTTCTCCTGAAAGTTTTCTTGGCGGGTGTCCTTCCTTGGGATTTATTATCTCCTCGGAAAGGATACCTATTCCTTGATGGTCCACTTCTTTGGCCTGATTTGTAAGATCTGGCCTTCTGTCTTGACCATCTAGTTCTTGGTTTCCAAGAATTTCTTTTTGGATCTCCACCTTTATAATAGGGCTGAAGCCTATTTTTCTTGCTTTTCTTCAGCCTCGGTGATTCTCCTCCAATGATCGTTGGTAGATCATTGTCATCACAGTTTAGAGGTGTGAATTTGTTAATTCTCCTCAGTTTCTTCATGTTCCTCAGAGCTATTACTTGTTGACACCACTCTGAGAACTTCCAATGTACATATGACATCCTTCTTTCGACGTTCTCAGGATCTCCTGGTTCATAATCCCGAATCAGCATCTCTTTTCATGGGCTTGGAAATTTCAGAAAGAAAATTTCCAGTGCAACTCTATCATAAACTTTAGATTGATGTTGATAAAGAGTAAAGAGCTGTAGAAACTTGTTAAGCGATTGTTGATCTAGGACTGCAAGTCTTAGATTATACAATGCCATCAAGTATTTCTTCCTCTTTTCTTGATCAAATCCTTCGAAATATCCTTCTCCCAGAAAATGGTTTTTAAAAAGCATTGCCATATTCTGGCAATGTTCTGTGTAGTTGTCACTCTCAAAACATGAATTCTTGATGTCCACATGAAATAATTCCCATGCTATCTTGACAATTCCTGTAAGACTCATTTCGAGAATTCTTACGAATCCTTCCTTGTTTAAATTGAGAGTTGCTGCTGCAATTCTCAGGGCTGACATCCACTCATCAATAACGGATTCTCGATCTCTGAAATTTACTTCATCAAGGTCGAGCATTACTCCGTAGGGATGGATAGGATCCAGGGTTGCCTTTCCATAAGGTGTATCTTGCACCATTGGATGCGGCCTTCTTGCCCTTGTCCTTCTTGCCGCCATGTATGCATCATTTGGGGTATGTTGATCATACCTTGCTCCAGTCTGAAAATCCTGGACAACATTAATGGCTCCGGGTGCATTTTGAAAATCTTGTTGATTTCCAATAATGGCTCCTGGTGGAAGTTGATTCACCGGCTGTGGATTTTAGACCACATTCTGGTTCATTTTTAAATCCACCATCGTCATGTTAGCAAAAGATTCTGCTAACTCTTGGAGGTCGTCAAGCTTGATTCTTTCAAGATTATTCATCTTTTTCTTTCTCGAATCATTCTTTTCAAGGCCTCCATGTTGGGATCCTTTTTGGTTTCTCCCACTGGAAATGGATAAGTGGGTTCATTACCAAAAGGATTTTTCCCTTGACTGGAACGAGGTTATTGCTCCAGTTTTTCGATCCGTGATTGGATCTCCTTCAGGATGTTGTAAATTTCATCCTGTTTCATAGCAATCTTGTAAAGATCGCGTGGTACACCATACAGGCTATCGCCATAATGTTGTACTGTCTTCTGTATTTTTCTCAGATCTTCCGATATCTTGGATGAATCTGGAGTAATCTCTTTATATAAAAGAGTAGATGATACTCCTTTATCTTTCTTTGAATCCATCAGAGCGGTGTAGCATATAAATTCCAATTTACTCCCAAATGGCTCCAATGGTCTCTTCTCATGGCATGTTCTATCTCCCATTCAAGGATGATACAACCATGTAAAAGATCTTCTTTTCTTTTGATTCCTTGGAGGCAGGAATCAATTAATTCTTTCTCCTGGTTTTGTTGGATTAGGATATCCAACTGCCTTCTCCAGTGTGTTAGCATACTCTGGTATCTTGTCCTTCTTTTCTCCAAAATTTGGAGACGTTCCTGGAAATGTCCACACCTTGGACATCATTCAAGATCCATCGGATATGATTGTTCTGATGGTTTCTCCTTATGGTGTTTATCACCTCGAACTGGAGGATGCTTAGATTTTCATCCAATCTCCTCATTTCCTCAATCTCTTGAATAAAAGGCTCAATGTATTCAAGCCTTCTTTCTCGTACGACTATGGAGTCGAACAATTCTCTCCAGACTGTTCTTAACATCTGGTTTCTTTCTCTTTTTATCTCCAGATCTTGGAGATAATTCCTGTAACACTCGCATCTCGGACAATTGTCCGGATCCATGTTTTTCTTGATGTCTCCCCCGTTAGGATAATACTTAAAGCAATAAATAAAATATAATTCCTTAATAAACATTAGGCTCTGATACCATTTTAGAAGCGTAGGATCGATTAGCAAAATATGTAATAAAGAAATACGTAACTATCTTTTGGATAGCTAAAATAGGAGGGTAAATACATGATTTTATATGATTTTGATTAACTAGTCAATTCTTCCCCATTTCTACACAAATAAGACACATTTTTAGAAAGTGTCACAATAGATATAATTAGGAAAGTCAAAAGTCAAAGTGGTTATGTGTTATACATGCCTTCAAAACTGGTTATGGGGGTATACACTATCACCATACTGGATATACATAAATAATACTCAAAAATTATGGTTGTGGTGTAGTATATTGAGATTATTTAGAAATTTCAATTAACTTAAAATAGATTTAAACTGTAAGAAGTTGATATAGATAGTGTTAACGGGTATGGAACGTCGTGTGTCATGTCGACGGGGCGTCGTGGCATCGGGTCGCTGAGGCGCAGTGTGTCGTGGCGCAAACGGGATCGCGGGCGCCGTGACGTGAAGTGACACGAGGCGGGGAGAAATTATCAATCATTTATTGTATCAAGCGAGGAGATCAATCATCTCATTTTATCAATAATCGTAACATTAATAATACAATCGAAAATTTGTAATTCATTAATTTTCTATATTCATTTTAGAATTGCATCATTTAATTCGATTTAACTTTCAATATATTGAATTTTCAAATATTATAAAACTTCAAAAATATAATTAATTACAAAATTATTTCATAGATTATCTCTATTTTCAACTTCTGTAATTGTTATCTCTTTATTTTAAACAATAAATTACATTAAATAAATATATCGCATATTTTTCCCTTAAAAAATTAGGGAGGTCTTGTCGGGAGCACATTTCGTTCAGATTTTTAATTGAGAGGGTCTGGATGGGAGCAATAATTATTCAAAATTAAATTAATAATTCAAAAAATACATCCATATTCGAAATTGATTTTAAAGATTAATATTTATGATTTTATTTGGATTCATTTCTTAATTATACCATGATTTAGGAAAATAATTATGAATATGATTGAGATTAATTATGAAATAGATTAATATGATTTGATTTTTGAAATTTCAAATCAATCATCTAATCTATTCCTTATTTAGTGACAAGAACAAGAGAGTAATTGATAAATTTCGATTAAATCCATTAAATAATTCATAAATATCGAAAATTATACATTCACTAATATAACCACATTATGTCTAAGACATTATGTCAAAAAATCATTTCCTTTCAATTATTATCTTTCAAAAAAAGTTAATTGGCATTACAATCACCCTTTGACCTATTGTGCATATGGGCGTGAAATCTTGCGAATGATTTATTTCTAATGAAGTAAACATGAGTAATTTTTCTAAGAATCACGTGCACAATTTACAAACTTAATACGACCGAACTCCCAAAGTCTAAATAATTTTTGGATTTACAAAATCAATTTATAACCACCCACAATTTTTTCCATCCAACGTGGGATTAGCCTTAAATGCTAACTATTTTTGGAAACAAGCGTCATGCATGCACACACTCAAAACTTACAAGCCAACACTGGTAAACCGAACCAAACCGAAATATGAAATTCGGTTCGAATTTTTTCGAATTTCGGATCGGATCGGATTTCATTATCTCAAAATTTTGGATTTTCGGATCGGAACTTTAAAAAATCGAACAAATCCGAAATCCAAATTATGCATATATATATATATATATGCATATATATATATATATATGTATATATATCTTATATTATTTTTATTATTAATAATTGAAAATATCTATCTAAATTCTAAAACCCTAAAAATACTTGATATATACTTGATGATATCTATTGGTTTAATTTTCTAAATTATTTCTGTAATTTCATTTGCTTTGAGAATGAAAAGTTTCCCGATTATCTTGCCTTTTTATTGAAGGAATAATGATGTTGAGGAAGTAATTATATTTTATTAGAAGTAGATATTTATAACCATTGATATAGATCACTGTTAGTCTGTTAGTGTTAGTCCATTATTTTTGAATTTTTTTCTACCAATTACAGAATGGGATGAAAATAAATGAATAATTATATTAATTTCGAATTTCTGGATTTTTTGGAATTTTTTTTGGAGAATTTCGGATTTTTCGGATCGGATCGGATTTAGTGCTAAAATTTCGGTTTTTTTCGGTTCGGATTTTCGGATCGGATTTATTTTTTTAAGAAATTCGGATTTTCGAATCGGATCGGATTGAGCAAAAATCCGATCCGTAATCCGAATGCTCATCCCTAGGTAAACCCTAAAGCCGAAACAATATTTTAAACAAAATTGTCTGATGGTCCACTAGTGAATGAGTTTTCTCGTGATTAAAGGTTTCAAGTTTGAATCTAATCGACACCTTATAGAATGAGTTTGTCACACCATATTTTTCAGTGCATTTTACTTCTCATGTGTCGTTTGTAAACTATTGCGTACCTATATATGCAAATGCAATAATGGTTGTGGATTAATATTCTTGTTGTAACAAAGTTTTGAGAACTAGAACTATAACCCCCTCTCTCTCTTCGAAATGAGAACTGGTAAGTAAAGATTTAAAGAAACAAAGAATAATAATGTCGTATAGGGCAATATTTGTGTCCTTTAATTTGATTGTGTGGATTCAGGAGAGAACAACGCCAAATTAAGCCCAAAGATGCCGCAAATATTCGGTATAATTCTACGCTTCAACAACACTTTGACCACAAACACGGGCCCACCCCATGGCAAGTTAGTTTCAACGACAAGAAAAATTAACTTTTTATTTTCATATTTGAGAAATTCCAAATTTGTGCCATCAAATAATTCCTGTTAATTACTACAATGTTTATGAATTGGCGGCTTGATATATTAAAAATTGATAAGTTTGTGTTCCTTTAATTGTATATATACTGGTTGTTGTGCATTGCAGTCGACATCTATTATCTATTATATATATAAAGAGCCAGTTTTCAATCAGCAGCCAAATTTAAATCAATTTTGGCGGTAATTTTTTAAATAAATTAATTTTGAAGGTTAATTTCTGGAAAATAAAAGTAGTCGGTTTAACCGTTCCTAACCTCACGTTCGAACTAGTCCCCATTTTCTGCTATTAAAATATTGATGAAGCAGTTTTTCTTCACAACTGAAATCCCGATGTTTTGTCAAGTAAAATTTTCAGATCAACATCGTCGGCGGTAAGGGCAAGGGTGTGCTATTGAAATAAAATCATCATCAGTTTTTTGGAATCATGCGTCAATTATTTTAGAGATTCATGTATTGATTTCTCTCCAAAGTTCCACCAATTCGGCATCTCTCCAAAAATTTCTCCGCATCGATCTCTCTCTTTTATTCACCTTCAAAATTCTCCCCTTCTAAAAAAAATTAATTTAATCCACTCATCATGACAATATTCTCTGAATTACAAAAAATACACTTGGGTTTCAGTAAAACAGAGAAAAATGAAAATGAAATTTGAGTGTAAAGTAGGAGAAGGGTAATTTTATCCAAAATTCCAAAATCTGACAGAATTTATGTTAAATTAAGTTTTGGACAACTTTTATTTTCCACTATCTATAATGACTATATTTGAAATTTTTACTCTATAAAATATATACAAAATTAACTTACACTAATACAAATTAATAAATGGAATAGAATAATGTAGAAATTAATATACAATGAAATTAATGTAGAATAAATGGAATAGAATAATAGACAAATTAATATGTACGAAATTGCATACACATCGAGATGCAGAAAATTTGCATGCATGGTAGAAGCTTTTGAGATAATGTACAATGTAGTTGCATAGAGAGAAAATGGGTAGAACGTGCGTGGTGGTTTGTTTCGGTAAAAAATCGATTGCATTTTTTATTTTAATTACATTACAGAAAATTTGTAACAAATGTGACCTTGAAGTTTATTTATTTTACAAAATTACCATTCAAAATTAATTTGAAATCAATTTCTGATTTAAGTAACCGTTACTATTTTGTTTTAATATATATATGGATAGGCATTTTAGATTATACCAAACTAAACTAAAGAAAGTGAAAGAAGGTCGAAGTGGATTATGGTAGGGAAAACAAACATAAATAAATATATATATATATGTATATGTATATATATATATATATTAAAACGGAATAGTAAAATTATTTTGAAATCAATTTTGACTCTTAATTAATCAATTTTGACCAAAATGTTTTGAAATCAATTTTGACCAATTTCTTGAGCAATTTTTTTTTTGCATCATTATCAAAAGTCGGTTACATTTGGATCAGTTAATGGGTCGTTTAATTTTTAAAATCGATTATATAATAGTGACAAGGACTCATATATATTTACTAAGTTGTTTAAGGTATTTAAATTGCAAAAATGTGAAATTACTGTTTATATAAATTTATATTATCACAAATTATTGTAGAAAAATGAATATTATTCTCTTTATTATTTTTTATTTTTTATTAATGAAATAGCAGTATATGTACAAATTAGCATTCATGCACAGTTATTAGATTTATTTTATTTTATTTATAAATTTTCCACATTTTTTTTAATTTACTTTAAACTATCATGGTTTTTCATGTAAACCTTATTTTGTAACGTAGTTTCAAAAAGTTAATAATATTTTAATGATCTTAAATATATATACATATGCATGATATGAGTGTAATGTAATAATTACCGCGCGGGAAGGTATACTAGTTGGAGTTATTTTTAATTCCTTTTTACAGATTTAATTTTAATTTGGAGGTTATTGGATAATATAGTATGTGTATTAATAGTTTTTTAATATACGGAAATGAGGAAAAAAGTGGGCTATGACTCTATGAGGGTATGATAATAAATTTATTATTATTATTATTATTATTATTATTATTATTATTATTATTATTATTATTATTATTATTATTATTAGGGACTATAGTGATTAAAATGAGAGCTATGTTTAAAATCACCCTACTTATATTTATACATATGACAAAAATTGAACCTCCCTAACATCTTTGTTATAATCGGAATAGTCCGAGTAATCTATTCATATTATCAATAATTTAAGATGTTTCTAGAAAAACACAAATAATTTATGATTAAAGTGATATTTATCCTAAAATATAATATTGAGTGTTCAAATGGAGCATGTTAATTTGCTCTCCCAAATCATGAAATAAAATAAAAATGAGTGTCACAAGAATTTCCCAACCAATATTATAGACTTTAATTATAATTAAGAATTTTGGGTTTTTGATACTAAAATTAATTTAGTCCTCAAACAATTTTTTGAGCAATCACCTTTTTCCGCAGGAGGAATTTTGTGAAATATTATTAGATCATTATAAATTTATATTAGAATAAAATTGTACTTCAATTTACCATCAACTTTTCAACTGCATGTGTAGGTGAATAAAACTTGTCGTTTTCCAATCAAATATGTGTATTTAGTTCAATCGTTAAAAATTGTTTTTCCTGTCTTTTTTCTTTATCCAATCATTATTGCTTCATGTATTATATTATTACTACATATATTTTATATATATATATATATCTGTGTGTGTGTTGTGTGTTTCTTTACAGCAAATAGTGACGAAAGAAATGGCCACTCAAACATTAAGAAATGGAATATGAACGCTTGCTTCTCCTTGTTTCCGCTTTCAAGTTTTAATAACGTTTTGGGGGAATTTTTTTAGTAATGTTTGATATTAGTAATTCGAGCATGTTTATAGTTTCTTCTTTTTTTTTTCTTTTTTTTTTGAGAAAAATAACAATAATAGTTTCAAGTGTGTTTGCGCGCAAATATTATATTCGACAATGATTGCTTCTGCAATAAATTAGGTACAAAGTGACATAAAATATGTTTTAATATTGCCTTCAATAAAAAGGTTGAGAGCGATTTGATAGCACTTAAGTTTTGTGTGGACTTTAGAGTATTGATTTGAATCAATGAATATTGTATATCTTAAAAAGATACTCATCAAATTCGTTTAGACTGTTTTAAACTTCTACTCCTCCGTCCTCCCAAAAGTATGGTGCATATTTGATTATATGTGAGGTATAAAATATTAATTAAACCACACTAATTTAAGACAAATGAATAATAAATTGAGATATTCAGAGCTTAATTTGATAAAAGTTCGTTCAAACTCATTTAGTAAAATTCGTTAGTTAAACGTGTTAAATTTGAGTTTGACAATACTTGACTAGTTAGCTAGGTCGTTAGCAAGCATGTTAAGTAATTTAGCTTGAAAATAAAAAATAATTAACTAGATATATACTATTTATATTTCTATACTATAATTAGTAATAATTGTATTAAATCTTTAACTAACTTTATTTACAAATATTAGTAAATATATTATACTCCATTATTGTAAGTAAGAAAAATTATATATGTTTTAAATGTAAATCTAAATTTAAAAGGATCAATTAATCTAGTCGAAGCTCGAGTCAATAATAAATGAACTAAGCTTAAGCATGATAGAATTTCGCTCGGCTCCATTATACTGCCTTTGGAGCAAGAGATTTTATCGTTCTTTTCATCTCAACATTTTTGACAGAACATGTGTCAGAGTACTTAGATGCCATTTTGAGTTGTTTATCAAGTTATCTTGGTAGATCTTAAATCTATAAGGTGGTTGGTACGCCGGGATGAAATTTAGTGGGAAAGGAATGTAACTTGTAATGGAATGAAGATGGAAAAATGATAAATTAAGGCTCATATAAACGAGGAATGAGATGATAATTTCTTAACTAGTTTTATTCTTACGGTTGGTAATGTATAATGAATATTTTTTGTCAAATATTAATTTTACCCCTTAAAATATTTGTTACTGAAAATTATTAATGATAATAATTACAATAACAAAAATAATAATTATAAGAATGATAATTATTATTATCATAATAATAATAATAACAACAATATTTATTATTAATCAAAATAATTATAATAATATTATTAGAAACAACAATAATAATAATAAATATAACAATAATAAATATAAATACAATAATTAATTTAATAACAATAATAATAATAATAAATAAATAAATAATGAAGATGATTCTGTCATCATAAATAATAAAGTTCATATCTTAAATGAGGATTAGCTGATACCAAGCACTTGTGATCTTCTGTCCCCAATTTTGGTGTCCCACAATCCATATTTAATTATGTTTTTATCAATTTTTTTTCTTCATTTCCAATCTATAATGTTTTAGTATAATTTAACAATTATTAACTAGGGTTCATCCATCCGAATATGATTTATATATATTTTTTAATATTTAATTTGCATTTTTTAAAATTTTTAATTGATTGTTAGGGTTCATTATTCCAAAATTAGAGTATATAATTTTTTAAATTCTAATTATAATAAATGTTAATTAAGGTTCATTATATATTTACTAAATTTTTATTTTTAAATAAATCTTTTTAAAATAGTGAAATTAATAGTGAGACATGGAGAGTGAGACATAAGTTGGGGACAGAAGATCACATCCGAATACCAAGGGAGGAGGAATGACTAAACTCATATTCATGTCAATAAATAACTACTATACTTATCACAAACTAAAGCTTTAAAATATAAAATATAAATTAAACATCAAATTGATAATTTAGTAGTATATTGTTTTAGTAAGCTCATGAGTATAGTAACGAGCTTACTCACTAACAAACAGATCGAATAAATTCAAATTCTGACCCTACTTATTTATATTAATCATTCTCATTGAATGAGTTCAGAAATATTTTTGTCGGGGTGAAATTAAAGTAGTTTAGCTTATTTATAACCTAATTACGTGATATTGGAATATCAACCCCTCCACAAAACTCCAAAGCGCTATAGAGTGGCACTTCGGTCACTTCACTATTTGGGTTTTTTTATTTTTATTTTTCCTAAACCTAATTAATTCTTACCTTTTCCTTAGTTCATTTTTTTTTAGAATTACAATGTATATACATATAATCTAATCAAGCACTACACAACCATATAGGCGGGATCTCTATACCACCCTTTTCCTTCGTTCATTTGAAAATGACTTATTCTTTCTAACCTTAGAATCTAGATGGGCTTTTTTCAAACCCCACCCTTAGAGCAGCCACATTGTGGCTCTTAGGATTGGCTCGATAACGAGCCCTCTCGCTGGCGAGCCAGGGGCTCAAGCTACGGTGTGCCAGAACGAGCCGCTCGATAGCGATGATGTATGAGCTTATGTGGTATGAATCAAAATTTAGATCCAACAAAATTATGATGAATCTGAACCTGACTCGTTTGTATCACGCAAAATTTTATGAAATCCAAGTTATCTTTCTTCTTTTTTTCAAATTTTTATGAAATTCAAAATTTTCACTGTCTTGCTGGCATCCACACGGCGACCATGTTAGCATCAACATCATCACTGATGTTCACTGGGTCCATGTCAGGCTAAAATTGTAAATCCTCAAAAAATAAGTGATTTATTTCGTCAATATACCATTATATATATATAACAAAAAAATGTCACTATTTTGTACAATAGTAAAATTAACTTGGAGATCATGTTCCCGACCATTTCTCATAAAGGAGCTTCGATCTCAAATTATTTTCATTTTATTTAAGTAAAAGTGTTTTTGGTATGTGAGTGGATGGTTTTAAAGAAGTGACGATAAATTATAAAATTAGTGTGCCCTAAGATACAAGACAAGATGGATGGGCGTTGGAATAATTTTTTCCAAAATATCTCACAAATCATGGAATATTTGTTTCTAAAAAGCTAGTACTTCGATTCGTTTAGAAAAAGGGAGGAGTCACCCGCCATTTCCTTGTCCAATAAGGGTAATTTTGTCCCATCAATTTCAACTCTTTTTCTTCCTCTCGCCACCCTCCTCCCTTGCGCTTTTTCCCTCCACCACCGTCCCCCCACCGCCCACGGCCGCACTCGGCGGCGGAGCACGCTCCATTTACCATTTCTGGGGGAGTTCTTGTTAGAAAAAAAATAAAAATAAAATCATTAGCCGAATATGACGACTCCGGCGGCGGCGGCGAGGGAAGCTCCGCGGGACAATACGCCGCTACTCCGCGGGCCGAGGGCGGCAGCCCGGCCCACCAGAGTGAAATTGAGAACTCTGCTCCAAGTCGCATCCGTTTCTTGCGGAATTCAGTTCGGGTGGGCTCTGCAGCTGTCGTTATTGACCCCATACGTGCAGGAGCTCGGCATACCGCACGCGTGGGCTAGCATCATCTGGCTGTGCGGGCCGATTTCCGGGCTCTTCGTGCAGCCGCTCGTCGGCCAGTTCAGCGACCGCTGCACCAGCCGCTTCGGCCGCCGCCGCCCCTTCATAGTGGCCGGCGCCATCTCCATCGTCTTCTCCGTCCTCATCATCGGCTTCGCCGCCGATATCGGCTGGTGGTTGGGTGATAACCCCGACACCGGCGGTATAAAGGTTAGAGCGGTGGTGGCGTTTGTGATCGGTTTTTGGGTTCTCGACGTCGCCAATAATATGACTCAGGGCCCGTGCCGGGCACTCCTCGCTGATCTTACGGGTAAATAATTCAAATTTGAGCTCTGTATATTGAAATGTTTATCATTTTTTTAGGTATTTCATTTTTTGTTCTGTATTTTGCATTTTGCTTAATGTGCTCTGTTTTTGTGTGTGTATCTTTTGGTAGTTGAGACGTAGCTGTAGCGGTTAGATTATATTGGTTATTGAGCTTATAGTTTAGGATTGTTCTCTAAAGTAGCATGTGTTGGAAATCATTGTAAAGAAAAGATCTAAACTTGGGCTTAGCTGCAGTCGGAGTTAGTAATTTCTATAAAGGTGGTGAATTCAGTTGATGGGGCAGAGTTCGAGTAGGAAGATGGAATTTCTTGTCCTTTTTCAGTCGAAATTTCTAAGTTTGACTTTTTAGAGCCAAATAGTGTGGGGAAGGATCGGAGGTTTTGTACATCGAAAGTTTGAATATACTGAACTAGGTCGCTATCAGGATTGATGGAAGTGGTATGTTCTATACTTGGAATGCATAAGATTAGTTGAATGTTTGAAGAAATTGAAGTCACTATCGTTCTTCAAGAATATGTAAGAAATTGAAGCGAATGTTTGAAGTCACCTTGTGTTTTAGATGTTGATGAATACTGTTATTGGATGTATATATATTTTCTGTAATGGCTTTTTTGTGGTGTTGGTGCAGTTACTCTATGTGTTGTGTTCTGTCCTTTTTTCTGTGGGTGCACTCTTCTTTTCCCTTCTCATGTATCGGTTATGCTGAAACGAGCCGAGAGCACCCTCTATGCACGGATTACTTTCATAACAATTGTCGTCAATTCATCTCCGAGTTTCTATATCCATACTCCATCAATCATAATAGAGAACTGATAACTGCTGACCTTTGTACAAAGAAAGATAACGACTTCATAGTAAAGTAAAGTTGATCCTTGGTTCTTTAGTTAACATTTTAGGCTGTGTACTTTTGAATAGAATAATACTCATAGTAATACAATGGATATTTCTGAGTAAAAGAAAGTTTGCTGCTTGCAGTGTAGCTCTTAGCTGTTCACCTTTTACAATGTTTTGCTTCTTATGTAAGCATCATCTTCATTAATTAAGTGCTTTCTGAATTAGGGTGCCCTTGATTAATTGCTTTTTTTTTTTTTGTTATATGTCATGATAGAAAAGGATCACAGGAGAACTCGAGTAGCAAATGCCTATTTCTCCCTATTTATGGCTGTTGGCAATATACTTGGATATGCGGCTGGGTCGTACAGTAGCTGGTTCAAGATTTTCCCTTTTACACTCACTTCTGCTTGCAATATCAGCTGTGCTAATCTAAAGTCAGCATTCATTATCGATGTTATATTTATTGTAATAACAACATGTATAAGCCTGACAGCAGCTAAGGAACGGCCCTTGACGTCTCTCAATGATTCTTCCCATACTAGTCAAGAAATGCCGCAAGGTTCTTATGAGCGTGAAGCTTTACTCTGGGAACTCTTTGGAACATTTAGATATCTCCCTGGCCCTGTTTGGGTAATCCTTCTTGTTACTGGCCTAACTTGGACTGGGTGGTTTCCATTTATTCTTTTTGATACGGATTGGATGGGTCGTGAAATTTATGGTGGTGAGCCTAATGATGGAAAGAATTACAATCAGGGAGTGAGTATGGGTTCACTCGGCCTAATGTTGAACTCGGTGGTTCTTGGGATCACATCTGTGTTTATGGAAAAGCTTTGCCGGAAATGGGGTGCTGGTTTCACATGGGGACTTTCGAATATCTTCATGGCTCTCATCTTTGTAGCGATGCTTGTCATTGGTGCCATCAGGAGTAATATGGATCTTGATGGCGGTCTTCCTCCAAATAGTATTGTAGTAGCTGCTCTAGTTGCATTTACATTACTCGGTGCTCCGTTGGCAGTAAGTTTCTAAATTCTTTCTGAAGTTGCTGCAATAATTCCTTTTCTGTTAAAGTATCTGCATGAATAAAACAGTTACAGGAAGTATGTATGTATGAGCATCTCTCTCTCTCTCGCTCTCTCTAGCTTTGTTTTTTCAAACTTGCAATATGCTACATGTTAGCTAAAATTAATTATGTGATTAAGAATTGCTATATTTCACATAGTTGAAATGGTCTCATTCTATTGCTTTACTTGTGGCAATTGGGACTGTTGAACTTTAAAACCTGAGAAATTTTCTATCCTCGGATATTTGCTTGATTAGTTTCTGATGTGTAATTTAAGTGCAGATGACATATAGTGTTCCATATGCATTGGTATCTACGCGGATTGAAGCTTTAGGCCTTGGCCAAGGTTGGTTTGATGTCGTCTTCTTGATTTCGCAGAATGTAGTCTGAGATCACTTTGAGAAATTATTTCAATCTTGCAGGGTTATCCATGGGTGTTCTGAATATGGCAATCGTAATCCCACAGGTATAGACTACTGTCACTACCCGTAATACAGTTCAATTCTATAGATTTTTTTTGGTTTCCTGCCTGCAGCTGACTTCGGTTGAAGTTGAATTTGATCACAATAATAGAGATTACTGTATGAAAACAGACATATATCACCTGCTTGCAAAAAAGAAAGTGATTTCAGTCTAAAAGTTATCGTAATTTCATTTGGATACCATTTCTCGTATACCTCGACTACTTTTAGTATTTTAGAATTCAGCATGATGTCTGCTCTGCATAACTATTTCTCTCTCACGTATCAATCTCCTATAGTATGCGATTCTTTAGGCTTTTGATTCTGAATATCTCTGTTTCTGTTCGAATTTTTCTTGTGGAAATAACAACGAGAAGTTCAGAAGATGGCAATTCTTCTTGATACTTGTCTATCTGTAGAAGCTTACTTGTTCTGATTTTGAGCACAGATGATCGTGTCCATTGGATCCGGTCCATGGGATCAACTCTTTGGTGGCGGCAACGCCCCAGCCTTGGCCGTTGGAGCTATTTCTGCATTTATTGGAGGGGTTATAGCCATCTTGGCTATTCCTAGAACAAGGGTTGAAAAACCGAGGATCCAACATTAGGGTATCGGCCATTCTAGATTTAGAGTGGTAAGTTGGTAACAGGTTTCGAGACAAGAACACATAACTGGAGAGAGGTTTATTTGAAGTGGTGCTGCGGGATTTCCTGGTGTGTATTCATGGTTTTGGATTCGTATTGTACAGGAGGTAACGCCTTTAGACTAACAAAGAATCGGAGGATCTGCCATGGATTTTGAGAAGTAGCTTCTGCAGAAAATGGGCAGAGATCGGATATGTGAAGCTTGTGTTGTAGCCAAGAACGAACACTCGTATTTGGATTTATGTTTTCCACGTGTAGAATTAAGATGGCACGAAGTGACAATTCTTTGAGTGAAGTTTTGTTGTCATATAACAGAACTCATATTTATGTGGCGACTGGTGGGCACGTTCCGGTACTGGTATCGGAACGCTCCTAGTCTCGATGAATGTAAATAGCATCAAAGTCTGGTGTTGCCTGCAGCCGGAGTATAGAAGAGGTAATTAAGAAGAATAAATTTGTTATGTGATCTCTTTCTTCATGTATTTGATGATCATTGATAAACTACTGTATGTGTGTTTGATGTTATCAACATTCTGAAATTTTAGTGTATATATGAATTGTGTGTGTGTGTAACTTATCATGGAGCTTGTTTGATTAAAGTTTGATTTATTCGATTTAGAAATTTTAAAGGTTTGGAGTCCGAAATTGTGCTTTAGATTATAAATTATGTTATAGCATAATTTATTACTAATTGAGCCATTGAATAATTTTTAACTAGTAATTTGTAGAGATGTGGGCTATTTTAAGTTGGGCTTTATGTAATTCAAATCTTTTTGCTTAATTAAATTATAGACCAAATAATTAGTAGTCTGGAATGAACATAATCGGTTACTAGATGGTTTCAACCGTATCAGAATTTTCTGCCATTTTCTTCAAAAATTTCTTTACTCTTTAATTTTCATCCAGATTCCAAAGAACCGTTCTTTTTAACGATGAAAACAAAACCTAGAAAAGTAGTACTCCAGAATTTTATTAAATACCTCTGAAAGTTGGTAAAACGACTAAAACATGGGAAAATTGCAAAGAAATTTAAATTGGAGTATTTTAAAATAAAATTTAAAAATCATGTGCCATATTGAAATGCGCGTAAAATTTATGTACTTTATACCTATAAACCCTTAGTTTTTAATTTTTAATTAATTAATATTTAACTAATTTCTAACTGGTGGTTAATAAAATTTAATTATGGACTAATATATGAATGTAATTGTAGATTAATAAACTCAATTAATTTAACAAATCAATGTTTGCATCATAACATTTTATGGTTAATCAACAATGTAAATTCGAGATAGTCTTGAGGTGGTTGATATTATTTCTATATATAAAATATTTATTCTGATTATATTTAGATCTATCTGTGAAATAAATTTAAAAGAAGTATGTCAATCCTTTTGAAAATAACTGAAGAAACTCGGATAGTTGAGTTTTAGAAAAATGGAGGGAGTAAGAGACATCTGATCAGATGTGACATTTTATGGGTTCTTAAAATTTCCAGCTCTTCTTCTTTTTTTTTTCTTTTTTTTTTGAGGAAAAAAGACAATTTTATAAAATCATCCAGCTTCGTTCATTACAATTACAGCAATATCAGGAGGAATGTAAATTTCCAGCTCTTCTTCATTTCGCAAGTCTATTTCATAGTATTAAATTTGGATAGCTTAATATATTGGTTTCCATAATTTTAGTATTTTTTATTTGGATACCTATATATTTATTGACTTAAGAAAAAATATCTACACTTAGAATTGCTTCGGAGGTGTCGGATGGCTGGTGGTCAGGGGCGCCACATTTTATTGTGCCTTTGGTTAACAAAGATAGGTCCTCGACGGTTTACTTTAGAAACATTCACTAGACGTGTACTCTTTTTCTTCAAGAGGTTTTTCCCGTTTGGATTTTCTTTTAAAGATTTTAATGAGGCTCGGCTTTAAATGATTGCTCTTAATCACAAAGATTTGTTAGTTGGACGTTTCCCTTTTCTTTCTATTCTTGTTCACATTGATTTAATACAGGACCTCATTTCACATACTCTAATTTATGTTTAAATTATACAACTAAAAAGAATAGATTATTTATGTTCTCATTAATGCTAAAAATAGATTTTTTTTGTGCTGCAAAAAAAAAAAAATACTAATGAAAATACGTGGACTTGGCTTTTAGAACAAAAGGTAAGGGCCCAATAATAAAAGAAAAAAGTGAAAGTATAGGGACACAATTCGAAATTGCAAGTGCGCCATAAATACAAACAAATCCAATTAAAAGAAATAAGTATCGGTAGCTAAAGTGCTTCATTTATTTTATTCTTAACTAAAACCCATCGCATTTTGATGATGCGAGACTCGATGTCCGCTACACATGAAATTAAAGATATATCACATGTTGAACCTATTATTAACATTTGTGGATTTTGAAACTGAGATCTTTGATCTCCGAAATATACATTCAACTACCACGCCATTTTTAAGGGCACTTTTTTTTTTCTTCTCCTTGTCCTTCTAGGACGGTTTCGAAATGGCATGCACATTTAAATAAGAAAACATATACTAGCCAGGCGATACGTACCATCACTCGATATCTTGATGAATAAAATGGGGCCTCAAAAGGATTTGTGAATGTTGTGCCTCTCAAGTTGAGTAAATAGCCAAAAGTTGTTTGGCTGTTAAAATGCAGTTGTAGACAAGGTGAGTAGTGGTCGCATCACAATGCAACTATAGAGGGAATATAACATGCTGTCTTGGGACAAACACAACCTTTTTCATGGCCACAAATATTAATGACCTGCAACATACGTACGAGGCTAATTATTAATTTCTCAAGAGCTTTTGTCTTTCTGCATATATGAATTATGAATTATGTACATGAATTATGAGACTATATATAATAAAGTGTTGGAATTTCTTTCTTTTTATGGATAGATTTGATTGTATGCCTCACAATGGAGATAATCATATCTATACTTTGTGAAATATGTGTTCCCTTTATCATGATCATATATTCATATGATGAACTAATGTATAGACAAAACACAATAATATATAGGATATGTCACTTCATGACAACTAGATGGATGGAATTCAATCTAGTATTGCTTTTCAATCAATTCATGCCTCTACTTAATCATTGAAGATACATACATACCCTTTTATTACTCATATGTTGTGGTACGAGGGAGGGAGAAGAAGGGAGATGAAGATAAACTAAACTCATCCGTTCAATAAAAAACAAATTACTCCCTCTGTTCCATTGTTAACGTCCTATAATTTTTGGGCACGGTTATTAAGGAGAATGGTTAAAAGATAAAAAATGGGAAGATCTCATCATTTTTGAAGAGTTAATTATTTCCTTATTTGGAATGAGACGTTATCAATGGTGTAAAGCACGCTTAACCTTGAAATTTTTCCATAATGAGCACCAGAAAAGAGGATGCATCTGATGGTATAAGTAGCCATATCAATTCCTTTAAGCTCTCCTCAAATATGTCGTCCCATTCCGACATATTCTCGGAATCCCTCTCATTCGGGTGTATTTCGGTTCGCTCATGTCCCCCTCCGCTTTGAAGTCTTATAGGAGCCGCTATTTGTCCGTGCCTCTGCATTGGCGATCACTCTGTACTTCTGCCCCGAGCGTCACAAATGGTACATATGAAAAGAATTAAGGAAAGAATTAACCCTTCAAAAGTTATGTGACCTACCCACTTTCTATCTTTTTACCCTTATTTTTAATTTTCGAACAGTAATAAGACAATATCAGTGGGATGGAGGGAGGACATGTCTATTTAATATTTCATTATGTTATAAGTGTATATCACATGTGTACTTCTATTTCTATAATAAAAATATAATTTTGAAAATGTGTACTAGCATCTAATTTGATGTTACACCGAGTGCATGGGAATTTTCTCGGTGTCTAGAAAATGAAACGGTTATACATATGTAGGGATGAATTAGTATAAAAACCGATCATTCCGCACAAATTATAAATTATGTTTTTTTCAATATATAATCATGCTTTTTAATATATACAATGATGTTTAATAGTGTTAATCTCGATTCATGCTTTGATTATTAACAACCGTAGATCATACCATGATCAACAGTTGAAATTAGTTTGTAAATTTTTATATGAACCAAATCCTATAGATATATATATCGTGTATATGAAATAATCTTTTGCATAAATAAACAATTCAAAAGTCAAATCTATACCTATTATAAAAGAGCGGATTCTTACAAAATTGAGTTTGTCTAATATATCTCTATCATTATATTTATCTTAAGAGTAATAGTGTAAATCTATATTTAATTTATTATAAACATAATAAATTAATAATACAATTATACTCCTACTATAACTCAACTTAATAAATTAATTAATAATATAATCCTACATATTCTATTACTCAAATGTGAAATAGAAAAAGACAACATAAATTTGAATAACTCTAGATGACTTTATTACGCCAGAAATTTGTATTTTTGTGTAATTTATTTTTTTAATTAGAGTTATTATCTGATTTAATTATTAAGTATTTTTATGTCTATAGCCATGATTATTGTGAAGAGAGTCGGAAAATTAGTGGTTGATAAATTAATTTCTTAGCTTTAAAGCATAATATCATATTAGACGATAAAATTGAATGAAATCGAGCATGATTGGTGTCATTATGCTTCAAAAACCGGGCTTGAATTTTGCATAATTTATAAAATTGACAATCCTCATTATAATTTTTCAAGTATAAAAATAAAAATAATATTAAAAATTAAAAAGAAAAACGTTGATGTACGCTAAACGTCAACAATGCTCATAAATGATCACTGACATTTTAGTCTTTGATAAATATATTATTTTAAATAAAATTCTTTTCTTTTATCTAAAATCTAATTATTATTTTTTTATTGAAATCGTTTATGAATTATTTTTAGGCATGTAGCTATGGTTTATGAAGGGAGTATAAAAATTAGTGATTGATAAATTAATTTCATACCTTTTAAAGCTACTTATAGACGACGATAAAAATGAATTGACAATCTGGTGTAAAAGATGTGATTTTTGGTGTAACTAAATCTATTATTGATAAATACAATCTCAACTAAATTAAAGTTGAAATAATGCATGACAATTGATTTACTAACATATATTTTTTATCTAATACTTGCTAATAACTTGCTTAAGTTAATAGTCAAAATTAATAATATTACAACTATTTTTTTTCAAATATATTATTACTATTTATACTGAATCAATTATCTTAAACAAGAGTTTATACGTGCAATGCACGCGCGTAATCTCACTGCTAGTAAATAAATAAATGGGTGAAAATTCTTGGATATATATCATGTGTATCATGAAATAACTTTTTGCATAAAATTCTTGCATGATTGTCTAATGAACGAACGTGAGTATTTTGCATAAGCAAGAAACGTAGGCCCCAATTCTCACTTCTCCCATGTATATATATACATACCTCAAATGCTTTCTCCCCAAATTACCTATTTTCCTACACTTTTCCTTTTGCTTTAATTTTCACTCCTCCAACTCCAAGCTTCAAATTATATATAACAATACAAAATTAATACAACCACACTTAGATAACTAGCCTTGCTTCTCAAATTAAGTGTTTTTTCTTTCATTTTTCTCTCCGAATCCAATTATCCAAGTTCCGTCCAACTAATTCTAGCAAGAAAGTTACAATCTGTCCTCCGATCAAGAGTTCTTATTAGGTCGATAGATAGAAAAAGGAAGCTATGTGCAACCCAAAATCAATTCCTCCACCCTCCTACACCCCTACTACTAACAGAAGCCATATCTTGAACCCTACCACAAACACCATGGATCTTCACATAGATGATCAAGAACTCCATAGATGGCCAACTGCATCTGAGGTACAACAACATTATACTGAATGTGTGTGTGTGTGTGTGAAACAGTTTCTTGAATTAATGAACAAGCTCTAATAATTCATCAACATTGTTTCTTGAAAATAGGCCATTGAAGAAATCAAAGCCATAGGCAAAATCTCAGGACCTACTACAATCACAGGGCTGATATTATACTCAAGAGCCATGATCTCAATGCTTTTCCTCGGCTACCTCGGCGACCTAGAGCTCGCCGGCGGCTCCCTCGCCATCGGCATCGCCAACATCACCGGATACTCCGTCGTCTCCGGTTTAGCCATGGCTATGGACCCTATCTGCGCCCAAGCTTACGGCGCCAACCAAATGAAGCTACTCGGCCTTACTCTGCATCGAACCATCCTTCTTCTTCTCTCCGTCTCCATCCCCATCGCCTGCCTCTGGTCCAACATCAAACGCATCCTTCTATGGTGCAATCAAGACGAAGAAATCTCGTCGGTGGCGCAGAATTTCGTCGCTTTCGCCATTCCCGACCTGTTCTTCCTCTCCTTCCTCCACCCTCTCAGAATTTACATGAGGACTCAAGGGGTGACGCGGCCGTTGATGGTGCTGTCGTTCGTCGCTATTCTGCTGCACATTCCGTTGAACTTTCTGCTCGTCAAATATCTGGAAATGGGCGTCGCCGGAGTGGCGCTGGCGGCGGCGGTCACGGATTTGAATCTCGTTCTGTTTCTGTGTCTGTTTGTCAGGCTGTCCGGACTGTTCGAGAGGTCGTGGGTTTCGCCGACGGCGGAGTGCCTACGTGGCTGGTCGGCGCTGATCAACCTCGCCGTGCCGACGTGCGTCTCCGTTTGTCTGGAGTGGTGGTGGTACGAGCTGATGATCATGCTCTGCGGCCTATTGGCGAACCCTAGGGCTACAATTTCGTCAATGGGGATTCTGATCCAGACGACGTCGTTTATCTACGTATTTCCGTCTGCTCTGAGCCTCGGCGCCGCCACCAGGGTGGGGAACGAGCTCGGCGCGGGGCGGCCGGCGAGGGCGCGCGTTTCGATGATCGTCTCGCTGCTCTGCTCGGCGGCGCTGGGCCTGGCGGCGATGCTCTTCGCCACCGTGATGAGGGAGAGGTGGGGGCGGTTCTTCACCGACGACGGCGAGATTCTCGAATTGACGGCGGCGGCGCTGCCGATCGCGGGGCTGTGCGAGCTCGGGAACTGCCCGCAGACGACCGGGTGCGGCGTGCTGCGGGGGAGCGCGCGGCCGGCGGTGGGGGCGAACATTAACCTAGGATCGTTCTACCTGGTGGGGATGCCGGCGGCGTTCGTGATGGGGTTCGGGATGAAGATGGGGTTTCGGGGGCTGTGGGTGGGGCTGTTGGCAGCGCAGATTTGTTGCGCGGCGGCGATGGTGGCGGTTCTGTGGAGGACGGATTGGAGGGATGAGATGGAGAGAGGGAGAGAGATGAGGGAGAGTGAAGTGTTGGGGAAGAAGAAGAAGAAAGGGAACGACATTTGTGATGACAAAATTATTTATAGGAATGATGAGAATGATGAGATGGTGAGGTCAGCTTCATCGCTTGAAACAGACACATACCCTCTCCCTCTCGTTATTACTACACACCTTGTGTAATCATTACGATAATTAGTTAAATATATATCTTCAATTATGGATTTTAATTAATTATACCTTAAATTTTGGAAAAATATATCGTGAAGAATAATGTGATATGGAAATATACATGTATAACAATGATTTTTTCTTTCTACAAGTCCCAAGAAAAAAAAAAACATTGAATTTTTTTAACGTCATGCAAGTCTAAAATGACGTAATTTTTTTATTTTGAACATTAAAATTACATTGTTTTTGGCTTATGCAGAATTAAAAAAAAAAATCATTTTTACAAATATTATTTTCATGTCACATGTTTTATCATCCTACTCAACATTCAGGCATCAAAAAAAATTTCTGGAATAAATTTAAATAGTTTTTCATAGTTTGTGATATAATTAGTTAAAGGTTGATATTTTAGGATAAAAAAAAATTTGATAGTTCATAATATATTTGAGTATTTAGCCTGTTGAATATGATTGCTTTTTTTTTTTTCTTACTAGATTTACCCGCGCGCGTTGCGCTGCACCATGCGATTGTATTTCAATTTTTACATTTTTAGATGTCAATAGAGCATTATTTAGGTATTATTATATCTATATAATCTAATTAAATAATTTTAAATTAATAACATTTATCTTTGTGAATTTTCTTACACAAATAATACATTTAGCAAATACAAAAAATTAATTAACATGTTAAAAATAAAATAATTACTAATATTTTAGTATAATAATGCAACATACACATGATTATATATATAGCGAACTAAATTTGTTAGGCTTTAAAGTTTAATATTTGAATTTAAAAAATTGAAATGACATTAGAAAATGTCCAATTATGAATTTGTTACTTTGAAATATATAAATTAAGAAATTAATTTATATTGAATGTATTTCTAAACTCGTTCCTCTATTAAGGATTAATGAATAATAAAATAAATCAATATTAATATAGACTTTGTGTATCAATATCAATAATATGTATTTTTTTGTTGAATAATCAATATCAATATATAAAGAGTAAGAGATATGAAAAAGATTTTGTTTGAGTCAATATCAATATATAATTATGTATATCTTATCTCAGCTCGTTCTTGTATTATTAAAAGATTGATTAATAAACAAACCACTACTATGGCGGAGGATAGGGGATTTGAAAAATGGATTATTAAAATTAGATATGCAGAATACGAAACAATGAGAAATATTGTAAATTTTCAACATTTCAAGAAATATTATCTAGAATAATATAATATTATAAATCAAAATAAATCATATATCAGAAAATCAAAACTAATACATATCAATATCAATATCAATATGCATTTTTTACTCATGCATTTTAGGCGGGATAACAGTAGTTTGGGCGGGAATTTGCCATGCTGAAGATTCTGCTTTAATATAGTATAGATTTGGGAAAATTCTACATGTATCCCTATCATAATCTCTTAACGAGTATAATAATATTTTTGAATATATTTATTTTGTAATTCTCAAAAAAAGAAAAAGAAAAAACATATATATATATATATATATATATATATTTGAATATGTTTTTAATAGGTTATAGGTATGTTTAATTTTCTAACCTAAGCAACATATCACAAAAGAGATTGCAGATATTTACAACATAGATTATCGACATCCTATATTTTCTAACGGAATTTGTGTATTCCTTTCAATTATGCTTATTGATCGGCGAATATAGCCGCATATAATCTAGCACAATTTCTTGTGCATAGTGTTAGTCCGATTGTGTGGACGAATAATTTTTTTAGCTGGCTTAGGGAAATTGTACTTAATGATTTATGCTGATTTATTATACTACATAGTTTTTTTTCTTAAAAAAACAAACGTAACTTTTGTATATGACTATTATTCCAATATGATATATATTAAATCAACCGTATTATTTTGATATTGTAAATGAAACTTTTCATAATTATTGTGAATTAAAAAAAAGTTTTTTGGTTTATGAATAAAGTTAAAATAGATTTGTATCAAATTTAATGATGGATTTAATCACATTCCTTTGCTAACAATAACCGTATTTATGATGTCGTCTGGCTATACACGTTGATCAATAAATGTTCTCAAGATAAATGACACATTTTTTTCCGACACAAGTATTTAGGAGCATGTGATAAAGTAACTAAAAAAGATAGAAAATAGGTTATGACCTATATCTTTTAAAGATATTATTATTTATATTTTTGGTCTATGTCACTTATATTGGAACAATTCAAAATGAAACACATGCCATTTATAATGTGACGGATGGAGTACTATGCTAATACGGTGTGAAAATTTGAGGCATGCATATGGATATATAGTTATGTACTTTTTCATGCAGTTCATATCTCATGTCCTAACATATACTATGTCTCGCTCATCTCTCACTATTAAATTTATTATTTTAATAATATTTTGTATAAAAATAAAAATTTATTATAATATAATGAATCATAATTGATATTTATTTGTAAAAATTGAAGTATAAAAATATTATATACCTTAATTATGTATTTATTAACCTAATAATCAAATTATTAACCATTAATATTGAAATTAAATGCTAAAAAATAATTATGTATTCTAATTCAGTATAGTAAGTTTAGGAATGTAAATCTAGCCCGAAACCGATAGATTAACCTGAATAGATATAAGAAGGACTAGAGTTGAAAATTCAATGTACTGAAGAAATGCAGTCTAATTAACCCCATCCTAAAATAATATGAGCTATCAGTGTATTGATGGTCAACATCGATCCTATATTTCTCTAGGAATTTAGCTTTTTTATGAAGGCAAACATAAAATATGACTTAAATAAGTATATATTTTCGTTATTTTAAATCAATGTATATGTATTTTTCATAATTATTCCAATTTAAACAACTTTTAGTACTTTTACAATAAAGTAAAAATAAATCTGTATCTACTTTAATGCGACATAATTAAAATCGCATTACTTAATATCCCACTCCTCATAATTTGACAGAAATATTCTTCAAAAATTTGTTTTTTAGTTTTATCATAAACTAACTCATTTTTTAATATTTGTATATTTTGGTCTTTGAGACTAAATTTAGGGTTGCTAGCTAACTTATATGCATGCTGAATTACCAAAACAAAAGTAAGATTTAGTTTTGGATATCTTACTTAATTAAGAGGTTGGTGATGTGTTCAAACAAGAAAGATTAATAAACTATCAAACTCCATTTGTCACTTTCAAGCACGATATATGCATATATGCTAGCTTATTTGACTGACCCATCTCATAATCATAGATTTCTTGGTTAATTGTATGACTGTCTCTTAGTGTGAGAAAATCATATCATGACACTCTTGCTTATAGTAGAGAATGTCTGACCATTCTTTGACTGTATTAATCATCTTTCAATTTCTTCCCTTTTGTTTTAAAGCTTAGCTAACTACTTGTCTAAGGTACCAATAAAGTCTTACAATATTCTGCTTTGCTGCCTTTTCTTGAATTAGTTGCTCCTCCACGCATCTCCCACTTGTTCAACAATTTTGTATGTTGTGGGAACCCGCAACAGTTATCTTTAATGAATACAGGATAAATCTCCGTTCTTGTGCAATATAACCTGCAAACCATGCACACGGGAAAAGTAATATCACATTTTTCAAATATAGGTGTGACAAATTCCACCTATGAAGACAATTGTGAGATTTGAACATGAGACTTTTGGCTTTAGAAATACCGCTCTACCTTGCTAGCTTCGACTAATACCTTTTTACTTCACGGCTCATGCGTCGGCTTCTTCATTTTTAAAATTTGTCAATGCTACTTAATGCTTAATCATGGCACATATTTCGATGAGTCTGGATTCATTGTGCTGTCCAATCTAATTATGGTTAGAGTGTAATTAGAGTTTATTAATCTTTAATTATATATTATTTATTAATTCAATTAGAATTTATTAATATCTAATTATAATTTATCAATTTACAATCACAATGTACTAATTTTTTATTAAAAATAAGGGGATCGCACCGTACGCACGCACTGAAGTCTACCGGCCGGCTGCAAAACATAAGATTGATTTTCTTACTAAGTCGAACACGAGCTATTGAAAAATTCAAGATTGACTTACTAACCTATACGAGCTTAATCGAGTTTAATTTTTAATAATTAATTACTTAGTGTGGAACATATAAATAAATAAAAATATAATTCAATATAATTATATGAACTAGACATGATTATTATCTAATAGGGTATATTACAATGTAATTGCGATCTGAGTGAGCTTGTGTCAAGTCAAATTTCAAGAAATTAACGAGTAAACTAACTTACATGTACATCTAATTGCAATCATGTATTAAAAAAAAATATCTCGACCACAAATCCAACCTTTTATCTTCAATAGTAGCCACATTGATTAGTTTCTTTGTGTTGGTGTTGCTATCCAGTCAAAAATGGTCCAATTTTTCCAGCCAATACGTTAAAAAAATTAAGTAGCTAGCAAATAGGGGACCCTTTTTCTTTTCCCATTTTAAGAAAATTATTTTTACTTCTCGTATTAGAAAGCCAAACGGCAGATAGTTGGCATCTTTGGACTTTCAAATTTAATATTTTCAAATACTCTTATCACATAAGTTCTTCACTATATACCCAAATCTTTGATGCATGCGTGGTATTAATTTTGCCACGTAAGCTAAACTACAACAAATGTATTTAGTTATCACGAGTTGTTCTGGTGGTATTGTAAAAGCCGTATCCATTTTCATTTTCCCCAACTCTAGGCTAATTCAATCCACATGCGTATTTTTTCTCTTCTTTTTTTTTTGGAGAAAAAAAATAGAAATTTACCGTCCAATAATCATGCAAGTTGGATCTTCTTGTAGAGGTTTCTTCTCATTTTGTACTATTTATTAGCCAACAAATGTAAATAATGATATCATAACTAACACACATAATGCACAATTAAAATGTATAAAAACATCCTTTTATATATGTTAAAAGAAAGTTCAATATCTTCCTTTTTCATTTCTGCGACCGCTATTTTTGATGCGTAGTGTATAATCTCTCACTCCAGTACTGCAATATACACCACTGAATGACATATTTATAAGGACCAAATAATAAAGTAAGCCCAACAGTATAAACCATATTCTATTAATTATTTTCTATATTGGTGGAATTCTCACGGTGCAAGTCGGACTTCATAACTGACACTTTTCTCAATCGGATAATCTAAGTAATTTTTATGATTCCTTTCTTAATTTTTGGTTAAAATATCACGGATCATGATATATATTTTCAATCAGGAGAATGCTAACTAGCCTAAAAATGTGATTTTAATCGATTAATTAGTGCCAATAAATCAATTATCTTTTTGCTGTAAATCGAATAATCCACCATGTTAGTTGATCGTTAAATATTGAAGCACATAGCACAATAATAATAATAGATGAAAAACAAATGTGAGTGAAAGGGCTTTAGTGTATGGATTATAAGTAAGCTAAAGTACTAAATATGCAGTCATCATCAATGGTTGTTATGGTGGTATTGTTAGGGATGACAATTTTACCCACGGGTACCCGCCCCTAATGGGCGGGGTTCGGGTGAGAATTTTTGTTGTCGGGGTCGGGGACGGGTTTGAACCATAAAACCCGAATCGGGTTGGGGTCGGGTACGGGGGTATAGATCCCCGCCCCGAACCCGATCCGATTAATTATTCTATATATAATATATATTTAATAATTATAGTGATTTATTTAACATTATTTATTAATAATTTTTTGTTATAATAAATTATTAAAAATTAAATAAATTATTTAACGGGTACCCGATGGGTATCATTTTCCCGACGGGTAATCCCCGCCCCGCCCCGCCCCGATTTAAACGGGAATGGGGACAGGGACGGGTATGAAATTCTGGAGTGGGTATGGGGATGGGGAAGCAATACCCAGCCCCGCCCCGACCCGTTTACATCCCTAAGTATTATAAAGGCTGTATGTCCATTTTTCCTAGGTACTCTAGGTTAAAATTAATTTGAAAATTATCGCTTTCTCTTTACGTCTACACATGTTTCTATATTATCGAAATATTAGTGTGCCATCCGTCGAGTTTCAACTTGAAATTACTTTACCTTGTAATTTATGTTACAATTAACTATGACTGCACACATGTTTAGCTAGATAGCTAGGTATATATAGTCTACGTTAATAAGAAAAGCAGCCCAAATATGTTCATAACTGTTACACCCAGCCTAAAAATATTAATGTGACAACTGTTGGGCCGAAGATGGATAGTAATCCACAGGAGGCAAGGCCCAAACGAGAAATTAAGCAGCCCACTAGGCTTGGGGTGATAAAGTATCTAGATGGTCATCATGGTACCACTTATATATGTACCAAAGATGATGTTGTCTCCTTAATCAAATTTGGAGGTAGGTCCCGAGATCTTTGGCCTCGGACATTAATTACTTTATCACCATGTTAATACACATGCAAATGTTAGTTGTATTCTTTTTTCTTTTTTTTGAATTGTTCTATACGAAATTTTAAATGTCGTGTGATGGTGGACTTGAACCCGAAACTTTTGGCCTCAAATACTACTAACCACTCCACCACTAGACTAACACACGCATACAAAATGTTCAGCTTAGGTTTCTAGGGGAAAGATAATGTTAATGAATATTGGTCAAAATAGGCCAGGTTGAATTAATTATCTTTCCCAATTTGCAATTTGAAGTTGTTACACACATGAATATTGGCAAATATGTCTGGGTGCATGGTTAATCATTTTCCATGATTTCTGCCAATCTCCATTTCATGATTTATTCATGTCAAACTTTGGCAGCTTTACACGCAAAAAAAAGTGAATCATGCAACAAATCCTTCTCTTTCCGTTACACTTCCTTATAATTAAGTCCTCTCAACTTAGGCCAAGCTTATGTTATTATTATTCATGCACATTTTTTTATACTTAATACACACACCAAACTGAAACCGATTTAGCTAGCTAATCGATCAGTCAGTTGGTGCATGCTATGGCAAGAAGATCAGAGGAGTACCTCTCCCCTGAAATTGTGGACCGGGGCATCGAGGACTCCGGCCCCTACGCTGGTTCACCGAGCTTCTCCGTGAGGGTGCACCGGGGTTTGCCCGATTTCCTCAGCTCGGTGAACCTCAAATATGTGAAACTTGGCTATGGCTATCTCATCAACCACGGCGTTTATTTCGCGGGGTTGCCCATTCTATTCATCATCTTTGGTACACAAGTTGGCAAGCCAACATGGGATGTTTTCTCCTTGGAATATTACAACCTAGTTAACACACTTCTCTTCATCGGATTCTTGTCCTTGTTTCTCTATGTCTGTCTTGATTTAACTCCTCGCTCGACTTATCTCGTCGATTTCGCCTGCTATCGCCCGCCGGATGAACTTAAGGTATGTCGTCGTCTATGTATCATCTTCAGTGACAACATCATCTCATCTGTCTCTATACTTCAATATTTTTAGTGTCAAGACATACAGTCGCAACATGTACATTGACGAACACAAAAATCGTCACTAGCTAAGTGCTTTTAGTAATGATTTTTGCATATACCATATAGTGACATTAAGCGTCGCCACTGGAAGCTGCTTTTTTTTTGGTTGGCATGCATGCATAGAGATATCACATTAATTTCACTATAATTTAATATGGAATGACGATCGATATTTTTTAATTTGTTGTCACTAATAGTACTTTTAATTAATATAATTCCAAGACATGCAGTCGCATGCAACATAGTGACCAACACAAAAGTCGTCACGATTTCTTCTGTTTTTATTGCTATTTTCATTCTCTTTTATCTAAGGAATTGAATCTTAATTAATTTATGCCTATTGTACAAGATAACAAGAGAGGAATACATAGAACTAGCCAAAAAATCAGGGCAGTTCAACGAGAAAGCCATCGAATTCCAGCAGCGAGTTCTCAAGACTTCCGGCATCGGCGACGAGACTTACCTTCCACGGGTGGTGTTTCAGCCAGGCTACAAGAAGGACCTGACCGTCGGCCGGGAAGAGGCTGCGGCGTCCATGTTCGGCGCGGTGGACGAGCTCGTAGCCGCCACCGGCATCCGCCCCAAAGACATAAGGATCCTAATCGTCAACTGTGGGGTACTCAACACCACCCCCTCCCTCTCAGCCATGGTCATCAACCGCTACAAGCTCAAGCACAACATCCAGAGCTACAACCTCGGCGGCATGGGCTGCGCCGCCGGCGTAACCGCCGTCGACCTCGCCGACGACCTCCTCAAAGCATATCCCGGCTCGTATGCGTTGATAGTCAGCACAGAAGTAGTCAGCTTCACCTGGTATGGCGGGAACGACTTGGACATGTTACTCCCCAACTGCTTCTTCCGGATGGGCGCCGCCGCCGTGCTGCTCTCCAACAACCGCCTCGAGAGGTGGCGCTCCAAGTATCAGCTCAAACAGGTAATTCCATATATATATATAGTAGATGGTTTTTTAGGACATTATCTTTAGCATATTTGGAAACTAGGACAAATTTTGATAGCGCTGACAATTTTAGGACAATATATTTTAAGTATTGCATTTGTAGGACATTTTCCGACCTCGAATAGAATAATTAACGCTTTTACCGTCACTGCCGTGCTGGAGATATTTAGGTGACGTGGATGCCCAAATAAAAATATTACACAAAATTGAAAAATAAAATGACAATAAAAACATATATTTCTATAATTTATATTTAAGAATTTATTTGAATTTTTTCTACAATTGTGTATATGATTTCAACGAGCTATACAAAAATCATTATATTTTATTTAAGTTCTCTTGAAAAAAGAAACTATATACATATTTATTTAAGTTTTCTAGAAAAAAGAAATTTATTTCTATTTGGGCATCAACGTCACCTAAATAGCTCCAGCAGGCAGTGTCATGGCGAAAAAGCCCAAATTATTCTATTCGGACCGAAAATGTCCTACAAATGCAATACTCCAACTATAATGTCCTAAAATTGCAATACTCCAAATATAATGTCCTAAAACTGCCAGTCCGGTCAAAATTTGTTCTAAATTCCAATTTTGGCAAAGATAATGTCCTAAAAAATCCTCTAGCTCCATATATATAGTTTCACTACAAAAAAACTCTCGTTTTACCAACAGATGGACCTAATAATTAAAGGATGATCTGGCTGCAGTTGGTCCGGACTCACAAAGGAATGGATGATCGGAGCTATCGGAGCATACAGCTGAAAGAAGATGCAGAAGGCAAGCAGGGATTGTCAGTGAGCAAAGACGTGGTGGAAGTGGGAGGCCATGCTCTGAAGGCGAACATAACGACACTGGGGCCGCTGGTGCTGCCGGTTTCGGAGCAGTTCCATTTCTTGAAATCGGTGGTGATGAAGAAGATCGAGAGCAGCTCCTCGAAGCCGTACATCCCCGACTACAAGCTGGCGTTCGAGCACGTGTGCATACTGGCGACGAGCAGGAAGGCGCTGGACGAGATTCAGAAGAACCTGGAGCTGACGGATGAGTACATGGAGGCGTCGAGGAAGACGCTCGAGAGATTCGGCAACACGTCCAGCAGCAGCATATGGTATGAACTGGCTTATTTGGAGGGGAAGACCAAGGTCAAGAGAGGGGATAGGATATGGCAGCTGGCTTTGGGCTCTGGATTGAAGTGCAACAGTGTTGTGTGGAAAGCTCTTACAACTGTTAAGGAGCACAACAGAAAAATAAACCTATGGAATTAGTTGAGGAGAATTGGATTCATGACTTTATAAACCATGCATCATATAATCATATACAAAAGGAATTATTGGAACAAAAATATATGAATAAACATGATTAACTAGTTTGGTTTGGTTGGTGGATATATGTGATAGTGTTCCCAGTTGACTTCTGTAGCGACACAAATTTTTATTCGCTATGTTTTCATTAATAAAATTTTATTTGATTTCAATCTTGTAATTGAGTTGTTATTAATTTTTGTTAATGTGATTCAATGGTTTTTGTTGAGTTCTTGTAATTGAATTGCATGGATTCCCATTTTAGTGTAAGATCCAAATTAACCATTTTATATGAATTTCAAAGGGCAAAATGCATTTAAATTCTCCACTTTTTACCAAATTCTGGTTTATTTCCCAACTTTTTTAAAATTTGTTAAAATTCTTCATCTTTTAATTTTTCTTATTATTCTCTCAAAAGTAATTTGTGGAAAAAATCGAAGATGACATGTCCAATTCAAAGTGATGTGGCGTTGAAAACGACACCGTTTTAACCAAAACGACGTCGTTTTGATTTTAATAATTAACAAAAAAAAAAATCAACTTACACATCAATGCCACCTCATCATCCCCTTTATGTCTCTCTCTCTCTTACTCTCTCTCTAACATAGTCAAACCCTCCGCCCTCTCTGCCCTCTCCCTCCCTTTCCGCCGCCCTCTCAACTTACACATCAATGCTCCCTCCCTCTCCGCCGCCCTCTCCTCCGGCTGGGCCGACGATCCCCTCAACCACTGGCTATAAGACACCCTCCGACCCCGATATCCATCTCATCGTCATCTCCAACCGCCTGTTCATCGCCTCCGTCAACATCACCATCTGTTCCTTCAACGTCATCACATTCCACTACGCCTCCCTAAGAGGCACTAACAATTAAAGAGACAACAACCTTAATCCTAAAAGCTTTCGCCACAAACGGCCACTACAACAAAAAAGGGTTTTTCGGACACCAAAAAGTGCCCCAATATGTGCTCTATTTTCGAGACACAAAATCTTGCCTCCCAATTGGCCCAAAGACTGCCACCACTCAAATTCTAGTCTTGCCCTTACTGTCAAATTCATCGGGAGTTCTCTTCTCACGAGGCGGAGATCGAAGTCGGCGGAGAGAGAGGTGCCCTTTAATGCGGTGGCATAATATATTGATAAGTCTATAAGGATATTTATTTGTGTCTTTAAGATGAAAATGATGGGGTACTTATGTGTGATTTGTCTTTTTTTTTAAGTATCGGGACATAAAACGACGTCGTTTATGTCCCCAAATTACGGCGTCATGGGGCACTTATTTTGAATTGGACATGTCATCTTCGATTTTTCCCCCAAGTATATATTTTTAGGAGAATGTTATACACAAATACAACCACAACTAATTGGTATATCAATAAATAAATCACTCATGTAACAAATATGCATTTGCAATGTACATTGAACATAAATTTATTTCACATTTGTAATGTCATCAACATTTCATCAATAACTAAATAGAGTTAATTGGAGTATCCTCTACAAAATACAAAATGCAATAACACCTAAATTATGAAGAGTCATTTGAAATTGAGTGATCTTGTTCCAACAAATTCTTGCATCAATTGTCATCTTTGTCCGAGACAATTTGGCCAAAAACAATACGCAGGGATCGGCTTTAGAGAGAAAATATGTTAAGCACAAAGTAATAATAGTAATTATAATTATAATTTGGGCTTGAAAAATAAAATGATATTTTGGGCTTCACATTCTTGAGCTTGAAACATACACCATCTGTCCACGAAAAATATGCACATTCCATTTTTAGCAATATGACTCACAAAATTCACTTAATTTTAACCCTCCATTCAACTCATTATTTTCTATTTTTGTCATTATTGGACCTACCACAAATAACAAGTTGAACCTTTACTCAGAACACATTTAACTCATTATTTAAAAGCAATTTAAAAATATATAACAGTTAGGACCATTATTCCACTAATAATAAATTTAACTCATTTATTAAAACTCGTGCTCTTTCCAAGTGTGCGTCTGTTTTGTGGAGGAAGGGAGTAATACTTGGGCTTATCATAATAATTGTTTTAGGCATGAACAATAATATATAATTATTATTACATAAATCATATATCATCTAACTTTAGAGAATTAATTAAATCATAAGAATATTAGATTTAAAAAAAAAAAACGAGTTGCTAGCATCAGTGTTCCATATGGTTCCTTTCTCATGTAGAATAGATTAAAAAAAATAAAAATAAAAAATAAGAAAAAGTGAGCGAACATGCGGAGGGCATTTATATTCAACACAATACTATAATTCCTAAGTGTAGAACTTGCTCTACTTCTTGGAAGTTTTGTAGATCATACAACTTTCGAATTATATATGGTAGCTAAGAAAATGTCGATTGATCGACTAAAAAAATCATTGTACGAATAGCAAGGAAATGGAAATATCCTAAATTCAACTCTATGGCAATACTCGAGAAAATATTAAAGCGACAATACTAACCCGAAGCCATAGTTAAATCTTTCAAGAATATAGTTTTACATTAAAATTTGATTGATGGATTTAGAAGAATACAGGAATGTTTGCTTATTTTTGTTATCATGGAAAATTTCCTTACAATATCATGCTGGTTGGTTATCTTCTATTATCTTTTTTTTTGTTTTTAATTCTATACAGGTGCAACAGATGAAATTCTTTTTATTGGATCAAAATATATAATGAAACTTGTGTACTTTCTATATTGCGACTACAATGTTTGTTCTTTTCAATTCAATGACACTTAATATTAATAATTGAATATTTGGACAAAATGGTTTGATTGTTGTACGATTAATATGTAGAGTGATTGAGTGTTGTATCAAATTCAGTACACTAGATGCCAAATTTCATTTACATAATAAATACTTTAGAATTTCTCTTCACCATGTCATTGTATATAAATGGGACAATAATTAATTATATTGATACTATGATACTTTTTGAAGCAAATACACAACAAAGGTGCAAAATGTAAATTATCAGCAAATTATTCCACAAATCATGGCAATATATGAAATTGAACCTCGTCATCTTATTTTTGAAATTTCATTGATGGAATTAAATTATGTTGTTTACATATGTAGTTGCAATAAAAAAATTAATAAAATTATTAATAAACTTACTGCAAATTTAATTATTCATATCTTTAAAAAAAATCATTAGATTGATATCGACCCACATTAATTAAAAATATAGTTTCACATATCCTACGACATAGATTGCACGTGCAACGCACGTTACATATGCTAGTTCAGTATAAAAGAATTGAAAGGAAAGAAAAGAAATATAACTTGCATACGGCTGTCCACATAGTGCAATTAGTCATTTATATTAGTCATCTATTTTTACTTTTCTATCATCCCCGTATTTTGGTAATATAAAAATATATCGTTTATTCATAATAGGAGAATAATAATACTATAAAGCATAAATTGTAAATTCTCAATTTAAACAAAAAAAAAAACTTGAATACGATCCCCGGATCATATCATTGAACCCAATTTCATTTAATTGGTATGAATAGTAAACACAAGGGACAAATAGTTATATCCTAACAATTTTAAACAAATTATCTTGTACGATTTAGTAAACAAAGTAGTTGATTAAATCAAATTCCTTATTCCAAATAATAAAAGAAAGAGTCTAATAATAATAAGCTAATATAATGATCCGCATCAGTACAGTAGTGGACACATAATCAGAAGAATAACAAATAACAATTGCGATGAAGAAAACTTTCACCCTGAACTTAACTAAGCCTACGTAATTGTACACATGGGATTTGGTGAAATTAGTTGATTAAAAATGTGGCATAGATCAAAAATTTAGACAGTGAGCACTCTTCTTGTAGGATAACAATACATTCTTGTAATGTCTACCTAATGAGAGTATGAGATCAGTGAATAGTCAAGAAACAGAACAAAAACAAGTATTGCCTCGACAACCATGATAGTTTATTGACAATCTTTACAAGGCAATCGACAAATTCAAAAAAAATGTAAGAAAGAAAGAAAAAACAATTACTGCCGGAATTCAGTCGCTGCCGGAAGGTGGGTCGGTCGGACCCTTCTTCCGGTAGCGCTCAAGAAGCATCCCGATGGCCACCCCTACACCAAAAACTGCAGCTATAATCGCCCAATAATTCCAGTCAATTTTCTTGATTGCCGAAGGGAATAGAGTGGCTGCCGACAACATTATGGATGCCTGCAAACCGGCGGCATCAGTCACTTTCTCTTGATCCGCTTGTTTATGTCTTCTTAGTCTCTGTCCTTTCTGCAGTCTTCTCATTCCCTTCTTTCTCTTTCACTTTCTCTTCAGCATTCTTGGTTTTTTCTGGCTTCTTCTGAATCTCATTGCCTTCTTCCTCTTTCTCTCTCTCTTTCCCTTTTTCTTCATCTCTTTTTTTACTGCTTTCTGCCTTCTTCCTACTCTCCTCACCTTCTTTCTCTTCTGCTTTATGATTCTTGTCTGTTTCTGGCTGCTTCTTAGTCTCGGCATTCTTGTTCTGAGTCTCATTGCCTTCTTTCTGTCTCTCTTTCCCTTTCCATTCATCTCCTTTTTCACTGCTTTCTGCCTTCTTCCTACTCACCTCACCTTCTTTCTCTTCTGCTTTATGATTCTTGGCTGTTTCTGGCTTTTTCTTAGTCTCGGCATTCTTGTTCTGAGTCTCATTGCCTTCTTTCTCTCTCTCTCTCCCTTTCCCTTCATCTCCTTTTTCACTGCTTTCTGCCTTCTTCCTACTCACCTCACCTTCTTTCTCTTCTGCTTTATGATTCTTGGCTGTTTCTGGCTTTTTCTTAGTCTCGGCATTCTTGTTCTGAGTCTCATTGCCTTCTTTCTCTCTCTCTCTCCCTTTCCCTTCATCTCCTTTTTCACTGCTTTCTGCCTTCTTCCTACTCTCCTCACCTTCTTTCTCAGTCACCTCTTCCACTGCTTTTTGTTTCTTGGGTTTTTCTGATTTCTTAGTTGGCTTCGGCAGCTTTCCCGGCGGTAGTTTAATTTTGGAAATTAATGAAACTTGTTCTAAAGAGAGAGAGTGAGAACCCGAGGGTGAGAAAGAGAGTGATGTGGCGGAGGCGGCGGCGGAAGAGGAGAGTGATGTGGCGGAGGAGGCGGCGGAGAGGGGGAGGGACGAGGCGGTGGAGGTTGATGCTGAGCCTGCGGAGGTGGGGAGGGAGGAGGAGGTGGAGGGGGGGATGGAGGTGGTGGAGGTTGACGCGGTGGAGGAGTGGAGTGAGGTTGACGCGGCGGAAGAGGAGAGTGATGTGGCGGAGGAGGCGGCGGAGAGGGGGAGGGACGAGGCGGTGGAGGTTGACGCGGCGGAGGCTGTGGAGGTTGATGCTGCGCCTGCGGAGGTGGGGAGGGAGGAGGCGGCGGAGGGGGGGAGGGAGGAGGTGGTGGAAGTTGATGCGACGGAGGGGGATGGGGCGGGCTGGTGGTGGTTCTGCGAGATGGAGAACAGGTATAGGTAGACGAAGACGGAGACGGCCAGACTGTCGACGGCGGAGGAGAGGGAGGAGGCTGCCATATCTAGTGACTAGTGTGAAGGAAATTTGATGTGATCATAATACTAATTATGGCAGAATTATATAGAAGGTGGAAGAGCGGTTATTAGATGATCAATATCTGCGGTTATTAGCAGCGGTTAGTCAACTGCTTGCTCACTTTTTCCCTCTCAAAATTCGTTATATTTTCTTCTTCAAAAAAAAAATCGTTATATTTTCAGCTTTCGATCAGGAATCTTGAAAAAATGAATCTTAATTGTTTTACAGAATAATAAAAATAAAAAATGGCTATCAAAAAATAAAAAATTACTCACAAAAGTCCAAGAAAAATATAGTATCTGTTGATCCATGCTCCACCTCTCCACCGTCTGCGACCACCACCCCGCCGCCGCCTGCGGCAACTCCGCCAAACCACAATCCCCTCTATCCCGATCCCACCTTCAAGAATCACTTCCCAAAAGGGCCACTCTCCACCCCTTTTCTCTCCCTACACCGCCGCCGCCGCCGCCCACGACTTCCTGGGCTTCAAGAAACTCTCACTTCCTGAATCTTTCACAGCCGCTTCACCACCACCCCTCCGCGCCTCACTTTTTCCGAGCCCATATACTCCCCGGAACCGTCGATTCTGCTGCTCGACGTCCAAATTCTCGGAGTTTCCTACTTCTCCAGCCCCAATCAAGAACCAGCAACGCCCAGAAATTTCTAATATAAACGTTGTTCAAGAATCATCCCCTTTCAAGGAAACGGCTCCTTCTCTCTACCGCACAATCTCTGATCCCAATCATGTCTTCACCGCAGGCACGCCGCCGCGCCCACCGGCCAGGAGGAACCCTTCTGGGTCTCCGAGCTGCGGAGAGAGTCCCAGTACTTAGGTTGAGTTCTTATGTGCAATTTTTAGTTGCATATGTCAATATTTTCTCTTCTTTGTAAAATTTGATTGTAAAATTTTATCTATTTGGTTGAAGAGGATGAGCCAGTGGTGGAATCAAGTCGCCGATGAAGACGACAATGATCAATACTTTGATTCTGAAAATTACTGCACTGACAACGATCCCAAGGTCTTGATTCTTTTCAGATTATCCTTTAATTTATACAAGGTTTTTGTTTTATCTTGCCCTCTTGGTTGACAATTTATATGCTTTAAAATATTTCTTGATCAGTTCGTTTGTTGTTATATTTTTATTCTCTAGATAGAATTTAACTAAAGGGAACAAAATGCTAGATTTTATCATGTTCTGTCGAGCGACTAAATTTGATTGCATCTTGATGAGTTTCTGAACTAGTCTGATTACTATGTTTCTGATTTCACTAGCTAGACTTTGCTTCATTAAAATCTCTGCGTGTATATTTGTATGCAACTTTGCTTCAAAGTGATTAAGATTTCTGAAGTTTGATCCTCTATTTTACAAGTATTTATCAGTGAGTTCAATTTTTTATCTGTACTAGACAAGCTATGTATTTCGTGTCTGTTTAGATGTTTTGCAGCTAGCTTAACTCTACATAATCCACTGGACTATTATATTTGTTTGTATTTAGATGTTTCCAGGAACGTGCTCTTATTTCAAAATTTTATCCGTGGAATATTTTTGATTTGTTTGCAGATAGACGAGGAATTTTTATATTATTTTATAGTTGACATAGATTTCATAACGCCAAAATTCTACTTTCATGTTATTTCTGATCAATGCACATGATCTTTGATCTTTATAAACAATGCTTATCTTTCTGAAGTCAGATATTCTGTTGTTTCATAGTATTTCAGATTGCTTTGTTGTAATAAAAAAATATTCATGTTGTTTGTGTTGTCTGCTTTCTTTTGTTGTAATATAAAAATTACCTTTTTATGATCAGTTGAACTGTTAAAAATTATTGTTTGTCATCTCTGGTTCACAAGCTAGATTTTGTGTAGATTTATTTGATTTTCCTAAGTCAATTCTCTTATGTTGTTCCATATTATTTCTGTTCAGCAAATTAGCAAATCCAATCTTTGATGAACAAACCGTAATAATTTTCTTTCAGTTGAGATGTTAATTTGCTGTATTAAATAAATCTCACAATGTCTTCTTAATTTTTGGCTTATTATTGTTTTTGCTAGTGATCAAAGCCAGTTTTTTTGGGATTTAGTGTCTGCAAGGATAAATATAAGAAACTTAATAAAAGTGAGTTTGAAATTTCAGCTGAATATGCTGTGTTCTACACTATTTCAGTTCAGTGAATTCACTCTGGTTCTTGTGATATAAGAAGCAATTTGTTTACATATTTTTCAAACTATTGGCATTTATATGAATCTGAGAATGCGTTGTTTATTCCATTGTTTGACTGTGGTGTAACATTGCAGGAAGAGTGAAGAGCATGTGCAACTTTTTTAATTTGTTTGCAAGTGTAGTCAAGAAATTTTTATTTTATTTTATAGTTGACATAGTTTTCATAAATCCAAGATTCTACTTTCATGCTATTTCTGAACAAGCCTTAATATTGTTTTGAAGAGGATATTCTCTGATTGCTTTGTTGTTATATAAAATATTCATGTTGTTTGTTTTGTCTGGGTTCTCATGGATTTACCTTTTTATAATCAGTTGACTGCTAAAGTACGTTGTAATTCAGACGAATCTCATAGCACAATCTTATTGCCTAGCTTATTATTGTTCGTCATCTCTCACAAGCTAGATTTTGTGTAGATTTATTAGCTTCATTTCAAAGTGATTCAATTGTCGAGTTAGAATACAATCTTCGACTTAATGAAACAAACCTTAATATTTTTCTTTCAGTTGAGCTGTTAAATTTAGTTGTATTTAGATGAATCTCAGAATGTTTTCTTACCTTTTGGCTTATTATTGTTTCTACTAGTGTTCAAAGCCAGATTTTTATGGGATTTGTTATGTTTCACATTATTTGCATTTGCACTTGTAAGAATCTAAAAACGCGTTGTGTGGAATCACTGTTATTTATTTATGCAGGAAGAGTGTGAAGACCTTCACAAGAAGCTGTGTTTGTGGAGAATGCCTAGTCCTCCATTTCAAGTGCTCCTGTGGTGATGGCTACCAGATTCTGCTTTCTGGTAACAACTGCTACTACAAGTTGACTACTTTCCGAAACTGCTAAGATTGTTCCAACATCTTCTTCCAGCCCCAAAATCTTTGACCGTCTCAAAACTGACTACTTTTCTCGTGATAAATAATTTCTGATCAGTTGCACGTCTGCACGAGCAAAATATTAGACCATGCTGCTAGTTCCCTCCTGCAATCTAGAATTCATAACCTGTGATTTTTTTTGTACAGAGACTATTTTGTGAGAATGATCTCCAGGAACTTGAGTTCGCGTTAAGGACTGGACTCCAGAGTTTAACCCCTTGAAGCTGAATTCCAATATAGGCTATAATCCTTTATGATGAGAATCTGGCTTCATATTAGATACAGTCACTCTCAAGGTGTACGTATTTGAGGTCCATTAATATTTGTGAGTTACTTAGAGACAGCTAGGTACTAATTCGAAATTGCGCTTGTAATTACGTGCTTGTTGATAGTATCAAGTGTAAATTCAGGGCTAGGATAACATGGGCCATGTGCAAGTTAAAAAAAATTGATGCCTAAAAGCTATGAAGCACGAGAACGGGAACGAAATACGAATACGAATACGATACGAGTACGAGAATACATCATTTTATCAAAAATCAAGATACGAATACGTTGAAAATACATTTTTATTTATTTATATATATATTTTATTTATTCATAATAATATTAGGCAAATCATATAAATACATTCATTTGAAAATAAATCAAATGAGTAGTTAACTAAAAGTCCAAATCAATTATCATAGTACAATAAAACTAAAAGTTCACATTCCAGAGGTTTCTTGCAATTCAAAACACTACCAAAATATTAAATCATCAAACTCTACTCCTCCTCCTCAACATCCTCGGGGATTCCACTGCCCAAATGTACCAAATCAAAATAACCCACAACCAATTACTATTATTTTAAACCCAATTAACCCACAACCCATGCCAATCGATCGAATTCGAACCTAATGATGAATTACAATCACACCAAATGAATTGAAATCAAACCTGAGGCAGCGTGAATGGAGATGCGATCCCAGGCGACATCGCTAACCTAGTCGGCGGCGAGACGTGGAAGAGTTGCGGCACTGGCGAGTGCAGGACGAGGACGGCGAAGAGATCTCTACTTCTATTATGTTCTCGCTTCACTTAGAAGGATGCAGTTGAAAGAAATTACGATTCTATATCTAATTTAGGGCTAAAACGTATTTGACTTCAACAAAAACGTATTTTGACCATATTTAATAGCGTATTTAATTTTAAAAAAATAAAAATAAATAAATAAATAAAAGCGTATTTAATATGTTTTTAGAGCGTATTTTGCATGTATTCATATTAAATACGTATTTGGGCGAGTACGCTACCCAAAATGGCGCATCTATGCTTCATAGCCTAAAAGGCTAAAACAGGCTATATAAGAAGGATTTGAACACGCACCTACTGTAGCAAAAGTAGGTTCTTTGCCACTGAGCTAGTAAAGCATTTGAAACTTATTTCAATAATTCAACTATATATACATATTTATATATATGGACATATATTTTTGAAGCCCTCGTTTTTTCGGATCCCTGTGCGGTTGCCCACCTTGCACAACCCCAGAACTGCTCCTGTGTGATGTGTGTGAGCTAGCAGTGGAAGTGGTTGCATGCGTTTTCTTATTAAAGCATGAATTAAACTGCTTTCAACTACCGATCGAGTACAATTAATCACTCTTACGTGAGTCCACACGTCATCTCAAGAATTTTTAAGTCTTGATGTACTTTAAAATTGATTAAAACACATGAATGTGTTTATACTCAACCTCACAACCTCAACACTTGATTAACAGTGCTAGTTACTTAATTGTCACATGGATTGTATGCGTGTGTTAGTTGCTTAGTGGATTGACTTGAAATCAATTTGATTTGTGATTGGTGCGCGTGCATGTTTGTAGTTTTATGGAGTATAACTATACTTAGATAGAGATTATGAAGGTCACTTTTTATTTGATAAATTCATTATAACACCTGAGGATCCGGATGTCAGACTTAATCAAATCGAACTGGATTCAATTTTAAAAATTTATAGTTATAAATCAAATCAGACTAATTAAATTTGTCCATAGGGAAATTCAATTTGCTTCAGTAGAAAACACTAGATTTTAAAAAATTAACAAACCGAACTAGATTTGTTTCAATTTTTGACCTTTTAATTAATTAAATCTATCAGAAACAGGTTATCGGCAATTCAGTTTTCATTTTCGATCTTGATTTTGCACACACCCAACAACAGTTATGATTATGAATAAAACTTGTATAAGAGGGTTTGGCGCATCAAGATCCGCCAAACGATTTAAATTAATATTCAAGTACCGAGGGTTGAAGATTTGTACGCAAAATCTTTAATTGGTATGCAAAATGAGAATTTGAAAAAAAATCAGCAATTTGCCCTAACTTTTATTAGGATTGTATTGCATAATATTTGGAGTCTTAATTCATAATTCTACCAATTCAAGAAATTGGCATGTAAGTGATACCCTAATATGCAAAACAATGTAAGTCATACCCACTTTTAGGGTGAATAGCCTACTTTTAGATGAGATAGCGACATTTTTTTTGTTAAATTAGATGAGATAGTGACATGTTGAAGTTAGTGCCCCATTTTTAGCTGACATATTTGAAAAACATTTCAAGCTTTTTTTATTAATTTAAATCAAGTTTCTCTATTTATTTCGTATATTTAGCATTCTTGACTGCTCATGAAATAATCAAAATAATATTAAAATTTCCGGCCATGAAAACAGAATTCCGGCCATGAAAATAGAATTTCGGCCGGCTGGAATTCTTACCGGTATGGCCGGAAATGTTTTTATTTTCATTTTTAGATAACTATCTTTTTTTACAAATAATTGATCTGATCTGTGCATGGAAAGAAATTTACTTTCACATGAATTGTACAATTCTAACTTATTCAAGTTTTTTTATTAAATTAAATAAAGTTTGGCTATTTTATATTATAAATTTGGAATTCCTGATTACTTGTTAAATAAAAATAATAGTATTAAAAATTGAGGTAAGTAAAACACTTTGAAAACAATTTTTTTTTAATTTTCCGGCCATGAAAATAGAATTCCGGTTGGCCGTAATTGTTACTGGTAGGGCCGGAAATGTTATTATTTTTACTTTCGAACAACTTTTTTTTTTATTTTTTACAAATTACTGATTAGACATGTGCATGAAAAAAAAGTAACTTTCACGTGAATTGTGTACAATTTTAACTTTTTGAAATTGTACAATTCTAACTTATTGAAGCTTTTTTATTAAATTAAATCAAGTTTGGCTATTTTATTTTGTAAATTTTGAATTCCTGATTACTTGTTAAATAAAAATAATAATATTAAAAATTGAGGTAAGTAAAACAGTTTGGAAACAATTTTTTTAATTTTCCGGCCATGAAAATAGAATTCCGGTTGGCCGGAATTGTTACTGGTAGGGCCGGAAATGTTATTATTTATACTTTCGAACAAGTTTTTTTTTATTTTTTTTTACAAATTACTGATTAGACATGTGCATGAAAAAAAAGTAACTTTCACGTGAATTGTGTACAATTTTAACTTTTTGAAATTGTACAAACGAATTTCAGCTACTCAGTTCCTTATATAATGTCTTCATTCAATTGAACAAAAACATTTGAAACTCATTTCAATAAAAATACTCCACATTTATTTGAGTATATATATTTCGAGATTTCCTAAGATGCAGAAAAACTTGAAAACCGTTTCAATAAGAGGTATATTTCGTAACTAAACCTTTTGTTTTAAAAAAAATTGAAAACAATATTTCCGGACATTAATAATATTTTTTAGTTAGCCGGAAATGTTACTTGATGTTATTTGATGACCGGAATTTTTTTCTGTTACTTTTGTAATTATGTTTCATTCAATTTATATTATGATTATTTCTTTTGTATGGATGGATTGTGCTTGGAAATTAATCAAAGTCTCGTGTTGAGTATATACGTTTCGAGATTTCCTACGTTGAAGGAAAACTTAATTTTAAGAGGTATATTTCGTAACTAAACCTTTTATTTAAAAACAATATTTTCGGCCATAAATCATATTTTCCAGTCAGCCGAAAATTTTTCCGGTGAACCGAAAATGTTATTTTATGACCGAAATTCGTTTATCAGTTACTTTTGTAATTATGTTTGATTCAATTTATATTATGATTATGCTATTTCTTTTGTATAGATGGATTGTGCTTGGAAATTAATCACAGTCTCGTATTGAGTATATACATTTCGAGATTTCCTAAGTTGCAGAAATACTTGAATTTAAGGTATATTTCGTAACTAAAACTTTTATTTTTAAAAAAGAATGAAAATAATATTTCCGGCCATAAATAATGTTTTCCAGTCAGCCGAAAACTTTTCCGGTCAACCGGAAATGTTATTTTATGACCAGAATTATTTTTTCAGTTACTTTTGTAATTATGTTTCATTCAATTTATATTATGATTATGTTATTTCTTTTGTATAAATGGATTGTGCTTGGAAATTAATCAAAGTCTCGTATTGAGTATATACGTTTGGAGATTTCCTACGTTGAAGGAAAACTTGAATTTAAGAGGTAAACTAAACCTTTTATTTAAAAACAAAAATGAAAACAATATTTCCGGCCATAAATAATGTTTTCCAGTCAGCCGAAAATTTTTCCGGTGAACCGGAAATATTATTTTATGGCCGGAATTCGTTTATCAGTTACTTTTGTAATTATATTTATTTGAATTTATATTATGATTATGTTATTTCTTTTGTATATATGGATTGTGCTTGAAAATTAATCACAGTCTCGTATTGAGTATATACATTTTGAGATTTCTTAAGTTGCAGAAATACTTGAATTTAAGAGGTATATTTCGTAACTAAAACTTTTATTTTTAAAAAAGAATGAAAATAATATTTCCGGCCTTATTTTCCAGTCAGCCGAAAACTTTTCCGGTCAACCGGAAGTATTATTTTATGACCGGAATTATTTTTTCAGTTACTTTTGTAATTATGTTTCATTCAATTTATATTATGATTATGTAATTTCTTTTGTATAGATGGATTGTGCTTGGAAATTAATCACAGTCTCGTATGGGGGAGCATGGCATGATTGTATCTATGTTGGTGGTGCTGAACATGTAGTCCATATTCCCGTCCAACCGGTATCTTTTTACAATCTCATCTACAATATCAACCACTTGTTGCAATCAAATGAATTGAGCACAGATTATCAATTATATTATCTATCGAGCTCACGAACGGGGAGGATGATTAAATCCTTATTATCGGATGATCAAACACTCGCTCATTTGTGCATTATAGAGGCCTTTCCTAGGGTCTATGTAATTCACAATCATACAGAAGATGGTTTTGGAATTTCCAATAAAGAAGCATATATGCCTTCTTTTGATCATTCTTTTGATCTAAACCAGCCCCCACCAATTTCATTTAATGATGAAATGGAACATTTTCGGGGGATGAGTACATCTAATTGGTGTGATGATTCTTACGTTGCTAGTGAGAATTTTGCCTCGGGATCCACGGACAGGGAACTTGTTATCTCAGAAACGCTTCAAACTCATTCTCGTGATCGTGAAGCCTCTTATGAGGAAGCACCCGTTGAATCTGATGCAGATGATGAACCTGATTATGTTGTAGACACAGATACCGATGCCTCAGATGATGCCACCGATAATTCTATTATAAATTTTACGTTTGCAGATTTTGCAGCTTGGATACGTAGGGAAGGCGGGATCACCGCACTTTTGTCATTGCTCAACCCAAGTAATGATCGAAATGTCAGGCTGCAGGATGCCCCAACAGAACTAAATAATTGGTTAGTTCCTATGATTCCATTGGATGTTACTGAGTCTCTTGTGTCGCGTGATTTAGATCCGATAATTGAGGAAGAGCTGTGCAAGGGATCATATTACTACAGTAAAGATGACCTGGAGATTGCTGTCGGCCTATGGCATATGGTTCGAGGAGTTGATTACATTGTTCCACGTTCAGATACCCAACGTGTCTATTACAAATGCAAGCATTCAAAGACCTGTCAATTCGACTTGCGGGCCAGTCACCGTGGTGAAGTTTGGGGGGTTTATAAGTTTGTTGGTGATCATAATTGCCAAGGAGATCTGGACCATATTCCGGAGATAAAGGTCAAGGCGAATGTCGTTGCAGCCTATTTTGCTCGAAAAATGCGCAATGATTGTGAAATTATTAAACCGAGAGCCATCATGGCGGAGTTGCAACGTGAATTTGGTGTTCACATCAGCGAGGATGTAATAATGGAATTGAGTTGATATATGGCAAACATGATGAATCTTTCGGAATGCTGCCCAGTTATCTTCACATGCTGAAGAAGGAGAATCCCGGCACATTGACTGATCTGGATATCGATCATCATGGGAGATTCCAACACCTGTTTGTTGCTCTCGGAGCATCACGTGTTGTGTACAACTCTTGCCTAAGACCAGTAATCGTCGTGGACGGCACCCACCTCAAGGGTAAAAACATGGGTATTTTATTTGTTGCAATTACGAAGGATGCCAACGAGCAACTGTATCCACTGGCATATGGTGTTGGGCCGATCGAAAATGATCATTCCTGGACTTGGTTTCTTGAGCGAGTATATATTGCGTACGGTTGCAGCAGAAATACTTTGATCATCTCAGACGCGCACGTATCAATAGCTAATGCTGTGAGACAGGTATTTCCTAACGCACATCACGCATTATGCTACTATCATATTCTAAATAAATTAAAGAATTATGGAACTGCTGTTACCGATCTGTACAAGAGAGCTGCATATGTATACCGTGTTGAGCACTACGAAAAGGCAATGGGCACTATTAGATCTATTGCACCTGGAGCATTTGATTATTTGATGCGTATCGGACCAGAGAAATGGGCTCGTGCAATGTGCCCTGTCCGCCGTTACAGTTTTATGACATCTAATGCGGCAGAGAGCTTTAATAATGTCTTAAAATCGATCAGACGTCTCCCAATCTGTGCAATGATTGAAGCTATCAGACATATCATCGAAAAATGGTTTCTTGAAAGACGGGCAGAAGCAGAAGATAGAAATGATCGCCTATCCGTAGAAGCTATAAAAAATATTACTGAGGAAATCAAGAAGAGTCGTCGTTATGACGTTCAGCGCATCACAGAAATGAAATTCAGGGTACAGGCCGAGCGACAACCCTTCATGGTTGATCTGAACCAGAGAACATGTCAGTGTCGTGAATTCGACTTAGATGGGATGCCGTGTTCCCATGCAATTGCAGCGATTCAGTATGTATTTAATATGTATTTATGTATCTATTTTTTTAGTTGTGTAATTTAGTTACTGACTATTTTATTTGACAGAAATAAAGGTCACGTGATCCCACAGTACGTGGATAGTTGTTATACGAGAGCAACTCTGATAGAGTCATACTCGATGCCAGTTAGTCCCCCTCCTCATCGAAATCAATGGGTGCTACCAGACATTGTGCGTCATGTTACTGTACTACCACCAGTTGAACGTCGACAAGCAGGACGTCCAAATATGAGTAGACGTCGATCTGCAACTGAGAGAGGGTCACGAAGAGTCAACACTAACCAAGAATCTAGTTCATCAAGAACTAGACGTCGAGCTCCAAAGAAGTGCAGTCAATGCAAACAAGAGGGACACACCAAACCAAATTGTCCTGACAGGCAAGAGACAGAATATTATGATTTGTAATTGAATTACTTTGTATGTTGGCTCGTATTTAAGTTAAGTTTGTCAATGTTTTAATATTAGAGATTTCTAATTAAACATTCACATCTCATAAATATAATGAAAATGTATTTTCCGGCCCAAAAATGTATTTTCCGGAGAGTTCCGGCCATCCCGGAATAGAACTGAAAAAAATGAATTTAATGGCCGGAAATTATTTTTTAGCATACTAAATAAAATTTTAATTTATATTAAGCATTTCACTTACATATTTTTTTAATTTCATGTGGTTATATTACAGTCGTATAATTAATCAATCAATTAAAATTATGAACAATCAAAACCACTATAAATATTGAAAATCATCAAAAAAATTGCAACATATACTCAAACATTTAGATTCCAGCCAAAAGACAAACATATGCTCAAACATTTAATTGTTTTTAGTATAAATACTAATAAAAGATAATACAAGTCAATTGTAATCGACCCGACGTTGAGTCGCTGCCTCATAAATTTTACAGGCTATTTTCCGTCTAAATTTTGCCACATTTCCATTACCCCATTCAACTGTGGGGAATCCACTGATCAAGCGCTCTACAGTCATTAGTGCAAACGGGCCGCAACTATGATTGTCATTCTGGCGAAATTGTCTCGTCCCCTTATTCATCCAAATGAGCTCCAATGGCCTCGTGGTCTGTCCAGCTTTAACCTGACGGTTGTTCCAATAGCCTCCAAAATCGAGAACAAGCCAGAATAAGTCAGTAAGAGGCTTCAACTGCTCCTTGCGGATATCTTGAATTCCTTTGGTATGCGATTTTGAGTCGTACACCTCAGCAAACCATAAGGATATAGCTATGCGAATTACAATGTAATGTTTTCCGACAAGGCATGGAACTATGATCTGTGTAGAACAAATTACATAAATATAATTAATGAATTAGATAAATAAAATTTGAAAATTTCGAAAACTCATCTTACCCATTGCGCTTCCGACCAAGATAAAATATTTTTCTTCACGTCGAGATTCTTTGTCAAATCGAAAGTCACTTTTTCGCCTGATTTGGCCTTTTGCATTTTTGAATGTTCCCAATTGAGATTAGTCTGATTAAGAATAAATAAATCAAATAAAAGCCACAATCAAATTTATTAAGTTTAGACTATAAAATTCAAATTAGTTCAGCAAAAATTTAGACGTTATACATAAGTTTCGCCCACAATTTATTGTTTTAAGTGAGTTTTTCGGCGGCCGAAAAACTTACAATTAAATAAATTGTGGCCGGAATAGACACTATTTTTTTAATACCTAAAAATCAAATAGAAAATATAAAAATATAAATAAACTACTATAATTCATTACTCACAAAGAAATCGGTGTGCAAGATAATTGTATTTATAGCATTGACATCCTTCAATACATTCTCTTTAGCCTCCAAACGTCTGCGCAATATCTTGATATACAGCTCAAAGACCTGCAAAAAAGGTTGAGATAATTATAATAAAAAAATGCAACTCGTCATTATGCATTAAAAATGTAACTCACCGGATTATCCATATCAGCGAACATATTTTCAATGTTTCGAAAGTATGGTGGATACATTGTAAATTCTTCACATTCGACGCAAGCATTATTATTTTCCATAAATGCATTATAGCGATGCTCAAGCTCATTCTCTATAATTCCGGCAGGAGGATGTGGTGCTAAGTACGGAGTTTGCTGTGAAGGTGCGGGATTCTTCGCCCTTAAGGATCGACGAGGCTGTGCTGGTTCTTTTTCTGTTTGTTCATGCTCTTGAGGCTGACTGTTTAAGGGAACAATATTGAGAGGGCTCGCCTGCGACCACTGTAGTAAAATAATTAATACAAAATAATGAATGTTTATATTAAATCAAATTAATTATGTAATACCTCGGCTGTACACGCATCCGCCGTAAATTGCATGGGTGTTTTACCTCCAAAGAAATCTACAAGACCTCTCTGGCCAAACCCATGTACAGAATGACGACTTGGCGCGTCCAAAGATGCAAAAGATGGATCACCAAAAATTTCAAAACCGAACGAGCTAGAAGTCCCTAATTGGGGCGTGGAATAACGAGGTGGCTCGTATGCAGACTGGGGAAATATTTGATCACTCTTTTGCACAGAAGTTTGTGGGATCTGCTCGTTCACCTCCTCATACTGCTCGTGCCGCTCATCATTCTGCTCAGAGGAGTGCTCATTAAACTCGTGTTTCTCGGGAGAATCACGATGGGGTGATGGCGGGCTGCGAAGACGGCCGGGTTCGTATACTGGACTACGACGGGACGAGGAACAACAGAACATGTCAACCATATTATCAAACCACTTCTTGATTTGAGGCATCACTTCATTCTTCACCTCGTTAATCACTTCATTCTTCACTCTCGCAACAACTCTATCCTCAATCGCCTTTAAGTCCCTCCGATTAATAGGTCGTATGTTGTGGTCGCCTCCACTGCTCGATGATGATGAAGCCGCTTGTCGTGCACGTTTCCCCGTGTCTCGAATATGGGTTGACAATCGACGATGTGGCTGCTCAGTAAGTATTGGGTTATCAGACGCCCCGGCATGAACAGGAACATGTTCCCGCTGAGGAAGTCTACGATGAGTAAATGGTTCTCCGGCAGCAAGAGGGTTTGACGGTTCCTCATAGTGAACACCAAGATGCCTCTTCCATTTCATTGGGAATCATCTCAATATGATTATCAACCTGAAATTATGAAATTAAATATTATTACAAATAAAATAAGATATATTTAATCAATATTAGACATACGGTGAAAACTGAAAAATATAGTACCTCTTGTTCGAACAGAATCTGAAGATCTACTGAGGGTTTTGTCTTCAATAACCATTTCAAGCATCTAGGTCTAGCAGTGGGTCTATCATATACAGCAACTGCGTTTCCCAAGTTCGGAATCACTTCAAGCCCCCAAAAGTATAAAGCCCACACCGGCCCAAAGAAGTGGTATGACGGAGTGCTCTTAACACTATCAACGTAGAACTTTAGAATTTTATAAGTATATGCGCCCCATGGAAAAGCATCAAAATCATCCAAATCATCAACCAGCCTCCAAACCCACTGGTCGATGCAATGCCCGTCATCGTAGCAAATTAATAGCGCAAATACCACTAACACACTCGCCACACGTAGGTACAGACCGCCATCTGGATCAACCACAGGTACACTACGAAATTGGTTTAGTAACTCCTTCATAGTCATCTGCTCAGTAATACCAAACTTCTGATAAACCTCTACATCCCTCGCGTCGTGAGCTTCATTTGGATCAAACGAGGACGACCCGAATTTTAATCCCGTTACAAGTGCATACTCCCGATAGGAAAATCGAATGTTCCTACCGTTGATGCGAAACCATATATCGTGCTTATCCTGGTTGGGAATCTCTATCTCTCGGGAGATTATATGGTGTAGAGCCATGGCGCACTTATTTTTATTCCTCAATGAAAGTAAGGGGCCGAGGCATCCCCCGATAAATCTGTCGAGCAACTCTTGACCACCTACATGTAATAAAGTTCCCTCGATCTTTTGTAAATACGAGAGCTTATAGTACGTTTTGAGGGTAGAAGGTATATTGATTGTATCTGGCCTCTTGAACTTAAAAACCTATAAAAAGACAAGAAATAAATGAATAATAAATCATCGAAAACTTAAAAAAATGAATAAAAACCTAAAAAATATTATAAGTGCATAATAAAGATTAAAACATATTATTTGTGCCATTAAGTATTTTTCCGGCCAATAAAAATTAAAAGTAAATTTCTCCGGTGTAGCCGGAAAAGTTTAAACAAGGCCGGAAAAGTGTAAATATGGCCGAAAAAGTTATTTCTTGGTATGAGTGAGACACTTAATTATTATGAGCGACATACTTAATTTTCTTAACCCAAAATACGAAATCAACACTAATCATCTAATAAAACCAATAAATTCTACATAAAATAGTCATTACTAATAAATAAAATAAAAACTATAAGATTATATCTTACAAAGTCGATAATAAAAGTAACACCTAAATTTATATCAATCACATAATTAACGATTTATCAAAATAATTAACCTAAAAATTATCGCATAATTAATCTATTATTTTAAACAACGACTAATTAAAACCTAAAAAATATTATAAGTGCATGATAAAGATTCAAACATATTATTTATATCATTAAGTAATTTTCCGGCCAATAAAAATTAAAAGTAAATTTCTCCGGTGTAGCCGGAAAAGTTTAAAAAAGGCCGGAAAAGTGTAAATATGGCCGGAAAAGTTATTTCTTAGTATGAGTGAGACACTTAATTATTATGAGCGATATACTTAATTTTCTTAACCCAAAATACGAAATCAACACTAATCATCTAATAAAACCAATAAATTCTACATAAAATAGTCATTACTAATAAATATAATAAAAACTATAAGATTATATCTTACAAAGTCGATAATAAAAGTAACACCTAAATTTATATCAATCACATAATTAACGATTTATCAAAACAATTAACCTAAAAACTATCGCATAATTAATCTATTATTTTAAACAACGACTAATTAAAACCTAAAAAATATTATAAGTGCATGATAAAGATTCAAACATATTATTTATACCATTAAGTAATTTTCCGGCCAATAAAAATTAAAAGTAAATTTCTCCGGTGTAACCGAAAAAGTTTAAAAAAGGCCGGAAAAGTGTAAATATGGCCGGAAAAGTTATTTATTGGTATGAGTGAGACACTTAATTATTATGAGGGATATACTTAATTTTCTTAACCCAAAATACGAAATAAACACTAATCATCTAATAAAACCAATAAATTCTACATAAAATAGTCATTACTAATAAATAAAATAAAAACTATAAGATTATATCTTACAAAGTCGATAATAAAAGTAACACCTAAATTTATATCAATCACATAATTAACAATTTATCAAAACAATTAACCTAAAAACTATCGCATAATTAATCTATTATTTTAAACAACGACTAATTAAAGCCTAAAAAATATTATAAGTGCATAATAAAGATTCAAACATATTATTTGTGCCTCTAAGTAATTTTCCGGCCAATAAAAAATTTAAAATAAATTTCTCCGGTGTAGCCGGAAAAGTTTAACAAAGGCCGGAAAAGTTTAAATATGGCCGGAAAAGTTATTTCTTGGTATGAGTGAGACACTTAATGATTATGAGCGACATAGTTAATTTTCTTAACCCAAATACGAAATAAACACTAATTATCTAATAAAACCAATAAATTCTAGATTTATTAAAATCAACGAATAAGAATTGACCTGAAATTTTTTTATTAAAAATAAAAAAATATTCAAAAATATTATTTGTGCCATTAGATAATTTTCCGGCCAAGAAATAATCAAAATTAAGCTTCTTCGGTGTGGCCGGAAAAGTTTTAAGATGGCCGGAAAAATAATTTCTTGTCATGACCAACACACTTAATTTTGCTAACCCAAATACGCATAAACACTAATATACACGGATATGTACAAATATACAATTAACTTAAAAAAAATGTATTAAAAAGAATATAGAAGTGGAACCTCATCCATTGTCGGGAAATTTCCGGTCTATGTTTGCCACCAAATTTTTTTCCGGTCACTTTTTCTTTCCGGCGCCCTTCAATATTAACCTAAAAATCGATTGAATTTATATAAATATTCTATATATAAATTTAGGCTAAATAGTTTAATTAAATTAAACATAAATTTACCTTATAATTCCGGTGGTTTTTATTTTTCCGGCCACATGGATTTCAACTTTCCGGCTAAGTTTCTCTCCCCTCTCTCTTTTACGGAAGTGTAATGCTTGTGTGGATGGGGTGAATTGGGTTAATGTTACTTATATAGAATAATATTCAAATAGATAAAAATAAATTTGTAGTTGAATTTATTGTTGAAGAAAACATAAAAACAGACAAACTTACATCTTTCAAAAAAGTGATTGAAAGGTGTCAATTTTTTTGTCATGCGCATGGTAAATAGGTGAATTCCAAGGAATGACTATAGCTTACATGGTTTAAAAAGCCATGTTATAGCCTACATTCTCATTGTGTGCAGTGGCTATAACATTTTATCTCTCATATTTGGATATGATATCATATATCATCCGTCAAATCATCTTGTACAAGAATACCTGTCAATCATTATTGAGGTGGCACGTACAGGTTACACGCCTCACTTTTCTAGTATTGCTTCTGGTCCTCGTCATGTTATGCATGAAGTTAAATCAAAATTTTCTTGTAAAATTGATATATAACTAGAACCAACAATAAGATAATATATTTGACCATAAAAATATCATTAAATTTCCTATATAAAAACTGAAAAAAGAACAAGTCACTAATACTATATACGAGAAGCTAGGCAAGAAAAAGAAAAAGAATAAAAAAAATCTAGTTATCGCAAGTGATTGATCCCTTGTCCCTTAAAAGGCGGATAAGGCTGAGCAGGGCGGCTTCATCATCCTTATGGTTTTTCATGAGCTCTCCGGCGACCTGTGCTGGCGTCGCCGGAAATTTGGTCAACAATTCCTCAATCTCGGGAAAGAGAGGGTGGTTGTCCATACTTAGATAATTAGAAGCAAGCATCTTGAAGGCAGGGAAGGTGCAGTAAGACATTTCCAGCTGCACGTCCATTCGACCCGGCCGGAGCAGCGCCGGATCCAAACGCTCCTTGTGATTGGTCGTAAACACTATGATTCTTTCTTCTCCGGTGCACGACCACAATCCATCGATCAAGTTTAGCAGGCCAGACAGAGTTATCTGCTCGATTTGTTGTACTAGTTAATTATTTAAATTAGATTAATATTGATATAATTAAGCAAGTAAAGTAAATTAACTAACCTTGTCGTCAGCGTGGGTACTGGTAGATTCTGCCCTAGTGCGAGTGACGGCGTTGCAATCGATATCTTCTATGACGAGGATGGATCGATCGTTTACCCATAGCAAGAGATCTCTCAAGTGGGCGTTGTTCTTGACGGCCTTCAAATCGAGATCGAAGATGTCGAACTTAAGATAATTAGCCATGGCGGCAATGAGACTGGATTTGCCGGTACCCGGTGGGCCGTACAAGAGATATCCCCTTTTCCAAGCCCGCCCAACTCTGTTGTAATAATCCTTCCTCTTGACGAACAAATCCAGATCCCTCAACAGGTCCTCCTTGACGGCGGGGTCCATCGCCATCGTGTGGATCGTGGCCGGGTGGTTGACCACCGCGGAGCACCAGCTGTTGAGGCGGTTCTCCTTGCCGTAGCTGTCGAGCGTGAGCGTGTACAGCCTCACCGTCTTCTTGGCTTTCGCACTGATCTCGCTGAACTTTGTCCACACGTGCGGCAAGTAAACGTTCAAGGCGTAGTCTCTGTGGGCCCTGTCGAAGCTCAACTGGAAGCAACGGTAGCCAATGCTGGTATGGGTTCGGAGCCACGTGAAGGGGATGCCTCCGTGGATGTCTTTGACTATCTCGTCGGTGTCGACGGCGACGGACATCTCCTCGCCTCCGAAGACGGGCTTGGTGAGCCTGACGGCGTAGGTGAGGTCGGAGATTCTGGTGCTGAGATACACGTCGCACGCCTTGTACATGTGATTCGTACTCGGCCACTCGTACTGCGGTATCACCACCGTGAAATCTTTGCACACCTTTCTCCGGAAGGCGTTCACCAGAAAAGAACGGATCTTCGTCTCGAATTCTGGTGGGATGAATTGGCTCAGGAGAATGCTCGACAGGAATGCTATTGTCAGGATCGATTCCAGAGAAGATTCAGATGCCATGAGAGAAGATCTTCTTCGACCAACTATTCTATGCACAAACACCAAGGATCGGATATATATATATATATATGAGCAGAGTAGCTGCTTGGTGCTTAAACTAACTCCTCTAACAAGAAACCACTTCCAATCCTTGTCGGATTCAACAGCATCAAACAGTGATATATGTTAGAAAGTTAAACAATGTCCAACTCTTTCCGATAGTCCGTGGGAATTATACAAGACTCTATTCTTATAAAATTAATTTTGCCTAATATATTCTTATTATTTTATTTATTTAAAGAGAAATAGTGTAAATCTATTTATCTATCTATTACTAATACGAAAATAAAGCTGCCCCTCCACGGTTCTCCGTTCAGATTTTTCTTTATTATGGTAATTTGTCTAATTTTTTTTTTTTGAATATGTAATTTGTCTAATTTTAATTCATATATATTCTTATTAATTAAAATTTTACTAATTTCATATTCTTGAAATATCACATGTTTATCTATTACTCACATCTCATATTTATCTTTCCCTCTATTTAATTAATTTCTTCTATTATACATATTAAAATAATAACAATTTCGAATGCATTAATTATATATATATATATATATATTAGAAATTTAATCTGTCTAATATTAAATTGATCAGTAATTAAATTATCAAATGAATAGTTTAATTTTAATATCAAAGTTGAGAATCTTTCTTTTTTTTTCTTCTAGAATTAAGATATTTAATTTTGTGAAACTTGAAAATGTAAATTTTTTTCGCATTTTGGCAAAGATGGAATACTTTTTATTTTTCATTCATGTTTTTCTAAAAATTCGATTAGTATTTTCTATAAAATATATACATTGAATCAAATGTGGGATAGGTAGCTAAAGAAAAGAACAAAAAAACTTGAAGATGTAAATATATTTTTTTTCGAATTTTGGCAAAGATTAGAGATATCGATTTAATATGAACTAACGAGACGGTTCAAATATGCTTAAAAAGAAGGATTTTTACTAATTTTAATTAATATTAACTTTGTTTATATTTTTATCAAGTAATTTAGCATAAACCAACAAGACGGTTCAAATAACATAGAAAGAATGATTTTTACTAATTTTAATTAATATTATTTTGAAGATGTAAATATTTTTTTTCCGCATTTTGGCAAAGATTAGAGATGTCGATTTAGCATAAACAAACGAGACGATTCAAATATACTAAAAAAGAATAATTTTTACAAACTTTAATTAATATTAGCTTTGTTTAGATTTTTATCGAGTAATTTAGCATAAACCAACAAGATGGTTCAAATAATATAGAAAGAAGAATTTTTACTAATTTTAATTAATTTTACTTGGGGTGTTCATATTTTTATCGAGTATTACTCAACAGATTTGAGACGAGTATGTACAGTAAAGTCATTATTTTAACCGAGATTAGGACGAACATGCAGATTAATTCTTAACAAATTTAGATTTAGAAAGTACATAATGATTGAATATACCCGATTCATTATCATTCCTAATTATAAATTTAGATGCGTGAAATAAATTAATTTTCTAAGTTTGATTAATAATTAACGCGAACAATATCACAACTTTTAAATAAGATATAAAATTATTTTTATACATATAAAATAAAACATAAAATTATTTCTCGTCGAATTTCGACTTCTTATAAATCATTATTTTATACATTCTTAATTCATATATAATAATCTATAGAAAATTTGTAAATGAAAATCTCTATGAATACTAAATAAATATATTTAATTAATCAACATGTCTATATGGAATCCTTTTCATTTTTCATTCATGTTTTCCTAAAAACTTCGATTAATGCTTTCTAGAAAATATATACATTGAATCAAATGTGGGATAGGTAGCTAAAGAAAAGAACAAAAAAACTTGAAGATGTAAACATATTTTTTTCCGCATTTTGGCAAATATTAGAGATAATGATTTAACATGAACTAACGAGACGGTTCAAATATACTTAAAAAGAAGGATTTTTACTAATTTTAATTAATATTAACTTTGTTTAGATTTTTATCGAGTAATTTAGCGTAAACCAACGAGACGGTTCAAATAACAAAGAAATAACTTTGTTTAAATTTTTATCGAGTATTACTCAACGGATTTGAGACGAGTATGTACAGAAAAGTCACTATTTTAACCGAGATTAGGACGAACATGTAGAAAAATTCTAAACAAATTTAGATTTAAAAAAACATAATGAATGAGTATACTCGATCCATTATCATTCCTAATTATAAATTTAGATACGTGAAATAAAATTAATTTTTTAAGTTTGATTAATAATTAACGCGAACAATATCACAACTTTTAAATAAGATATAAACTTATTTTTAAAATATATACATATAAATTAAAACATAAAAATTATTTCTCGTCAAATTCCGACGGGCTACTTACTAGTATATTATAAAATTATTGTAAAGTTAATAAATTAATAATATATTCCTATACTCCTACTTCTATTATAATTCAATTTAATAAATTAATTAATAATATAGTCCTATTTGTACTATTACTCAAAAGTCAAAGATAAAAGACAATATAAAAGAGTATAGTGATGTAGTTGTATATTGATTTTAATAAAAGCTTATATTTTTATGAAGTTAACAATTTAATAAGTATTATCTCTACTAATTAAGTCGTCTTTATTATTAAATTTAATTTATACTTTATATTTCAATCCTCTCTCTTTATTAATGTAACCTCTCTTCAAAAAACTTTATATTTTATTTATTTATTTATAAAGTATATTATTAATCAACAATTAATAATACTATAACTTTAAAAAATTATCAAATATATTTTCATTTGTAATAAATTAACATGTAAAATGAGAGGTAAGACATGCAACACACATAATCTCCTGCTATACTCGATATAAATCTGAACGCTATAAATAAATATTAACTAAAAATAGAAGAAATAAATCCTTCTTTTAAGGTCTATTGGACTGTCTCATCGGTTTATGCTAAATTGATATCCTTAATCTTAGCCAAAAGACCGAGGAATGTATATTTAGATCTTCAAGGTTTTTTTTTCACACACACAACTTTGAGGTTTCTTCTGTTTCTCAGTATGATCTCTATCATCATCTCTATTCCCTTTATCAATTCTCCTATCCTACCTAGGTTATGTGACATTTTCAAGCATGCAAAAATCGAAGATTTTAGAAAAATATGCAATATTGGTAATGGGCCTTAATTGTCGAGGGCCCAAGGCCACCGCACTGGCCGAAGATATTCTACATATTGGCTTTGAAATGACGGATATGCCCTTGTTGAGTTATATAATCCAACTATTAAATTTTTTCGTTAGTGAATAGAGTCTAGCGAATAACTGCTTTAGTTTATTTGAAGTACTACTAATTTTTAAAAACTAATGTTTAGCTTCGATGAACTTTCGATCTAAGAGTAAGTCTCCCGTGAGACCGGTCTCTTATTAGAGACCGGATCCGGGTCGACCCGCTTTATAAAAGCTATATATTAATAAGAGTTTGAAATAATAGAAACGTATTGCTAGCCTAGTGGGTAGTTAACACGCCTACCTCCTAACTCCTCCGAGATGGCCTGGGATCGAAACCCTCTAAAGCAGTTTTATATTATTTTTTTCTTTTTCTTTCCCTATTATTTCTTTTTTTAATTTTCACTTTTTATTTATTTTTTGTAGAAATATTAAAATATAATTCATCTCCCCTTTCTTTTACTTTTATTTCTTTTTTTAGTTTTCACTTTCATTTTGTTTTATGTTTTAAAAAAAAAATATTTAAAATATAATTCATCTAAAAGTAACAATTGTGGTTAATAAAAGAAATAATTTTCTTTTTCTTTCACTGTTATACCTTTTTTTAATTTTCAAATTTTATTTAACTTTTTGTAGAATATTAAAACATAATTCATCTCCCCTTTCTTTTACTTTTATTTCTTTTTTTAGTTTTCACTTCTTATTTTGTTTTATTTTTTAAAAAAATCTTTAAAATATAATTTATCTAAAAGTAACAATTGTGATTAACAAAATAAATAATTTTCAATGTAACAATTATCGTAAACAAAAGTAATATTTTTTATAGTAAAATTTGTCTAGTTAAAAAGTACTAATAATTATCATAAATAAAAGTAATATTTTTTAATGTAACAATCGCGTAAACAAAAGTAATATTTATAGGGATAAAAACGTAATGATTCACGGAAAGCAAAGTAATATTTTTTCAATATAACAATTGTCGTAATATTTTTCAAGTAATATTTGTCAAGATATAAAGTAATAATTCACGAGAAGAAAAGTAATTTTTTTTCAATGTAATAATTATCGTACACAAAAGTAATATTTTTCAATGTAACATCTGTCGATATAAAAAGTAATAATTAACAAGAATAAAAGTAACAATTTTCGTAAAAAAAGAAGTAATATTTTTTAAAGTAACATTTGTCAGGATAAAAGGTAACAATTGTCGTAAAGAAAAGTAACATTTTTTCAATGTAATAATTGTCGTAAATAAAAGTAATATTTTTCAAAAGTAACTTTTGTCGGGATAAAAGGTAACAATTGTTGTAAAGAAAAGTAACATTTTTTCAAAGTAACAATTGTTTTAAACAAAAGTAATACTTTTCAAAAGTAATACTTGTCGGGATAAAAAATAATAATTCACGAGAAGAAAAGTAATAATTTATTTCAATGGAACAATTATCGTAAATAAAAGTAATATTTTTCAAAAGTAATATTTATCGGGATAAAAAGTAATAATTCACGAGAAGAAAAGTAATATTTTTTTCAATGTAATAATTGTCATAAACAAAAGTAATATTATTCAAAGGTAATATTTATCGGGATAAAAAGTAATAATTTATGAGAAGAAAAGTAATATAATTTCAATGTAATAATTTTCATAAAAAAAAAGTAATATTCGTTGGGATAAAAAGTAATAATTCACAAGAAGAAAAGTAATAATTCATTTAATATAACAATTATCATAAACAAAAGTAATATTTGTCAGCATAAAAAGTAATAATTCACGACAAGAAAAGTAATAATTTATTAAAATGTAATAATTGTTGGTAAACAAAAGTAATATTTGTCGGGATAAAAATAATAATTCACGAGAAGAAAAGTATAACTTCATTTCAATGTAACAACTAACAATTGTTGTAAACAAAAGTAATAATTTTCAAAAGTAATATTTGTAGGGATAAAAAGTAATAATTCACGAAAAGAAAAGTAATAATTTATTTCAATGTAACAATTGTCGTAAACAAAAGTAATATTTTTAAAAGGTAATATTTATCGTGATAAAAATTAATAATTTACAAGAAGAAAAGTAATATTTTTTCAATTTAACAATTTTCATAAATAAAAGTAATATTTTTCAAAAATAATATTTGTCAGGATAAAAAGTAATAATGTACGAGAAGAAAAGTAATATTTTTTCACTGTAACAATTTTCATAAACAAAAGTAATATTTTTCAAAAATAATATTTATCGGGATAAAAAGTAATAATTCACAAGAAGAAAAGTAATAATTCATTTAATATAGCAATTGTCATAAATAAAAGTAATATTAGTCAGCATAAAAGTAATAATTCACGAAAAGAAAAGTAATAATTTATTTCAATGTAACAATTGTTGGTAAACAAAAGTAATATTTGTTGGGATAAAAAGTAGTAATAATTTACGAGGAGAAAAATAATAATTTATTTCAATTTTACAATTGTTGTAAATAAAAGTAATATTTTTCAAAAGTAATATTTTTCGGGATAAAAAGTAATAATTTACGAGAAGAAAAGTAATATTTTTTTCAATATAACAATTGTCGTAAACAAATGAATATTTGACGAGGTAAAAGGTAATAATTAACAAGAGGAATAGTAATGCTTAGGGATTAATAAATTCTAATTGGAGATTAACAAATATTATTGGAATAAATATATATATTTTTTTTAAAACGAAGAAATTGAAAATAAAACAAAACATATAATAGAACACATAAAATGTCCTATCACATAGCTATTAGGACACTTCAAAGTGTCTTAATAGATCAAACAATGCAAAAAAAAACACAAAAGAAACTGTTTGCACTATATGAGAGTCGAACCTATAACATGGAGGATGGAAGGCGGAGTGGAAGACCACTGGGCTAGCGGGTCATTTGGTTAAGTATTCGGATACATATTATATATACAAACCCGGGTGAGATCCGGTCTCATGTTTGAGACCGGTCTCACCCAAGTTTTTGCGTCGATCTAAATATAAGATGGGCTCAAGTAATTTGATATTTTTATATTTGTATAATTAATTTTTTTGTAATTATGTTTGAGTTCGAGTGGAATCTTGAATCTGTATATATATTAATAATATTCAAGCTTGTTTGATATGTTTATAGAACCGATATGAAATGGTCACGAGCCAAATATCGAGTTATTAGGTTTAATTATTAGTATGCAATACTTATGAGAGAATATTAAATTGCAATTTATTTGTTTTCATTTATGTAGACTATAGGTTACTGATTGGAGTGATACCATCATTTTGCGAATATATATATATATATAGGGGTTGATTCACGTACAAAATATTTTTCCCGTAAAAAATAATTAATAATGCATTTTATGTACCAAAATAATGTATTTTATGTCTTATTACAATGCACTGTCATAATAATCAATGCACTGTCATAATAATGTATTTTTAATTTATTACAATGCATTGTTACGATAATGCATTTCATGTTTAATTATAATGCACTGGTCAATGACAACCGTAGATCTACAAAGATCAATGGTCCAGATCGCTTCTTATTTCTTACGGGAAAATGGTTTTACATATGATCTCTTCCCTATATATATATAGGGAAGATATCAAATAGAAATAAATTCATACTACCTCCGTCCCATGATAAGTGGCTACTTTATTTTGGGCACAGGTATTTAGGAGTAGAGTGTTTAAAGGGTAAAAAGATAAAAAGTGGTGGAGCCCACATCTTTTGTGTGAGAGAGGGTATTTCCATATTAGGAAAGTGGCCACTTATGATGGGACAGCCCAATAAGGAAATGTGGCCACTTATGACGGGACGGAGGGAGTATGTGTTAACTAGAAACAAATCTCAGACGTTGGTTTTGTTATATCAGTGGCCTAGATTAATGAGATGATTTTTAGTGTTATTTTTACTTAAATTAATATATCAAGGTTAAATATGTATTTTACCCATAATCTATAAATAATTAGTTCCTTAATTTGTGGGATATGGAGTGATGGTTTTACTCATATATGTTCACACGATTTTTTATAATCCACTCTCAAAACATATTCCATTCAGTTTTTCTTATATCAATTCTGTATAGATTCTCTTTTCTTTTCTTTTTCTTTTTTTTGCGTTTCTAGAGCAGGAAAGAAGTTAATAACAATCACTATAAATAAAACCGTGTGTATTAGGAACCAGACCAATTATATAACTAACTCATTAATTAAATCAATATTTGATATTCATATATATTTTGACCCTCATCAAATTATTTATGTGCATCATGATTGCGCAGGGAGCCATGCTAATCTTTTCTGTATCCCCCCTCATCAAACTATATATATAACTTGTGGTGCATAAACTCTATAATACCAACAAAGTACATAAATAACGTATGCACCCAAAATTTGTTTGTCAAAATTTTTATCTTGATATCCTCGATCTTTTAAAATGTGGATAGAATTCTATAGATTGTAAAGAAAAAAAAAATTATACGCATGTTTATATATTCTAATTATGTACTATAGATTTAAATAATATAAAATTATTTTAATTAAATAATATTGTGCATCACTCGGAGCAAATATTTTCAGTGACAATGAAACAAAGGTAAGGTTAAAATTCCAAAAAATAAAAAAATAACATAGGGCCCAACCGGGTTCGAACCGGTGACCTCTTGATCTGCAGTCAAATGCTCTACCACTGAGCTATGGACCCTTGATGGCTATTAATTTACAAATACTTTAATTAAATATAAAGCAGAAATCAAAACTCCAAATGTATTCATCATCATAATTAGTGGTCATTTTCGTTTGGTTAAGAAAATAAGAACTAAATAGTCTTATATTGTTGGACATTTTTTTCCCATTTAGTTGTGCTTCTTCATTTTCAACGTACAACTCACCGCTCAAGTCTCACCTCACTACTAATCTTTGATTCATTCTCCAAATAATCTTTGTTTTTCTAATATACAATGATCTTACCACGTCCAGTAAATTTTTTGTAAAGTCATCCTCTATATATTTAGGAATAAATTATATGTCATAATTCATACTTCCTCCATCCCATTTATATAGACTAATTGAAATTTCCACAAGGATCAAGAAAATTATTGGAAAAGTAAATTATATAGTAAACTTCCTGATATGTCCATATTTATTCTTTGACTATGTATTTTTCCAGGAATCAATTAAAGAATTAAATAGGGATATATTAGTAAATGAGTTAAAAAACATTACTTTCTATGAAAATAAGCCTATATATTTGAAACATTCGAAAAAGGAAAACACATCTATATAAATAGGACGGAGGGAGTACATACTTTTTTCAAGTCCTGCCTGAAAGGTAATATACCTCCATTTAGGAATAAATAATACTCCGTCCGTCCCAGGTTAGTGTGGTTCAACTATTATTTTATACCTCACATATAATTAAATATAAACTAAACTTTTGGGAGACGGAGGGAGTATTAAATAATATTTAAACTTTTTATAATAATGACATAAGGTAAGTATAATTTTAAATTAGTTTCCAAAATTTTAAAAATTTTCAATAATGTCCCAACGATTTAATTTTTTTATTTAATTAATAATCCATGTGTTTTTTCAGACGTGGACTCTCCTCCGAGAGCCACGTAAGCATTGAAACGTTGGGTGCTAATTTAAGATTATGCTTATATAGAAACATTATTATAACAAGTTTGAAACGTTTAGTACTAATTTAAAATTATGCTTACGACGACACATTATTGTAAAATGTTTGAAATGTTGAGACAATAAGTGATATTAATAGGGGTGAGCACGGTTCGGTTAACCGACTGTTTGCCACAAAAAAAAAACCGACCATACGGTTTTTAATCGGTTCGGTTAACCGCTAAAATGTAGAAAATAAAAACTAAAAACCACTATAACAGTTAACCTAAAAATCGGTTCGGTTAACCGTTATTCAACGGTTAACCATGTAGAAAGAAAACTTTCAATTTTTTTATAATTCATAGCATGAAAAACAAAAATCAATATCTTAAAATGTGAATACGAAATATATATTTAAAGAAGTATAAATAAAAAATTGAACACTCTCATGTTTTTAAGTCAAAGTAGTAAAATCAAGTTAGTTAATATTATAATTTATAACATATAATTAGTTGGTATAATAATTTTATAACATATAATTAGTAAAATTATAATTTTAAATGAGTTTCGGTTCGGTTCGATTCAGTTAACCGTCGGTTTTTATATATAAAAATAAAAACCTAACCTTTATCTTCGGTTTTTTAAAATTAAAAAAATAAATCGAACTGTCGGTTCGGTTAACCATTTTTTTCGGAACGGTTTCGGTACGGTTTGTCGGTCGGTTCTGTTTTTCGATTTGTTTTGCTCACCCCTATATATTAATCCTTTCCTTATGCATCGATTCATAACCAGAGGCCATCTACGATATTTGCATGGACATGCTCGTGTCCAATTTGCCCAAAATTGAAATGGGGTGAAAATGAGACAAAGTGTTAAATTTATATTATTGATGTCATTTCAAAATAGTAATTAATTTGGAAGGAGTTTCATTGTCTTCTGTTATTCGTTAACTTGAGTTTAAGGGGGGTGTATTCAATCAAGACTTTGTGGGAGTTTTAAAGAGTTTGGGAAGTCTGTGAAGTTTTGAAGTTGATTGACTGCGCGTGGAGTCTTGAGGAATTTCTGATGGAGTTCGCGTGGAATTTGGACGACTTTGTTGGAGTTGAATTCGATGAAGTCCAGCGCCGGCTGGACCCCAGCGATCGCGAAACTAAATGCCAGCCAGCGCTGGCTCGCCGCCGTCGCTGGGCCACGACGGGATGAAGGAAAAGAATGATAATACGTGAAGCCTGGAGAGTTACATTTCAAATTCTAGCCGGGGCTGGGTTCCTAATTCCAGCCGGGGCTGGGTTCCAGCCGAGGGCCGAATATAGCCCAGCCATTTCTGGGAAGGCGCCGACGCTGGAGGTCATAGAATCTCAAATTCTCGTGGTTGAAGGTCGGATTTCGTTCAGTACAAAAAATGCTTGAAATCAAGATAAATTCCACCAGAGTCAACAACTTTAAAAAGTCAGTGGAGTTTTGAATACCACCAAATTTTTATGGAGTTCAGAAAGTTGTGATTGAATACCACCAGATTTTTAAGGAGTTTGAAAAGTTTGGATAGAATTGAATACACCCAGACTTTCAAACTCCTAAAAAATCCCACAGACTCTTGATTGAATACACCCCCTAAGACTTTGAGAAAAGTATTTGCCCAACGATTCAGTTCAGTGCTGGGGACTTCCGTACAAATTTCCGATAAATTTTCCAATTATCACATGGTAATAGCTATACATTTCTTAGATCAATAAATCTGCACTATTTTTGTTTTTTTGAGTCAAATTATTCCCCCAAAATTAGGCAGAGCAGATGATAGGATATGCATATTTGCACATAAATTTGAGTTGGTACCCTTCATTTTAATAAAGTTCAAAATGTTCGATCTTGCACTAACTAGAGTTCATACCTAAAGTTCATAAACAAATTCAACATAGACAGTGGAGGAAGTATGACATAATTTTGTATACTACTTATGTAGTAGTATTTGGTTCGGGCTCAGTCTCTTCTTCCGCCTCAGAAGCTCCAGGTTCAGTCTCTTCTTCCCCCTCAGCAGTTTCCTCGTTCGCGTCCTCCATCTGAGATGGATGAGGTGGTAGAATCCCTGTGATGGTTTCTATAAGCTCTTCAGTCTTATTTTCCATACGTGGCCTTGGCTCACATTCCTCTATGATCTGGAAAAAATGAGCAAATAAACACATTGAAAATTGCAACGATTCATTATCAACACTGAGAAAGGAAGATCTTGGACTCTATACAACTTAGATAGAAATCCCAATATAAGAGGGCGAACAACATTGATAAATTTCACTAAATGGATAGCTCTTTTTAATTAAAAGGTGCAAACAATCTGAAAAACACAAAGTACTTATGGCAATTCAACAATGCCAAGGAATAAACACGAACCCAAAAATAGGAAATTGATAACAAAAAATGATAGAGATTACCGGGAAAATCTCAGGTTCACTTTTTGGTCTAATATTCAAAATATTAAGAATCTCTGCCTTGGCCAGGTCAAACTTTTGGCATTCGTCAACAAACTTATCGATAATTTCCCTTGTTTGATTGCAAGCAGCAGTCTGCTCTAAATAATCAAAAACCTAAGCAGAAAAGCAAAAACATGAGAAATATAAACCAAACAATTCTAACTTAACTTGATGAGCATAACTACAAATTCCAAACCTTGAACTCAGATAGGGATACGGGTGCAATGACTCGAGTGGGATCCGTTCCAGCCCCTCTTGATCTCAAAAGGTCAAGCACTTCAAAATTAGTGAGAGCGCCAGCACTAGTCTCAAGTCTGAAATAAATTAGAGAAAAACGTAACTTCTTAGTGAACCCTAAAAATCTCTTTTGATGCTAACTCTCTGTAACAAATGTATCAATTCGAAACATTCTACGTACATTTTCATTGACAGGCTGCTAAACTGCTTCAATCAATAAAATTTACAATCAGTAAACCTTGAGTCTCCACTGGCAATTAGTTTTTGAAGTAAGAACACGCTGCCAGAAAATAATAGACTATACATCAGACAAACCAGAATTATTGTACCATTTACGCATACTAAATCATTCAAAGTCGAATAAAGGTCGCGTACTTTAATTCAAAAGCAAAAGTCTAGGGCTGTGCAGTCGGTCCAAACCGGACCGACCCCGCCAAATCCGAGAACCGAATTCTTCTGAAATTTGGGACAGACCCGCCGGAACAAAGGCTACAAACCAGGCCGAAACCGGACCAAAACCGACGTCGGGTTCGGTCCAAACCGAAAAAATGAACATCTTTGGGCAGTAGTTTTCGAGCAATAATCAGACCCAAATCAAACCCTAATCTGACCCAAATTCAAGCAATAATTTGACCCAAATTTGAACCCTAATTCGACCCCTAATTCTAGCCAAATCGAGCACTAAATCTGTTAAAAAATCAAACTTAATTCGATTTAGAGACTTAGGGCTACCAATTAGTCGATGGTGAAGGCGGGTAGGCATGCGCCGTTGGAGTCGGACGGAGCGGCGGCCGACGGCCAACGTGCTGGCGAGCGGACTGTAGAGGCGGGGACGGGGATGTGAGATGTGCGAGTGCGATGGGAGGCGGAAGGCAGGATCTCTTAGGCGCGGTGAGGTCGGGAGGCGAGCGACGGACGGCCGGGGCGGCGGCGGCGGCGGCTGACGAGTGGCAGTGATGAGGTGGTGAAACGGTGAGGGAATGAGAGAAAGAGAGAGAGAGAGTCTGCTGTTGTGGGTTGTCGTAGGCGGTGGGGGTATAGAGGGTTAGAAATGAAGGGTTGAAATATATATATACGGGTCGGTTCGGGTTTGGGCAGGTTTGTAAAATCAAACTCAGAACCGACCCGTAAAAATTTCGGTTCCTATTTTTATACTTGCCCCGATCCAAAATGCATTTAAAATCAGACCGACCCACCCCAAACTTGTCGGTTCCAACCGATTTTGCGTGTTCGGGGTGGGTCTGCTCATCCTTAATCGTGTATGAGTTGATCGTGTGTGATCGTTTATACTAGTCGTGTATGAGTTGGTCGTGTGTGATCGTGTATACTAGTCGTGTATGAGTTAGTCGTGTGTGGTCGTGTATATTAATCGTGTATAGGGGCTGAGCATTCGATCTGACCCGGACCGACCCATCAAAATCGAGAACCAAAATTTCCTAAAATTTGGGACCGACCCATGTATAGGGCTGAGCATTCGTGCCCCTCGCTTTGGCTCGGTTTGTATCATTTGTTCGGTGCAGGTAGGTCCCAAATTTCAGGAAATTTTGGTTCTCGATTTTGATGGGTCGGTCCGGGTCGGATCGAATGTTCAGCCCTATATACGATTAATATACACGACCACACACAATTAACTCATACACGACTAGTATACACGACCACACACGACCAACTTATGCACAACTAATATACACGACCACATACGACCAACTCATACACGACAAATTCATACATGACCTTTCACACACGACCTTTCACACACGACCAATTCATACACGACCATTCATATACGATCGTTCATACACGGTCACACATACACGATCAATTCATACACGACAATACAATCGTGTATGTGTCATTCGAGGTTCTCTGACATCTCTTCAACGCTTTCTCTTGTGTCGCCGTCGCCATTGCCTGCCCGACTATCCCCATCATTCACTCCGTCTGCCGCTGCTTCTCAGACCCACCACCTAAAGTTTTGCCTATTTTTTCTTCAAATTCGTAATTAGTGTTGAAATGAACTCTTAATTATTTTATTTTATTGTCTATGTGGTGGGGATGAAATTTAATTGTTGAGAAAAGTGGTGTTTGATGAAACTCTAGTCATGAACGAGTGTTAATTAGTCAATTGAAATTGGTGATCAAACTTAATTGTTGAGAAATAGTGTGTGTGTGTGTGAGAGAGAGAGAGATTCGGAGGATGTTTGAGTGATTTTCATTTACTTGAGTGCCTTTTGTGCTACAAACCGCTGCAGGTGATGCCTATCCACCTGCAGAAGGGACTTGTATAGTTTATATATTTCATATGTTTCTATCAAACCCCCAAACTAGGTCATATCTAGAACTTGATTTGACATATATGAAGGGGATGGCTAGGTGTTGCTATAATCTTAAATTTATGTATATTGAAAAAAAAAAACAATCAAATTTAGCACCTACTTATTAAAAAAAACTATAAGAGGTTACCACAACAAAGATTACATGCATTTCATATATCATCCCCAAAACGTTGAAGCCTATGACAACGATTGGCCTATTGTTGGTAAATATGGGGCTGGAAATTATATTTCAAATGCTTTTTGTTACGTAATGACTTATGGCATGCTGCTATCTTCCAAATACCCCTTTAGGGGGGTTAAGTCTTGTGGACTGTGATGACATCATAGACCAGATGTGAGTGCTTTGTTTATATAATTTTTAACTTATTGAATTAATTTTTAATATTTTTGTTACTATTTGCAGGGGCCAAAGGTTTTGTTCACTGGTGCAAAATGTTTGTTGTCAAGTGATCACTCTCACATGAAGGCAACAATACGAAATGGCCCAGTAGTTGGTGGCATTATTTGCGCACCAAGCTTTGAGACTTGGTCACCAACGATATTTTTCTATGTGTTTTTGTTGATATTTTTAAATTTAGATATTGTGTAGATGTTATTGAACCTTTTTTTTTGTAGGACGACATTTATATGGGTCTCACGGAGAATGAATTGAAAATTAACTCCATCAAGGCATATTGTTCCCATGCTTTGTTGATTGTTGGATATGGTTCTGAAAACTAACAGATTATTACCTAGCCAAGAATGGTTGGGGCGAAGATTGGTGATACTATAGATTTGTAAAGTTAGCGCACTCCTCCATCGAGGGGTTTGAAGGCTTCTACTTTCCAACTGGCCAACCTTATGTGTCGATGATACGATACCCATCTGTAGACTCAGAATATGAGTCTTCTAGGATAAGATCTTGATGTCTTGGACTCTTGGGCATAACTTGCTCACTTTCTTGCATTATACTCCATCCGTCCCCCAAAAGTATGGTCCAAATTTGATTATATGTGAGGTATAAAATATTAATTAGACCACACTTTTGAGGGACGGAGAGAGCAATTTTTAGTAGTTTGACTTGTGATTGTGAAGTTCTGTGGAATTATTATTAGATAAGTTTTTAGATACCTTTCTAATGGGTAGAAAGTATGTGTTTCTATTATAAGTAGGAAAGTGAGATGGTAGTGAAATATATTTTACACATTTGGGTTATTGCTATGTCCTCGAACATGAGCCTATGGACTGAGAAGCTTCTGAAAGGCCTCATGTCAATAGAAAATGAGAGATGAGCCTTAGATATAACCATTGTACTTTCAGTATGCTAAAAGATCCATCAATTCTTGTTATTGACTTGCATAATCGATTTCCATCTAGATTGGAGGAACATATGTGAGGTTGTTCCCGAAAGACCAAAAAATTCCTCTAAGAAATCTCAAAAGGTTTCTTGAAGGTTTCCTGGTTAAGTATCAAAAATCAATTGCATCCACACACTATGATGGCCAAGCAACAGATCCTGAGCTTTCCCTAATTCTTTCTGCTGCAGTGGTTTCTTTGCTGAGAGTGTATCCCACTCTTGTAGATGTTCTCACAGATCTTGGTTATGTGTCTAGAATTGTGTCTGCAGTACTGGCCTTATAAGCTAACATAGAATCAAAGGCTTCAATTTCATGTTCCTCAGAGGATAATAACACCATACGAAATTCACAGGCTCGCCAAGAGTGTGTTCTCATTAGTTATTTGCATGTTCTACATCAACTTGCAGGTAGGGGTGTGCAAGGACCGAACCGCACCGAAAAAACCGATCGAACCGATGAGTTTTGGTCGGTTCGTTTCGGTTTTTAAAAGTGTCAGTTTTCGGTTCGGTTCAAAAATTTGCAAAAAAATGGTTTTCGGTTCTGTTAAATAGGTTCGGTCGGGAACCGAACCGACCGAAACCTTGACATAATTAAATAAATTATAAATATATATATTTTTAATTTAGTTTTTAGCATTAAAAAAATCAAAACCCTATCTTTCATTCAACGGAACAACGTCGTCTCTTCCCTCAAGTCCTCAATTCTCATCTCTCACCTTAATCTCAAACCAACCTTCTTTCGTCGTTCGTTCACCCTTCACCGTCGATGTTATCGTTGCTGTGAGCCAATGGTCGCCCGTCGTCTCTAAGGTATGTATTTTCACGATGCTCTCTCTCTCTCCCTCTCCCGCTGCCAAGAACATCGCTGAGAACACCGCCACTGCCGAGAACCACCGCCCACATCCCATCATCTACCCAGACTACACAAAAATTACAAACTTGCTAATGTTAAGCACTCGCGATGATTTTAATGCTTGCTGCTCAAAACCAAAGAATTGAATGTGAATAATATATAATAATCCTGGGTGGGTTTGGAGCAATTGGATGGGTTTGAGCAATTGGGGCGGTCAAGTTGGTTTGAATGGTGAAGGTGTGTTCTGTTCGGTTTCTAGCAACCGACCGATTTTTTCGGTTCGGTTTTCGGTTGGTTAAGAAAAAAATTCGGTCGGTTCGGTTCCGAAAATTCACCTTCGGTTCGGTTTGCAGTTTCTAAAATTCTGGTCGGTCGGTTGAACCGACCTACCGATGCACACCCCTACTTGCAGGTAGTACCACTTGTGCAGAAGCTACAGCAACCACTGGTGTAGGAATGTCCCATGTATGTATTGGTTTTTGATTTTGTATGATAGAGAAAATAATTGGCTAAACAACTAGTAACAAATGGGCTTTCACATTGATGATCTTTAATACGGGTAGTTCCACTTCTAGTGAAAGCTATCAGTTGGCAAGGTGGAAGTATCCTTGCTCTTGAAACCTTGAAGGATGTTGTAGTAGCGGAAAACCGAGCAAGAGTGCGCTTGTTGCCCAAGGTCTCAAGTGAGTATCAATCTAGACATTATATCATATATTTGTTATGCATATAAATGTTATAGACGAGCCTGGGAAACAACAATTTGCATAAATCAATCAGTCTATCATTATAAGTTTTCTAATCGATGCATTACATAATGAAATATTATGTAAATAGTTGCTATTAGCACTGGTTTCTGGGTCATAGTTTTTCTTGGTTTGTATATGTTATTGTGAAGTTGCAATACACATATAACTTAATAGTTATCCGGGATATGATTTGTGCAGGATTGGCCTTGTTGAAGTTCTTCTTGATCTTCTTGATTGGCGCATATGAATGGTCGTGTATGAATTCGTCGTGTGTGAGTTGGTCATGTGTGGTCTTGTATACTAGTCGTGTATAAATTGGTCGTGTGTGAGTTGGTTGCGTTTGGTCGTGTATACTAGTCGTGTATAAATTGATCGTGTGATTGGTCGTGAAGAAGTTGGTCGTGTGTACGTGGTCGTGTATGAATTGATCGCGTATGAATTGGTCGTGTATATTAGACTATTAGTTATGTGAGGGTGTCTCCAATGGTTGGAAACCAATTTCAGGTTCCAAACCGCCACATCAGCTTTTGGAACTCACCTACTTTTTTATCTAACACCTTCTCCAACAATGAAACCAGTTTCTACTATTTAAAGGATCCCACTATAATACACACTACATTAGTTTTGAACTTTAAAATATCATCATTTGCTCGTTTCAAATAGGATTTTTACGATTTTTATGTCGAATAAAAGCTCTCGTCGTGATCTTTAATATAAGATATATGTTCAATATGTTTTAGACGAGCTAATAGGTCCGTATTTATGAAAAACTATTAAAAAACTCGAAATGAAAAAGGCAAAAAAAACAAAAAACAAAAAAAGTCAAAGTTAGCGGATGCTGAAGTCAGTTTCAGTTTTGAAATTGGTTTCCAGTTTCAAAACTGGAAACCGGTTTCTTTTTTGCACAATGGTGTATTTGGTGGGTTCCAAATTTTGGAACCCACCATTGGAGACACCCTGAGAAGGACATAACTATAAATTTACCAAAAAAATCCCAAAAAATGGTTATATGTCCTACTTTTAAACAATGTGGTTATTTGTATTTTGTTTTTGTTTTGCCAACTGGCCCTTTTGCTTTTCACATAGAAAAGAATATGCTCAAATCTGTAAATAATCTTTTACATATTTTGTAATCAGGTAAATTAAATAATTATAATTATTTAATCCTCAATATTCCTTTAAAAAAATTCCACAATAGGAATTTATTAATTTTAATTAGGATTATTAATTTTTAATTAGAATTAATTAATTAGTTAAAAAATATAAATATTTATTGTGGACCGTACCAAATGGTTGGTGGACCGCATAGGGGTGTTGGCCAAAATAAATTTAAAAGTAAAATTACCTGGGATTTGGTAAGAAAGACGAAAATGATATTTTTCTAAATTAAAAAAATTACAAGAATTTAAACAATATACTTTTCAACAAAACTAGTAGTCTCGTATAGTACATGCGTCGCACGTATTATTTATAGATTTTAATAATAAGAATATATATGTATGAAAAATAAAATAATCATATCATAATAATAAATTTAAATAAGAAATATAGATACGTAAAACTAGATAAATCATACCACAATTTTGAGGAAATTTAAATGAAAGAGGATTGTTATCTTTTATACGGATTATTATCTCATATCAAATAAATAAAACGTAGTTATATTAATTTATTAAACTACCCTAAATAATTTAAATAAGTAAGAATATTATAAGTATAATCTAATAATATATATATATATAATTCTTATAATTAAATCTGTAATAGGGATATAATAGACAAATCAATTTTTTTTATTTTTATAATATGATTCAATAGGCAAATCAATTTTTGTAAATAAGACACATTAATAATAGGTATAGATAAATTGAATGATGCAGTCGGTAAAGTTTTTTTTGAGAGAATGCAGTCGGTAAAGTTATGTTTAAGATTTTTCTTCAATTTTGCAATGATTTTTCAATATCTTCTCTCTTTTAGCGCCTCATAAAATCTATATTTTCCATGTATCTTCATTTGTTTGCACTAAATTGTAGATTGTTAATTTTGGACACGAAACATCATCAGAATGAAAATTAAAATATTAATATTAATTTTTGCCGTCCTAATGTTTAAACTTTAAAGGCAATTAATTAATTTACGAGAAATACTATTAATATTGATTACTTAGAGGTATGTATTATTATATTGAAATGTTTGCGTATACTGTTGTTCCATTTTATTTCCGAAACGTCATTCATGAATGTGGAGAATAATTATTCTCAAACGGACAACTACTGAAAATTAATTAATATTAAGACCACCAAATTAGATGTGCAACGTATATATATAATTGACCAACAAAGTTAAATGCTCCTTTAATTTTTTTAAAAACAAACTTAAATGATGCATAGACGTTCATCCACTATATAATGCATGCATAGATACTTCATTCAATTTTCATCCACAAAACAAACAAACAACAAAAAGAGAGAGAAAAAAAATGTCATCGTCTCCTACATATTGTTTCTTATTGATCTTTGGGCTCTTAGTTTTTACAATAATCCCATCTCTAGCTCGCAACATAGAAGATGATGCGAATTTAGATAAAATTAGTGAAAGTGATAAAATTAAAGAAGATGAAGAGCTGTCGTGGAGGAGTTTTGATTCAATATTCAAGCACCACCGCAGCCACCACCACCACCACGGCCTCTTTGCTCCGGCCCCTCACGGCCACCACCACCACCACCATGCTCTTCCTCCTCGCAGCCACGGCGGACTGGAATATCTTCACCACCATGCTCATCTTCCTCACCATCGCCGTCACCATCGCTATTACCATCATGCTCCTCCACCACAAGGCTAGCTTTTTTTGAAAGCGTTTTAGTTCTTTAAAGAAAAATATGTGAACTTTTCCATTTGTTGTTGAGTAGTGTTTCCATGTAATTCTGCATTATGAAATGACTTTTTATTGCCAACAAGTACTTTGTTTATCAATGTAAAACTATTCCGCTACCATAGTGAGCACGAATTAGCGTGTTCACCGCTGATATGGATATGCCACATGGACTGAAAAAAAATTTTATCCAACAACTATATTTGATTGTAATTTACTGATTTTAGTTAACCTAAAACTTCGGTATAAAACATAAAATTAATATTTAATTGGTTTTAACAAAGTGATCGAGATTCAAAATTCTAATGGAAGAATTACAATGGTAATTAAACACTAAAATTTTCCATTTTGTACTTTGGAGTGGATATATATGGTCAAGTTAAACATATAGTAATAAGCTGTCAATTAAAGCATTGTTCGTTATATTCTTACGTATACTCGTGAATACCACCATTGTTCTGGATAAAAAAAAGTATATATATATAACTCAAATTTATAAAGTCGGTAACTTTTATTCATTGAAATGTAAGTTTTTTTTTTTAATTAAATCATTAAGTTTTATTAAAAAGATTATATATTATTTAATATAGGGAAATCCAAACGCACGTATTGACATTGATTAACACTAAACAAATAATACAACTCAATTAAGGAAAATTAATTTGTGACTAGCATATTATAAGAGTAACAATAATTTTATTTATTTATTTATTTTATTTTATTTTATTGAGGAAAGGGGTAACGCGCGATATTGTTAACATAGCAAAATTCGAAACATTTTACGTCTTTTTATTTTTATCGCAAATTTTCTGAATGATTTTATTTTGGAACTCTGATCTAAAGTATAACGATTTGGGATATGGTTCGTAACTTCTATTTAAAGTTACAATATAAACGCGAATATATTACAATATAATCAACATATGTTTAATTATTTCCCTTAATTAATTAGTCAACCTTTCTATCGAAATATATAGAGAAATATTTTTTTCTTAATTAGTCGATTATCTTAGAAAATAAATTAATATCGCAATGCCTCCACTCAAAATAAAATGAAGTATCCAACATATATCATTGATCACAAAATAATTAATCAATGCCTCACCTTTGTGCATAAACTGCAAAATGGGACGAGATTATGATCTCGTCCTTAATTGATGATGTCTCAGTATATCTCATTCTTTATTATTCCAATATTTTCAGACACGAAATGAACTACTAATTAGGGCACTAATCGAGGACCAATGACTCCTATAAAATGACATAGGTCTTGCTTATTTTCTCTCCCCAAGCAAAAATGTCTAGTACATATTCCCTCTTATTGTTTCTTGGATTGTTGGCACTTAGTACCCCTTCTCTCGCTCGTGATTTGATAGATGGGGTGCGGGTGATTGATGAAATAATCGAACCCCACCACCATCATGCTCCCTCTCCTCATGACAGACACGAACACAAACGCAGACACGAACATGCTCATTCTCCAGAACATCATGAACACAAACACGAGCATGCTTATCCTCCTTGCCACCACCACCACCACGACGCTCACTCTCCTCAAGGCCCCCATGCTCATCCTCCTTGCCACCACCGTCGCCGCCACGCTCCCTCTCCTCACGGCCACCATGTGGACGCTCCTGCCCCTGCTCCTGCTCCTCAACTCAACCACCACCATTATCTTCCTCCTCATTCTCACCCTTATGCTCCTCCACCAAAGGAGAGATTTGAAAGCATCTTATAGTTGAAGAATAGTTATATTTCTTTGTAATAGTTTCAAATAATTAAAAGGGGTTTTGGTGAATTAAATCACGACCTTTGGAGGTTTTTGCAATTTTAACCTATCTTTTAAACCTTTGCGAATTAATGCATCAACTTTTCAATTTTTGCAATTAAAGCTTCCCCCATTTTTCCAGTGACTGGAATGCTGACATGGATGCCACATAACACCAGCGAAGATGCAGATGCTGATTGGGACGCCACATGGAAGCCAACAAGAAGCGAAAAAATATAAATTGATAGTATATATGTTGAATCGTCTTCTCTCTGTTGTTTGAGAATAAATTCAGAGTATCTTTCTTCTTCCAACTTATTCAACTTAAATACTAACTAGGAGTATAATTTTTATTGGTGCTTTTCCCCGACTCAGAAAATAAAGTTGTGTTTTACAGGATCAAGATTGTTCTCGGTACTTTTAGAAAAAAAAGGAAAGAAAAAGAAGAGACTGTTCTCAGCAAATTACTAGGACGAAATTATGTCTTCTCTCTTGCTACAACTAGTCAAATAAATTTTAATCAAGACACAAAAAATTTGTGTGGTCATTCACACGGTACAGTTGTCCGGCGAGATTTGGAAAGGTGCATATCACACGTCCAAAACAATAATTAGGATTGATGCGTGCGCTGCATGCACCCCTCCAGGCAGGAGCGTGATAAACACACGCCCGTCTTTTTTCAAATTAGGGTCGCGATAGGCATGGGCGTGAGATGCATGCGTATGTCTTGGTGCATCCTTTCTGTAAAAAAATGATGATATCACAGAAAATTTATTAGGTTTCCTCCAAACTACGATCCGAAGATGGAGTTGAAAATTGTAATCCAAAAAGAAATGCATCCTATCCTGTGGTCCATATCATGTGATAAAATAGAAGAATCAGTACATATATATGTTCATTTTGGCTCCTCAAGATTAATTATAGCAACACAAAAGTTGAATTCACCCATTCGACTTGCCATACCCAAAGAATCCCGTTCCCATTAAAAAGACATCGCAACAACAAGTTAGTTTCTCGTATTACTGTTTGTTATTAGTTTCATTCATAATAACGGAAAATAGTCCTAAAGATCATAAAATGACATCTTTTTCTGTGTTACTGATAAAAACTTTCTTTGAATAAGACCTTCGGGACTTGATAGTCAATCTCTCACAAAAGGAATGAAGATGATGCATACAATTACCTGGACAGTTTGTATGGATTCTTTCTAAGTTTCTCCATCGTCTATTCCGTTGAGTTCGTCATCATCATCTATATCATCAATCGGAATATCTTCACTACCAACAGATCCTGCAGTGGTAGTGGTACAAGAATAGATTACACAGTTGAAAGCATTTATGATGACATGAATCATACATACTGTAGTTTGTCATAATTGTTTATATGTAAGCTTGTTCATGAATGTAAGTTAAGTGTATTGACAGGAAAATGGTTAATTCCTTAACTTGCTCTCAACACTCCCTAATCTGGATATTATAAACAGGCCTGGTTCAATCACAACCTTAGAGATAACCAATCCGCAAAAGAGTATTAAAAAAAGCTTCAGTAAAAGTTATTTACCTCTGGAAATAAGTGATCCAGAACACTGAGGTAGCTCTTGTGATCCAGAACTGGTATCGAGGCAATATTGAAGACCTAGCAACTCTAAGAAAGCTTCTGTTTGAGGGTTCCTACAATGTCCTGCAGTAAAAAAAAATGATAACATCACAAGGTATTAATCCATTACAGATTGCATTTCAGAGACGAAGCATTTCACTGCAGAGAATCCTTCTGCGTCTAGAATGATAATAGAATTTGGAGAATATTCAATCAAAATTGTTAGTTTTGTCACAAGAAGTAAATTTGTTCAGTGTGACTAAAAACAACTTGACTAGCATTTTTAAGCCTTCAAAAGAAATACGGGTGATTATGATGTCAATAGTGTGAATAAAAATAGGATTACATTATTTTACCTGGTATCTAAACAAAATCTATTCATGAATCAAAACACATATTTTGAGTTATACTCAAATGATGCCTTGTTTGTCAATATAGGTAGTGTTTCAATCGATAATATAAAACTTTTATGTGAGAGAAGTGGTAGACTGGTAGTATCCCTTTCATGTAGAGCCAACACTCACCAGAGGGGAAATTGCTAGCAACAGACTGATTAGGATTATGGCACGGTGCAGTTTGAACAAACTCAAAGGGTCTGCTGCCTCGCATTTGCAGCTTATTCTTAACAAATTGTCGGCACTCTTCCATGTTGAGTTTAGCATCACTATGGAGTATATAAGATTACCAAATACCAATTAAACATATATAAAAAATAACTGGCTAAAGTGTTTTATTATGAGGAAATAAATGTACCAACCTAAAATTTGTACGCATTCTAGTCCGAGGGAAGATTGGGTTAAACTTCCTTGTGATTGCAAGCCATTCTTCATCATAGTGGAGTTCATGAGGCCCTGACTCTGATTCAATTTCAAAAATCTGTAACATGTAAAGAGTTAGCTGAGCAAATACTTAGATCAACCATTAATTTCAGTAAGAGGATGAGTAACAACCTGCAAAAAATTTCGTCCAGGGAGGCACTTGTCAAGGGCAAGGAATTTCGTTAGAGAGCCACCATCGCCGTGTTGAACAAGACCAGAAAATTTGCAGTGTAAATGTGCGGAGAACCAGTAAGAAGGCTTCAACTTAGCCAACAAATCTGCAGCAGCTCGACTTCCCAATGTTCCTTCCATAATCTGGATAACAAATATAAGATTTGAAGTAAAAATTAAAGACTTTAAATCACAATCAAGTCACAAGTTATAACCACATGTAATCTTTCATGAGTCATGTTATATACGAAAAGTACTAAACTCTGCTGCGTCAACTTACAACATACATAGAGTCCTCATAGCACATGCTAAGAAGAATCTGCACTCCCTCTATATAAACATCAACACATTTATTTCTTTTTAATGACATTCAAATTCCAAAGAATTCCTTCAAATCTCTATGGTTAGAAATCCACCATGCAATCTTTTATTTTACCTTATCTCGCACTTCTTCTATAACTTCCTCCCAGTTCTCAAGAATTCTCCTATTTCTCTCTAACCAAAGAGATTATTAAAGTTGGAACAATCACATCCCATAAGAGTATGCCTCGTTTGGGAATCTGCCAAGGTTTGACGAAAACAAAGCAAAATAGATCGTGGTATGACCCACACAATACACAGATCCTTCATAACTTGGTACCACCGTTTTTGAGAGAAAGGACAGTGCAGATAATGATTATCCACGTCCACAGTGTCACTCCTACACAACACACCAATATGGGAACAGAAGGGCTCTCGGAAAATGTTTCCATAGGATATAATGCATGGTAAGTTTGGCCAACACCATCAACCACAAGAAAAATAAGCCTTCTTAGGAATTGAAACATTCCTAACTTCTTGAAACAAACAGAATAAACAATTTGAAATGGCCAATTTACAAACACAAAAACATATTTATTTCCACATAAAGCATCATCTACTATAACTTTTAAGTCAAATCTAAAACCTCAGTGCAAACACAGATCTTACCTTCATATTCAAAACCTTCAACAGGAATTTAAGTTTTCGAACACACATTGAGACTCAAATCTTAACAGCATGAGATAAAGTAGATTGTATGGACTCTTGGCCATATTTGGTGCTTACCGTAGCACAGTAGTCAATTCAAAGACACATCTCTAACATTCTAAATGCAAAGATATGAATCACAAAAGGCAATTTGGAGTGAGTGAGTGAATGCGTGAGTGAGTGTGCACTACTGAGCACAATAGTTTCAGTAGAACAGATTGGAAATTTCAAATATGTATGTCCAACAAGAGTTTACAGGGATAAAGCAGTCCTAGTAATTAAGTGTTTAAAAAGGAATTACTACACCAGAAGGGTGAAATAGTCGTTCAGTTTCTAGGAAGGTCTTTTATACTTAATAACATAGGACTCACATCTTGATCATATTTGTACATAAATGCTGATCTTTCACCCACTCCAAAAATAACAGAATTTTGAAATTAATGCATTAACATAAGGAGGAAAAAATATTTGTGCTACCTCTTTCTCGAAAAAGGGTTTTTGGCGTAAAAGATTTTTCAAGTTCCCATGGTCAGTAATTCCACAAGGCCAATCATGAGAAAGAAATATATCGATGGGCTCCTGAACTTGCATGAGCTTATGTACATCATACTCTCGCACGTGATATATAGACCTAATGTCTTGTTCATTGTAAGGCAGCTTCTCATAGTGTCCTGTTCATATGACCAAGTCAGCATGCATGTTGTAATAAGATACCCGCTCAAACTATGCAAGAAATGAATCTGGGAAATTATACTAATCATGATCAATTTGAATAAATATTAGTACCGCGATATTTGTAGTAAATATAAATATATGAACCTTTTCAAAATTTTGTACAAATTCCACCATCTGTACCATTGAGAAGTGGTCAATGATGGAGCAACCACAGCTGCACATACTATTACCTGAATGGTAGTGATTTGCTTTATAAATTCCAGAAAGTCCACCAATACGAACATTTCCAAACTTGACTATTCCAGCAAATCCAAGAAAGTAGATTTGTGGTGCAGCCCATCCACCATAGTACCTGACACAACAAATAAATGTAGTTGGAATGTGTATGAGAAATGCATAATCTGAACTGGTTGACCTTATATACAAGGATATAGAAGTTACGATAACAAAATTAGTTATATCTGGAAGTACAAGAACTGTACACTAACAAAGTGGTACGCGAAGATTATGTGAACAGGATTATAGGGACAGAAGTTTAACTTTAATAGACTGTGGTAAAGAACTCACCCTCCCCTACCCACCAAACCAAAAAAAAAAGATTATGAAAGTTATTCATGTAGTTAATCATAAAACCTTCCCTTTGTAGATTAAGAAGCTATTGGTTTTCTCGTCTTACAGTTCTATTTAATGTCCAGGTTCAGAAAGACCATTTAGTAATTCCAGTGAGATATCTTTTTCACCCCAACACATTTGACAAATAGTTTTGCTTTTTCCCGAAGTCCCATTCTCATCACATGAATCCATATATATAAAACATAACAAGAATACTAAATTTTTATTCTAATTTTAGGATCATTATTACTGTATATCAAATTACAGAATTCTATAAAGATTAACGTAAAACTACTAACAAAATCAAAACCTATTCGAAAAGGCATTTTCATCAAACAATGTCAATGAAAAACGGTAGATCCATTTCTCTCAAAAAAAAAAAAAACGGTAGATCCATCATAGTTTCACAGTGAACCAGCCAAACACATTGCCTATACATAATCCATTCTACTGTCAAAATAATAGTTTAAAGGACACCCAAAAATAACACCAATACACGAGTGCTTTACCAAAAACTGACGTCAATTACTCTTTTTTGATCTCACAAGCAATTTGGTTCAAAGGAAACTTGCTAATATGTATGATATCCCTCACATCCACCAAAGATGTCCCCAGGCCGGATTTTTCTGCTATAATTGATCCCATTGTACTAGTCCTTTACCAAAAATTAGTCCACTCACTAGTCTTTGCCACATATTAGTCCCATATATAGGAAGAGCTAAGTGGTTGCTATAAGTACATTGCCAACTTAAGTTAACATGTATATTATCAAGATTACTGGCGTTCTCAAAGGCTCCACATTTTTAATAAATAAAGAGTGTTTCTGAAAGAAATACCAAAATTGGTCAAAACAAGTTAGTTATCGGAAAACTTAACCAAAATCTGAAATTTATGATTTTCCGGGAAAAACGTCAAACGTACGTGACATAATTAATGGGAAAAGGGAGTCTGGTTTTTTCTTTAAGCTGCTTTGACAAATGAGTAATATATGTGGAAGAGATTTTTTGACCAAAAACTTTATTCATCAGATCAATCATTATATTCGAATGAAAATAATAAATATAACTTGCAATCTAATAGCACCAAGGTATTAATGTTACCCTATAAATATTCTACTCACAATTCCCAAAGGTAGTTGGATGCTTCATGATTCCCGCCAATGAATATAGTTGGGAACGGTGCAGCTTTTTCCCCCGAGTAATATTTCCAGAAAGAATTCATTGTCCGGTACTTAGGTGGCACATTTAAGCTGTCTAGATCTTTCTCATTCCGAACGGCCTGATAGAACACAAATCATCTAAATAAATGCACTGAGGAAACTTCATCTGTTGCTATAGAACCAAACAACTGTAGTATTCTCTAACTTCACATAGGATAGTGTTCTAGATAATTACATATAGTTGAACTTAGCAAGAATGAGGTGGCCACTATATGTGCATTTGCCAGTTTAAAAGGGCAATGGTAGAGGCCATTTCAGATCAAACATAGGCAGAGAAATTGAAATGCATTTATACCCAAAATCGTTGATGTCCCTCGAGCAGAAAGAATGAATCACAATTTTAGTCCTATGCATCAACTAGTCAATGGACAGTGACAGAATTGGAGAGAAACTTCATGAGTTAGCTGTAGCTGAACAAGTATAGGTATATTTGACAGAAACTACTCATGTAAATTTAGTTTCAATACAAAGCCTAGAAGTGCCTGCGTAACTTCTATTAAATCAGACAAGAAGTGATCTGGGAGAAATAAAACTTTGTTTTGTCCATATTGGAGCAGTCATATGACCACTATGAGTCTCTAAAGTAGAGTTCTTAGAAAGAGGTTACAGGAAGCATCAACTGTAGCATGTCAAGAAAATAAACAGAACTATAAGCCCAAGCGAAATCTGACTCTGAAGATGCATCGATTTCTACTCGCTCTGAATCCCTTAAAGCTAGCCTGTGTATGACTGGCAGAACTATGTGGCATACAAAATGTAGGTTCAGTATATAAATTCTGCGAATATAAAAGATGGCAGGTTCGAGGAGCTCTGATTCATAACACATAAAGTTAACAAGATGAGCGTCCTATCATGTCTGGAGACTGGAAGCACTTACAATTTTATGAGAACAACAGCTTCAAGATAGAAAGTTATGACATGAACCAAACATCATAAATTATAATAATTGATCGGCAAAATAACCTGCATCTACTATCCATCAATTGAATGTCAAGGTTTTCACATTCCACATCCTACATTTTTGACACAGTTCTTGCCTGATAAAATATTCATGGATCCTTTAGTAAAAAAAGACCAACCAAATCATGGCACAAACTATAGAGACCCTTGATGAATATTAAGGGTAATAGTTAGTTATAACAATATTAGTAGTAACAATTATCATGCCAATAATTTAATTTACCTGAAAGTCTCCACAGCAAATGAGAAGATCGATTTTGGTTTTTTCAATTTCTTGCATGTGTAAAAGAGTAGTATATACATTGTCCAAATCTCCATGCATGCACCCTTCCACAGCTATCTTCATCTATAATTATATTTGTCATCAGTGATGATAATAACAATAACGATAACGATAACGATAACGATAACGATAACGATAACGATAACGAATTAATATTAACAATAAGAATAACAACAACAATAATGGCACCTTCAAAACCAAAAAATATAATTTACAAGTAAAAGATAATAGATGCATTTTGCTATATTCTTACTCCATACACGAAACATAGAAAAGGTATACACCTATCAATGCCAAAGCATGCCAAAGTATAATATAACCTATGCCACAAAATTGTAGCATAACAACATTAAATAGGGACTCTCAAACAGTTGAAGACTTGAAGTAGAGCTTTAGCACAAGCGTTGCTGTAATACCCCGTTTCCTCGACAATTAATTAAGGAATAATTGAACATTAGAACTTATTTTCTAAATAATATAAAAAGAGTTAGACCGAAGCGATTATTACTTGAACCAAATAATAATCTTGGACTTCATTTTAATTTACATTTTATGATTTTATTTAAATTAGTAATTTGGGCCCTTAAATAAAAGGATTGGGCTGTGTAGTAGCCCTTTAAATTGGGCCGTTTAGATCCTAATTTGTGAATTGAATCTTTTAGCTTTTTGAATAAGAAAAACATAAGTTATAGATATCTGATGCCTTGATGATTGCCGATTAATGATAATAAATAATTGCAAGTTGATAGAGCACTAAGCAGCAAAGACTTATCATCAGATTTCACAAGAAAATTTTATATGGTATACTATTCGACTAGGTCACCCCTCTGCCACATTTATTTTTAACAAATGCAGTAAGAACTCAAGAAAAGAAAAAGGAGTTTAAACAATTCTATTACCTCTCCGATATTTTTCCTTTTAATCTCGCGTTGAGCTCAGCGAATTCAAATCCTCACTCACTGTTTCAGCAGCAAAACACTCTCATTAAGCCAAAGGTAAAAATTCTCCATTTAATTGTTTAAACACATATTTTGTTCCATTAATTCTTTAGATCGAACACAGAGTGCTCAAACCAGAATTTCCATAAGTTCATAATTATGAATTAAATTAAAACTCCTACATAGGAATCCACAGCAATCTACAACATCAGAACTTAACTAATTAGAACAAAGAATAATAAAAGTTTAATCCCCCTGTTTTACATACCGAGACGATTCGCCGAGTCGAATGGGTCAGTAGCGAGCTAGAGCCGAGTCTGGACGAGTTGAGTGGCGACGGCGGCGGCTTCTGGGCTGCCGACCGTACAGTAGAGAGAATAAAGAGCGGCGGCGGTGGCCTTCTCGGCTGATAAGGAATGTGACAGAGGCGGCGTTTACGTCACCGGAAATAAGAGAAGAGGATAATGACAGATAAATTATTGATTTCGAATTGGTATCCTGGATTGCTGGCGAGAGAGAGAGCGAGAAGAGAAGTAGAAGGCGAGAATTTGAGAGTGAGAGAAGAAGAATTTCAGAGAATTGAATTGATTTTCGGTTCTGCTTCTGCAAGAAAGAGATACTTATGACTATGAGAGAGATGACATTTTCTTTTCTTTTTAAATTTAACTAATTTCGTTGATTGGACTTTTTGTTTAATTCAATCAATTCATTGGGCTTTAAATTAGATAACTCAACTGCTGGACCTTTAGGATACGCTTCGCAGAAAAGACGTTGTGATTTCGACAAGATAGCTTAAATTAAGATATACGATCGTAGAGCGATTGACGTAGATCAGATCCCATAATGGTAGACAAGATAAAAATGTAGATAGCATATCAGATGTGTTTGGTAGGCAAGTTTAAAACCTAGATAAAGAGTGAGATTTACAAATGTAACCTTGAAGAATTTTGAAAAAGACAAGTATATCCCTTGGCAGATTATACCATGGGTTTCTCTTTTTCTGATCGAAATAAACACATATATAAATCAAATAAAGTAGCCGTACAAGATACGAGGGCATACCCAAGTGAAAAACATCTCGTAAACTTTCAAAGGTTTAACGAGAGGGGCTGTTCTCAAACAAGATTCACAACACGAATTGTAATCAAGAATCAACATCTAAAGCAATACAACCAACAAACTAAAAATAGGTAGACTAAGATCAGTTGTTGATGGGGAGCAATGGCAGCAACACCCACATCTGCAGCTCGTTGTTTCCTAAAAGCAACCGCACAATTAATCAGCATCTAAGTGGTGGGAAACGATCATCATCAATCTTCTTGAGATTTAGAACCAGTAGCATGTAGCCACAAAAATTTCCAAGCAGTAATCCAAAGCAGCAACATCAATCTCATCCATGAGTTAAGTAAGACAACAACATTCTTCACAGACCATCAGTAGTAGTAGAATGTTCCTCAAATCGTAGCGAAGATAATCCCAATAGCAGAGTCAAGAGCAATCAGCATAGAGCTCTCCGATTGGTTCCCGTAACCTACAATAACAAAGCAAAGAGCACAACAAGGTGAAGGATGGGGAAGGGATGCTCTCAACGAGGTATACCTGGCAGCACCGCTCCACCAAAGTAACCAGAAATACCTAAAAGACCCGCCCACAAGAATCACACAAATAACACCAAGTAAACAAGAATCAGGCACTCAAGATCCCGAAGAAGCTAGAATAAACAAAGTGGTCAGATCAGCACACAACAAAGTAAACCAACACTTCAACAACAAAGTTTGATATCAATATTTTTATCAAACTTGTTCTAATTCCAAACAATTATCGAATAATAGAGACTAATTTATAACAAACTAATAAAAACTCAACAAAATACAAAGAGCTATTAATCCATCTCCAACAATGCAAAGGGTCTGATGACTCTGATTCCAGTACAAAATCAATCTGAGTAATGCTCAATCACAAGATAATCATAATCATCATCATCATCAATATCTAGCAACATCGAGGCTTCCTCACCAAACATCCAAATTAATTCTGCAAAATTCGGGACAATAAAATCGTGAAGAATTACAACTAACACAAACCAATGTTACTTCTTGATATTTCTTCTCATGCTGAACCTCACGTAATCAACACTAGGAAGTCTAAAGATTGGCAAAACTGAAATTGGAAGCAATGACAATATTTTGGTTGGGTGGTTGCGGGGTGCACAATTTCTTTCATATTTAATTTCTAGTGACTAAACTTCGGTTAGATAACCTACCAGGGGCGACGAACGACGCTGGTGGACGGCGGGGAGAGAATGGCGAGAGACGAGGGCGAGAGAGAAGGTGAGAGACGAACGACAACGGTGGCTGCATCGGGCGGCGAACGACGACGGTGGACGGCGAAGTGAGAACTGCGAGAGTTGACTCAGTGGAGCGCGAGAGATCGAGGAGATGAGAGAGAGATAGATCAGATTTGAGGATAGCGGTGCTGAGAGAGAATTGGCGAGATACACTAACTAAAGAGGAACAGTGTTTTAAGCACGGGCCGTCTATAAACACGGGCCATGCTTAATACATATCAAGGATACCAAACGCCCTGATAAGGTCGGATATGTATCCTATTTAGGCCTTATCAGGGCTACCAAACAGGGCCTTAGTTTAAATAATGGGGCTGTGAAGTAGGCCATATTCAATTGGTGTGTTAGTATTTAATTTATAGACTCCAATAAATGGTTAGACCCTCTTAATAATTTTTGGGATCGGACTTTCCATAATTAATTAAATAAAATAAATAGATAAAAAAATGAATTAAATTAATATTTGGGGTTCCACTGCTTTTCCTCTTCTCCTTCCTCGCCATTTATTCTTCTTCCTTCTTCATCCTCCTTCTTAAAGGTGTATTGTTTTTACTTGAGGAACGTGAAAGCGTTGAAATGATTTAAGATTTATTCAATTACTCGATAATAGATCGATACATGTCGATTTGAAAGTTAATAAGTTGATTTCTAGTACTCGATATCGTCAGCTTCATATAAGCTCGTAATCTAATTTATAGGATTAATAACTTTTTAACTCGTCATCTTTAGTCAAAATTGTAATTACAATACTATTTTAAAATTTTTGCAAATATATATTTTTTATTTTTGAAATATTTGCAATTGGGGACATCGGAATTCTCCATGTTTTTGTCCACCCGAGATGAAATGTGAACCTTCCCAAAATGCAATTAACTGTTTATATAATATTTATTTCACAAATTGTTTTATAGTAACTTTTATGTAAACATCCACATTCATTTTCATATCGACCACTCATTTTATATAATTTTACAAGCTGCGTAGGACGTCAAAAATCGATGAGAATTCATTATTTAATAAAATTATTAAAATTATGATTTATTATTTAATAAAGTTATTAAACGCAATATACTTGATAGTTAAAAGAATTGTTTTATTAGGTGACAATCTTTAATTTCTAATTAAATTCAAGAAATTGTTAATTTCTTTTTTTAACCGACACAATGAGGTTAGCAAAAATTACCATGAATCGTTGACTACGAGAGAAGACGAAGATAAACTAAGATGATGAGTCTATATAAAAATCCCGTTCATAAATTATTAAGAAAATCTTAAGAGTTGCACTCTTGTGCAAATGTATGTACATTCAACTAAATCCAGAACCAAGACCCGACCCGGATCCAGACCCGGTCAAAGTTTGACTGTTGACTTTTTCGAATTTTAATTTTTTTTTCTCCACCTTCGGCTCCGATTTTAATTTATAGATAATGATTGTGGAAACATTAATATTTTTTTAGCTCGCTACGAGGCCTTCGGCTCCCCTCGATCGACTCTTAAAAAAAAATTAAAACAAGTTAAAAAAAATCAAAAATGTCAACGATCAACGTTGACCGGGTCGGATCATGGATCAGACATGTAGAAATGTTGCACACAAGTTTTTGTCAAATCTTAATCTTAATTTAAAGAAAATCGAAAGTAATGAAAGAATGTTATTTTGCCGGACATGTAACGTGGCTTTGAGCAACTAGCCCAGGTGACAGCGCATTTTAGCTAGCATAACCTCCGCGGCGCATGTTTTTTTAAACCGGCACTCATTTCTCATCTTCTTCTCTTTCTTTCTTCCCCACACGCAAAATATTTCCCCCTGAAATCAATTTTGCATTTCAGTTTATCTCTCTAACTTCAATTAAAGCTTTTAAATTCACTCTATTTTCTTCCCATTTCTGCTCGATTGCGTCTTAGGGTTTCTATTTCAAGTCAGAAAAATGTTATTTTAGCTGGATTTGATCCGCCATAAGTTTTTCATCGCATCGCAAGTCTTATTCCGACGTTGTATTGGATGCGATCTGGACGGGATAAATGGCTTCGATTCGGAGAACACTGTCGCCGTACAACGATCGATCGCACCAGAACGGACTCAATAATCCGTTCTCGGCGCAATCGCCGTCGCAGAAGCTGTTTTCCAACGGCAGAACGACTTTCTCTCCTGTTCGTAGATTTATTTCCGGAATATTCTTCCAGAAGCAGCACTCTAGGAAGAATGCTCAGTTTGCCTGGAAAAAATCGCTTCTCCGCTGCCTCCTGTGCTTTTTCTTAGGGTTTCTGCTCGGCATGGCGCCCTTCAGTAACGATTTTAGTGAATTGAAGCAAGGTGATTTGAGGAGCAGCGATTTCTCGTTCGAAATGAAGCCGGAGGTGGTGAGTGTTCAGAAGAACGCTGACGATTTAGGCTTTGTTGAGAAGCCGAAGGAGAATGATTTGTTGGTCGGTGCTGTTGAATTAGGAGTCGTTGAGAGGACTGATAAAACTGATATGAAGAAGTTTTTGGATTTTGTGCCAGGCAAACAATTGATTGTGGTGAGTCCAACTTATAATAGGGCTACGCAGGCATATTATTTGAATAGGTTAGGGCAGGTTTTGAGACTGGTTAAACCGCCAGTATTGTGGATTGTGGTGGAGATGGCCGCTGCTTCCATGGAGACTGCCGAGATTTTGAGAAATATGGGAATTATGTATAGACATTTGGTTTGTGTGAAAAATTCTACAGATGTAAAGGATAGGGGAGTGCACCAGCGGAATACTGCGCTTGAGCATATTGAGAGGCATAGGCTCGATGGGATTGTGTATTTTGCTGATGATGATAATATCTACTCGCTTGAGCTGTTTGAGAGTATGAGAGAAATCAGGTTGGATATTAGAAGATGCATTTTTATCTGCTTTTAGTAACTATATGATATTACCTGGAAATATCAGTTATTTTCATTATATGTGATTCAAAGTATAGGAATGTGATTATGAGGGTATATGTACAAATTCTGATAGTGTATAAGATAAGCGTAGGAAGAATCTAAGAGGTTGAATTTTAGTTAGTAGCTTTCGGAGAATTTTTTTTGTTACCAGACAATAGAGGGGATGCTTTAGGATGATTGTGCTATCATTTTTTTGAAATACCTTTTGCAGCTTCAATGATGGATATTTGACATAATGTAGTTACTATTCCTTGCTGTGTAAATTACTCATTATTTGGACCTTTGTTTTTCATCTTCTGCCATGTATTAATATTCTGTGTTATAGGTATCGTATATCGAAACATAAGGGTCTGTACTCCTTTTGTTGTGATCATTGAATCTCTGTTTGCGTGAGTATGAATGTGGTGGATCTAGTTATGAGCTGTAAGTAAATATGCTGATCTAAGTTTCTTTCATGCTGTTCCATGGGTCAACTCTGGGCAGATCACTTACTGAGTTTTAAGTTTTATCTAAATGAATGTGGTACAAACTATAGTCCTCAATTCCTATAATCTATATATTGTCCTATGGCTTCATATTGTTATTAACATATAGGTCTCTGCTATGATGGACTTTAACTTATTTAAATTGAATGCTCATTTTGTTCCATATTCTTTTGGTAGCCTATGGATCTCAGAAATTCTTGGAATGTAATACGCAGGTATTTTGGGAATGGTGGGAAAAATAGTTACTTTCTCATTTGTTCACTCTATCTGTCTGGTATTGTTGTACCTCAAGATGTTGAAATCAATGTTCTATATTGTATTTGACCTGGTACTTGCTGGAATTCTTTATAATCATATCTTGATCTGGCTTAGCAGTCATCTGTTTAGTGGGCAACAGGGAAGACAATCTTACTCTGCTTGTTTATGAAGTCTCCAATTATCATAACATGTTATAAGAAATTATAGTACATGCCTAATGCAAGTAGGCTCTTTTAAAGAAATACACATGTTGCACAAGTAATGAGATTAAGACTGGGATAAAATGCATTGGGATAGATAGTTACTACTAGCTAAGCTCCTCTTTTTGTGGGTGGCAAAATCTATATTTTAGTAAAAGATTATTTTATTTTATTTTGTATATATTATGGGTAAACTTGGCCTATTTACCACTTCATGATGTAACATGGCTTAGACATTCTTGTCCCATTCCATTCCGAGGCAGATATGCATTTGAAACAATAGTGATAAGGATAGTTGGACTAAAAACAAGCCCCTTTGAATTATGTGATGTATGAACCAATACTACCATACTTTGCTGTCCATAATTTAGTATCTTTGGCTTCGTTTTTCAGTTTCATATTAATTTTTCTATATCATTAAGGCTGAAGATGATTTTAATAGACTTTTTCGTGAAACAGAAATGTTCTTGGATTAGTATACAATACATACACTAAAAGAAAAAAACAAAAAGTATATATTTCATGATGATACTTCATACTTTCTGCATAAAGTGATGGGATTGTTTTTTTCCAGAATGAGATTGGTATCTGCATGAAAGTATGTGAAGTTCTTGGCTGTTTGAACATTTGGGTAAATGAAAATTACATTTTGTTTATAACGAAAAAACATGAAATTAGGCAAATCCATCATTCGAGTTTTAAATAATTGAAATATTGAAGTTTCCTTTTGGAATTGTAAACAAATTAGCTACTAATGTCTTTTGCTTTGTTTGTGGTGTGCCTGTGGATTTCTGGTTCTATTTCATATATGAATTACTATATCTATAAGAAAAGGGCAGTATCAATCTTCCTTCATTTTGATTATGGCGAAGTATACATTGCTCTGTGATCCAAGGAAAACATGAGAGTTTAACCATGACCAAGTTTTGAATCTCTCAACACCTGTTACACCTCACTCGATCTATTTGCTATAGCATGAGAATGCTTTCTCTTTATTTCTCTTAATTCCTTTTGTGTCCTGGTGCTATTCAGTCGTTTTGGCACTTGGCCTGTTGGCATGCTGGCTCAAAGCAAAAATAAAGCAATATTGGAAGGCCCCGTATGCAATGGAAGTCAAGTAATAGGATGGCACACAAATGAGAAGAGCAAAAGACTCCGTAGATTCCATGTCGATATGTCAGGCTTTGCCTTCAATAGCAGCATACTGTGGGATCCCAAAAGATGGCATCGACCAACTTCAGATCCTATCAGGCAGTTAGACACAGTAAAGGAGGGTTTTCAAGTGCGTGTCATTTCATTTCATATCTGCTGTCATTTTTTAATCATATCCAGCTCAAACTTAATGCAGACTAAATTATTACTTCGTTTCAGGAGACAACTTTCATAGAACAGATTGTGGAAGATGAGAGTCAGATGGAAGGTATTCCTGTAGGTTGTTACAGGATAATGAATTGGCACCTCCATCTAGAAGCACACGGATTTGCTTATCCCAAAGGCTGGATGCTACCGAAGAATCTTGATGTAGTTATTCCTTCCAAGTGATATAATTTGATCTAATGGGATTGTGTGTCTCATGTTTGATCTGTGAGGTATGCTTTATGTCCTAAGCTTATTTTGTTTTGATCCATTAGGTATTTTTTTTGTCCCAACTCCTAAGGCTTATATGTTTTCTATACATGAGGTAATCAGATAATCCTAAGAATTTCTATCTGTTTATTCAAGTTTTGATAGTAACTATTAAGTATACTTGGTCTCAGCCAAAAAAAGTCTGGCAATGGATATGCTAAGCTGCTAACTAATACTACTATGCTCTCTGTTCAAATTGATTATTAAGATTTTTGTACAACTGCTGCCTTCCTCCTTTAAGAACCCAGGGAAATTGCCCTGGATAAGTGGGTTATTTTGGCTCGGGGAAAACTACTACCAAGAAGAACCAACCGCGATAAAGTCACAGACCTTTAATATTTTATTTGTAACGATGAATTCTAAACACTATGTAAATCCCAACAAATTATTAAAATCTTCATGAATATAATTTATAGTATTACAGTATTACCCTTAAGTAGATAAAAGGGATGCTATGCTAGCCTTTTGGGTTTGATGTTTTAGTGGTCATGTTCATGTATTTTCTACTAAAAGAAGTTTATGAAAGGGATAAAATAGGCAAAACCAATTTGTAACAATAGACTCTTCTATAATAGTAATAGATATATAACCATCCAGAATTAAAGAAAATTGGAAGAAAATGTTATGATACTCTTTCTGGTCCCTCGTTTATTCTTTGTCTTTAACTAGTAACATGGATATTGAATTATGGAAGTCTAAATTTGGTGTCAGCTCTGACTTTGATGGTAATTCAGTAATTAACAAGAGAAAGTAGAGTAGATATGGAGATCATTCAGAACCACTTGCCAACACGACGATTTTATGTTGCTTATTGGAAATCAATCCTATAGTCAGCTGCTTGCTAACACTACTTTGATGCAGTTGCAGTGCAATATCTGCTGGAGGTGATTATTGAGTTGAAGCCAAATCAATCGAGCACGTCCCCGTTTTTAAGCAGGAGACTTGACTTGCCCTCCAGAGGAGACTGGGGAATGGTTGATTTATAATTTTTTCATTTCTTTGAGAAATTCTTTTGCTGAAACAATGCTCATTTTTGTGGTATAGTTTCTATACGTATTAAGAGGCGAGATGTAAGTGTTGGGTCGGGGGAGGATGCTGCATCCTTGAAGACTACAGTAATGTGGGTTTGTGTGAAATATTCGTTCACTCGGTGATTGCAGTAATATAGGAATAGCCTCAAATGAGGTGACAAAGTTTCTTTGTCCATATTGTAGCCCTTACTTTTATCTGTTTTAATAGTAGTCATAGAGAAACTGCCATTTTCTTTTTGGTTGTTTCATGGTTTATTTAGAGGAAAGGACAAGTTTACATAAAATCATACTAGAAGAAAATCATTTATTATCTTATGAAAATGACTTTTTATTGTAGACCGAGAGTTTCAGCTTCTGTTCACTCAGTTTAGACCTTTGATATGAACCCTTTTCCCAAACTCAACTAGGAAATACGTTGACAGTTATTGAGCTTTACATAATTTGCTCGATGCCTCTATCGAAGCTGTCACGTTATGTAAGCGACTGTGGCGTCAACTCTCTCACTCTCCATTTGTAGAAGTTTCATATCATTACAGGATCAGCAACCTTGATGGCTAAATATGCATGTTGAGTGATTTTGAATTTTTCTGCTCAAAATTGGTAGAAGATTTTAGTTGTTTTCAGAGATCACCGATGCGGCCAGTCATGTTGTTTGAGAATATACAAAGGAAATTAAAATAATTTAGAGAGCAACAAGACCAAAGAGAAACCTGAAATTAGAGTTAAGAGGCTGGCTTGAAATCCTGTTGGGCTGGAAAATTAAGGTCCGGCCATGCCCAAAACATCATTTCCAGTAGTGTGCGTGTGTTAGCCTAGTGGTAGAGTGGTTAATGATCGGGTCAAAGGTCACGGGTTCAAGTTCACCGTCACGCGGCCTTTAAAATTTCTTGTAATATTTATTCAAAAATATATATATATATAGGTTGGGTCTGCCTGGTCCAAAACTCCATTGGGTCTATATTCTCGAGGCTGAACCCGACATGAAATTTGGTTGTCCCGTCGGGTTGGATCTGACCATGCTAGTCTTGCCACCTCTACCTAAAGCCGGTACGAATAAGGGGTCCGGTCTCATTGAAACTTCCAAAGTAAAACCTCGTAAAATAAACTCGAGAATATTTGTTGTTTAATAGACAAACGAATTGATTCGTCTATGTGCAAAATAATGTCACTTTATTTGATAGTGTGAAGAGAAAAAGTAGTATTTTGCTGAAAGATATAAAAGAAAGGTGATGTAAATATTGCTTTCTTCAAAAGATAAGAAAACGATTGATATAAATATTCCATTTCTTTTCTGCAAATTACAAGATAGAGTTGAAATTTTACGACATGCTCAACCCATAAAGTGTTAGCAGATTTTAAATTTATGACATTTAGCCGCAAATACTTCCACTCCATCAATAGATCATCTCCAAGAGGATGTAAATATTTCATTGTACTTTGTAGAAAAGGGGATGATTGACCAAAAAGAAAAATTCTGGATAGCCAAAAAACAAAATAGCTAAAGTATAATAATAATAATAATAATAATAATAATAATAATAATAATAATAATAATCTATTACTAATACGAAAATAAAGTTGCCCCCTCCATGGTGTTCCGTTCAGATTTCCTTTATTCTGGTAATTTGTCTAATTTTAATTCATATATATTCTAATTTTTATTTTTATTAATTAAAAGTTTATTAATTTCATATTCTTGAAATATCACATGTTTATCTATTAATCACATCTCATATTTATCTTTGTCCCTCTATTTAATTAATTTCTTCTATTATGCATATTAAAATAATAACAATTTCGTTACTAATACGAAAATAAAGGTGCCCCCTCCACAGTACTCCGTTCAGATTTTCCTTTATTCTGGTAATTTGTCTAATTTTAATTCATATATATTCTAATTTTTATTTTTATTAATTAAAATTTTATTAATTTCATATTCTTGAAATATCACATGTTTATCTATTAATCACATCTCATATTTATCTTTTTCCCTCTATTTAATTAATTTCTTTCTATTATGCATATTAAAATAATAACAATTTCGGAATGCATTCTTATAAATCATTATTTTGTACATTCTTAATTCATATATAATAATCTATAGAAAATTTGTAAATGAAAATCCCTATGAAGACTAAATAAATATATTTAATCAACATTGAAATCCTTTTCATTTTTCATTCATGTTGTTTATTTATTAATCACATCTCATATTTATCTTTTTCCCTCTATTTAATTAATTTCTTCTATTATGCATATTAAAATAATAACAATTTCGGAATGCATTCTTATAAATCATTAATATATAATAATCTATAGAAAATTTATAAATGAAAATCCCTATGAAGACTAAATAAATATATTTAATCAACATTGAAATCCTTTTCATTTTTCATTCATGTTTTTCTAAAAACTTCGATTAGTGCTTTCTAGATTACATATAAATTGAATCAAATGTGGGATAGGTAGCTAAAGAAAACAAGACAAAATTTGAAGATGTAAACATATTTTTTTCCGCATTTTGGCAAAGATTAGAGATATCGATTTAATATGAACTAACGAGACAGTTCAAATATACTTAAAAAGAAGAATTTTTACTAATTTTAATTAATATTAAATTTGTTTAGATTTTTATCGAGTAATTTAGCATAAACCAACGAGACGATTCAAATAACATAGAAAGAATGATTTTTACTAATTTTAATTAATATTACTTTGAAGATGTAAACATTTTTTTCCATATTTTGGCAAAGATTAGAGATATCGATTTAGCATGAACCAACGAGACGGATCAAATATACTTAAAAAGAAGAATTTTTACAAATTTTAATTAATATTAACTTTGTTTATATTTTTATCAAGTAATTTAGCATAAACCAACGAGACGGTTCAAATAACATAGAAAGAAGGATTTTTACTAATTTTACTTGGAGTGTTCATATTTTATCGAGTATTACTCAACGGATTTGAAACGAGTATGTACAGTAAAGTCACTATTTAACCGAGATTAGGACGAACATGTAGAAAAATTATAAACAAATTTAGATTTAAAAAAACATAATGAATGAGTATACTCGATCCATTATCATTCCTAATTATAAATTTAGATACGTGAAATAAAATTAATTTTCTAAGTTTGATTAATAATTAACGCGGGCAATATCACAACTTTTAAATAAGATATAAACTTATTTTTAAAATATATACAAATAAATTAAAACATAAAAGTTATTTTCCGTCGAATTAACTAATTTTAATTAATATTACTTTGAAGATGTAAATTTTGTTTTCCACATTTTGGCAACGATTAGAAATATCGATTTAGCATGAACCAACGAGACGGTTCAAATATACTTAAAAAGAAGGATTTTTACAACTTTTAATTAATATTAACTTTGTTTAGATTTTTATCGAGTAATTTAACATAAACCAACGAGACGGTTCAAATAACAGAGAAAGAAAGATTTTTACTAATTTTAATTAATTTTACTTGGAGTGTTCATATTTTTATCGAGTATTACTCAACGGATATGAGATGTGTATGTACAGTAAAGTCACTATTTTAACCGAAATTAGGACGAACATGTAGAAAAATTCTAAACAAATTTAGATTTAGAAAATACATAATGAATGAGTATACCCGATCCATTGTCATTTCTAATAATAAATTAAGATACGTGAAATAAAATTAATTTTCTAAGTTTGATTAATAATTAACGCGAACAATATCACAACTTTTAAATAGGATATAAAATTATTTTTAAAATATATACAAATAAATTAAAACATAAAAGTTATTTCCCGTCGAGTTTCGACGGGCTACTTACTAGTAATAATAATAATAATAATAATAATAATAATAATAATAATAATAATAATAATAATAATAATAATAATAATAATAATAAACGATTCCTTACTAATGCAATGTCATATTCATTTAATTCAAACGTTTATATGTAATCAATCCATATATACTTATATATTTAATATTTATAATAAATTCATAGGCAGTTAAAGTTCTTTTTTTAATGAGTTTGTCTAAGATAATATATTCTATATATCTATTACTATAATAAAGTATAATTAATTTCAATAATATTGTACCACTAAATTTTTTTTAACAAATTAACATATATTTCTAATAATGATTTCAATAGTATTGTACCACTAATTTTTTTTCTCCATAAATTAACAGTGAAAGAGAGAGATTGTCGAAACAAAGAAAAATAATTAAGCCTATATTTCACAATTGTGGAATTTAAAACTCAATTCACATAAAAATTGATGTCATACATGTTAATATGATCTTTTAGGTGAAAAATTCAATATTATATCATATCTGTTATGAAACACAACTAACAAATATTCCCTCCGTCCACGAAAATTATTTTCTTTTCATTTTTTTACACTACTCCCACCACAAAATATCCATTTTCCTCCACTCACAACACTTCACTACACAAAATCTTCTTTTTTCCTCCACTCACAACCCATTGAACCTTAATTTTATTAATTTGTGTGCCCACAGTCCTAGAAAATAATTATTGTGAGAGCCCGAATTTTCATTCCTAGAATATGTTGATTTAAGAATAAGATAACCTTAGGAAGGTCCCTATTTCCCGGATTTTTTTTAAAAGAATAAAATATGTTTTAAAATAGAAGAGGAAGACATTATTTATAAGTCTTCAAAGAAAATGATTTCGAAGCATAGCAAGTGATTTTAAATCGTTTCGATTATCATATTTCTTCATTTAGTACGAGCATGGCACATTATATGTTTACTTGTGAATTATATGGCACTTTATTATGTGATTTAACTGTGATTAAGTATGGTGATGAGAATTATTCGATAAATTGAATAATTAAGTATTAAAAGAATTGATTAAGGTTGTACAAGATCACCAAGTATAAATTAATTAAGTGAGTATGCTTTAGATGATTAAATGATATTCGATCATAGCATAATTTTGCTAGAACAATTATTTAAGCCCAATCAATTAGAATTTCTCTAATTAATTTATGTAACGATCTAGAGGGTTCGTATCCGGATATAAAATACGAGACGAGATGAACTATACGTACACATATATATTAGAACCGTGTGTGTACATAAGTGTACCTATATATATATGTGTGATATTTTTATAAGAACAAGATATCTAATTAAACTAGTACCTAATTAAATTAATACATGTAACAAGTTTACTAGTATTATGAGATGAATAAAACAAAGAAAATACATGAAAGAGAGAGAGAGATAGCAGAGAGAGATTGAGAGAGAGGGAGAGAGATCTCATTCAAACTCACATGCTACCACCATCATTGTTCAAACCCCATTTTTCCACCCAACCTCAAAATTGGCCAATGCATGGCTAGCCTTCTCTTACACACCCATCACTCACACTCAAATCACCACCAACTCCCCTCCCCCTCACTCATTTTCGGCTGCTATAGCATCAACAACTCCCACACACACACAAGTCACTTTTACACTCCATTCTTCACACCATTTGCTCTCAAACTCCACCACCACCACCACACCTCTTCGCTGCCACCACCACCACTCTTCCACCTGTGAGAAGAGCCCTAGGAGGAAAGTAAGAGGCTGGGAAAGGCTGGAGAAGAAGAAGCAAACCGTGAGAGAGAGAGAGAGAGAAGTCGTGGGTGAGGAAGAAAGAAGCAAGAGTTCGGTATATGTTCTAACTCTAAATCTAAGATTTAACCTTCTAAGTTTTCTACTAGGTTTTGTTTATATGAGTGTTGAATGTGTTATGAGCATGTTATTCATGAAGTTTCATGGTTCCTATGGTTTAAAATAAAAGTCTATGGTTAAATATAGAGTTCTATGGATATATATGCATTCTTGAGAAGCATGAAGGTTGTTAAAGTGAAAGCATGGTTAAATCTCACTTGTTATGCATAATAAATATGTTATATATGTTATATGTTTAGATCTAGGACATATATGTTGATATGTGAAGTTTAGAGTTCGAATTTTGGAAAAAAATATAGAAAGCCATATTTTCCAGATTTCTTTCTTATGATTTTCGAACCAAACGGGCCAGCCAAAACCATAGCAAATGAACTCCGTTTGCTCTCAGATTTTAACATGTTGTAGCCTTATATTTATTCTATAACATATCCAAAAATTAGCCAAATTCATGGAGCGAATCATTCTAGAAAAATTAAAGTGTCCACTGACCTCCTGTTAAGAATCGTAGTTAGAGCAGTTTCAAATATCGTAGTATAACTCTCTGGATATTTCGAATTTGAAAATATTTTCTTCGGTGAAAATATAATAGACATCATAAGATTTCCATAGCCATAAAGAACTCAATTTTTAATTAAGTGATCAGTCGGTTAATGTAGGTCAAAGATGGCTACTTGAATGGAAGTTACGCACACCAACTGTTTGACAAAATGCGTATGTGGAGTTTCTGATTTCCTGAGATATAGAATGTGTGTGTACTGACCTATCTTTGTTTGAGCATAATTTCCAAACGGCTGCATATTTTTGCATTAGACCACTTGCATGTTAAATTATGTCATATAATCTTTCCATAATGATAAATCATGCCTATATATGTTCCTTGATCAGTTTGTTATTTCACGTCGAACATGGTTACTTGGAAGTACTTTAATGCACAGAAGGTGTCTGTAAAAATGCCTCACTGAAGATTTTGAGAATTAATTCTTATCTTTGCAAGATTTTATGAATCCTATTACGTAAAATGACTTGAATGAGCAATACATATATTTTAAGTACATGTATGCATATGTGCTAATTATATATAAATATGAATGTGAGTTATTAATTATTTTAACCATTTTACTATGATATATGATTTAAAAATGATTAATTGAGCATGATTGCTTGATGAAATGCATATGTGAACTAGGTAAAATCTTATGCGCATTACATGGCACGACATGGATTTCTAAAATCAAGTTTAAAAGTTTTGGACCTTAATTTGGTCCCTAATTAAGAATCAAAAATACGAGGAGCCCCTCGTTGGTTTTCTTCAAGTTTAAAGGGTAAATCGGGAATAGGTTGACCTAGGACTTAGTTGCTTGTGCTTTTGACTTTCCTTATGTTAAGAGAGCCTAAGTGTTGAGACGGTCTTGTAGGAGACGTCGGACTTTAGATCGAGCTTGAGATCTTTTGCTTTTGGAGGAAGCAAGGTGAGTTCCTATTTTCAAACCGTGGGTTAGAATCCTACGGAGGTAAATTTTGGGTTACTAAACCCTAAGCTTTTTCTAATGAAAATGATATGCATGCTTTATTGCTCATTGTTGTGTTTATCAAAGAATGGGTATTCCTTCCGTTATCGGTTTGCACCAAAGGGTGCCGACCACCATTAAACGATCGGTCCCTAGCTTTGATCGAGCAGGGGTGTGTACACAGAAGACTGTTTATGGTTGAAATCAAAAGGGATTTCCCATGGCAGCAATTCGGTCCAATTGACGGGGCTAGCTACCCCTTTGATTGTTCTGGCTGGTAACACGATGGAGTAAGTATTTAATTGTGCACACTAGATGAGCTTTGCTCTAAGATAAAATGTTTTACACTTATATGGGATTCAAATGTTTTTTTTAAGTATCATCCCATATATGTGAAGTAGCATGCAGTATCTTTATGAAAATGATTTATGCAAATGTTTGCCAAAGAAGGCAAGAACTCACTGAGTACGCTAGTACTCAGCCCAAAATCTTTTCTTTTCAAATGCAGGATGAGCGACGGGATGGCAAGTGGTGTGACGACTTCCGAAGTTATTTGGATGGCGATCATTTAGATCGTCATCGTTATTTTGCTTATCGTATCGTGATACGTGATTCCACTTTTGATATGTAATAATTTAAACAAACTTGAACTTCGTACTTATTTTCATTTTCCTTTGTGCCGATTATCCGATCGCGGGTAATTGATAAAACTCAAGCCTAAATTGCTTCCGCCGTGCAGGGCCGAAGTCCTCATACTTCGAACTCTAGTTAGTATATGGGCAAGTTATTCTTCAGACAACTTATTTTGAATTCATATCCATGTTTAATTATTAGACATGTATATCTATATCTTTATTCCGCTGTCAACATATGCTTCCATGACGTCACTCCCATGTGGCGGCCTGCTCGATCCGCATAGGCCCGGGTAGCGGGTCGCCACAATTATTGTGGATGGAAGGAGTATATGTACTTGTAATTTATCTTGTAATTTAATATGCATATGGAGATTGTAACTTTAAAAGAAAAAATTCATTATCTTTATGAATTCTTAATATTTTAATACAAAATGAATGAATATCGATTAATATGATATTCGTCTATGAGAGTTATAAGGCAGATACAATCTGTGAGCACCTACTATAAGAACTCCAAACGTGTAGTCCGTCTAATAATTTATTTAATGATATCTCATAAATTATGTACTCCTAACGTGTAGTCGATATATTTGGAGATGCACTATCTGTTAGGAATTTTGTCAGTAAATTTGGTAGGACACATTCTCCTCAGTGTTCGTCGGTTCCTTCGTCATACAATTTCCGTTAACAATCTGTCGCTAATCTGTTGCCGAGTACTGATAGATAGTTGTTCGTCGATAAATCTGTCGGTAAAATGTGTATCTTTTTTGTAGTGTTTATATCTTAAAAAATTGAGTATTAGATTAATAATTTGTCAAATTTGTAAAATTATATCCCGGAATCAAGTAACAAAAAAATATTAAAATCTAAATTTATATTATTCTTATGTTGAAACAATATTTCTAAATAGATTATATAACAATTTTTTAGTTAGCTAATAATTTTTATTAGATCAAATGTGTTTTATGAAATGTCTTAACCATTAATTTGAATATTGTCATAGTATAAATAGGGATATGTGACATTGTTTTGAAAAATGTATTTAGAAAATTTAAATCAAATTAAAATCTAAATAATAGTTCATTTATATTGTATATACTTTTACAATTTTCATTTTCGCTAGTCAAAAAAATTAACATTAATAAAAAATACATATTTTTCTAAAAAATCATGATGATAATAAATATGATTAAAATTAGAGATAATAAATAATGTGACTAAAATTAGAATGAAAAGTTATGTGCGGATGCACATATATTTTGCTAGTTCAAATAAAATATTTGAACAAAAAATAACAAACACACCACTTCATCATTCGCGAGTTTTGAGTCAAAGTACAGAGAATTACGGCTAACATGAGTTTCCTAGTCATGAACAATTCTTCATGCTATCTTGTTGGGCACAAAAATATGTATCTATATAAACTAGCGTGCATAACTCTCATTTCCAATCATTTCCAACTAAAAATTACTCCTGCCCAACACTATTTTCTTTACCAATTATGTCAAACATCACCTTGACCGTCCGCTCGTCAAGGGCACTTAATGTACGGTCACCATCGACCCGAAGAAGAGAGTCTGCCGATTGATGGAGAAAGTAGAAGATTTTTGTGGTCTCCATGGCATTGATTAAGTAATAAAACTTGATAGGATCGGGCTGCTAAATACATATGGTATAAATATTAGTATAATTTTTTTATCTTCACATGTTTTTTTTTTAAATTCTATCTTTATTTTTATTGGCAGGTGTTAAGGAAGGTGGCATCATTATTCTCTTCTTTAATAAAGATTTCACTAGTGACTTCGACTACGAGGTGCACATACATAGGGGATGTCGTACTGGAAACGTTGGTGGATCATCCTTCTCCCTCCTCGCAGTGATTCAAATCACTCTTTGCCATGTAGGGCATGCAAGTCAATTTTACTTTCAATTTTTTTTTTCTTCCTCTTCTTCGTTTTTAATTACTTTAATTAATAAGACTTTTTGCTTTAAGCCTTTACTTGATTGTATAAGATGAGATATAAACATTAATTAATTCTTGATGGTGATGTCAATTATAAATTTAGGGCTTAACTTAGATAGTTTTGAGCAATTTTGGAAATCGCCTTTAAACATTCGTTTGGTTGGTCGTTGATGGCAAATGGTGTTTCATAAATACGTTCTATCCAATGTCAAATTGATTAAGACACGTAAGATACAATAATAACAAATTAATTTGTAAAATTAATAGTATTATTTACAAAATATTAATGCACTAACCTTTCACTATACTTGTAATTTTAACATGATTTTTGAATTGTTGTAATTAAACCTCCTCACCTTTACAATTTGTTGTAATTTAAACACCCCAAATTTTTCGGTCACTGGAATCTTATGTGTCAATTACGGTTGACGTGGATATATTTTTCACACAAAAATATGCTACATCATCTTTATTTTATTTAAATTAAATTCTGAAAAATAGAACGTCTTTCCTCTGGAACAATAGAAATATATTCTATTTCAGTAGAAAGAAGATTATAAGAAAAACAATATGAGTGAATTTCGGGATGAAAAATCTGTGCAAAAAAAGCTCTATAAAGAGATTTCTTTAATAACTTAGATATTTTATTTTATTTTTTATTTTACTATTACTAATAGGAAAATAAAGTTGCTTCATTCACGGTACTCCGTTCAGATTTTCCTTTATTCTGGTAAATTGTCTAATTTTAATTCATATATATTCTAATTTTTATTTTTATTAATTAAAATTTTATTAATTTCATATTCTTGAACGCATGTTTATCTATTAATCACATCTCATATTTATCTTTCCCTCTATTTAATTAATTTTTTCTACTACACATGTTAAATTAATAACAATTTCGGAATGCATTCTTATAAATTCTTATTTTATACATTTTTAATTAATATATAATAATCTATAGAAAATTTGTAAATGAAATTTCCTATGAAGACTAAATAAATATATTTCATCAACATACATGGAATCCTTTTCATTTTTCATTCATGTTTTTCTAAAAGCTTCGATTAGTGCTTTCTAGAAAATATATACATTAAATCAAATGTGGGATAGGTAGCTAAAGAACAGAACAAAAAAACTTGAAGATGTAAACATATTTTTTTCCGCATTTTGGCAAAGATTCAAGATGTTGATTTAACATGAACTAACGAGACGGTTCAAATATACTTAAAAGAAGGATTTTTATTAATTTTAATTAATATTAACTTTGTTTAGATTTTTATCGAGTAATTTAGCATAAACCAACGAAACGGTTCAAATAACATGGAAATTAAAGAAGGATTTTTACAAATTTTAATTAATATTACTTTGAAGATGTAAACATTTTGTTTCGTCATTTTAACAAAGATTAGAGATACGATTTAGCATGAACCAACGAGATGATTCAAATATACTTAAAAAGAGGAATTTTTACAAATTTTAATTAATATTAACTTTGTTTAGGTTTTTATCGAATAATTTAGCATAAACCAACAAGACGGTTCAAATAACATAGAAAAAAGATTTTTTACTAATTTTACTTGGAGTGTTCATATTTTTATCGAGTATTACTCAACGGATTTGAGACGGGTATGTACAGTAAAGTCACTATTTTAACCGAGATTAGGACGAACATGTAGAAAAATTCTAAACACATTTAGATTTAGAAAATACATAATGAATGAGTACACCAGATCCATTATCATTCTTAATTATAAATTTAGATACGTGAAATAAAATTAATTTTCTAAGTTTAATTAATAATTAACGCGAACAATATCACAACTTTTAAATAAGATATAAAATTATTTTAAAATGTATACATATAAATTAAAACATAAAGTTATTTCCCGTCGAATTCCGACGGGCTACTTCCTAGTTTATTTATAATGTAACATTAAATTTCAAGATCGTGACATGATGGACTTCTAACTGAGACCTTTAGGTCTCACGTATTAACCACACCACGTTGTGCCAACACACGCACTCATATATTAATAATTAAGTATTACTCCCTCCATTCAATAACAAGTGGCTCATAATTTATAGGAACGTATATTTAAGTGAAGGGTAAAAAGTGATTAAAGTGGTATGGTTCACAACTTTTGAAGAGATAATTATTTTCTTATTTGGACGAGTCATACTTGTTATGGGACAGTCCGATATGGTATACAAGCCACTTGTTAATTGTTATGAAATCCAAGGAGTAAAATGTAATTTTCAAAAATAAAAACACGAAAAAAAAAACAATTCTGATAGATTTATTTTCAGTTGGCAGTTCTTGGTATTTCGTAATACTGACGCAGAGTTTTGTGAGAGAAACAAACTTCAAATCCTCAACTAGTCGGGTCGGGCATCCGGGTCGATCATGGAGACTTGGGATCCGACGACGAAATCGACGCTGACTCAGATCCCACTGCTGTCAGTGAAGGCTGGCCCGCGCGACGGCGCCGCCTGGACGCAGCGGCTGAAGGAGGAGTACAAGGCTTTGATCGCCTACACCGCCATGAACAAATCCAAAGACAACGATTGGTTCAGGATCGCCGCCGCCAACCCGGAGGGCACCCGATGGACCGGCAAGTGTTGGTACATCCACAATTTGCTCAAATACGAGTTCGATTTGCAGTTTGATATACCGGTTACTTATCCTGCCACCGCCCCTGAAATTGAGCTGCCCCAACTCGATGGCAAGACCCAAAAGGTTCAATTTTATTTGTTTTGATGCCTTGTTTAGTGTGTTCATGTGTGTTTTTCTCTTTTTTGAGGTGTTTTTATTAATTTAGTTATTTTCTGTTTTGTTGTTTCTGTGTTGTATAGATGTATAGAGGAGGGAAGATATGCCTGACGGTCCATTTCAAGCCGCTGTGGGCCAAAAATTGGTAATTTTTAATCTGTTTGAAGTGATTTTCTTGCTTTAATCTGAGTTACTGAATTGATTAGCTTGTGCATGAGGGATGTGTTTGAGTTTCTGGTAAATGGTAATGAATGCTTGCTCTTGCTTGGAGTGATATGACTATTGATACTCTTTGCGAGCTCTCGTTTATGTTTTTTCGATGGAAAATGTCGAAGTTTGATTGGGAATTCATTGAATGTGGTGGGTTTTGACTTTTTGTAATAGTGGTAGCAGATACCACTAACCGGACGGGGATCTTCAAATTATCGTATCTTTCTGATTATAGAAGCAGTGTGGGATTTTCAGTTTGATGCTTATTATTATCCAATTTTGATCGGTTATCAAACCTTTTCCCATAGATGTTTTGATGTCTCTCCTACCACTGGTAATAACTTTTGGGGGGACTGAAGCATATAGATTAGTTTTACAGGGGAGGACTAAAGGCGTCCCTAGGATAATTACAAGAATAGTTCATGAAATTTGAGTTGTGGTATGCTAGTCTAGATGGTGTGCCAAGTACCAACACTATTGTTATATGGAAAACCATATTATTGCAAATTTTAGTCCACAATATCATATGTTTCAAAATTTAATCATCAAGTAGCTTTTATAACAGTCTTTGACACAAAGGAAATCTTCCAATGCCTACTAATTGCTAAATCCGACCCACAAATTCAACTCTGATGACTATTGTTTGCTGAAAGACTTTTTCTGCCTAGTGATTGCTCAATCTGACCCACAAACTCAAGTATGATAAACATTGGTTTATTCGGAAAACATTTTTTAGCGACTTACTGAAACTTTTAAAAAGTGCTACACTTGGATCTCATTGCAAACCCTGATTTGATATTTATCCTTTGTGGTTCAAAATTAGATCTTTGCCCATGTTTGTGGATATACTCCTCAATGAGAGCAAAATTCTAAACTACATAGTAAATCCAGTGGTTTTAACTTTTAATAGTTCTTACTGTGAATTTGTTGTTATCTAGTGATATGAATCGGCCTTACATAGGGGACAGAGGAGAAGTAGTTGAATTTTTTTAATTGAATGCTATTTTATTAACTTAAGTTGCAGTTTTATTTATTTATTATGGGTTCTTTTAGGCTAGTCTGGTATATTGGAAGTTAGTATTTAGTTATGGTGGAAGTCATTATTTAGGGCGAGGAAGAATTATTTTTGAATTAGCAGCAACTTGCTGGCCAGGAAGACATTCTGGGAGGTCCTTGATTCTTTCTTTTTGTTTTTTGGTTTCTGTCCAAGTATTTTGTTGGTGTTAGTCTTTTCTTTCTTAATACAAGTTCCCTTGACTCTATTATCCGATGTGTTCAAAATTGTATATTAGCAGGCTACTTGATAACTCTGTGAAATGAGTCATTTGTCTCATTATGTGAAAATTTACGTCCTTTTTCTCTTATTCTCCTGAGTAGGTAGCCAGCCCTAACCTAAATATAGTATTCCCAATGGTCTATTTCAGTTAACCCCTCTGCCCTATAATGGAACTTATTGTTGACTACTTATATGAATAGAGCTTCTGTTTAAGGTAACATAAATAGAACTTTTGGGAGAGAAAATACAAATGCAGATTACCATGCAAAAAGGTGGAAAAGGTATGCATTGTTATGGCGGCATCTTCAGCTAATCATAAGGATTCAGCTTCTCTTGGTGATATCTAAAAAGCAAAATAGACTCGAGATCCTACATAGGACCTCACTAGTTGTCTATAGGCAATCTTTTCTATCTTGTGGAAGGTAGATAGATATGGGTGTTTAATTGGCATTTTTACATAAGAAAGGGTAGATTGAATAGGAAATGACATGACCATGAAAAACTGCCTACATATATTCTTAGTGATATCCAAACAGTAGAATAGACACGAGAACCTAGAAAATACCCCACTAATTGTCCATAAGAATTTTTTGTATTTTGTTTTGAATATTAGATAGATATGTGCTTGTTTTCTGGATATTTTGTACATAAAAAAGGATGGATTGAGACAAGAGATGGCACAACCAGGAAAAAACTGCCTACATTTACCATAATGATCTTCATTACACTTCTGATTGTAGGAGAGTTATAAACTTGCAAATCTGGTGCTATTTGCTAATTCTGTGAGCGGTTTTCATAAACTTGCATCTCATCTCTGTGACAAGGTCTTCCCACTAAGTTAATTCACAATCAACTAAGAGGAATTTGATATCTCGGAACCATTCTTCCTTGCTACTTTGATTCATAAATTTCTTTTGGCTGGAAGAAATATTTATAAATCCCAATAAAGACATGCTCTAATATTTTGGACTGCAGTGTTCTGGCCTAGGGCATGAAATGAAGTTAGTTGATTTCTTCATTTGTGCTCCCAGGTTTAGCCTCTTTAGTGCAATTCATTTATAAGACACTTACATATTATTGGGGAAGAAAGTTCATTAAAAGAAGTGGGTCTTTCGTGTATGACATCATTGTTCTCAAGCTATAAAGGTCCATTTCATTGTTTCCCACTAAAGGGATGCCTTTTGAAATATTGGTGTACTGTGTTTTTCGGCATCGTATTATTATTTGCATTTTTTTGTGGTTCTATCCAAGAAAGAAGTTCATTTACTATACAGACAGTGAGTGGTTATTCTGACTTGACTTCGATTCGTTTTAATTTCCCAGTCCTAGGTTTGGCATAGCACATGCACTTTGCTTGGGCCTTGCACCATGGCTTGCTGCTGAGATTCCTATTCTTGTTGATTCTGGAATGATCAAGCACAAAGATGATACGGCTGCGTCCAGTGAATCTTCCGATATAAAGGCTGTTTGAGTACACTAACTAATCGACAGTTAATGATTCTACAGTGTAGTAGGATAGAAAACTGGGCATGTCTAGCATCAGAATTCCTGGGTGTATGCTTACATTCGAATCTTAATTTTATCATAACTAAAATATCTGAATCTTGAAGAGTTTTGTCTTTGTCCGGGATGTGAAAATCTGTTGAAATGGATGTTTTTGACTCGTCTCTAGATTGCCAATTCTACTGCCAGAAATCTTATGGTGTACGTCGCGTTTGCACAAATTGTACAATAAACCCAATAATTTGCAGAACCTGTTACAGATTCTTGCATCAATACAAGTGATATTAGCTTTTCATGGTTTTTATTGCTTTGTTTGAGGGTTGTGATCGCAGCAGCGTTTTCCATACCTTTTATCTTCTTGATTTCTTGAAATTAATTCCTATTTGATTTCATTTTTTTGCTGGTGAATTATATTCTCTGTTTACAAGTAATTTGGAGTTTGTAAGCAACTATTCATTCTGAATTTGTCTCCATCATAGAATACTATTTCAATCACCACTTCAGAAAACAAATGAAAGAAAAACAAGAAAAAAAATCGATTAATCTTTTATTATCAAGTAGGAATGTAAAGAGGAAGAGCTGCTGCCATTTCCAAATGCTGCTGCTACTGCTAATCTTGTAGTATTACTGAGTAACAAAAGAATTAAAGTTGTTAGAAATTTGGTCCAGCTGCCATGATCTCCTCAGTCAGTTTGCTGTCTGCACCAATCTTGTAGTTCAAGAACCCCTCGAAATTCGTCTTGAAAAGACCTCCCAACTTCACCAAGGTCTCCTTGTATGCCTTCTTATCAGACCACTGCAAAACCCAACACACAAGTTAGCCTCTCTCTCTCTCTCTCATGTACTCAATACTATTATTGCAACGTACCGTGTTAACAGGATCCAGGATCTCCGAAGGCACTCCCTCAACCTGAGTTGGGATTTCAAACCCAAACACATCTGTCTTTGTGTAGTTTGCTTTCAAGAGAGCACCCGAGTGTATGCTATCAATTATTTTCCTCGTATAAGCTAGCTTGATCCGGCTTCCTGACCCGTAGCTGCACGTGCAATAAAAGAAAAAGGGTATCTAACGTTATCTGCATCTTCTTCTTGCAGGTGCATCATTAACACATGCAACCAAGAATTAATCATACCTCCCACCAGACCATCCAGTGTTGACAAGCCATCCAGTCGCCCCGTGTTTCTTCATTTTCTCGGCCAACATTGCTGCATACTTGGTCGGATGTAGCATTATGAATGCTGCTCCGAAGCATGCTGAAAATGTCGCTGTCGGCTCCTTTATACCATCCTCTGTTCCAGCCACCTGCATTAATTTTATCCAAATCCATACTCAAATTTTACCTAGCCTATCTTTATATATATGTTGTGTTGGTATTTAGTATTTACCAATGCTGTATATCCACTGATGAAGTGATACATCGTCTGTGACATGCTCAGCTTGCTAACGGGGGGAAGGACGCCAAAGGCATCACACGCCAAGAGAATGACGTTTTTCGGATGAGGCCCAACACACGGTATCAAAGCATTAGGTATGTATTCTATTGGATATGCTGCTCTAGTGTTTTCTGCACAGAAATGATCAATACACTATGATGTAGCTTGTTCATGGAGTTAATTCGTGAGACGATCATATTTTATTTACCCGTAACAGATTTATCCGAATAGTCCACCACTCTAGTGTGCTCCTCAAACACAACATTCTCTAAAACTGCAGCACAAGAAGAAAAATCATCAAAATCTACTTCATCATCCATGCATCATATATTATATAGTATATTAAATGCTGTCACAACTAAATAAATATGTAATAAGTTTGAGAAATTAGTTAACTAACCAGTGCCAAACTTGATTGCATTCCATATATCAGGCTCCTTCTCTCTAGACAAGTCTATGCACTTAGCATAGCAACCACCCTCTATATTTGACACACCATTCTCACTCCAACAATGCTCATCATCTCCTATCAACAACCTGTTGTGATCCGTTGATAAAGTCGTCTTCCCAGTACCTAATCAAGAAAATAAGGAAATTAACGCGATGACTAATTGCTATATGTATGCATGTATGTATGTATGTACCTGATAATCCGAAGAAGAGGGCTACATCTCCGTCTTTCCCCATATTGCAGCCCGAATGCAGAGAGAGAATGTGGCGCTTAGGCATGAGATAATGCATGAGACTGAACAAGCCTTTCTTCATCTCCCCGGCATATTGAGTGCCAAGAATCACCATTTCCTTCCTCGCGAGGTTAATGTCAATGCTGGTCGATGAGGTCATGTAATGTGTGTACCGGTTACAGGGGAACTGTCCTGCGTTGTAGATGGTGAAGTCCGGGGTTCCAAACTCGTCTAGTTCCTCAGGAGTTGGTCGGATGCACCTTTTAGTAATTTGATCGTATCAATTTAAGAGAGGAGAATTAATTTGTGACAACATTTTGGAAGAATTAAGGTAGGATATATGTATATAGTTGTGTTACATGTTGTGCATGAAGAGAGAGTGATAGGCCCTTGCAGAGACGATTCGGACTTTGATGCGATTGTTTGGATCCCAGTTGAGGAATTGATCGTTCACAAACACCTAAACAAAATATAAATTATAGTATGAGAATATGAAGATAGATTGAATTTCAATATGTGCAATGGAAATTCGAACAAGGAATAATAGCATGTTTTTACGTTGATTTTACAAGGGGGGGCAAAAATGGTAGTATTAATTTTATTTATTTATGTGACAATTTGTTCTCTGTGCTTACACAAGTATCAAGCCAGAAAAATGTCTTCGTGGGGTTAAATTTTTAAAATTTTGAGTTAGGAATTTCGATAGACGAGTTTTCATGCGATTCGATTTGGTAATTGAAGATTTTGCATAGATTGCCAACAATTTGATGATGTTATAGCATTTTTTTTAAAAACTATTTCAAGCATTTCACTCTAATAAAAAGGGAATCTTGTCATACATAAGCATGTTAATAGAAATAAAATTTAGCTTGGAAAATATCTATAAAAAAAAAACAAAAACAAAAACAAAAAAACAAGAGTTTATACCTTTTCCAAAGAGCATAAGTAATCCACGGCCCTCTCTCTATTAACCAAGAAACTGTGCTCATCCATTTCAATATTGGGAGAACCCCTATATGTATGTTCACATCACAAAAAATATTAGCCAATCATACAATTAACCTTTTATTAATGTAGAAAATTATTTTTCCAATTAGGTAAAAAAATAGCAATTATTAATAAAAAAGACTATTGTACTTACTTTCCCCACCAAAGATCTTGGAGCGTAGTTTCATCTTTGACAATACGTTTATCTCTTGGGGAACGTCCAGTCTTGGCTCCCGATAGAGTTGCGAGTGCTCCGCTCGATGTCATGAATGATCCTTTTTCGTATCTTATAGCTTGTTCGTATAGTTCTGTGTGTATATTGATGATATCATATTATATTAAATATTTTCTGATGAGAGTTTATTCTCTCCTAAATATTTTAAATGTAATTTCATATATTTGGATCATATTAAAGACAAATCAATCGAAACACCCTCTAATGAATCATGGTTATAATATCTATATATATTTTTTTAATATAAGTGTATCATATCTTCCTTCACCTCTCCTTATTTATCATATACTCACTATGTATACCATGAAAATAAATCAACACAACAAAACCCTTAGCAAATCATTATTTTTCCATAAAATAAATAAATAAATACTTCGATGAAAATAATCTCCAAAGTCCTTATTATGGAACCATGTAAAATTTGCTAATTAAAAAGAGGTATTAATAAATTAGATGGAATACGAATTATAATTTATGTGAAATAGATGAATAATTAATTACCAGCAGGAGAGAGATTATATAGGATGTGAGTAAACTTTAGCCCACTGTCGCTAATGTTCAACGCCTTAGGAGCCACGTGGCGGTGGTGGCTCACCGCGGACCGCGGCGTCTCCGCCTTGTTCACCGACGGATCTCCCCTCACCACCTTCGGCCCATTCTCCCGCGTCAGCGACGCCAGCGACGCGCTTTTCGTCCACGTCATCATTACAATTAATTAATTAAAATAAATAAAAACGAATGAATAAAATACAAACCAACGCTCCACCGCTTCCCTTTCCCAAGTATAAAAAAAAACATTTTAAATAAAAATTCCAAATCGAGATATCCTAAAAATGCGGGCACCTGATGGACTGAAGCTGCTGTTTGTGGCGGTCATCGTCGGCAACGGCGGCGGCGAAGGCGGCCTGCGGCACGGGGGCCTTAGGGGTGGTGGGGACCGACGTCTTCTTCTTCTGTAGAGAGTGCAATTCGTCGACTGTCTTCGCCTTCACCGGCAGCGCGCTGTCGTCGTGGCAGATCTCGTCGGACTTCTTCGTCTGAATCTTCGGCAGGCTACCATTCCCGTTCGCGCCATTGGTCGCCATTTTTTAACTGTTACTTAAATCATGCACGTGTAAATTAAATACAAATAATATGAAATGATTGTTGCATAAATTAAATAGTTGAAGATGCGATGGGGATTGATTTGAAAGTTGAAGAACTAACTTTTTGATTGATGAAGCAAATTTTGAATTGATGCATGCAAAATTAGTGAGCATAGTGTAAAGAATTTTCGCAGTGATATTTATGTTCAAAATTGCAAATAAGTCAAACATTAGGGAAGTTAGTTTCGGATTTCACTCGAGAACAAGTCACTACAAAATGAAATACTTAATTAGAACATTTTTTTTTTCAAAGGTAATAGTACTTAATTAGAACATTAAATTCAGTACGCATAATATCGTTGATTGTAATTCTTAATATTTTTAACTCATAAATATGAGACCCTTGTCTATGTCTATTTAATTTATTCATTCAAAACTATTGTTCTTATAATCACCTCTATCTATAATTTTTTTTTTTTTTGGTATCCAACATGCATTTATCAAAAGTTTGGGCACGATGGGAATATATTTTCACTTGTATATCCTCTAAAAAAAATCACTTGTATATGATTATATTAATAAATTATCCCATATTTATAAATACTAGGTTGGGAATGGTCAAGCCAGTTACACCAATAACAAACTAATTAAACAAATATAGAATTCAAGATTGAGGAGGAATTAAAGCATTTCCACAAGTCAGTCAAACTTCAATTTGTGCAATGCTAACAACTTATACCTATAATTGCTGTTTGAATAATCGATTTGTGAATTAAAGTAGTTGGAAACAATCACTTAATCTATCACAATGGACAGATTCACTCACGTGTTACTTGTATGCATGCACACATTGACATGACAATGCCTAATAAGCTATAATACATAATATATATATACAACTGCTAACTAGCCGGTCGAAATTTGACGGGAAATAACTTTATGTTTTAATTTATATGTATACATTTTAAAAATAATTTTATATCTTATTCAGAAGTTGTGATATTGTTCGCGTCAATTATTAATCAAACTTAGCAAATTAATTTTATTTCATGTATCTAAATTTATAATTAGGAATGACAATGGATCGAGTATACTCATTTATTATGTATTTTTTTAATCTAAATTTGTTTAGAATTTTTCTACATGTTCGTCCTAATCTCGGTTTAGGTTTTGAGGCATAGTAAATCGGGGTTGTTATTTGTAGTATATAGACTGTGCATATCCCTACTTTTGGAAGGGCAAAGATTGAAATATACCTCAGAGCTTATTTGCCTGTTGGAAGGGCAGGATTGAAATTGAGTGTTGAATAATTGAATTATGTGGTGGTGTACCTCTATCGTGTCTATGATATGGTGATCTAGACATGTGTAGGTGATGATTTTTGGTAATATTTATGAATTTAATGAACTACTTCATTCAGCATCATAGAAAGTTTATTTGAGTCATGTTCTTGAGATGTGCCTATGTGATAAATGGAGCAACATTCTTGTGCCCACAATAAATGATGTGTCTCTATATGCAGAACTAGGAATGACAATGGGTCGGGTACCCACCCATTAAGCATATCCCAAATCCAAACCCATAAAAATTTTCTCAACCCATACCCGTCCCAAACCCGATTAAAAAATTATTTCAAAACCCGTACCCGACCCAAACCCGTTGGGTAATACCCACTAAAAACCCGCTAAAAACCCATATGTACTAGAGTTTAAACATCAATATTAAATTTAGTAAAAAAAAAATATTATAAACATAATTTTAACATAAGTATAAATAGAAAATTTCATTAAATTAAAATATATGTGGGTTAAAAGAATAATATAAAATCCTAAAATTATTATTATTTATACTAATATAAATTATATATAAAATAAATATTTAATTACTAAAATTATTAATTCTTTGTAAGCAGTTTAAAAAGAATAATATAAAATCCTAAAATTAATAATATTTACACTAATATATATAAATGGGTTTGGGTAGCGGGTACCCATAGGTAATTTCTCAAACCCGACCCAAACCCGTCACGGGTTTGAATGTTTCTACTCAAACCCGTCCCAAAACCATTTAATGATTCCCAAACCCGTCCCATTAAGGTTTGGGAGAGCCGGGTACCCGTAAAAACTCGACCCATTGCCATCCCTATGCATAACTTGTTTGTATAGTGCCAATTCTTTTTTATTTTATTTTTTTTCAATTTTGGGCTCAATTGAGCCATAAACAACATGGGCTTATATAATTTTAACCTTAAAATGATATGGGCTTATGAATTTAAGCCCAATTTAGTTGAAAAATTAAAAAAAAAATAAACCTAACATTTTAGGATTTAGTATTACGCTGCTGCGCTTCTTCCACACCGTATTCTTCTCTCCTACTCCTTCCTCTTGACATCTCTCGGTTGTGAACTTCGCCGGCAGTCTTCAAGGCGACGGCGACGGAGACGGCAGGTCAGCGTCGGCAGCAGAAGCAGCTCAGGTGAGAACCTAATTGGAGAAGAAGATGGGGATGAAATACCCCCGAAATTTAGGGACTTTCACTAAGTTTTTAGCTAATTAAGAAGGATAATGGCTACTTTGATTGAGTATTACTTTGATTTTTATGTATTATTACATATATTATATCAACATTGAATTATTGTCAGTTGTATTATTATATATGCATTATTTGAGTTGCTCATTCTGCCACAAATGGTAAGCTGAAAATATGGTGCATCGTAGGTGTGTCATTTGTTTTCACAATAAATGTGCCTCCTTTGAGGATTGGGAGATATAGAACTTCAATAATTTCACAACTCTTGAATGAAAAGAGAGAGAAAATGTAGGATTGCTTGATGAGACTTGACTAATCAACATGGTCGTCTGCAACTTCTAGAGCTTTAAGCTGTCAATACTTAGATCTACTTTGCAGGTTCTAAGAGTTATATTGTCAACTCCACTAGGGTTGCAACTAATATAAATAATTGTTCTACTGGACATAAATATGGATATTTTCCTGTTGCAAGGAGCATAGATTTGAGTGAGATATCTGGGATTTCAGGATTTCGCGCCCTTGCACCAAAGACCAAGAATACGGTTGTTGCTGGAGGCCTAACGACGTTTGTCTTTGGGGTGTATTTCTACACGATGAAAGCGGTTAGTGGTGGAGATGAACTTGAGGTGGCTATCGACAAATTTGAAGAGCAAGAAGCAACCCTGCCACCTACAGCTTAGTTATATCTTTTATCAACGAAAACTGTGTAATTAGCTGAAATAACTTTTTTCCTCAAGACTTGTTATGGTTTCTTGATATTTAAATAAAGTCTCATTATAAATTCTCTGTTGCTCTCTTTGAGATGATCTTTTTTATGGCAGCTGTGGTTCAGCAAATTTTCTCACTACTGTCGATTCCAATATTAATAAGACTAGTTAGTTGGTACGTGTGACGCTCATCAAAGTAATAGAATATATTTGTATTGAGAAAATGAATTTGATCAAATCTACTAACACATCCTGAGAGATATCCCATTTGCAAACTGCCATTTTCATACGCTTTTATTCTCAACTAGTACAGTGATACATGCGATACGCGTATAGATTATGTGAGGTTAGTATTCATGAGATACATGAAGCTCAATGTAGATCAACACTTGATTAAATTCAATTCATCAATAAATAACTCGTGGTATTTCTCTCTCATAGTAAGTAGCTTCATTGTCAATGTCAACACAGATCAAATAGTGATCCCATCTATTAAGGAAAAAAAGAAAAAGCTTCTAATTCTCCATGGACAGATATGCTTTCAGTTTTCCAGCAACATGTGGGATCAAATTGATTCTTTCTTTAACAGAAAGGTCGACACACGACTCCAACTCCAACTCATTACGCGCATTGCTGCTGCTGTTTTGCTGGATCTTGGCAGACGGCCAAAGACCTGCTCAATCTTTCCTACACGTATCAACAACAATGAGAGCACAATTCGTTGGAGATACTTGAGAACCAACCACAACCATCCATAGTAATAATCTTTTTCTTGAAGATACTTGAGAATGAATTCCAACAAACCAAAGCATGATCATTCATATACGGCATGTTAACATCCAGCACAATTGGTGGTCAGAAGCAAATGGCAACAGATTAAAACAAGACCAACTATCACACATATAACTCAATTTGATGTTATGTTCCATGTTACTGATATCATACAATTAACTTATGTAACTACTTTCTGCTCAAATTTAAGAAGCACAAAACACTTGAGGGGAATACATACTTTTTAAAAAAGTTGTCTTCAAAACTTGAAACTAATTGATAATGACGAATATAGTTTCCAAACTTGGGGTAATTATAGATTTTGTTGCAAGGTAAAATTTCTTGACCCCTACCTTGTTTAAAAGAAGATTCTTGACTATTTAAGCCTTTCCTAAATAGGCTTGTTAAGGGCTTATTACATACTTCTCAGGAGTAGAAACAAAAGTGCAGAAAAATGTATAATCAAACTTTTGTAGGTTGGAACTAGTATAAAATTTAAGTCAAGAAACTATAAGAGAGGCCAAATAAAGCCAAGTTTTATTATATAGAGGACGACTGCAATTAAGCACCTAATAATGAGTAAATTTCCAAACAAAATCTTGAGCGCCCGAAAAATCACAGACCTAGAATCTTGTTGAATTTTTTCTATCAGCAGTGAGCAAAAAAGGTGAAACAAAGAAATTGAAAAATGAAGGGAAGGAATATGTACTTGAGATTCTACGCCTTGAGCTGCGGAACGCTGCAATTCTCGACGCAGTTGCTTATCTCATCCCACTCCATTGTTGGGGAGCTAACTCGCTTATATGCCGATGAGTGCACATCGAGTCAAAACAGAATATCATATGCTAGATTGCTTGTGGAGATAGAAATATAGAATTATGATTGAGGGGGAGAATGGCAAGAGTGTAGAGCAGAAAGTTGTGTACCTCCATTTTGTAAGAAATGCCAAGTAGCTGGCCATGACTGTTCATGGAAGCAAGTGCAACAACAGAATGGACAAGCTAAACCACAACCTCAAAAAGAGGACAGAAATGATAATCAAAATGAGAAGCAGACTGGAGATGTGGAAACCAGCAAGCCAAAAGAACAAGTACTAAGGGCTTCATGAATAATGAAACAGGCATAGTGGCCACTGATAATGCTTATCAACTCTTCATAGACTCAGAGAAGGTGATGATACCTATTCCCCTTGGTTACAACATGAATTTAATAATATGGAACCCTTTAAGCACAAGGAACTCAAATCCTTCAAAGTTGATATTGCTGCAGTTTTAGAAACAAGACATAAGTTTAACAAAGTATCTGAGAAAGTTGGAACCAGTTGGCAGTTTATTAATAATTACTCTTGTGCTGAGAATGGAAGGATCTGGATTGGGTGGAATCCGAGGAAATCAAGGTATTTTGTGTGAGGTTACATAGATTATGACTGGTAAGAATTTTTCCTTTGTTGCTGTGTATGCATTCAATACTAGTGAACAAAGGAAGAGCTTATGGCAGGTTTTGGAAAGAATTAGTCAGAGTACTAATGGAAATGGTGCTTTGTTGATTTGAACAGTAGTGAAGATAGATATCAAGGCAGCCAAGTGACAGATGCTGATATTCATGATTTTTATTGTATAACAATAATTGATATGACATTGTGGACACCAACGGAAATAACAATGACACACCGTATTTTAGTACTAAAACAATTTAGTTTGGTTTTAAAAATTAGCAAACCGTATTTTACAATTTGATTTGATATTAATATCAAACTGTAGCAAACCAGATCACGAACACCCTATATCTACATATGCTAGCTAAATAAAATAAGCTTTGTAATGTACTTAGGATGGGACACCTGTAAAAGGATCAAAATTAAAAAAAAACAATTAATAAATATAAAAAATATTTATCTTATACTCCCTTTGTCCCAAAATAAATTGGACGTTTCTTTTGGATACGAGAATTAAGGAGAAGGGTATTTTAAAAGAGAAGTGGTGGAACTCGCACCTTTATATGAGAGAAGATGTTTTCTAAAAAAGAAATGACACTTGAGTGGGACAAACCAAAAAAAAAAGTGAGGCATTTATTATGGAACAGAAGGAGTATTAAATGAATAAAATCTTTAACTGTAAATTGAGTCTAATTCAATCATTACATTTTTCATAATTGTATAACATTACAATATTACCCTTAATTACGTATATTAGAGGAACATAATATGTAGTAAAAACATACTATAAGAACAAATTCTTTTATGTAACAGTAACAAGTTATATTATAATTATATTTTAATGTGTCATCTATCTCAAGAAATGTTATTCTACTAAAGATAAAGATCCCAAACCCTAGGCCACGGGTTAATCACTTAGGGGGTGACTGGTACGCAGGAATGAGGCTGGAATGAAATGGTTATTCAGACAGTCATTCCTAATCCCATGACTGGTATCATTTTCCTGCAAGGAATGATCATTCCCTTAGCAATGACTAATCCCATGAGCATGGGTTTAGCCATTCCTCCCCTCCCCCTTGGTTAGTTATTCCTCATCTCAAGAAATGAACTTTATTATTATTATTATTATGAAAATAATTTTAATAAAAAAATTAAAATAAATAATAGAATAATAATAATTGATTAAAGTAATATTTATAATTAGTATTAATATTATTATAAACTTGATTATAATAATTATAATAAATTTACTAAATAATAATATTTATTAGCATTAATATTAAGATAATAATAATAATTATTATTATTATTATTATCTTAATATTAATTATTATATTACAAATAATAAATAATAATTATTAAAATAAAAACAATAATTATTAAAAAATAATAAACAATAATAATTATCATTAATATTAATAATAATAATATAATTAATATTAAGATAATTATAATAATTATAATAAAATATATTAAAATAATTAGAGTATTAATATTATTTTAATTATTATTTACCTAATTATAATAATTAAAATAATAATAAATAATAATTATTATTATTATTATTATTAATCTAATTGTAATTATTATAATAAAAATAATAAAATTAAAATAATAATTAATATTTATTTTTATTAGTAAAACTATTATTATAATTGTTATTAATAAACTAATTATAATAAGTATAATAAAATAATAGTAATAAATCTACCATTTCATTCCTCATGTTTACCAGCCATAAAAATATCATTCTTTGATTCATTCATTTCCTATGTTCATTCCATTACAAGTGTCATTTCATTCCCACTAAATTCCATTCATGTCTACCAGTCACCCCCTTAGTCTCTCACCCTTACAAAGAATAATCTACTGATAAACATAGGCATATTCATAAATAACATCGGTGCAATATTTGCGACCATAAAGAAATTATAAGAAAGTTGCAAAATGAGATGATGAAATGCTAAACTGTAAGAGACTTTACATGCTGCTTCTCTAAAAAAAGGGGATTTACAAGGAGAATGGGAAGAGAAGGCTCGATTGCGGCGATATTCGGCCACTTGATCTAAACATCAAGGATGAAATCACCACCTACCAAACCAACCAAAGTAGAACAACACATGAAAAAATGAACTAAAATTAGGACACTGGACAAGGAGAAGGCTTCCATGGAGTCGCGAACTAGAACCTTTTCCAAGACGACTGCCCTTCAACGACGACCTCCGTCAAGGATCAGAACAAGAGGGGAACAAGTTTTCAATATTCTTTGCACTTCAAATGACCATCACGTACCTATCTGCCACACAGCAGAAACGGCTTCATTTTTTACCAGCTACATGATTTTGTTTTGGATCTTGTGCAGCTCGATCTCGTTTACATCATTCAGAAATCTCTTGGCTGGTTTTTACTCTTTATTTGCTTTGAGCCAGGCTCAAAAGGAAATCTGTAAATATATGCTCATACTCAGGCATTTTCCCATATCCTGCAAGTCACAAGCATGTACAGCACATTATTGTGTGTCTTTTACATTCTGTAATCGCAGTACCGGCGTAGTGAACTTCTTATCCATCCAAGGGAAAAGAATCTATTAACAGATAAAATGACGGGGGCATTATATACCTGGAAAATAGTTAATGTCTATCACGTAGTAGCGGTCTCGAGTTCCATGCTCACGAATCATATCAAAATTAAACAGCCGCAGACCCTATTTTTGGGGGCATGAGGATTAGAACTCAAGAAAAATATTTGTCATGAAAAGTAACTTGTATAAGAGAAAAATGGACAAGAAGACTACCAGCCGGAGTCGTAGTTCTCTGGCCAGTCTCTCAAGCAATGGTCTTGGAGGGAGCTCTGCAGAGATAAGTCATTTTTAAGACAAGTAACCCCCTCCGGTATAAATTTTCATAAGCTCAGCACATTCAGAAGATATTAACAAAAAAACCACCAATACCCAAAAGATTGAATAAGACAAATGAATTATTTTACAGATCCAAAAATAATCATGGTTTACTTTATACAACCAAATGGTAAGCTCATGTATGATAATTGCAAGTCCACTTACCGGCAACATGAGGATCCAAGTCTGCTTCATCAGCAGATGCAGCAGCACAAGATACTCTAGGAAAATGATAAACACCGGCATTAGTTTTTAGCTCCCGCTTACTGACATCTGGCAATGAGAATCGCCTGACCACCTTTATTGCTTCCCCAACAATATAAACTTTGAAGAGTACCCCTCCTAAAATCACAGGAAAGGAAAACATGACACATTCCTCCATGCTAGCCATTGAATATGTAGGGTGTGTTTACTTTGATGGAAAATGGTGGAATACAAATATTTCCACATTTTTTCCATCATTTTCACGTGTTTACTAGTAGTTAATTTTCCCCGGGTAGGATGGATAATTTTCCCGGGCAGCCTCTTTTCCTTCCTTTTCACTCCAATTGTGGATAATATTAAAATGGGGGATAGGTGTGATAATATTTTCCCATGGAACAAAAGGCATAAAAATGGGGAGGGGATGGGGGGACCATGTGATATAATTTTCTTTTCCATCCTAGTAAACATGTGATAAAAAAGGGTGAAAATGATGCTATTTTCCTATTTTTTTCTTATCCCTCTAATGATAAATTTACAACCAAAGTAAACACACCCGTAAGGGAAACCGTATGAAATAGAACTATGATTTCATACCGTGATTAATAAATTCCTGCAGAACAAGTGGGGGTTCAAGCTTTTGGAGAGACAACTCATCATAGGCCAGAGATAGCTCATGTGACTTTGCAAACAATGGCTTTGCCACTAAAATATATACAAATTAATTGCTACATTAAACATTTATCATCCAAGAAATAGCCAAAGCCGAAATATCTTTCATAATCATGACGAAGCATATACAATAAGTACTGGTTACAGCATCTATAACCAGTTCAAAATTTCCCCACATATCGGACGTCTGTTGATATGTAACTTGTAAAAGTCCCAAAAGATACAAATACTCCAAGATTTGCTGATTAATAAACAACTGTAAGCATATCAAGGGACATACCTAACGGCAACCTCAGCCCAGCCATGTTCACAGAATGAGGAATAGATGATGGATCTTTGTTGATAACCAACTGTTCGGGTACACCCACTTTTCCTGTAAGACAAAAGAACATGAGAGATCTCTGGCTATTGTCTGTCTGTAACATCTATAATGATTTTTCAACAAAGAAAAGAATGAGCTTAAAAATGAAAGCAAAGCCCCAAGTAAAAATAGTATGCCCATTAAAGATTACCATATGAGTCTGATAGATTCAGGTCAGCAACAACCTGAAGCATAGACTGACGGCTGTACACATGCTGTATGGCATCAGGAGGATCAAGAACTGTGACATTGGGATGTGTTCTCCGATAATCCTTCAAAAAGAGAAAAATAGAATGATAATTTACCCGCAGATATGTGTTCAAATCCAGAGGCACGACTGCCTCATTTAATATACACAACCTCAAGGCATAAAACCACAGGCTACTTATTGAAAAATCATAGATAAACACAATTCATGCATTAAGTTGTCCAAATCAATGGACGTATATGGGAGTACTATACGTACGACATTCTTTTACAAGTATTCTAAACCATACTTGATATGCATTAATCAGTTTATAGGTAAAAGGTCAACCTCACACCTCGTCCATTAGAATGATTCCATTTTCAGAATTATGATGATGTAAAAGAGCACCTCCATCATAAGTATGGAAATATATCAGCCACCTACCTAACATCAATGCTAGAAGCCTAGAACAGGTCATCTTCATCAGTGGAGCAATTTAGGACAAGGTGACAGTGTCTGAATGTGCATTCAAATTTCAATAAATTTCATCAATCCTATTACTGATGATTAAATTGTTTCCATTATGACGTATCATTTCAACTGTATTGATAATATTCATGTAGTAACACACAAACTAAGAGACCAAACGAAATCAATTATCTGATACTTTTTTCCTATTGATGTCTGTGGCAATCAGAACAAAGAAAGCAGCAGTCTTGACTTTTTTTCTTTTTTTTTGTAACAACGACACCTAAGAGTTCATTAAGGTCCGACTCTTTAAGCAATGATGCATTGTATTTCTACTGCCAACCACTCTTGAGAGAGGTAGATCTCATCCAAACTGCAAAATTAAATGACTATAAGCTACAAAGCCTAATAATGTGTAGTAGGAAGACCGCGTGAACTCAGTTTCAAGTAAACAAACAAGAAGCACATTGAAGGAAAATACCAAAGCATACACATATGAAACAGTTTAGCTCTCCCCCAAAGAGGATGATATAATGGTGGCGATCACCCAGCATGCAAATCCATTGCTAAACCAGCTAAGAACCCATTGAACATCATCACTGCAGGAGTCTGGAGGCTTGAACCTCAGTTAGGAACTCGTTATTCATGATGCGAGGAGATAGCAAAGTACTCTGGAAAGATGAGGAAAAGTGAATGACTGCTGGTAGTCCACCAGTCGCATAAAATGCATGTCCATTCTATGTCACCAACGTGAATTATGTGATTCCCCAAGTAGCCTAATTGGTCTTTCTATTCTTAAACTCTTTAATTAATTAGGCATGGTTTCTTAATATGATTGAGAAACTGAATGATGAGACCAACCTCAAGTATGCATCCCCATTCTTTTCCAGATAACTGCATGACAAGCAAAGAAGAAAAGTGTACAGATTGAGTATTTTATTGTCCAAGATAATGAATAAAAGAAAACATCAAACAAGACATCGAGTAGGGTCAAGAGGATACATTTACACTCACCTTATGTAACACAATGTCAAAGGGACCTTGATCTGAAAGGGGTTTATCAAGGTCAATAGCCACAAATAGAATTCCTTTGTTCCTGCATTTTTTCCACCAAATTCAATTAGCTAATAACAGACTGCGCAAGTATTAGAGAAAAACAGCAGCACGCGTACATTCCATGAGAGGATTCGTTATAATTGAAATCATTGGTAGACTCTATCTAAAAGCATAAAAGTGAATTTGTTTTCTCTCTCATCCACCAAGAAAATAGTGGACATGCACAGTACATTGCAATCTCAAAATCGTTCATTTATTATTTCAGTGTTCAGGATCCAATGTAACAAGAGTTAAGTCAGAGAAGGAAAAAAGCTAAATACTAGCAGGTTTCTTTTGCAATAAAAGAAATGAGATAAAAAAACATAAACAAATGAAATCTCATTCAGCCCATAGAAAGCTTCAGATCCTAGTGGAGACCATGAATAGTTTAATTGTCAAGAGGGAATAGATTATGACAGTTGATAATAAAAGCTAAAATTAACAGATTCCAAATGGAGCTCGCCCAAATAAATCAAATAACAACTTATTTTAACACACGCAGAAGGACAAAAATTAACAGCGTGAGAAAATAATCAAAGAATAACACTATAGTATAGGTCACTGAAAAGCCAAATTCATTCTGATCAACTCAAACATCAATTCACTTCAATACAGGAAAAAAGAACAACTAATTAATAGAGAACTAGAAAACTATATAACGTGAAAGTGACAAGGACCATATAATAACTTCAATATCTTTAGATGTGAACACAAATTGAACATAAACCACAAAAATCATATGTAAACTTTGTCGTTATTAAGAATATCTTCAAACTGAATATTCCTCCTATATATCCATAAACAGTTTCAATTTCCTATCTTAAAAGTTAAAACGATAAATCTTAAACAATCACAATTTATCCCCCAAAATATACTCGAGAAAAGATAATACAATAAAACACAACCAGAAAAGTAGACAGAAATTTAAGAATATACGTCAATATAATCCCATGAGATACAAATATCTCCATAATAAAGTCTGAGATTTGGAAAATTTAAGAATCCAAATCCCAGAAGCAGATAAGGAATTGATTGCATTTCCATTGACAAATCAGAAAAAGAAAAAGAAAAAATGAATCCGACAAATCAAATAGCAGAGTAACCAGAGTTGATACCAATCCTTCCCCTCAACAGTAAAATTACATTTCGTTTTATCTACAAACATGCGTGCGCGACGCATCGCAAACAATTATCCTCGATTTCTGGATTTTCATTAAGAATCCGAACGTTAATTCGTATATGTATATATGTGCAACGATGAGATAAATCAAAATGAATGAATTACCTAGCTAATCCCTCAAGCTTGGGCTGCAAAAAGCTCTTAATCTTCTTAGATGTAAGAGCGTAGCCCACCACCACAACCTTCATCGTCGACGGCGGAGGAGAAAAGCCTCCACCGATCGCCGCCGCCGTATATCTCATCTTCGCCACCATTTTCTCTTCCTCCAGCTCCCTGTCTTTTATCTCCTCCTTCTCCTTCTCCTCTTGTTTACAGTAGGCTATTTCACCTCCCATCCTCATTACCAACACCGATTACCTATATATAGATATGTACACGCATATACGTATACTATTCCTCCCTGTTCAGACACATAAACCGAGATTCAATCCCCTTCTTCCAAAAAAGCCAATAGAAAAATTATTACTATTTGTTCTGTTTCGATCTCGTCAATTTTGCCTCGTTCGCGTTGATTTCTTAATGAGGCTACCACGGCTTCTCTCCAAATGCAGCAAGTGTCAGATTTTGTGAAAAGTATGAATATGGGGCTGGAATTCAAGCTAAAAAACGGAGATTTAGCCAAAAAACGGGTATAGAGAGAGAGAGAGAGACTGCGTGTTTGTGTAAAGAGAGAGGAGAGAGAGAGAAATACACGCGTAGAGCGAAAGCGTAGTAATGTAAAATCAGAAAGGCAACGCGTTGAGCGATGGAGAGGAACACACTAATTACATATATTTATAGTGTAATACACGCATTAATGTGTGTATATCTGTATGTATATAGTGTATCTATACACATGTGTGTTGATTGTGTTACTGTATTGTACGTGGATGCATATCCAAAGAGATCATATATCTATGGGGAGAGAGAGAGAGGAGGGGGGGGGGGGGGGGGGGACTGACGTGGAAAACACTTCCCATAGTAATTATTTTGCGAGTAATTTGCATTTTGCATCCACTAATTAACCTCATTTTCCAATTTGTTCACTTATGATATGTAGCAAATTTTGCAATCTCAAAATTAATATTTGGCTGATATAAATTCAAAGCTTTGTGATATTCTGTTACTTAATTATATTTTTCTAACTTTACCCGCAATCTCGCTATTTATTATAATCTAAAATAAGTTGATCAAAGCATTCATTCATAAGATTCAAATTTATAATCGCCGAGAGCAGTTAGTAGTCAACTACAATGCTAGCATTTTCAATCAAGTCATGACATGAGAGTGTATAGCGTCAAATATAAGAGGTTATTTGATGCAATATATTGGGGAATGAAGATTTTTATTTATTTTTATTATTTATGTTCATTGTGTATTAGTGTTAGTCAAAACTAGGGATGGCAATGGGTCGGGTTTTTACGGGTACCCGGCTCTACCAAACCCTAATGGAACGGGTTTGGGAATTATTAAATGGTTTTGGGACGGGTTTGGGTAGAAACATCCAAACCCGTGACGGGTTTGGGTCGGGTTTGGAAAATTACCTACGGGTACCCGTTATCCAAACCCATTTATATATATGTAAGATAACAAAATATTATATATATAATTTATAATATAATTATAGATATTAGTATAAATATTACTCCCTCCGTCCACAATAAATTTGTTACATTGTGGATGACACGGGTTTTAATAATTTGTTGGTTTTTGTTGGTTGATTGTATTGTGAGTGAAATAAGGGTCCCACTTTTATATAGTTTTAAATTGTGTTGTGAGTGGAAAAGTAAGTGAGGTGTGTGGGGTCTATTACTATAAATGGATGTGGCAAATTTTTTGTGGACGGACCAAAAAGGAAATTGTGGCAAATTTATCGTGGACGGAGGGAGTAATAATTTTAGGATATTATATTATTATTTTTAACCCGCATACAAAGAATTAATAATTTTAGTAATTAAATATTTGTTTTATATATAATTTATATTAATATAAATATTAATAATTTTAGGATTTTATATTATTCTTTTAACACGCATATAATTTAATATAATGAAATTTTTTATTTATACTTATGTCAAAATTATGTTTATAATATTTTGTTATTTCTACTATTTAATATTGATGTTTATGTTCTAGTACATTCGGGTTTTTAACGGGTTTTAGCGGGTATTACCCAACGGGTTTGGGTCGGGTACAGGTTTTAAAATGATTTTTTAATCGGGTTTGGGACGGGTATGGGTTGAGGAAATTTTAATTGGTTTGGGTTTGGGAAATGCTTAATGGGTGGGTACCCGACCCATTGCCATTCCTAGTCAAAACTAGTGTGTATTCAGTCGAAAATCGACTGTAAACTACATTATTAAAACAAAATACATCAATAAGGTTGTTTATTCGATTTTATGGTACTTCCTTACACAAATATTTTTATTTTTATTATTATTTTGCAATATATAAGCATGAACATTAAAAATAATTTAATATTATTTCGGAGTGATAATATTTCGATAATTGATCAAAAAGAGTGTTTCTTTGATTTTATTTCACTTTCTTTACTTGCAATAAATCAATAGAAATCAAACTATTTTTTTTACCTCACAGTCTGTCAAAGATTTCATTATATACGATATTAATTGTTGTGTACGTCTGATCATCTCGTCACAAAGTTAAATTTTGAAAATTATCCCTACGTGTTTATATATATACGAATCCAAGAATTAGAAAATACGTATTTTTGAGATTTTTTATTTAAGTCAATTTAAAAATTTGTTAAATTAAATAAATTAATATTGATAACTTAATAATTGGTCAAATTAAAATTATCAATAAAAATAAAACTATTTATTTGGCCAACAAGTGAATTTGCCAAATTATATTGGTTGTGCAAAATAATTGTATAATGAGAAAATACACATGGATTGTAAGTATTTATATATGTTCTCCAATAGTGAAGTTTTATTAAGAATCAATGTGAGAAGTGAAAATTTATATTAAATATACATAGAATAAATGAATAAAAAAAATTATATTAAATATACATAGAATAAATGAATAAAATGCTTAAAATGAGGATTAAAGATAAATGAGAATACTGAAAGGAGAGAGTGTCACATAGAACCTCAAATTAAGGAGAGGGCTCGAATGCGCAATCGTTTCAATAATATATAGATTAGGTTTTATTTTAGTCATTTTGGCTAATTAATATTCTATTAGAATAAAGATTTGGTTTCGTATTAAATTATGATGATTTATTATCTTATTGTTCAAGAAATTCTTTTAAAATTAGGATCCTGATTATATTATAATAGGATTCTATTGTATTTCACCACGATATACAAATGAAAGTTTTAATTTGATGAATAATACTCCCTCCGTCCCATGATAAGTGGCTACTTTCTTTTGGGCACGGGTATTTAGGAGAAGAGTGTTTAAAGGGTAAAAAGATTAAAAGTGGTGGAGTTTTCCACTCACACACAATTTTATATAAAAGTGTTTTATTAGAAAAATCAACCAACAAATTATTAAAACCCGTGTCATCCACAATGTGGCAAATTTATTGTGGACGGAGGGAGTAATATTTTGTTAGTTTATCTATATTACCAATTCATCACCAAACTTAGTAGAATGAGGTAATGTCACTATTCAGTAAATGATCCATCATACGAGAAATCTGCAATGATGCCAAGATTCTAGTGAGCTTCGTCGTCAACCTCCGGAGAAGCTGAAAAAAAGAAGTGATTTTCATGTTGAAGGACGAGGAGTGTGAATGGGACCCAATCAAAAATGGATTTTTCGATAACGGAAGTTAACTTTCCGTCACAGCTTGGGATTAGCTGCACCCAAAAACCTTAAGGAATGATCATTTTGCACTTAAACAAACTTTAGGGGTTTTTTTTATATTTCCAAAATTTATTGTCACCATATAATACATATGTACAAAAAAATGTATGATTGCCAACAAATTCTATTTCACATGCTGACTGTAGAAATATATATATATATATATATATATATATTGATCAGAGTAAGGAAGTAAAGTAAATTACTATTATACCCTCTTTTCAAGCATGTCTCTCTCATAGTATCTCAAAAGAGATTCTCTCTCATTTGTGTCTTACATCCAAACAGTTTTGAGAGTATAACATTTGTGGGATTTTAAGGAGCAAAGTTGAAAATAAGAAAATTAGAGGGAGCATAGGTCAATTACGATAATTTGCTTTAGAACGCGCTTTTGTTGTGTGCAAGAAATGAAATCCATTTTTTTCAGATACAAATCCATATATATTGTTAATTTTCTTTTCTAGGACATTTTAACTCCCATTTGCTATGTAAAATTATTATTTGTATGGATTTGAATGTTCCGATTCTGCTACATTTACTTTGTCCAAAAGCGGGGATATTTATTTTTGGGATTAAAGTTAAAATAACCAATTTGAAAAAGTAAAGATAAATTCTAACCATTAATCATTAAAAGATTAATACTAATCAAAATTTTTTCATCTTTACTATTTTGCCCTTATACATGAAAGTATACATGACATATATACATGACATACACGAACACATATATGAATACATACACGAATACATACATGATAGTCAAATATTTTTTCTGGTGACTTTTTCTGGCGACTTTTTCGGTGACCTTTTCCGGCGACATTTTCCGACGACTTTTTCCGGCGACTTCTGGAGAAAAACAGATTCAGAAAAAAAAAATCCGGCGACTTTCCAGTGAAAAACAGTTTCAGAAAAAAAAACTTTTTCCGGCAAAATACATGCATAAGGAAAAAAATCACACACATACATGTATTCGTGTATGTCATGTATGGATTCATTTACACACACACACACACACTTACATATATTCGTATATGTATTCGTGTATATTGTGTATGGATTCATGTATGTCGTGTTTGGATTCATGTATGGAGTCATGTATAGAAGGACAAAATTGGAAGAGTGGACATTATTTATCTTTTAAAGATTAGTGGTTAGAATTTATTTTTACTTTTTCAAATTGGTTACTTTTGGACATTGTTTCTTTATTTTTCCTTATTATTGTTTCTTGCTATATGTTCATGTCAATTTAAATGTTGGCTCGTAATAATTTGATACTATAATTTTCAATAACAAAAAATTAAATTTCTTTTGCATTCTTTTCTTCCATCTTCAAATATATATAAACTCATGAATAATGATATTGCAGTAATATTAACACAGAACGTATTATTAGATTAGAAACTATAAATTTGAGCTTCAATAATTTATGAGTTAGCCGATGATTGGCAAATGAAATAATGGTTATATTAATATTTTCATTATTCAATATTTTCAAGAACTGAGTAGCTAAGAATATAAAAGGTTCGGGATTATATTTTATGCAATCGCCCGAATGACAATTAATTTACAATTTTAAAAAAAAATTAGTTCAAAGTATAAATAGAATGGACCGACAGATTAATAGGGCTTGCATGCCTGAAACAAGTTGGACGGATTAAGCTTGAAATTAACGAGTTGATCCGAACAAACTGAAAGAAGAGGGCTAAAGCCGAAAATTTCTAGTTCAAAAACAATTCAACTTGATTGGTCTAAATTAGAATAGCTTGAAAACCCTGTAGAACTAGTCCAAAACTAAGTGGCCGTAATTAGCATCCTTAAACATATAATATAAAATTACTTTAAAACGTAACATAAAATCACACAACTTTTCAAAAATTACCTAATTAATCAATTCAAATTTAATTTTTTTTCCCGTCAAATTCATTTTATAAGTTGTAGTTATCCAGTAGTATCTACATCACCATTTTAGAACATTGATGATAGAATTGAAATCAACTAGAATAAATAAAGAAAATAAATTTTGTCTAGTCCCGTCTTACAAAAATTCTTAAATTTTTAATGCAGTTTAATTGGCATGTAATGACAGGGGAAGATACAAAATAGATATTCATATATATTTATAATACTTGCTTATATAATATTAGATCATATAAATGTATGTATCTAAAAGCATGATAGTGCAAATTTTAATTTGATGTGGATTTGAGTGAAACATTTGGTGGAGTTTTTATATATATGTATATATGAATAAGAGTGGGGTGTCCACGTTGGACCTTATCTTTTTAGCATATATCCTTTGTATACAAAATTACAAATTTTATTCGTTTTTAACGAATCGTTGGATATTATTTTCGTTTATGAGATATGGTTGTGTCTCCTCAATTTGTTTATTCCGCCTGCATTATGGAATGGAACTTCCTATGTACACACTTATTAATTCCTCTTTTTTTAATATACATATATTTAAATATTTAGATATGGGACTTAGAATATCCTTCATAATTAATATCAACTTATATATTCGTACGCATATCATGTCTACTTATATATTCCTATACATACATATATAGAGATAAATATTTAGAATGACCACTATCTTTACCCCTGTGGCAAAACTATGACACTTTCTTTTCGGGCTCTCAAAAGGAGGACACTAAATTTTAAGTTAATCAAGATAAGGTCAAAAATGGATTTATTCGGGCTTTTTCTCACGTGATGTGCACGTGACGTGCTGATTGTAGCCCGAATCCTACATGGTCGCCACCTAAATAATTAAATTAATTAATTATTAATTAAAAAAAGGACTAAAAAACTGAAAATTCCACCTCATCTCTCCTTCCTCTTTCTCTCGAGCACCCTGTTTCTCCCGTCTGCAAACAGCACAACTCTTCTTCCTCTCATTCCTTATCCGGCGGAAACACAACCGCCGGCCGTGTTCTTGCTTTTGTTTCTGATCAATGCAATTCAAATTAAAACAAAATCATCAAAATCAGCAGCCATATATTTATGTATTCCAAGTGTTTGAAGAAAGTCCTGAAAGAGAGAGATAATTATAGGATTAAGAGTGCTATGCTGCTTAAAGAGGTTGACTTAATGCACAACAAAAGGAGGTTGAAGAGGTAAGAACATGCTGAAAACCCACATAATCTGTGAACCCATCCTTTTTTTTGAGTGACGCATGAACCCATCCTACATTCAAGCTTATACACCAAAATAACGCAAAATTCTCACAAAACAAAAATAGACGAGAGGGTTCCGGCGCCATCTTACTGTACATATGTGGAGAACGATGGAGTTTTATTTTTTTCTCGAACAGTCGCCATCTTCTTCTCTTTCTCTTTCGATTGCTTTTGAAATTTCTTTTTCGCCATTCTCAAATAAGTAAATTCTGTAAGTTAGATTTTGGGAATTTTTGGGAATCGCTGGATAGGTTCTTCGCATTGGGGGGGGGGGGGGGTTGCAGACAGGAGAAAGAGGGTGCAGACGGGAGAAAGAGGGAGGAGAGATGACGTGAAAATTTTCAGTTTTTTAATTAATAATTAATTTAATTATTTAGGTGGCGATCATATTGGATTCAGGCTACAGTCAGCACGTCATGTGAGAAAAAACCCGAATAAACCCGTTTTTTGCCTTATTTTGATTAACTTAAAATTTAGTGTCCTCCTTTTGAAAGCCCAAAAAGAAAATGTCCTTGTTTTGACACAGGGGTAAAGATAGTGGTCATTTTAAATATTTATCTCTACATATATAGGAGATCGTTTATAAAATATATGTACCCTCACTACAAAGAAAATCGATCATAGACAATAAGAAATAGACTGCATGTTTAATATAGGAGTTGTCTATTGAGTTATAGACGATGGCGCGGAGTCAAAATTGTTGTCTATTACCGCGGTAAAAGACAACGGGTAGGAACCGTGTTGTCTATCACGACAAGGCTATAAGAATGGTTGTTATAGATGCGCCTAGATGTGGATCAAATAAAAAAATAAATTCTCCTCGTAGGAATTAGGAATCGATCTTGATCATTGATCTTTGTACGACATACGATTGTTATATACGGATGAATTATTATAATATTAGCATGAAATATGCATTATTGCATATACAAAGATGCATTATTCAATGTGAAAATCAATTACTATCATCAGTCAAAATCTATAGACTTGACGATACTATTTCGGATTTCCATTGCTTTCAACTCAGACTTGTCAGAAGGTAGATTATGATGTTAAGGTGGACTAGGTGTGGGGTTGATTTTATCATGCAATTGGATTCAAATTGTCACTTTTTTTCACAATAATTATCATTAGTTATCCAACACTATCAAATATACTACTATAAGTTATCGCATATAGAAATTTTCGGTAAATTTAATTATTATCAATTTTTTTATAGGAATTTAATTATTATCATTTTTAGAGAATTACAAGGTATATATAATCAAATCAAGCACTACACCACCATATCGGCGGGACCTCTACACCACCACGTAGAGTGGGACAACTACACCACACAAAGGTGAGACCACTACACCACCAAACTAGGTGGTAAATATAATACACTGTATGAGCGTGATTAAAGGCACTCTCACTAAGAGAAGTCTTGTAGTTACTCAATGGCAACAGCCTCATTGACAAATTTAATTATTATCATTAGTATCACTGTTTCCTTTTTTCTTTCTTTATTTATTTATTTAGTTGTTGTCGTTGTAATGTGGCTTCCATAGGCATGATAATATAATAATATGTGAGGAAATTGCCGGTCCATATCTAAGGGAACTTAATTAATTATGTGAAAATTTTGGACCACGTCCGACCGCGACTGCGACTGCGACCTACATTTCCATACTAGATTTATTTACTACTTTTACGTCCGAATTGTCTATATTTAATTTCAATTATTAAATAACAAACTGCCACTTGCTCAAATATTAATGCTCATTTTGTCTTGTACAGTTGACTAATGGAGTATTAGATATTTTTATGGGAGTCTTTTTTAATCACCTATGGTACAAAGAATAGATAAATTGCATATATTTAATAGGAATCGAGACTCGGCATATATTGAGGTATATTTCATATCCCTTTTTAAAGAAAGTCAAGAAAAAATAAAAATTGAAAAGCCTCATTGGAGACGATGGTCTACTGATGGAGGGAGATGATTATGATTTAAAATCTCAAATTCTAATTATATCAACATCTTATAGATGTATATTGTCGCACCTCGAATATCAGATGCAGTTTTTCTTAAAAAGAAAAAAAGGATACATATTGAAAAGCTTGCTATTGCACTATTGTATACTTGTCAAATGGTCGAGCTGACCCGACCTAGGCTGGTTAGTCAATAGGCCCAGTCCGATCCAGGGCCACGAATAGAGCAGGCTTAGCTTAGGCCGGACTTTTACATAAAAATAGGTCCACTGAAGGCCAAATTAGTGCAAGCCCGGAACGGACTTGGACCGAGCCCGATTTTGGGCTCTAACTTTGGCCCATTTCAAGATGGGGACCAACTCAGATCCGCATCATTTTTTGAACCAGACCTAAGCTGGCCCATACTGGACTTGGGTCGGACCGGCCTGACATACTTAACAACTCTAACTTGTGGGATAATTTTTTCAAGAGATGCAAGTCTTTTTATAAGTAAATTATCACCATATATATAAAATATGAATTGTCTATTAATGTACAAATAATATGTAAATATCACTTGCCTAAACAAAAGCACACACAGCTGTACGTAGTGATTAGCATATGAATTGCATGTTCTTATTTTATATTTCAAGCAATGTGGTCCAGTTAATATAATGACAGTTAATGACTTTTTTTGGGACAGACAATTATGCCTTCGGATTTAAATCCTTTTAAAGTAAATTTTACCAAAGAATGATTATGCTTTTCCTACATATAGTTTAGTACTTTGATAGATGTGTCGTGTTTTTATGATGTATTTTCTCCATAACTTAAATGTGCGCATTAGTTTAAGACTTTAAGAAAAGTAACATTGAAAATTATTTGAAACTCTCAATATCATGTTTGTTAGTATACCTTTTCATTTATTTATTTTCTACAAACATTTTGTGGCACAGTAAAGATATGCCAGCATGCCTTGATGATACTGCAACGTGCTGCCAAGCATAAATAATACTCACATGGTGTGCGTGTGTTAGTCTAATGGTAGAGTGGTTAATGTCCGCGCCAAAGGTTACGAGTTCAAGTCCACCGTCACACGGCCTTAAAAATTTCTTGTAATGTTTGTTCAAAAAAAAATAATACTCACATGTACTAACAATTTAAGGGATGTTTAGCTAAGCTTATAAACTTGTTTTTTTTTTTTTAATTTAGCTTATAATATTAGAGTCGAACTCAATGTTTGTAGTGAATTTATTTGCCTCTCGTTCTAAGAGAGTTCCTTGGCAGCTTCGTAATAGGTGGCTGTAGGTTATGGGGATAATTGAGGGAATGAACTTTCAAATCTCCCATATTTTGGGAGAAGGGAATTATATTGCTGATCGGATGGTCTGGAGGACATGATAGAAGGTAGGGGTGTCAAAAAAGGCCCGAAACGGGGCCGGGCCGTCGAGCATCATTTTTTAGGTAATTTTCAGGCTGGGTCGGGCATCACATTTTCAGGCCCGAAAAATTTTCGGGCTGGCCCGGCCCGAAATGGATAAAAGCCCGGTGGGCTCGCCCCGGAAAATTACACTACAAAAACAGTTTTGGGCCTGGCTGGGCGTCAATTTTTTAGGCCCGAAAATTTTTCGAGTCGGGCCGGCATGGCCCGGAATTTTGACACCCCTAATAGAAGGATATCAACACTCTGGTCCTTCGAGTATTATTGATTTGGCGGCTAGAAATATGAATAGTTTTTCTTTTATTAGAGTCGTTAATTAGAGGGTACTATTTTTCTTTTATAGGGGTTTTGCCCTTCTGAATTTTATCCATAAAAGTTTTAATGAGGCCCGACTTTGAGGTATAGTCTTGTTATACCCGGAGTTGTTTGGTTTTCTTTCATTTTCTTTAATACAAGACCCATTTCATTTGCCAAACCATATTATAAGATGATTAAGAGTTTATAAGTTTTTGAAAAGTGTTTGGAAAAATAAGATCCTAAACAACTTATAATCTCAAAAAATAAGCTTCAAAAGCTTACAAGCTCCACAAAATAAGTTGATCTATCCGATCTTATTTTTTCATCTTATAAGCTCTTGAAACATATTATAAGATATTGAAGTTTATAAGTTCTTTAAAATAAGTTTAGTCAAACACCCTCTTAGTCTCATAGGTCCCGATAAAGATGTTAAGAAATGAATTGTTAATTTGTAACAAAATTGGAAAGAGAAAATAGCTTTTTAAAGAGCATTTCGGTCAAATCATGAGAGCATGAAAGAAAAAACAACTTGTATAACATAATGCGTAATTTAAGAATCATGTTAATAATGTTTATTATGTATTGTGGGGTATTATCGTTCGTCTCCACCTTCATGCTTTTATGGTGTGGTACTTTAAACTTTAAAGTCGAATAAACCCAACTAAGTGTTGGGCTGAGCCGAGATTTCTCTACTCATTTTTTCTATTCGATTCTTATTGCCTCTTCTTCTTCTCCTTTCTCTTTTTCATAAAATTAAAGGAAAATAAATTATTTTTGCATTGTGCTTATTCATTGGCTCCTTCAACCTGAATAAGATGTTCAATGCATCAAACAACCTAACTGCACATGATTTTATATACTCACTCGGACTCCCTCCACGAAATATATATCATAATTTTATTTTTGGAGTGTCCATCAAATACATATTACTTTCTATTTTAGGATAATACCCCACATGCTATTATTTTAAACCTCACAACAATTCACCATAATGAGACCCTTTCTCCACTAAATAAGTATCTCTATCTAACATTTATTAAAATTCGTGCCAACACCAATATTATATGTATTTCATGGACGCAGGAGGGAGTATAATTTTTTAAATTAAATTTCACTAAGGAATATCAAGAAACTTTAGATTAAACATAAATTACTAACTGGATATCAAATTAATTATACAAGGATATTACCGCCAAATTCAGAGTATTTTATTTTATATCAATTTTTTTTATAAATGTATAAACATCTTGGAATAAAATAAATTTTTGTAATTAGATTATATGACAAAAAATCTTTTCCGTTAATATATTTACGCTGAATATATGATGCACGACTTAATAAAATAATGCTTTATACTAAATTGATAAACCACTACTAATATTTTTTTTAATACCAAACTTTCATATAAAATATTAGTATTTCTTTTTCAAAGTATAAAGATAAATGATGCTGACTTGTAAAGGGTTAATGGCCTGTAAATTCCTCAACTTTCAACAATTTCTGGTTTTGCTCTCCACCTAAAGATTCTACCAGTAAATTCCTCAACTTTCAATAATTTCTGGTTTTGCTCTCCGCTTAAAGATTTTGCCTGTAAATTCCTCAACTTTCAATTGTTTCTGATTTTGCTTCCAACGATGGGATCCGGCAAGAATAGTTTTGAAAATTTATAGACGTGGCTTAAATTAATCTATGTGGCACTCTCGTGGCATATATATAAATTAAAAAAATATTTCATGTCATCATCCCCACCCCTCTCTCAGTCTCGTTCTCCCCTGCTTTCTTTCATTCTCGCAGAGATAATTTAACCGAGAAAATACAGATCATGCGCAAGATTGTATGGGTGTGAATAGGATTTAAAATTCTTGTGATTTTATGGGTGCATTCTAGCGCATGATCTGTATTTTCTCGGTTGAATTATCTCTGCGAGAATGAAAGAAAGCAGGGAAGAACGAGACTGAGAGAGGGGTGGGATGATAATATGAAATATTTTTTTTTATTTTTTTAATTTACATATATGCCACGAGAGTGCCACATAGATTAATTTAAGTCACGTCTATAAATTTCCAAAACTATTCTTGCCGGATCTCATCGCTGGAAGCAAAATCAGAAACAATTGAAAGTTGAGGAATTTACAGGCAAAATCTTTAGTTGGAGAGCAAAACCAGAAATTGTTGAAAGTTGAGGAATTTACAAGCAGAATATTTAGATGGAGAGCAAAACCAGAAATTGCTGAAAGTTGAGGAATTTACAGGCCATTACCCCACTTGTAAAGTATCTACAATTCTTTACTAGACAAGTTAATTTTTCGGACTCGGGCACCCGACCCGTTTTTCAAAATTTCAGACAAGTGATGTATAGATGGGTCGGGTCAAGTGCCCGTGCCCGAATCCGAGAAATTCCACTCTGTCATATGATGTGATATTACTATTTCAGTGGCAAATCTCTCAAGGGTTCTGTTTCTCACTTGACAAGTTTGCAATTTCTCTCTGGGCAGCGGGAAACCCCTCAAAATTCAATCCCAGAAATTCAATCGAAATTCAGACGGCTATGTTTTTGCTTTAAAAGTCGTTGTAAGTGAAAATCATTCTCTAATTTTTTTCTCAAGCTTACTACTTTTTTTTTTTTGGAATTTTTTTATTGAATTCGAATATGAATTGTCATGCATGTTCATTAATCTTTACGCCATTGATGTATTCGATGCTGCTGAACTCATTTTTGAAGTTTAATTGTGTGTTTTTGTGGGAATTTAAGATAAATTCACACACACACACACACACACATATATATATATATATATATATATATATATAGACATATATATCGGTGAATTAAGTGTGGATTTTCATGAGAAAATGGAAGGACGCATTTGGTGCTGAAAGCTGAATGCGTGTTGTTTTCCTTATTTATTTTTTCTATAACAATTCGATTTGTTCTTATATGTTTTGGATTTAGAATTTTCTTTTTCTTGCGTGTTTTGTGTTGCAGTTGATTTAATTGTTTCTGCTAGCTCAGAATCTAGGGCATGCCCTAGAAAGGTCATTTGAGCTCGATGAGCGAGTCCCACATTATCCGGAAATGTTTTAATCGTGCCTGTTTGGAAGTGGAAACTTGTTTTGTTTGAAACGTGTTTGAGGGTCATTAAGTCGTTAAGAATGGTAAATAAATGATGTATATGGCATACCGGTTATCAATCTGCCAGATCTCGTGGAAATTGTGGTCAAATCCCTAAATTGTGTGTGTATATATAGTATACCGTTAGCTTGTAATAGTGTTTCCCGTGCATCTTGGAACTTCATTGAATTAGTCGTACACTAGAGCCATCTGATTTGATTTAAATTATGGTTCTTTGTCGCGTAGTGATATAATCAATTTCTAACCATTCAAAAAGGATTCTTTGTCGTTTAGCGATTTACTCAGATATTTTCTGAAATACGTTAGCAGATGTATCGAATCATAATCTGATTTTGCCAACAAGGATCTTACCTATATAATGTACCATCAAAATTTTATTTACTTCACAGAACATGGTTTGTTTTTGCAATATTTATGTGGTGCAAAACTAATGATGTTAACATTCTTGACAGAAGCTGCTATTCTCTTGACGGGATCTTGAGGGATGTCGGCTCAAGTCACACCTGCTAAGAGGCAACTTGACCAAAGTCTTACAGATGGAGGTGGTAGAAGAAAGGGGCAGAAATTGACAGCTTTAGGCTGTGAAGTTGCATCATTAATTGCGTCATCTTCTAGCAAAGTTATACGAGTACTTTGCCCGGCTTCCAGAATTGGTGGCATTATTGGAAAAGGTGGCAGCTCCATATCTCAAATACGCCAAGAGACTGGAGCAAAAGTCCGTGTTGAGGAAACTGTCCCTGGGTGTGATGAAAGAGTCATAATTATTGTAGGGTCAGATAAAGCTAAGGATTTGGTGAGTGAGCAGGTTAAGGCTGAAGGGGATGAGACTAAAATCCCTGAATCCGATCAGAATCGTGAAGAATACGGGGAAGGCAATGAAGAGCAGGATGCCCCAGTTGATGACTCTAAATCAGATAAGGATAAAGAAAATTCATCTGTTCAGAAAGCTTTGCTAGTCGTGTTTGATAAAATGATTGACATGTTGGCTGAGACAAATGAAGGAGAGGAAGCAAGTAAAAAGCCATCTTCATCTGTTGTTAGGCTACTTGTCTTCTCTGGTCAAGTAGGCTGTCTGTTAGGGAAAGCTGGAAGTGTCATAAAACAAATGTCATCTGAAAGTGGAGCGCAGATTAGAATTCTTCCAAAGGACAAGCTGCCTTCCTGTGCATCTTCTTCGGATGAATTGGTTCAGGTACTTCTGTCTTCATTGTTTCATTTAGCACATTATTTAACACACAGCTAACTGCATTTCAGATTGCCTCCACACTGGCTACCTTGTGTACTTATATGTGCAAAATGTACTTTAATCTAGATGTCAGGACCAGCATGTACCTATCATATGTGTCTGTAATGAATGTCATTTAGACAAATTTGATTTATAAATCCATGACTAAGAATAAGATCAACATCTTCAAAGCAGCAAGGATAGTAATCATTCCTGGATTTTAGATAATAATAAATAAATGGTTAAATACTAAAAACTTGTATAACTTAGTTGTGGGCTTGATAAATTGAGTGTCTTTTGACATTTCATTTCTTTTTTGCAGATTTCTGGTACTCTTGATGCCATCAGGAAGGCTCTTCTATCTGTTTCCCAGCAACTGCTTGAGCATATTCCTAGGTATCAGGAACCTTTCCCAGTCAACCCTGTTGGCCCGTCATCTTATTCCTTTGGTGCTCCTAGGCAGGATAGATTTCCACCTCCAAATCGTCCTTTCCATGGACACGGAGCACCATATCCATCTAGTTTTCATGATGGTGATGCTGGTATTCCTGGTAGAATGAATTTTCCTCCTGAAGTTATAACTTACCGGTTACTGTGTAATGAGGAGAAGGTGGGTGGTGTAATTGGAAAGGGTGGTTCTATTGTCAAGGCTCTTCAACATGAATCTGGCTGTGATGTCAAGGTCCTTGAGAGTACTGGCGATGCGGAGGATCGCATAATTATCGTATCTGGTCCTGCTGTATGGTTTTGATTCTTTGCTATGTTTACATCTCTTTGAATTCACATTCTCCTTAGTTCCACTCTTCTACTAATAAATGTGAAGGCAATAACTGGTGGCTGATTTCCATTTAATGCAGTACCCAGATGATGCAATATCTCCCCCACAAGATGCCGTGCTTCGAGTGCAAGCAAGAATATATATGTCTGCACCAGAAAGCAAGGATAATACCACGGTTGCAAAACTCCTTGTCTCCTCTCATCAAATCGGATGTCTTCTAGGTAAGGGTGGTTCAGTCATTGCTGAAATGAGAAAGTCAACTGGGGCTTACATCCGTATTCTGGGTAAAGATCAGGTTCCAAAAAATGCTTCAGAAAATGAGGAAGTAGTTCAGGTATGCATAAATTAAAGCATCAAACATCCTTGGAACTTGCATATAATTAACCTGTTCAAAGGGGGTAAATCCTATATTCGTACCATATATTCTATGGTTTCAAGTCACAAAGCTCAGGACTTTTATCTGACCTTTATTTTTGCTTCTGTTGTATTCAATTCTAGGTGAATGGAGACTATGAAGTAGTTCAAGAGGCTCTTATACAGATAACATCAAGGTTGAAGAATCATTTCTTTCGTGATTTATTTCCACCTATGGTTCACCCTCCAAACCCACCATTTATGGATCAAATGCCCCCGTTTCCCTCACACATGGGAAGAAGAGAGTTTTCACCTTCTGGAACATACTCTAATCGAGGCCCGCCATTTAATAATTTTGATGGTCCTGGGGGTCTTCCTCCAGTTAATGGTTTCCATCCACATGATGATCAGCCTCCTTTTGCTCATGATTTTCCAAGACATGGGATCCCTCCTCACATGTCTGAAAGAATGCCTTCTGCAGCACCATGGGGAAGCCAGGTATGAACCTATAGGTTCAACAATTGAACTTCATGGCTAATTTGCAGGATAAAGCTGAACGCTGGTAACTAATAAGTGGTGCATTGTTGAACGAGATTCTCTTATAATCTCCTAGCCCTTTGGAGAATTTCTAAATATGATTATTGTTAAGTGGTGGTGGTGGCGATCCATATAAAACCACAACTTCTTATGCACTCATTTCCTAAAATGGTTTGCAGGGACCAATGGAAGGGCCTGGTCCAATCGGATTTTCAGACTATCCAGGTGGTCCTCAAAGAAGACTTGGTGGATTTCCAGGGTTTGTAGACAGTCACTCATAATGTGTGTGCATAATTTTTCTTGGATTTATATTTAGATGTTTAGTTCGTCAATGCAGAGGAAATCAACAAGCTGTTATCACAAGCACCACTGTGGAGGTTGTTGTTCCTCGCTTCGTTGTTCCTGCTATTTATGGAGAGGAAGGTGGATGCCTTAGACAAATTCGTGAGGTATTCATCTGAAGAAGGACTATTTTGCTCGTGCTTTTTTCTTTTGATGTTTCTAACATATCTTTCACTTATTAGTGGAATTTTAAACATACCTTATTTCTCAATTTTTTAAAAGATTCTTGAATGAGTTTTTGAATCAGTAAGTTACATCGCCTTGTTCCCATTAATTTTCCTTAAGAAAATGTCATATATCTTAGCTTTTAGAACCTCCATACAGTCAAGTCTCATTCTAGTATGATATGCATGTACATAATATATAGCAATTTTCAAGATACAATGCTTATTATCCCCTTGCTAGAAGCTTCTAGTAAAATAATTTTCTTATCCTTCCTGGCTCCGGAAGTAGGATATTGTTTCTGTGGTCTCTTGAAGGGTGTACTTCAACAGTGCTATTTCTAGTCCTGCTTTATATATTTGCTAATAGATCAGAGCTTAAGTTGGTGCTACTTGGTGAATTTTTCCGATTGTACAATCTGTGTAATTTTTTTGATCTTTTTTTGAGAAGTGAAAATTTTAATCTTGAGGTGATTATAACTTAAAAATGCTGGAAAAAAAAAGAACAAGTAAGCGGTGCTGAATGACCACTTCTTGCTGCACATGCCTTTCCATCAAACCATTTTGTATAAATGATGGATACTCGTGTGTGCTTTTCTGTGTCAATGTATTTCATTGGTTTGTTAGATGAAGTCGGAGTTCAGATTCTTCAGAACCATTACATTTTCTTATGCGTTGTGGTTTATCCAGTTTTCAGACGCTAAAGTTATCATCAATGATCCAAAAGCTGGGGCAACAGAAACTGTGATCATAATATCTGGGACACCCGAGCAGACCAATGCCGCACAAAGTCTGATTCAAGCATTTGTAATTTGCGAGACTGAAGCAGCCTGATTGTTGATACTATGGAATTCCATTTTGTGCTTCAGAGAAACGGTTTTTGGCTAAGGCTTTTAGCAGATTATGATATGTAGCTGTTTTTCGATTCATCTTGTAGGAATCTACTCCCAGCTGCGAAAACTATGGCGCTAAGAGAATACGGGGATACGTAACCCATATTTAACATGGGATTAAATTGACTACAATGTTCAGCAGAAACTCATCCTTTGTTGTTTCAATAGAATAGGATGCAGATTATTCGAGCTACCTATATGTTCGTGCTTGTTTATGTGTACTATGTATGATGCCGATGAACTATCCTTGCATTTTTCGTTTCTTTACATCTTTTTCTGAAATTTTCTATCGTGTAATAGTTGCGTAATATTCTTTTAGATGAAATCGTAGTATGCCTAAATGTGGTTGATGCTTACATGATAACTTATTTGTCTCAAATGGGCAGAGAGTTTTTATTTGGTTGATGATTGATCTCTACAGAAACTCTAAATACTGAAATGCAGGAAAATAGTGTCTAGATTTTGAACTGATTGACTGCACAGCTCTACATGAAAATTTGTGTTCTATTCATGGGCTTCACTTTGGAAGGGCTTGTACGTCCTGACATCGTCGGCAAGCCCCCGTACGGAGCCGGCAGCCGCGACGAGCGACACGATCAGACAAGACCAGCTGAGGATCTTCAGCCACACCCATCTGCTGGAGTACTTGGGCACTTTTGCCTGTGCAATGTGCATCTCAATGGGGAAGTATACGGTCAGCGGGTAAAACGAGGCTGCTCCGATGAGGCCGAGGAAGTGGTTGAAGAATGGGAAGATCATCGCGATCAGTGCCGTTACTATCACGTACACTGATCTCCACACCAATCTGAATATGTTGAAGTTGTAAACTCCACAGAGAGGAATGCTGACAGCATGGTCTTCGGTGATCAGTTTGTTTTCCGGCCACTTCTCCCTGCTGCGGTTCTCCACGAAGCCGAACAGAGGCTGCGCGAACACCTGTTTGAAATGATACGTCAAATATTGATGAGATGAAACACGAGATAGTCTTATAGTGTAGTACGGGTCTTTTTTTAGGGTACCTGGTAAGCTCCAATGAGATGGATGGCGATGCATACGTTGGCGAAGTCGATCAACCAAAAGGGCTCGTAGAAGCCGAATCCGGTGAGGAAGTTGCCGGGAGCGTCGTTTCCGAAGGCGGCGTAGCCGAGGCAACCACAGAGGACGTAGAATAGGGTGGTGGTTGACACTCCTACTAAAGAAGCCTTCTTCATCACCTCATTTTCTGGGGGTGGAGATTTTAGCGTGTCCTGTTAAACACAACAAATCAGAATAATAAAACATAAACTCTTATGTTATTAAAAAAATAATTTGAAATTTAATAATTTTGGTGGTAATATAGCATTTTGTTATTCATAACCTAATCTTATGGAAATTGTGCCAAACATTTATTTAATTTTAAATTTTATCATATAAGAATAATTGCGTTGTACTTCATACATAACCACGGTCTCTTTTTGCAACTCATCGTCTGATTACTGAAAATGTCATGAATATTAAGATTGAGATAAATTATCCCAATAAACTTATGCCTAATTTACTATGACAACTATTTGAAAGACAAGATTCCTATCAATTATTTAATCAGATGGATCCTAATTTTTAATTGCCTTGTAACTTTCATAAATGTAGAATTTTAGGACAATCTGAAGGTTCCAGTATTAAGTAAGATCATGAGTACTATTGCCAAAATAAAAATTCTTAATATACACACACACACACACATAGCTACGACTTGCATATTCTGAACGTGTCGAATATTTTATGATTATTCTAATTGTTCTTAATTTGGACAGTAAGTACATTAATAAACTATAATTGTTTACATGATAGTGCTTCACTACTATTCAGAAATACTAACTAAACTATCAAATTTTTACACTAATACAACATACATTAGTTTTTCATAGACAAGCTGCTAAGGTTAGCTAACTTAGCCCAGACTCGTCAACGTGGAATAACAACAATGACATTTTCTTTTAATTTAATTTTATTACTAGTATCTAAAGAACATCGTTCTCTTTTCAAGAGAAACTAATGGATGTCAAGTTAGTGTATAAATTTGATAATTTGAATTATTTTTGAGTTGTGATGATAGTTTGAATAATTTTCGTGAAAATGATTATACTTTAAATTATTTAGCTGTAATTTGCCCTAAGTTTAATGTCATTTTGTATTCCCTTTAAAGTGTGGCCAACCAGGCACTCTCACTAAGCACGAAAGTAACTTTTGCAAATAAATAATCTTTATTCTGTTGACAGTTTTATAGTTGAATTGGGGCCAATGAGAAACTTAAAAATAAATTAAAATAAGCTAGCTAGTACTTTTTCCCCCCTGAAAAATTCTCATATAGTTGTATCTGGTTTCATACATTATTTAATACACTTATCTAAGAACACAATAAAATACTATCTTGAGTCCCATCAATTTAATTTTAGTGTTATTAATATGCATTTAGCTAAATTAATTGGTGTGGGACAATACTGGACTGTACAATAATAAGAAAATCCAGAAAATTAAATTTTGATATCTTAAAGTGGGGCCCATCTAAATTCCTAAACAACAAAATAAATTAAAAAAGTATGGTCCATTTTTTAGTCTGCAAGGTAGCACCCACGCTAGGAAAGTAGAATATGAAAAACTAGTGTGTGTTTGTATCCCTAATTTGATTTTATTCCAAAGTTGTGACAATCTTTAAATTTTTCTATATTCTATGGTCCTAAATCATCCTTCTGTTTGGTGCCAGAGATTTCACATGCTCAAGAACCAAACCAACTTATAAAGCTGGACCAGATATTACACTCAACTACAAGAATATTGCATTTCAACAGAAAATCTAATGTCAACTATACAATATTGCACTTTGTCACAACTATATATATCCTTTACACTTCACCTAATCTCTTTTTATTTGAAATCTCAAATTTTTTAATCAAGATTGAAAAAGGGACTTTAAGGTTTCAATGACACTTGATGAGATAGATCTATGAGTATCTTTCCGGTATCAAAACTCCTTTTTTTAATGAGAACAAGAAACATGTAATAGTATATATCGATACAATTTAGGTCAATTTCGTATTATGCGCGATAGTCAATAGCTCTCAAACTACACGTAAGGACCAGTACTAGCCAAACCATGAACTTACTAAAAAATGATGGTGTGGATTTACCAAATTATTTTTCAAGAGTTCAAACTTGCCTCTAAAATCAAAATTTTCGACTCCTCTCTCTAAAATTGGCCTTTAGGATTAACCTAATCTTACAAAAACTTGAGTCTCCTCTACTAAATTGAAATATAAAATTAAAATTTCTCATTCATCCCCTCCAAAACTACTCCATGATTTTGTGTCCCAGAATTCACATAAAACTTAAAGCACTATATCAACAAAAAACAATTGAAAGATTACCTAAAACCAAAAACAGACAATTTTGTATGGGCTGTAGGGAATTTATTTATTTTCGGTAAATAAAATGACTTATTGAATGTGGATATATTTAAACTTGTACGCCATTAATGAAAGTAGATATGATAGCTATCCATACGTCTTTATGCAAAGAGGAGACATGTGCTAACTACGTGGGTGTGTGTCTCTGTGTTTTATCCCTCTATAATGTCCATGTTTCAAATTAAATAAATAAAAATATAATTCTACGAAGTTTCTCCAATTTTGCAAACCTTACAAATAATCATTTCTATAAATAGACCAAACTCGAGATATCTCCACTATTCAACGCCATAGGGGGGGCCACGTGTAACTTAACAAGTGTACCATTCATTCAAAAAAAAAAGTCAAAAAAGAAAAAGAAAAAAAATATGAGGCACACAATTCAATCATGGGACCTAATGAGTTGAATATTTTTGACTCATCATATATATGTAACATATAGAAATTGAAAACATGTGGACAGCCATGATTCATGCAAACACACATGACAAATTGGTACACCTCTAATATATGTACAAATAATTAAATATCTTGATATTGTAGAATAATTCAATTAATTAAATTTTTGGAATTGAAGAGACACTAAAAGGTGAAACGGAATATTAATTTATGGTTACGTAATTAAGTTGGATTGGAATAATAAATAAAATAAAAACTTGCCTGTATCTCAATGAGGACAGTGGAATAAGCATAGGCGAAAGCTATATCTCCAATGGCTTGAAAGCTTTTCCACACCTTTTCTGATCCTGTTACGTCCATTCCTACTCGAGTCCCTGTTAGGTTTCTCTCCAAATGCCCTCCACCACCTATTTTATTTTATTATTATTATTTAATTTCATTACTAATAAATCAATCAATCAAGGTATAACATACATATAGTTTTCATAATGTGGATTAATTTAAGCATCCCAACATTCTATTAACCACTTCTTGTGAATGTACATAGGCACTAGCCAATCGATAAGGAGCAGAGCTGTCACAGGGGTCGGACTGGCCGAGTGGTAGTAAGCTGCATCCAATTCTACTAGCCTGGTCCGGCCCAAAAAATTAAGACCGGTCCGGTCCAAACTGGTTTGGTTTTACGGACTGAATTGACATTTTGGATCGACCAGATCGGACCATTTTTGAAGTGTAGTTAGTATACTATTACCTGCAAGCTTAGCAATGGAGAGACCAAGGCCAATGGAGGAGTAAGCAAAGGACATGACGGCTGCTACAATTGAGAGCCACGAAAGCTCAGCGAAATTCGGTATTTGGCTCAAAATTAATTGAATTCCAGCAAATATTGCCATGAAAGGGTAGGTTGATATCGAGCATTTCGCCCCATGCCCATTTTGGTGGAAACAATTCGACCTTTTCACAGCCCTAATTAATTAACACATATGTAAATAAAACAAATATTAATTAAATCTCTCAACAGTAATTATATATGTTGATAATTAACTAAATAAATAAGTTAATAGTACTCACACCATACTAATAGAGGCAGTAATTGTGTATCCAATGGTAACCCCAACAAGATTGCCATATTGAGCCAGCCCACATAGCTGAACTTTGTAACCACCTACAATTTAAATCAAAATAAATAAATAAATAATTTATATATATAAATTCATGATCATTTAAAGCTAAGGAACAAAGTTTCAGGAAGTATGTTGGGGTGAGAGGTGGTTAGAATTAATTGGAGATTCATCGGTAATACAAGTGCAACAAATTACTAAACCAATATCAATATGCATTAATTCTTGAAAATATAATGCTGAAAATTGAAATATTTCTCAGAAATTGATGTATATTGATACCTAAGTGAGAACGGACAACATCCATGTAAGTATAGTTGCGGCGGCCGTGGTGGCGGTAGGAGTCGGCGAGGAAGGTGGAGGTGAAGTAAGTGATGAAGGAAAACGCCACCAGCACGGCGGGGCCGGCCACCCATCCCAGCTGCGCTATGGCCCACGCCAACGACAGCACCCCCGACCCTATCACCGCCGTTATGATGTGCGCGCTACTGGTCAACAACGTCCCTTCACGTCCATTTTTACAAATTCTGTGTTAATTAATTCTCTCTCTCTCCCTCTCTCTCTCTCTATATATATATATGTATATATATTGTGTATGTGTGTGTGTGGGAGTGTATGTATGTACATACCAGTTCTTCGGGGACGGCCATCGTCGTCGAAATTCTTGTTTGCTTCACCATTTTCAAGTGCTTCTCTAGATGGTTCTATGTAGAGAGAATTCTTCTCGAATTCTTTTGCCATTCTGTGTGTGTGTGTGTGTTTGCTTGAGAGGTAGATGAGTAGAGAGAAATGGTTTTGGAGTGGATTTTGATATTAAGTTGATGGAGAGGGACAAGATAAATATATAGAAAGGGGTCAAAAAGTGAGGGAAAAGAAAACGAGGGGGCAATGGGTAAGTTGTACATATGTATAATAAATATTGGAAGAGGTGATTGAATCTTATTGGATAAATGCATATTTTGATATATGTATTTGTAAGTTTTTAACTTTCTTTATTGAATTCGTGTATCTTATTATATTGAAATTATAAGAATGGAGTTATATATTTGTAATTTATGTTGGAATTAGGTTATGAGAGGTGATGTGCTACACACCTTTCGTGATCACTTCTCTTTTTCGTTCATATTAACATTATTCTATTTAATTTTTGATATTGTGTTTTATTTTAATACCTTAGAAATTGTTATTAAAATCGTTAAATTTATAAATCAATAAAAATCAAAGCTTGATTTCTCCTATTTATTCATTTCTTTGAAGTTCTAGGGAAAAAGAAGAAATCGAGCTTGATTTTGATTGATTTGTAAATTTAACGATTTCAATAACAATTTCTAAGATAATAGAATAAAACACAATATCAAAAATTAAATAAAAGAGTGTTAATATGGACGAAATGGAAGAGATGCCCATAAATGATGCTCACGAAAGATGTATAGCACATCACATCTCTAAGGTTATTTTGTTATAAGATAGATATGCTAATGTGTATAAAATATGAAACTAGCTCCATGTACTTAATTTTTACAAAAGTGAATTTAGTTCAAGGACCCCACAAATGGAAATAAAATGTAGGAGCTCAATATTTACAAACAAAAAGTAGAACGACCCAGTTATTATTTTTTTTTACACGAGGTGTATATATATTACTACTATATAGGTGAGATCTCTACACCATTACACAGTGTGGAAATATACTACACCGCACTCAAACAGGTAGCCCAAGACCTCTAACTAAAGAGAGACTTGTGATGTCTCAGCTAGACATCATCGGTAAAACAACCCAGTTAAATATATATATATATAGTAGATATGAATATAAGTAAAAGTACTTGTATAATGATTCTTTGTAATTCAAATATGATATATAAGAAAATAGTTGTCGGAAAATGAATGAAAATCTTTATTAAAATGCAGTTGCTTAAATTTAATCAAATGACAAACAATAGGATTGGTATAAGTACTATGCGCACGTGCCTCTTGTTTGTGAGAACAAAATTTCTTTGCTTTATTACCTAAAGATTGGGATTGGGCAAAATTGAACAGTACTGTATATAAATATATGAAGTATTAAATTAATAAGCTGAGTTAACTAGGAACCCAATAAATTTCTTTTTATCAAATTTTCTTTTTCCGTGAGTTAATTTAAAATCAATACGGATCATTTGTTCTCTATATGATCTATAGTTGTCATTAAAATAAGTATACAAAAATAAGCAGTATCAGTAATAATTATTATTGTATGTAAAAAGAAGAAGAATTATTAAATAACCATTTATATATAAATATGCGTTATTATAAGTATAATATGATTTTTAAGTTAACTTGTACGTGGGTTTTCGCCCATTATTCTACAATGATTGCGCTTATGTTTTTAATTTGACATCTGGTGACGAAATAATTGAGTCATGATGTTGGAGAAATCAAGGAAAAAAAATAAAATTAGGCCGACATCCTAGATTATGGACTTGAATAGGGATGGCAATGGGCCGGATCTGGACCAGATTTTGCTTGGTCCAGATCCAGATCCGATTTTTGGACCTCTGGTCCAGATTTATTGGGTCTAAAAAATTAAAATCCAGATCCAAATCCATGAGATCCGTGGATTTCGGGTTCAGACCCAAATCCATAGTTTTTTCAACTTTTAATTTTTTTTTTGAGAGGAACTTTCAATTTTCTTTTAATGTAAACAATCAATAATAACATCATAATAATTATATATAGACTTCTACCATCATCTCAAAGTTCAAAACTATTCATTAAACCATAAATATCATTAAAATCATCTAAACTAATTCTTCTAAGTCATTCAAGTTAAGAACTAAATATTACAATCAATCAAGAACTAAATTAGACCAAATTAGAAAACAAACTAAATTATATTTATAAACAAAACTAATATATATATATATATATATATATATAATGTATACCGGGTCCACGGGCCGGATCTGGATCTCAAATTTTTGAATCCAGATCCGAATCCGTTTTTTGGACCTTTACTCCAGATCCGATCCAGATCCGTCGGGTCCAAATTTTTGATGTCCAAATCCTAAAAAATGGATCTGGATTAGCGGATCTGGATCGGATTGAGGATCCATTACCATCTCTAGACTTGAAGAGCTATCATGGATTATTAAATCATTACCTATATAATCCATAACTAAAGACAAAAGTCAATTAACGTGTTGCATTAAGAGTGTTTGTTGTAGGCCTCGCACATGTTACGACCATCTAAATTAACCAAGGGTCCAACACTATATATATAATAAACAAAATTATATACTCCCTCTGTCTCGTTCATCTTGATACGTATTTTTGTTTGGATCGTTCCACTCATCTTGACACATTTACTTTATGGAAATAATTAGAGTTACTTAGAAAATCACTTTATTCACTTTAAAATTACTTTATATCACTTTATACACTTCAAAAACACTTTATATTACTTTATTCACTCCAATATCACTTTATATCACTTTATTAGCTATACTAAACACCACCTTTACACTTAATACCCTTCTTCTCAATAACCGTGCCGAAAAGAAATGTGTCAAGATGAACGGGATGAAGGGAGTATATTATAGCTTGTTTGGTTCAAGTAGAAGAATGAAAAGGGAATGGAATCAAGTAGATGAGAAGAATGATAACAATAATTGTTATATTTATTGGTGTTTGGTTCAACAATGAAAATGAATCACTTGAATCCGGAGAGGAAAGAATTTTGTTAATGCTCTAGTTTGAAAGGTAATATTTTGAGGTTTTGTCTTATCCTCAAAAAAGGGTAATCCACTGTCAGAACTAAATAAGAAATAATGATTTAAGTTTATTAAATATGTCTCCAGGCTCCTAAAAAAGCCCAACCAAACATTGACTAAATGTACAGTATGATTGTTTATACCTAGGGCTTCGTTACAAATAGAGCTGTCAAAACAGGCCCGGCCCGAAATAAGCAAAAGCTCGGTGGGCTCGGGCCAACCCGGTAAAATTATGCTATAAAATGATTTTTCGGGTCGGGTTGGACTCCATATTAACCGGCCCGATGAATTTTCGGGCCAGGCCGGCTTGATTTTTCCAAAAAGCCCAGCGGGCTCGGGCCGACCCGGCCCGGAAATTTGACAGCCCTAGTTACAAATTAATTTATATTCCATTCATCTCACATTACCACATATATAATGATTATGCATATAATATGGCTATAATATATACTAACATAGTATATCTCCTGTAACTTATATATATATATAGGGATTGGTTCATATAGAAACTATTCCTAGTGTGAGAATTAGGAACCAATCTGAACCGTTGATATTTGTATGATCTATAGTTGTCATTATTTGAAGCATGAATATATATAGATTTAAGCATGATTTTATATAAGCACAATTGTTTACACAAAAAAGCATAAATCTCATTAAACATGACTATATATTGATTTAAGCATGAATATATATAGATTTAAGCATGTTCTCACGTTCTTATGGGAGGAATAATTTTATATTAACCCATCCCTCTATATATATATATGTTAAAATTCAGATATTAACAACAATTATAAGGATGAATTTGGATATAATTTTAATAATTGATTAAGGGTATTATTATTATTATTATTATTATTATTACCCACAGTTACGTAGTCTTCTTTTGGTTTTGTTGTTTTGTTTCATTTTTCAACTTAAGAGCCCGACAACTCGTGGCATTTTGTTAGGTACACTGAAGGCGATATATGCATAACCATTTTGTAATTGATTTCCATAAGTTAATTTGAAATTAGCTTTTGATTTAATTGGTTAGGGGTAAAAAAAAGAGGGAAATATTATAATAGTCACTTAAGTTAATAAAAACAAAATAGTAGTTACTATGTTAATATTATATAAATACTGGCCACTCTTACAAAAATACCCCTACATAATTAATTAATATAAATTTTTAATTTTTTACAAAATTAATTACATTTTCCTTCTTCTTCTTTTTACTCCCATTCGCACCATCTCCACTGCCATTTCCACCGCTCATTTTCCACCAACTCCACCGCCGTCTCCGCCGTTTTTCCTCTACCACCATCGCACTTCTATCGCCCCTCCTCCGCCTCTCTACCGTTTCATTATCTTGCCGGTCCACCGTCTCTGCTGCTCACCGTCTCCACCCGTCATAAATCCATCTTCAACCTCACATCTCATCCTCCACCTCCGCCTACGCGAATCCATCTTTGCCGCTCTAACCTCACATCTCATCCTCCACATTCACCGTCTCGGCCTACCCCGCTACACCGCCTCCACCTCCGTCGCATCTTCGCCATCGTATCTCCGCCGTACTAATGTCGGAAGGAGCGAGTAGATCGACTCGTACCACGTAGGATGCGAGTGGATCTACTCGCGCCTTGCTTGTACGTGGGCGAGCGGCTCGTGCGCGCTGCTAGTGCATGTCCACCAGAGTCAGGACGAGTCGCGAACGGGGCGAGCGAGGGCCGCTCGCTCCGCTCGCGCCTCGCTCGCACTACTCGCTCGCTCCACTCGGACCACTCGCTCCACTCGTTCCACTCGCACCACTCGTTCAAGCCACTCGCACCACCCACTCGTGCCACCCACTCGCACCACTCGCCCCACTCGCTCCACTCGTTCCACTCGCACCACTCACACCACTCACTTGCACCACTCGTTCGAGCCACTCGCTCCACTCGCTCCACTTGCACCACTCGAGCCACTCGCACCACTCGCTCCCCCCTCTCGCGCCACCCACTCGCACCACTCACACCACTCACTTGCACCACTCGTTCGAGCCACTCGCACCGCTCGCACCACTCGCACCGCTCGTACCACTCGCTCCACTTGCACCACTCGAGCCACTCGCACCACTCGCTCCACTCGCACCACTCACATCACTCACTTGCACCACTCGTTCGAGCCACTCGCCCCACTCGCACCATGTTCGACACTCGAAGCGTACCGGGCGAACGAAGGTGCGACTGGAGCTAGTAGATCTCACTCGCACCACTCACAACACTCACTTGCACCACTCGTTCGAGCCACTCGCACCGCTCGTACCATGTTTGACATCCGAAGCGTACCAGGCGAACGAAGGTGCGACTGGAGCGAGTAGATCTCACTCGCACCACTCGCTCAATGCCATGTTCGACACCCGAAGAGTACCGGACGAACGAAGGTGCGACTGGAGCGAATAGATCTCACTCGCTCCATTTGCGCCTTTCAAAAATCGAACGAACGGAAGAGAGAAACTCGTCCTACCTCCGCCGTCACCACACCTCCAACATTGCAACTTCGATCATCTCGTCTTACCTCCGCCGTCGATAGTGATTGCCTTCGTCGGATCACTTTCATCATGCCACCATTGTATATTGGTCTCCGGAAACAAATGATAGAGAAATAGAGAAAGACAGTGGCAAGAATTAGATGTACGAGATAGAGAGGGTCACCGGAATTCGATGAACGAGAGAGAGGGTCGGCAACGATGAGAGAGAGAGATAGGTAGCCGGCAGATGAGAGAGAGAGTAGAGAGAGAAGATAGTGACTTTGTTTAGTGATATTTAATTTTTATTTCAAATTAGATACAAAAATAAGTATAAAATGGTAGAAATATAAGTTAAAAGGGTAAAAAAATATTTTCAAACAAATAGTGGTCATTATTTATATAACATTAAGTTTGTGGCTAGTATTTTGCTTTTATTAACTTAAGTGGCTATTCTACATAGTTTCTCTAAAAAAAATTAAGATTGAGAGATGAGTATGCGAAATTGTAAATAAGTAGACGTAATTAAATAAAATTTCAAACCAACATTGATAAGATATTAGATATTTAAAGTGAGGAACGAAGTATGAAGCCTATATGAAGAGGTCCAATCGAAGCTCAAATAGAAAGATTGGAGTACTTGAACGAATTTGTGTAGTCCATTACGCCTTATTGAAAACGAAATATTTAATTTTCAAATAATTGATCGATTGTTTCAGTCAATATTATCTTGTGTGCGCGATTTAGACAGCCAACAACAACTCATGCAATGAGTGGAAAATTAAGAACCAACACCCTAAATTACTAACTAGTTATATATGTATGTCTTGTGCAACAAATACAATTGAGCACTATGTTAAATTGTTGTTATTATTTAATCTCTTCTTTGATTAGAAGATATTTAAGTAACCTTATTCTTTATTTGACATAATGGAGGTTTGCTCCCAGATATTGTATATATATCTCTTCTTCTTCTTCTTCTTGGTTGAATAACTAGTAGTATTATATTTGGTAGTCATTCTTAGGTTGTGGCATAATTTTCATGAATTCCAGCAGCTTTAAGCTCTCTTTTTCTGCAACGAAACACGCTGCAGCCTCCAAGCCTCTTCAAGTTGTTTTTCCCGCGCTTTCCTTTTCGCCTTAGGGTGTGTTTATTTTGATGGAAAACTAGATTTACCCGCGCGCGTTGCGCTGCACTGTGTGATAGTGAGTGTTTTAATTCGTAGTATCAAAAAATTAATACATATTTCAATATATATTTATATTCTAAATGATTCTCCAAAATTATATAATAATGTTCATTAGTATTATTAATACAATTATTTTTTACTTGATTATTAATCAATTATATTATATATATATAATATAATACTTATGTTGAATATTAAGATTTAAGATTTCAAGTTAAGAAACTCATCCATACAAATTTTAAAAATAAAGTATCACCAAATAATATATTTTACCAAAAATTTGTAACATAGTACTAAATAACTTTTTTTGAGAGAATTACAAATATATATATATAATGTCAAAATAATAAGCAACTTTACTGCAAAATGTTGTCATCTAAATCACAAAATTAATTTTTGGGCGGCAATGGTCATTTTTTTTAGCAGATGAATGATCATTTTGAGGAGGTAGACATTGAAACTATCTGGCTAAGTGAGAAGTATGCATGGGGCATGCAGAATGGGAGGGAAAAGTAGATAAATGGGCGGGAAAAGGCATTGCAATTATTCTGCTTTAATATAGTAATAGATGGTGGAATACAAATATTCGCACTTTTTTATCTTTTTCACATACTTATTACAATTGTTAATTTTCCATGGACGCGATGAATAATTTTTCCGGACAGCCTCTTTTCCTTTCTTTTTCCCCCAATTGTGAAAAGTATAAACATGTGGGATATGTGTGATAATATTTTTCCATAAAACAAAAGACATAGAAATGGGGAGGGGTTGGTGATCATGTGATATAATTTTATTCTTTTATCTCTTATTTTTCAATGATAAATTTACAACCAAAATAGACATACCCTTAAAGTAAATTAGGAAACCAACTGCTTAGCTTTATGGAGAAAACCAACTCACTTAACTTAGCGCCGAAAAATTAAGAATTAAACTTAAGTAGTGGCGCGCCGGAAGTTCAATCTCTTGTTTATTTTATGATTAATTGCAGGAAAATACAATAACTTTGGCCGATTTCTGATTTTGAACATGATCTTTAAAATTGGTATTTAAATATGTCACTTTTTAATTTTTCTCACAAGAGCAATTTGAGAAAAAAGCAAAACTGACATGTCAAATTAAAATTGAAGTAACAATTAAAGCGATGTTGTATTGATTAAAATAACATCGTTATGATTTTAAAAAATAAAATAAAAAATGAAAAACAAATTACTCGTCCTCCCCACTATGCCACCTCATCTCCCCCTCCTCTCTCTCTCTCATACATATATATATATATATAGGGATATATATATATATATAATCAGGAGCGGCAGTCACCGTCGCCATGCCGTCGGTTCCCGGGAAAGTCGTCTGCGTCACTGGCGCCAGAGGCTTCATTGCAACAATATCCCAAACTTGAGACATCTCTCACAAAAAGGAATATGGCGCCGGAGGCTTCATTGCTCTCCCCTCTCTTTCTCTCTCTCTCTCTCTCTCCAAACTGAAAATCTCTCACCTCCTTCCAACAAATCTCTTGGAACATTCATATCTCTCCGCCCTCACTTTCCCCTTCTCTCCCTCCCACTCTCGCCGCATGCAAATGAGGAATAAATTTACCAAAAAGTCAAACGTAGTAAAAAAAAATTGACTAGGCTTGGCGAGATAATCGGATTTAAATCTTCAAACCCAATCCGTTTGTATATTATTAACCAAAAAGATATTTTGTCGTATAACTTTTTTTTTATTAAAAATATTACTTAAAGAAATTGTATGAAGATCATCTCTGTGGAAAGATATTTGGTTAGTGAACTCATTTATTCTATTATACTTCTATGTATTATATAAAAAGATCGAGCTTGTTTTATGAAGTAAGTATAAATTAGATTGTCTATTATATCCCTATTTATTTAAATACAATGATGTAATATATATATATATATATGATATATCATATTTATAAAAAAATAATAATTATGATCAAAAGTCCATTCTTACCAAATTTGCATTGCATATTTTATCCATTTTAAATACTTAGATATTGTAGATTTCGTTCATTAATGAATAGAGTGCTCATTTTTCCTCTTAATAAAAAATACTTACTTGTATTTCTTAGAAATTATATGATATATATAATGGTATACATGAATTGCTAAACATTTGTTAAGTCCAACTGTTTGGACTAGCGATTGTGTGGGCTTGGTAAAAGGAGATTGTGATTTGTATTATTAATATTAAAACTATTTTCCCTTTAAAAAATATTAAAACTATTTTCCTTTTAATTTTTCCACAAATATGATTTTCAATATAATTATCTAAATTATTATTTTAAAAATAAGAAAACAAGATAATCTTTTTGGCTAGTAAAATGGATAGGATTTTGAAGATTTAAATCCGATTATCTCGTCAAACCTAGTTATTCTTTATATTCTTAATTTAATTTCTTATCCAAATTTTACAGTGTATCACGTCGAAACTTTTGATCTGTTGACACCCAAAACTTTTGATCCTTTTTTCACATTTCAGGATTGTATTTTTTTTCTTTCTTTGTACGATCTTCATCTCTCAGTGATGGAGGATTACTCTCTCCCACAAGGCTCCTTTTTTCTGGGATTTGATAGCTCCACTCAGTAAGTCTAAATTTTTAATTTCGACATCTTTAGGTTTTGTGGGATCGTTAATGTTGTCAAAATACCGATTGCAATCCTATCAGAAATTTAAGATTTTCATACGGTGATTAAATTCTGATGATCATTTGATCGATTGCTTGTTGTTTCTATAACTGGCGCACCCTTTGATATAATTTTCTTGAATGTTGTTGATTGTCTGCCAAGATTAGATTTTTACTCGAATTGAGAGAAAAATAATGATCATTTACTATGTAGGTCACTGAAGGCAACTGTTTTGGATGCAAGTTTGAATATTGTAGCTCAGGAAATTGTTAATTTTGATTCTGAATTATCCCATTACAAGACTAAAGATGGTGTTTATCGAGACCCTTCTGTTAATGGGAGAATTGTTTCTCCCACTATAATGTGGGTGGAAGCATTAGACCTCATTCTTCAGAGGCTCAAGAAATCAGGACTTGAATTTGGAAAAATTGTTGCTGTTTCTGGTAGTGGGCAGCAACATGGCAGTGTGTATTGGAAAACCGGGAGTTTGAGGATTTTGTCGTCGTTGGACCCTAAAAGACCATTGGTGGATCAACTTGGTAATGCCTTCTCTGTGAAGGAGTCGCCTATATGGATGGATAGCAGCACTACGGAGCAATGTAAGGCCATTGAGAAAGCTGTAGGTGGTGCTTTGGAGTTATCGAACCTTACTGGTTCGCGTGCCTATGAAAGGTTCACCGGCCCACAGATCAGAAGAATTTTTGAGACGCAGCCCGAAGCTTATAAGAATACAGAGAGAATCTCTTTAGTTAGCTCCTTCATGGCTTCTCTTCTTATAGGGAGCTATGCTGCTATCGATCACACTGATGGAGCCGGGATGAATTTGATGGACATAAAGGAGAGAGCTTGGTCAAAAAAGATTTTGGAGGTCTGTGATGTGGATCGTTTGCAAATTCAGTTCCATTATTATATTAAAATGGGATTTTGTTTCTGTTTTGCAATCAATCAAGAATTTATTTTCAAATATAATTTGCTTTTGTGAAGTTTTGAGGTCCTATCATATGCAGCTAGCTTCTAATCTCAGTGATAATTCTTCTATTTGGTTAGGTCACAGCACCAAGCTTGGAGGAGAAACTCGGGAAGTTGGCGCCTGCATATGCTATTGCTGGTCAAATTGCTCCCTACTTTGTTGAGAGGTCGGTGGCATCCTAATCTAGAAACTCGATGATGCCCAATTACAATTCGTACGAGTTAACTTGAATAAACATGTGTTGTATCTCTAGCTGCGGAGAAGTTGATTGCTCTATATAAAACAAAATTTAGCAGTACGCTAAGATATATATTTGTGTGGAAAGAATGTGAAAATAAATCATCTGCAGTATTTTAGCTTTGAAAATTCTGCCACCTGAAGTAATGACAGAACTCCTAAGACATCTCGATCTTGTTGTGTTCTCATGTTATCTGTGTTCATTTGTATTCTATCATGCCCATGTGACACCCTCTTGCATACTTTTGTTATGTTTATATGTGACGTGTTCGCTTGTAAAATTCTTTCAGGTATCACTTTGACAAAAAATGTCTTGTCACTCAGTGGTCTGGTGATAATCCTAACAGCGTAGCAGGTAAATGTTCTTTTTATGTATCTGTTCTTCCTCTTAAATGTAAGCCACTGACAATAAATCGAGGATGCTTCTTTTTTACTTTTCTTTGCTTTGACTTTTTATAACTTGCTCGATTACACTGCATCAGTTTACTTGTTCTGCTTTGTAAGTTTTAATTTGAATTAACATGTACTTGCGTGAAGGGTTTGTAGATCGGAACTCTTCTGCCTGTTAAGCCTTCTTTCTCTGATATCTGCCTTGTATAATAAACATCCTGTACTTCATTTTGATAAATAATATCGGCAAAAAGAAATCTTGGGTAAGTGTTTTTAAGATACTCTCAATTTAGAAGCTGCATTTCTATCTTCTGAGGGATGTTGGATGAGTCTTGAACTGAACCAATAATTGGGTTACGTGCTTGCTATCTCCTCATGCACAGTATTATACAAAAGTAACTGGATTTCTCCTTGCACATATTGCGTAGAATGTGCTCTTGCTATTGTGTTTTATTGCATAGAAAACACATGTGTTTTTAGGCCTACTTCCCTGATCATGACGGTAATACTAGCTTATAATTTTGTTGGGGGTTGAACTGTGAAAGTTATTCACATTGTGTTCGTGTACTCTGTTAGGTTTGACGCTCAACAGTCCTGGGGATTTGGCAATCAGTCTTGGCACCAGTGACACTGTAAATTAACTTGCTCTTGTTCCCTTTTACCCGCTCATGATTTTACGTTAGCACATGCTCCTAAATTGATTTGTCCGCTTTTTACCATTATATCGTTACTGCTTGAAGCGATATTGCTCATGTCTTCTCACAGTGGTCTCATAAAGTGAGATTAGTAAATGACAAAGATAAAGCTATTTATCACCAATCTTACTCGAGCTTCTTGCGCCTTCTTTGACTTCTTTAATACCATATCCATTTTAACTTGATAAGTCATGTTTCTGAACTAAAATTCTTCATTCATGCATTCAATAAAAGTGCATGAGAGTCATTAGAATGCAGAGTTATAAAGAGTTTGAATTGCGATAATATATGACATCCAGAACAAATTCGAGTAGAACTTGATCGATCCCATTTTTGCTATAGGTTTTTGGCATTACTAATGAACACAAGGCGTGTTTAGAAGGGCACGTTTTTCCTAATCCAGTTGATATGAAAGGTTACATGGTTATGCTATGCTATAAGAATGGCTCTTTGACCCGTGAAGGTAAAGGGCAAACGCTAAGAGAACACTATCTTTCCTGAGAGTGAAATGAGGCGTACACTGAGTTCCTGTCTTTAACCATGCAGATATACGTAACAAGTGTGCCGATAAATCTTGGGATGTTTTTAATAAATATTTGCAGCAGACACAACCTCTCAATGGTGAGTGCATCTAGTTTTTGCCTTCTTAGTTAAATTTTAGTGGGATGTTTCTAATGCAATACTACTTATTTCAGGTGGAAAGTTGGGATTTTATTACAAAGACCATGAAATTATTCCCCCCCTACCAGGTAAGCATACTAGCAAAATGTCACAAAATGCATATTTGAATATCACATAATTAAACGTGACAGTATAAGACTTACTTTCTAAGAAGTGGGCCCTTATTGCAGTTGGATTCCATCGTTATGTTCTTGAGAACTTCAAAGGAGACACGTTAGATGGAGTAAAAGAAACTGAAGCTACAGAATTTGATGCTGCCTCCGAGGTTGGTGTATCAAAATCGACTTCTCAACATATCTTGTGACACGCAAACATATACTTACCAAAGCTCCTTTCAGGTTCGAGCATTAGTTGAAGGACAGTTCCTCTCCATGCGAGCTCATGCAGAAAGATTCGGAATGCCTACACCTCCAAAACGCATAATTGCTACTGGTGGAGCATCAGCAAATGACAGCATTCTCAATGCAATGGCTTCGATTTTCGGGTGCAATGTCTATAAAATCCAAAGCTCAGGCAAGTACTTACTGGAACTTCCCTGTTACAGTTCAATCCCAGTTTCTCGATTTTCTCTTTCCACTGTATCTAGTGGCAACCGTAGTGATTATGGTGATGAGTATTGATATTTGATTATGGAATCTCTTCTTCAGACTCAGCTTCCATGGGAGCTGCCTTAAGGTCTGCACATGGTTGGTTGTGCAATAAGAAGGGCAGTTTTGTTCCAATTTCGTCCATGTATGCGGACAAGTTGGAAAAGACGTCTCTCAACTGCCAACTCGCGGCCACTGGTGGAGGCCACGAGCTCGTTTCCAAGTATGCTGTGTTGATGAAGAAGAGAGTAGAAATCGAGAATCGTCTCGTGCAAAAGCTTAGACGACTGTGAAGTTTTTGCCACAGGAGGTATAAAACTTTAGTCCTGTTCTTTTATTTTTTTTAGTTTCATTCAGATTTGAGATTTTGATGAACTTTCTCCAATAATCTGACTTGTAAATATGCATAAAAAAAGTTGTTGATATGACAGCCAGAATATTTCTCCTTATGATTTATTTTCAGTTTGTCTTATCAAATTAACAGAGCATTGGTTTTTTATATTTATTAAAAGATTGAAGAACATGGTCTCATAAACAAGAGATGGGACGTGTTCGTTTATACACAAACACTTGTATGAGACGAATCATATCCAATAGCATATTTGTAATTGGGAAATTCAAATGTTCCATTGGATATGAGTTTAGATCGGAGACAATCTAAAACAAGACTCCTTCAGTTATATTGTTGTTAAGAGTGAATGGTTTAGTATTGCATATAGCGAGAGAGTTGGTACGGGTTTTAATAAAATCTTGTAAAGTGTTTGTTGAATGAAGAAAGGGTCTGACATTAAGGATAGTGTTTAAAAAAGTAAGGATAATAAGTGTGGGTCCGTCCTAGTATAATTTGTAAATAACTTGAAAATTAAAGGTAATAAGTTGTGGGGTATTGTTTAAAAAAGAAAAGTGCATGTTTCTTGTCGACGGACGAAAAAAGGAAAGAAGTGCATGTTTTTTTGTGGACGAAGGGAATATGTTACTTCCATTATTAATTTTCCAGCTCGCTAAGTTACACAGAACTAAAACGGATCGAATAGATAAAAAAAAAAATGAAACGGTTTGATAATGTAGTGTGTACCATGAATGATTTATGAGAATTTTTTTGCTGATATGTTTTAGATAATATTTTCTGATCTTCAATAATAAAAAAACATTCAGACTTTTAGTTGTAGATGTAGTTGTAAATCATATTTTTTTAAAATCAGTTTTAAATAATACTTCCTCCGTCCCGCTCATATTGTCAATAAGGGTAAAAAGATAGAAAGTAGGTAAGTCACATCATTTTTAAAAGGTTAATTCTTTCCTTATTTGGAATAAGATAATTTGAATGGGACAGTCCAATAAAGAAAAGAACACAATATGAGCGGGAGGGAGGGAGTATTATTAAACAAAATATATTCTGTTGAATATACGGACGTGTAGGCTTGATTACTTACTTTTATACATATATATATATATATATATATATATATATATCGAATCAGATTAACTATTCAAAATGAATCCAAATAGTTTTGAATATGCTTAGAAATTTTGTTGATTTGAATGGTAACATAACCTAAAATAACAATGAAAGGCCCTAGTGAATATATCAAAACTTGTTCCTAAGTGTGTGTGTGTTAGCTTAGTGGTAGAGTGGTTAATGTCTGGACCAAAGGTCACGGATTCAAGTCCACCGTCACGCGGTCTTTAAAAGTTCTTGTAATGTTTGTTAAAAAAAAACTTGTTCCTAAATCTCGTAATGTTCATTTTTAAAATTCTAGCCCCGTCCTTACTTATCATCCTATGAATAATACACTATGACGTCATGCTAGAACCGTATATAAGTGCGACTGGTCATAAAACTTATAAATTTTATATTTTTATTTCCTAAAAATTACCTTAAATATTTATTGGTATTAACCAAAATAATTTATAGTTTTAAGCTGATAAATGACATAATATATCGTGTTTCACGACAACATAAAATCACGGTAAATAGCCAAATACGGCACGTTACAAATAAAAAAAATGATTAATTATTAAAAAACTATAGTTAACTAAGTTTATAAATTTCTCATATTTTTTTCCTAAAATTTTCATTTTGATATAATATTAATATATATAGGTAAATATTTCAACAAAATAATTATCATATTAATTATCTAATATGGTTTGTCTCGCATTATGAAATCATCTGAAGAATTAACTGTCCCATATACAAACAAGTAGGTCTGTGCAAACTGTAGAAATATAAATGGATAATCCGTCGGTGCTAAATTCGAATTATGATTTTGAAGATGTTTCATTTGAATTTATTCTTCTTCGTTTGATTCATCAATTTTGCTCTCTCCAATGGAATACTGTTCTCTCCCTCCGAATTCTCTGTTTCTTGGTTTTGACTGTTCCACTCAGTGAGTAACTCTTTCTTAAATTATCACGTAAATTATGCAGCAAATACCGATTTTCTCCTGAAAATTGCAAGTATTCGGAGTTTTGGCTCTTTTTTTCTTGTTTGAAATGGTATATTTTTGTTGCTAGTAAAATAGAAATCATAGGTGATGATAAAACTTGTGCGTATGGTTGAATTTTTCACTTATTTGAGCGTATATATGTTATTAATTTCTTGATTAGGTCACAGAAGGCAGCTGTTTTAGATTAAAAACCTCAAAATATTTGCTATAGATGTTGTGCTTTTAGGATCCTTTAGTCCTAAAAATTGCTAGTATTCAGAATTTTAAGTTTTCTTTTTTTTTTCTTTTTTTCTTTTTTAAAATGGTAAATTTTTTAGTTGCATAAATTTGGGATGATGATAAAAAATTATGCTAACTATTGAATGATTGAAACTCTCGACTTATTTAAGCGTATATATGGTATTGATTTCTTCTTTAGGTCACTGAAGGCATCTGTGTTGGATCAAAACCTCAAAATATTTGCTACAGAGGTTGTGAATTTTGATAATGAATTGCCCCATTACAAAACGAAAGGCGGTGTTTTTCGGGATCCTTTAGTCGATGGGAGGATTGTTTCACCTCCTTTGATGTGGGTGGAGGCATTGGACCTCGTACTGCAAAAGCTCGAGAAATCAAAATTGGATTTCGGAAGGGTTCTTGCTGTTTCAGGCAGTGCGCAGCAACATGGAAGTGTGTATTGGAGGAATGGGAGTTCTGTGGTACTAGCATCATTGGACTCTGAGAAGCCATTGGTGGTACAACTTGGTGATGCATTTTCGACTAAGGAATCGCCTATTTGGATGGACTGCAGCACCACACAACAGTGCAGGGCCATTGAGAAAGCTGTTGGAGGTGCATTGGAGTTGTCGAAGCTCACTGGTTCGTGTGCTCATGAGAGGTATGCAGGACCACAAATTCGGAAGATATTTGAGACACGACCAGAAGTTTATGAGGATACAGAGAGGATCTCGCTTATTAGTTCCTTCATGGCCTCACTTCTCATTGGGGGCTATGCTTGTATAGATCACACGGATGGGGCGGGGATGAACCTAATGGATATTAAGCTAAAGTCTTGGTCGAAGATAGCCTTAGAGGTTTGTACCGTGCATTTTGTTGCTGACTTCTCCTTCCTTTGGTTGTTACTCACCACACTTTTATGAACTTAAGCTAGTGGTTGTTAGTTTATCTTGGTGTTTTCGGATTTTGTAGGCCACGGCCCCAGGTTTGGAGAAGAAACTTGGAGATTTAGCACCAGCACATGCTGTTGCTGGTTTTATATCTAACTATTACGTGCAAAGGTTAGAAACTCATATTTTCCTCAGTTAACTTGACAGTCCTTATGAAGACAACAAGTTCTAAAATCAAGATTGATTATTAGCTCATTTATGTCTTGTAATTTGAATAAATTAGACATGCTTCGCCACATTCTTTATTCAAGAGGTATGGATAGTCTGTACATTCCATTTTTATTCGAGAAGCTGACACGATCATCAATACCTTAGAATTTTATTTTCTTGTATCTACCAGCTGCACTGGTCAAGATGATGTTCTATGTTACTTTCAGATATCGTTTCAAGAAAAAATGTTTCGTTGTTCAATGGTCTGGGGACAATCCTAATAGCTTGGCAGGTGAGTTTATCTGTAACTGATTAAAATGTTCTTTGTCAATTCTCAGAGGATACTTTCATATCTAAGATGTAGATGGTGCCAAAAAAATGTAAGACAGTACTTCCCTCAATAAATTTTTTTCTCTCTTTTTATTAAGTGTTTAAGCTCTAAATAATCGGAAAGAGTTGTATGTAGACAAAAGTAAGCTTCTTAAAGCAATTTCAGGAAGACAAGTTCGTGAATCAAATATTTCATTGGCGGTAACATTCATATGTGCTCTTTGGTGTCTTCTGAAAAATCTATTCATTCAGTTTGAAGTTATTCTTACGAAGTTACGAGTACATGACTTTTGAGCAATTGAGTACTTTCTAATTTTTGTAGTTTGTCATTAATTTCAGGGAAAGTGATCCAAAATATATAAATCCTTGGTTTCTCAGAAATAGAACCAAATGCATTTGGTTTCTCCTCCAAAAATTTTGGCCTCCTTCAAATATTTTGTGCAATGTCAACTTTGTTAACATAATTGATATAATTTGCGATTAATTACTACCTGACAGTAATCAGAGAAAATCAGTTTGATTACTTTTCTTTGCTTCTTGCTAGCTTTCTATATAGTGAATATAGATTTAGATCCTGGAAGGAAGAATTACAAGATAAACGGGACGATTCCAACTCTTCTCAGATTAACAAAGTGTCCTTTTCTTTTTCTAAAATTGATCCGACCTTTCTTATCTTAATTTTGTAAGCACCTATCTATGATGTTTTTTCTTATTGAATATATCTGAGAGTGCTGTGGCGATTACTTTTCGTCTGTTTCAGTGAATCATGTAATGCCGTATTAGTGATTTAGGCATTTCTAACGTCGCTACTATCACATGATCGATCCAATATCTGGACCTGTAGGGTTGACTCTCAATACCCCTGGAGATCTGGCTATAAGTCTTGGCACTAGTGACACTGTAAGTCGAGAAAAGTAGTAGCGTTCTTTTTTCCCTTTTAGATATGTATGGAACATTCTTAGCTCAGTAATAATATGATAAATATGTTAGTTACTCATGCATGACCGTCATCTGTACGACTGTATCATCTTCTTAGCAAGCAGATGATTTGCACGAGGGAATGAATATAATGCTGGAAAATATGCTAACTTTTCTTCTCTTTTTCCATTTTGTATGAGCAAAAACATCTATTATAAATCTTGATACATAGTTAAACTAAATCTCAGGTATTCGGGATAGCCACTGAACATAAACCCAGCCTTGACGGGCATACATTTCCCAATCCGGTGGATACAGAAGATTATATGGTAATGTTGGTCTATAAAAACGGGTCCTTGACCCGTGAAGGTACTACTCTCATGCCCGATACTTATATTTTGAGAAAACTTTATTGGAGTTTGATAATGTAACTATGACTTGCTAGACATTCGTGATAGGTGTGCCCAAAAATCATGGGAACTTTTCAATACATATCTGAACCAAACGCCACCTCTGAATGGTTAGTAAAGTATGTTGCTACCATATTGAAGTTACAATATTTTGGTTTTGTTATTTCTAATCTATTTCATGCTACAGATGGAAAGATAGGTTTTTACTACAAAGAGCATGAAATTCTTCCACCGCTCCCAAGTAAGTGTGCTTCGTGTAGATTGCCTAGTTTATCAAATTTATGCAGAGCAAGTAACTTTAAAATGGTATATTTAAGTATGCCCAAATTTCATTTTGCAATCCAGTTGGTGAGCATCGTTATGTTCTTGAAAATGTTAACGACTCTCTTTCTGGACTAAAGGAGGTCAGGGTTACCGAATTTGATGCTCCTTCTGAGGTTGGCATCATAGACACTAATTCAATTGCATTAACTAATAGAAAACGTCCTACATCTACACTTCAAACCTTGCAGGTTCGAGCATTAATCGAGGGCCAGTTACTCTCCATGCGTGCTCATGCAGAGAAAATCGGGATGCCTTCTCCTCCAAGGAGAATAATTGCTACCGGTGGAGCATCTGCAAATGAGGGCATTCTAAGCTTGATAGCATCCGTTTTTGGGTGTAATGTGTATACCGTTCAAAGGCCGGGTAAGCTTCCACTACCATCTCAAGTATTTGCTGGTAATATAAATCTTATAAATTATTAATAAGAATAAAAAAGAAGAGAAAGAAAGAAAAATCTTTTGGCTTGTTCCATGTTAATGTGACATTGTTTTTGGCAGACTCGGCCTCGTTGGGGGCTGCATTGAGGGCTGCGCATGGTTGGTTATGCGACGAGCAGGGAGCTTTCGTGGCTATTAGAAGCATGTATACGGACAGATTGGAGCGCACGTCTCTCGACTCTAAGCTTTCAGCTGCAGCCGGTGATCAACAACTTGTGCATAAATACACCTTGATGATGAAGAAACGAGCTGAAATCGAAAACGAATTGGTTCAGAAACTGGGACGTGTTTCATAATTGAAGATTGATAAGGTAAGATTTATTTGAAGGAATGTTACTGCGATATGTTTGCTTGACTCTTTGCTATTTGTACTGCAACTTCTATTTTTCTTTTTTTTTGAACTCTTGATTTTATCTTTTACTTTATATAGGAAAAACTGCACCACATTGACGAATAATTGAAACATTTATGATAAAGAGAATCTTGGCTACTTTCAATTTCAATTTACTTATGTCTTTCTATTTGGAATATAATGGTAGTATGGTAAATTTACTACTATATGTTAAGATTTCAGTCATCGTACATGTCCCCTTTGAATATAATTACTGTAATTTTGTAAAATGAATATATTTAAATTAACGTACACGGTACACCTACACAGTTAATTAAAGAGCACCTAATTTTTTGGACCACGCTGGCTCATGCAGTCATGCTACATTAGGTGGTCATGGTATGTTTATTTCTTCATTTGAGATTGAAGACTCTCTCTCTCTCTCTCTCTCTCTCTCTCTATATATATATTTGAATTAGAAGTTTCAATTTGTTTAAGAATTCAAAAAGAAAAAATATAGTATATGTGAATAAATGCTCCATTGGATCTTGTTTTTCTTTTTTCCTTTTATTCTTTCCTTTTCTTTGGGAGGAAAAGTGTACCTTTGTATCTTCCTCCACTCTTCTAGATACTCTTTTTCTTTTCTTTTTTTTGTGAAATTTGTGGTTAACTTGGAATAAAGGAGGAAATACATACATATTTTTTGAACATATACATATATATATTGATATATTGATTCTACAACTGAAAGGGGCGAATGTGTAAATTGGACATTAAGTTATATATGTAGGTGTAACAATTATATGGAATAATGTTGTGTGTAGATAATAGCAGAAACAACAGCATTAATACAGTCCTCTTTAGGTAGCAGGACTGCTCAGAGCTGCTGAAAACTGATTGCATCTGTACATAGTCACTACTTAATATTACAGCACAAAAATTAAATGAGTGATTAAGAGACCTAAAACGTGACAGTGATGCATCAAATAATGGAAAACTAGTACACATATTTTCAATGCATTAACACCAAATGCACGTGCATATGGCAACCATCCTAAAATTTTAATGACACATCATATGCAAAGAAGATGTTTGGTGTCGGACTGCCAAATCGTGTGTCGAATTATTATCGCGTCGATACAATAACAACACTATACGATAAGACTAGACATGATTTGTTAAGGATCTGCTCGATACAAACATGGACACGACATGAACATGATTTTATTCGTGTTGATATGATATGGTATAATGAGACGACACAATAAATTCAAACCCTAACCAAGAATAAATAAATACTAAATAATAGGTAATTTATTATTGTGTTATACAAAAATGACACGAACACGAATATTACATGAAATTATGGTATTATCCTAACCATAGATAAATAAATAATAACAAAAATAATATATAAATATTATCGTGTTATACAAAAATGACACGACTATGAAAAAAATACAAATATGACACGAAATTATCGTATTATATGAACACGACACGGATCAGACACGAACACGACAATAAATTATCATGTCCATAATGTGTCGTCATGACAAGATTGGACACTAGCCCATTAATTTCGTGTTGTGTCAAAAATTGACAGCTCTAATGGTGCATACATACATAAATACACGCATATAAGTGTGTTTGTGTGTGTTTGGTGAGCCAAACATAACTGTTGACAGTAGATTCGGTTAACCCGCAGCATTGAATGTGGGGAACCATATACCAGTCATGAATATGAATCCTTTATTCATGGTTATTGCAATATAAGTATCAATCTAATTCAAGAAAGCAATAACTTTATACCTGAAAATATAACACATTCCACAAATATGCAAAAAGAGAAGATTTCAAGAGGATAAGAATCGTCTTCTTTCATCTTATTCTGCAGCATCACAATTGATAACCAACAGCCAAAACACCACATTACAAGAAAGCTCAAGACTCTAAAGGACTCGACTGATTCGTGCACGATTCTTTCTCTGATCTCTAAACATACAAGTTCGAGTTCAGATCATAACACTGCATCAGATTCAGGACTGCAAATTTTGATCATTTCTTAAGATAAATAGAAAATAAAGATAGAGCTCTAACAAAACAGATTCTATGATATTGAATCTTAAAAAAAATATTGGTCATAAAAGTTAAGCAAGGCATTTCTTACCTGAATACACACATAGAACGAAGAAATTCAAATGCAAACTGATTATCCGACCTGAATACACACACATAACAGGGAAGATTACATTTAACACGAATAAGCATCTGATTGAGATGTGCAAAAGCGAAGAGGAATTGATGATCTCATAAGTCGTACTACACAGAGCTTAATCCAAACATAAATCTCACATAATTTGGCTTGCCACGCTCAAGTGGCTCGCTGCTGATACTTCACCTATTTTCGCAGCTCATAACGCAACCAATCAGCCACATGCTTTGCACTTAATATGTAAAATTTGAATGAACCTACCCTGAATTCATTTACAGTCAAGACTGCAGAAGACATCTCAATATTCACTTGCATGCAATGCCCGTTCCATCAGAAAAGAACGAATGTGGTTAACCAGATTCATTGCCCTCTGTGATTCTTCAACCATAGAATAATTCGACTCCCTTTATGGAGAAACTTCTAGTGGAAAGAAGAAACGAAAAGGAAGTTAATTCATCCCTTCATAAGCCCTTCCAACAAACAATCCTTCGTTTATGAAACTATAATACCGTATGCAAAAACTAACAAATTTGCTCATTGACATACGAAAGGATGGCTGAGGCCATCGTGGTTCTAACCAAAAGCAAACAAAGTAAGATCAAATCTGAGATAATATGCAGGAAAGCCAATTCACAAGAACAAAATAGGTAGAATCATGTCCATTTTGTCAAGATAAAAGCATCTGTTGTATAACATTATTCTCTGTAACTTCTAATCTTCTTTCTGTGTTCTTCATATCATAGTTTCAAATATCAAACATGATTGAATAAATCATCTCAGACAATGCCAAAAACCACAAATGACAACATTATCCAGAACATACAAACTGATTTGTGGGGACACCTAAATAAAATGTACATAATATTTGCAAACTAAGACACCCTTCCTAAACAAAAAGTAAAGAAAATAAAAGAAAAGAAAATGGCATTGATAAAATCCCAAAACAGCATTGTAAAAAAGGATTAGCTACAAGAACCAACAATAAATTTAGGAAAAGGGAAACGAAATGAAAAGAAAGCATAACTAGATACCATCATCATTAACATCATCAATTAGTCATTAATCATAATTTCATTCCAGTACAACACTATTCTCTTTTTCTTGACTTACAATGATAAATACACAAAATCTATGTATACCACCAATTCCAAAATACTCCATTTTCATTTTCTTCCACTCTGCATCGGCACAACCCCATCACTCCTCATTAGCTTTCTTCGGGAAAAATGTTAAAATTTCCAAAACAACTCCTTTTCTTTTCAGTAGGTTAGCCAAATGATTAAAAAAAAGAAAAAAAAAATAACAGAAGAAAGAGGGCCAATAATAATATAAGAGAAGGTCATTTTTTTTTTCCTTTTTCAATATTTTTTTAAGAAAAAAACTGTAAAAATATGCCTGGCTCCATCCTGTCTGCCTTCAACCAGCAAAAAGCAAAAAAAAAAGGGCAACATTTCTTTCTTTTTTCTGAGGGAGAAGAACAAACCACATTGTGCTCCCCTCATCTATGAAAACCCCATAAACACCTCCGATTCATAGTGCTACAGTCAGATGAAACCTCTTCCTTCAAAAGGGCAGCCTCATCATTCCACCCCATGACCCCCCTCCTCCCCCTCCGCCCGGGAACCGCCACCCGACCACCACCACCACCTCCCATTCTTGTTTAACAAAATGAGCCTTCAAAATTTTCCTTCTTTCTTTCTCTCGCACTCTACACTGTGGGAAAAGCTCGTCTTTTTTCTCTATCTTTGAAATGCTAGAGAGAGAGAGAGAAAGAGAGGATTTTGATTGGTTTTGTGGAGGAAGTGTAAATGTCAAAACTGCGTGTGTGTGTGAGTGTGTGTGTTGGGATTGGAGAATGGAGAATGGGGGGATTGAGAAATAATTTAAATGGAGAATGAAGAATGGGGGGTAGGCCGGTGAAAGGCCATTTTCAACTTTCTCTTTGTTCCCTTTTTCCTAACTCTCTCCATTTTGTCTCTCCCTTTTGATATTTCTAGTTTGTTACAACACACACTTGTGAATTGTGACATTCCTTTATTGTCAAAATTATTCTTACATTATTAATTACCTCAAATTCGTACAACCCATACCATACATTTTTTAATTCTATAAGTTTTCAACCAAAGTAAATAGAAAATTATTGAAAATGAAATAATAGTCATATGTCAATGCTCAAACTTAAATTTAATGCATTTGTAGTTATTTAGACCTCAATTGTGATTTACTAGTATGTATGGATAACTCCTTCTAAAGTTTTTCTCCAAACAATAAAAAATCCTTTTGAAGTACAAAATTACTTACAAGTGGAAAATAGTTGGAGGGTTGGTCTCAACTCAAATCCATATTAAACTAGAATAACGCCACGATGTGAGAATAATATGGTTCACTTTCAAGAAAGACATCGCGTTTGACGCGAGTAAATAATTTATTAATATAATTTTCTAATATCCAACATTAAATTAATAAGTTTACAGAGAAAAATCAAAAATATTTCGTTATAAGAGCATCCGCAATGATTAAGAGACCATCTCTAAAATCACTCATAGCGGTAGTGGTCACTCCTAGGTGATCACTCGTTATTTTATTGTAATTTTAATTTTTATTTACTTTTTTATATTTTTATTAATAACAATAAATTATTAAATAGAACATTTTTATTGAATTTGAAAATTCGATGTAATAAAGAAAAATACACATAATATTAAAATTAAGCTAGAACTAGTTGATTGGACCGAAACGTGTCCAAATTTTCTCAATCAAATTATTTTCAAGATGTTTGTGGGCTCTCAAATCGTGAAGGCACGCTTCTCTCTCGGGCTACATTCTAAACACAGCGTTTTCACCTCGACTTGCCGTTGGATCACTTCTTGACGAGTTGGTCGCATTTTCATCGGGTTCCCAATTAGTTGATCGGTCTCATTCATCTTCAATGATCATGTTATGCATAATGATGCAAGCATACATGACGTGGACGAATATTAACAAAATTAAATTTCATTTGAATATTTTTTTAAAATGACGTGGGCGAATAGGAGAGTGCCACGTGGAAGAAGAAGATGAAAGACTATGAATAGCGAGCAACCACAGCGAGGTCTCTATCGGGGCGGCGACACCCGCGATCGGTCGCTAGCAACCACAGTGATAGACTGCGGAGCTGCGGATGCTCTAAGAAACAGGTTCATATAAAAATAAACTTTAGAATGAGAACTATGAACTAATGTGGTAGATTGATCTTTAATCTTTATATGATCTACGATTGTCATGAAAAAAGAATCCTAGAGTACGTAAAAAACATGATCGTAGAACATCATTTTCTATATAAAGAAGCATGATAGTAAAAAATAGTATTATTGTATATATAAAAAATCATGACTAAATCGTGTTCCTACATTCTCACATGAAGACTTGTTGATATTTACATTACACAAAGCAAATTTATAAAGTGACTTGATTTTTCAAATATATATATAGTAAAATATTGTATCTTATACAATGTCTAGAGTACATAGTTATTTTAGGACTTTAACTTTTGTCATTTTGCAAAAGTAGGACATATTTTTTCGGGCTTCCAATTATAGGACAAAATTTAAAAAATTAATCATCATCATGACAGATTTGAGCCCGATTTATGATGGTCGGTCTAAGTTCCACGTGTGGTCAATTAAAGGGCCCGATGCCCATGTGTCAATTTCATAATAAAATCTAAAAATCAAAACTAATTAATTCAAAATTAAAACTAGTAAATTCAATATTAACTCCCATAAAAAAGGAAATCACGTTGCAGAAAAAAAAGAAACCCAAATCATATCTCACCCCCAATTTGAAGAACCCTAGTCCCAAATCGATTGCCCAGACTAAATTGAAGTGATATAATCGACTCTGAAACAAGGTGAAAGCAAGGCGCGAAAAATCGGGCCCTTTAATTGAGCACACGTTGGCATCCACATGGGCAGACACATTTTACTAATTTTAATTTTGAATTAATTAGTTTTGATTTTTAAATTTTATTATGAAGTTGACACACGGCGTACATACGCATCGGGCCCTTTAATTGAGCACACATGGAACTTAGCCCGACCATCATAAATAGGGCCCCAATCTGTCCTGATGATGATTAATTTTTTAAATTTTGTCCTATAATTGGAAGCCCGAAAAAATGTGTCCTACTTTTGCAAAATGACAAAAGCTAAAGTCCTAAAACAACTCTGTACTCCAATGTCTATACACATATATAATCGAATACATGAAACTTACAAGAAATTATTTATTATTATTAAAAAAATTAGAGTCGTGTATTTGTTCATAAATATAAACACAGAGACATAGCACGAATCGTAACACAAGAAATAAAAACTGCAAAAATAAAGAACACGAGGATTGATATTTGTGTCTGTTTTCATCTAACAACTTAACTATAATATTTATTTTATGTTTCTTGAATTTCATAGTCACGGATGGTTTATTTCATGATCGAACGGTATTGTTTTTATTTAATTTTATTGTAATGTTTATTAATTTTGTTTTTAGTATCTTTTGACAATGATATTCTAATTTCTTATTTATTTTTGTAGGGGAATCGAATTCATGTCGCTATTCAGTATGCAGTCATTCCAAAATTTACAAGCAATCTTGAGGAGCTGAGGGCAAAATATATGTCATGCAAGTACAAAATACTTTTTTTTTAATTGTTCTTAAGGAAATTTTAAAGGCCGCATGACGGTGGACTTAAATCCAAAATCTTTGGTCTCGGGCATTAACGACTCTACCACTAGCTAGGCTAACACATGCACACAAATACTTATCTTTAAACAAACACAAATGTGTGAAGTGATTGATGAAAAGTTCCTGACTCAAATGTTCACCTTCAAAAATTTCATTAATATCGCAACAATAGATGACATTCCTGACACTACAATATTTGGTATGTACATCCAAGTTAATTGAAATATAACTATGCGTTTTTGCATTTCAAATTGACATACCAAACCTGATATTTTTGGGAAAAGTATAAGGATATATGCACTTATTGAAAGCTCAATATAGTACTGCATAAAATGGATGTAGCATGAATTTGAGGGGGGAAACAAACTTGGTGATATCTCTTATTTAAATGCATGTTTTGTATTTGCTGATTTCATTTTCATTGATTGAGAAATAAATATAATGGATGATCATGAATAAGGTGAGACTAATTTTATCCCTACGATTAGCCAAGAACTTCAATATTTGTCACCATATTTTCAAAATTTATAAATTTACAATACGATTCAAAAATTGACAACACATGAAAAATCAAATTTAATAATAAAAATGGCATATATATATATACACACACACCCATCTCTACATTATCATTCAATTATTTATTTTTAAACTATTGACCATTGTCGTGCAACGCACGGGCCAATGTACTAGTATGTATTATTATTAATAGTTAATGAGACAGTATAGTACTTTCTCCGTCCCGGATTAGTATGGTGTGGTAGGGTGGCACGAGTTTTAAGAATAAGTAAGTAAATGTTTGGTAGAGATATGTTTTAGTGGATGAATAACCCATTTAAAAAATATGGTGTTAATTTCTTAGCGGAGGAAAGAATTCTTTAGGAGTAAATATGTGGAACTTTTAAGAGTAAAAGGATAAAAAGAATGTCCTAAAAAGGAAACATCATACTAACTTTGAACGACTAAAAAAAAATAAATCATACTAACTTGTGACGGAGGAATATACAGGGAGGGAGTATTTGATGTTACAATTTATAGAAATTTTTACGAATTATCCAAATTCATTGTAACGAGACTGTAAATTTTATCCTTTTTTTTTAAAGCGGTGTAAATTTTATCTTTGAAACTAAACAATCTAAAGTTCTATATTCGCATATGTGGAATTTTTATAATTTTTAAATATCTCTCAATTCATCGTTTTAAGTTTATTTTATAATTTACGTTAGGAAATTCGAATAAAGGAAAATGGGGCCTACGGGAAAAAGAGACAGTAAAAAAGTCAACTTTTAGGTTGTCAAAAGTAAAAACTTGTAATCTTGTATCCTAGACAAATTTGAAGCACAATTGATTTCAACTTGTTTGACATTGATATACACAATTATTGTTTCATACTACTTTTCACCATACTCGATAAAATAAAGAATACAATTAATAATGAGTATTATTTATGTATATCCAGTATGATGATAGTGTATACCTCATAACCAGTTTTGAGTGCATGTATAACGCATAACCACTTTGACTTTTGACTTTCCTAATTATATCTATTGTGACACTTTCTTAAAATGTGTCTTATTTGTGTGGAAATGGGGAAAAATTAACTAGTTAATCAAAATCATATAAAATCATGTATTTACCCTCCTATTTTAGCTATTTAAAATGATAGTTACGTATTTCTTTATTACATATTTTGCTGATCGATCCTACGCTTTCTATTTGGTATCAGAGCCTTAGGTTTATCTGGGAATTATATTTTATTTATTGCTTTAAGTATTATCCTAACGGAGGAGACATCAAGAAAAACATGGATCCGGACAATTGTCCGAGATGCGAAGGTTACAGGAATTATCTCCATGATTTGGAGGTACAGAAAACAAGAACCCAGACTGCACTAGCAATTTGGAAAAGAGAATTTCACTCTGCAGTACTAAGAGTGGATTGTGAATCTATTATCTCTTGCCACCAAGAGATGAGAAGAAGAGAAAACTTCCTCGAGGAGTTGAAATATCTCCATCTAAGGACGGAGTACGTGATGAAAGAAAACCATCAGAACCATACTGACTTATGGTTCTAGAAGGATGTCCAAGGTGTGGACATTTCCAGGAACGTCTCCAAATCTTGGAGAAAAGAAAGACAAGATACCAGAGTGTGCTAACACACTGGAGAAGGCAGTTGGATATCTTAATCCAACAAAACCAGGAGAAAGAATTAATTGATTCCTGCAAAAGAAGATCTTCTCCATAGTTGTATCCTCCTTGAATGGGAGATAGAACATGCCATGAGAAGAGACCATTGGAGCCATTTGGGAGTAAATTGGAATCAGCTCTATGCTGGACCGTTCTGATGGATTCAAAGAAAGATAAAAGAGTATCATCTACTCTTTTATATAAAGAGATTACTCCAGACTCATCCAAGATATCGGAGGATCCGAGAGAAATACAGAAGACAGTACAGCATTATGGCGATAGCTTGTATGGTGTACCACGCGATCTTTACAAGATTGCTATGAAACAGGATGAAATTTACAACATCCTGAAGGAGATCCAATCACGGATCAAAAAACTGGAGCAACAACCTCGTTCCGGTCAAGGGAGAAATCCTTTTGGTAATGAACCCACTTATCCATTTCCAGTGGGAGAAACCAAAAAGGATCCCAACATGGAGGCCTTGAAAAGAATGATTCGAGAAAGAAAAAGATGAATAATCTTGAAAGAATCAAGCTTGACGACCTCCAGGAGTTAGCAGAATCTTTTGCTAACATGACGATGGTGGATTTAAAAATAAATCATAATGTGGTCCAAAATCCACAGCCGGTGAATCAACTTCCACCAGGAGCCATTATTGGAAATCAACAAGATTTTCAAAATGCACCCGGAGCCATTAATGTAGCCCAGGATTTTCAGACTGGAGCAAGGTATGATCAACATACCCCAAATGATGCATACATGGCGGCAAGAAGGACAAGGGCAAGAAGGCCGCATCCAAAGGTGCAAGATACACCTTATGGAAAAGCAACCCTGGATCCTATCCATCCCTACGGAGTAATGCTCGACCTTGATGAAGTAAATTTCAGAGATCGAGTATCCGTTATTGATGAGTGGATGTCAGCCGTGAGAATTGCAGCAGCAACTCTCGATTTAAACAAGGAAAGATTCGTAAGAATTCTCGAAATGAGTCTTGCAGGAATTGTCAAGATAGCATGGGAATTCTTTCCTGTGGACCAAGAATTCATGTTTTGAGAGTGACAACTACACAGAATATGTCCAGAATATGGCAATGCTTTTTAAAAACCATTTTCTGGGAGAAGGATATTTCGAAGGATTTGATCAAGAAAAGAGGAAGAAATACTTGATGGCATTATATAATCTAAGACTTGCAGTCCTAGATCAACAATCGCTTAACAAGTTTCTACAGCTCTTTACTCTTTATCAACATCAATCTAAAGTTGATGATAGAGTTGCACTGGAAATTTTCTTTCTAAAATTTCCAAGCCCATGGAAAGAGATGCTGATTCGGGATTATGAACCAGGAGATCCTAAGAACGTCGCAAGAAGGATGTCATATGTACATCGGAAGCTCTTAGAGTGGTGTCAACAAGCAATAGCTCTGAGGAACATGAAGAAACTGAGGAGAATTAATAAATTCGCTCCTCTAAACTGTGATGACAATGATCTGCCAACGATCATTGGAGGAGAACCACCGAGGCTGAAGAAAAGTAAGAAAAATAGGTTTCAGCCCTCTTATAAAGGTGGAGATCCAAAATGAAATTCTTGGAAACCAAGAACCAGATGGTCAAGACAGAAGGCCAGATCTTACAAATCAGGCCAAAGAAGTGGACCATCAAGGAATAGGTATCCTTTCCGAGGAGATAATAAATCCCAAGGAAGGACACCCGCCAAGAAAACTTTCAGAAGAACTCACACTAGAGTTAATGAGAGTTTCAAGGATTGCAACTGCTGGACGTGCGGTGCGAAGGGGCATATTTCCACAAATTGCCCTGACAACGAGAGAAGGGATATCAACAAATTCGAATCAACTCCGGATAACGAATATGCCATCTACTACCAAGAACTGATACAAGTATATCAGTTCGAAGATATACCCTCATATGAGAGTATATATGAACAAGAAGAAGTCTTCAGCGAAGAAGATTCAGAATGGTCTGATGGAACTAGATCATAGTCAGACTGATCCAGAGATTGTCCATCAGGAGAAAGAGGACAGGACGGGATTCTCCAGTCACACAACTCTCTCTCAAAGTCTGATTGACAAAATCATGAAGAAGAGTCTGAATATACAAAAGTATCAAGGCTTTTCAACAAACAACATAGATCAAGTTCTAAGGAACTTTAATCTAAGGAGCAGGAAACAACAAATCGTCTACGGAATTTAAAGACGAGAAATGTCGCTTCCTATAGAGCTTACAGGGAATCAAGTGGAGATGCAGTTGATTCCAGCTAGTGACATCAGGGAAGATCTATCAAAGATGAAACCTGAAGTCGCTGAAAAAATGAACTGGATCCATATTGGAGCAATCCAGTTGATGTTAAAATTGACTCTCTTTACCGGAGTTCACACGCCGATCGATATCGCTATATGCGATAAAAGAGTTAGAAATCTGAAAGATTCCGTATTGGGAACAATTACGGGAGATCTTTGTGCAGGACAAGTAGTGGGAATCATCTATCCAAAGATTGCTTACAATCTTAATGATACCCATTTCAGCAAAGCCCTGACGCTTTATCAGGACTTTAAACGCAAGGATTTATTGGAGGAAGGAAATAGACCTTACTCCATTACTTATCAGGTATCATATGTTCTTTCCAACTCACATCACACTGAGTTATTTTTAGGAAAGAAGTTCATTGAGATACCAGATATCTTCAACAAGGTGACAACAGCTGTTTGTCCCGATAGAGTGGAAATTGCTCGGTTAAGGAATGTTGATATTCAAATCCGAGATAGAGAAGTCATGAGACACGACCAAAGTCTCAGGATAACTTCAGGAAGAGTATCATTCCAAGGAGACAGAATTATGTCTTTGCCATATGGGAGGAGTCGGAGTCTCATTCGAGAAGCACACCCTCAAACATCTCAGAGTAACAAAGTTCCAGTAAATCTGAAATGTCCCAAGGGATGGAGAGAAGTGATAGTAAAATTTGACACTACAAGGTGGGAAACTAACTTCCCTTGTAATGTTCTTTACTATCTGCAGCAGCCGGAGATCAATCATTACAAAGGTACCCTGAAGATTGGGAGACAAGTGATAGAGATCAAAGGCAGAGCCGGAAGAGAAGCAGTTTTGCTTTTAGGTTTAGATTTTCTCGAGGATCACAAACCTTGGGGAAATAAAGAAGAAGGAATGGAAATCACGATTAGTGGGAGAAAACTATTGATCGAATGACAAGTCCATTCTCCATATACATCTCTATAGGGATGTTATATGAAAATTATAAGCAGAATATTTTGCTGCTTATATTGATTCAGGTGCAGGAATTTTGTACTGCAAATTGAGGAGTCTTCCCAGCAGAGGTAGAAGATGATCTACCCCGAATTGCAGGAAGAGATTTCTCAAAGAAGATTTTGCTCCTTGCTAAAGGAGTAAAAGAGACGGAAATTCTGATTGGCGAAGCCAGAGGTACACCTTGGTATAAGGTTAAAACTCCACCAATTTATTTCCATGATACAGGTGCAGATATTCTGTTGGGAAACAATTTTCTACAGATGTTCAAAAGATACATGCAGGATAATGAAAAGAGGCAATTGGTGTTTACAACCATTTGCGATCACAAAACCATTGTCCAGAGGCTCAAAGGGGCTTTTAATCGCCAGATACCATTGAGTTTTCGCAGCAAGCGTGGTGATGAAGGAAAACTTCGGCACCCAAAAATGAAGGATCAAAGGAGATTCAGCGAAGCAGTGCTAAGCTGTTTTAGGGATGAGGATCTCAATGATGAAGAGGTCCAGATCCTCAAAGCATCTTTAATATCTCATCAAGATATTAAAGAAGAGATGCAGGTGTCCCTAGAAGATGTCAAAAGAAAGATTAAAAGGAATTACAATGATAATTCTTTGGCATGGTGGGACAGAAACAAGCTCAAATCTACCTTGAAGGTGAAGCCAGAAAAGGAGTATGAGTTTGTTAGATACAGACCAATCCTGATGAACCTCAAAGATCAACAGGATATGAAGGAGATAATCAAGGAACACCTTGATTTAAAATTGATTGAACCAGGGAACTCGCCTTACAGCAGTCCCGGATTTCTGGTAAGGAATCATGGGGAGATCAAACGAGGTAAACCCAGACTAGTTATTAATTACAAAGGAATTAATGATATTCTGGAGTTTGATGGATATTTTATCCCTAGTAGGGAACACCTTATTAACTGCATTAGAAATGCTAAGGTATTCTCTAAGTTTGATTGCAAGTCAGGTTTCTACCAGATTCGCATGGAAGAAGGGAGTAAGAAGTTTACAGCCTTCTCTACTCTACAAGGGCATTATGTTTGGAAAGTAATGCCAATGGGGTTAGCTAATGCGCCTCAAATATTTCAGAGAAAGATGGATAATCTGTTTAAAGATTATTTTTCTTTTATGTTCGTCTATATTGATGATATTTTAATATCATCAAAAAATATGGAAGAACATATCAAACATCTTGAGATCTTTGCAGATGTTTGTTATAAAGAAGGTTTAGTACTGTCGGAAAAGAAGGCAGTCGTGGCAACTCGGAAAATGGAATTTCTGGGTATCGAGATTGATGAAGCAGGAATTATTCTGCAGGACCATATTGTTCAGAAGGTCCAGAATTTTCCTGAAGATCTAAAGGAAAAGAAACAACTTCAGAGTTTCTTGGGAGTTGTTAATTTCGCGGGACCTTTATCAAAGATCTCGCAAAACATAGAAAAGTTTTTAGTACATTACTGAAAAAGGATGTTCCGTTCATCTGGACAGAAGAACATCAACAGGGTATGAAGGAGTTAAAAGAGGTTTGCAGAAATCTCCCAAAACTCTCGATACCACAGGACGAAGATGACTTGGTCCTGTACACAGACGCAAGTGATTATTGGTGAGCAGCAGTCTTAACCAAGATCACTCCTAATGGAGAAGAACCCTGCATATACTGTAGTGGTTTATTCTCAGATAATGAGGCTGTGCGATGGCACATCAACGAAAAAGAATTCTTTGCAGTCCGAAAGGCTTTTAAAAAATGGCATTTATTTTTATTAGCAAAGAAATTTACTTTGAAAGTCGATAACACACAGGTTAAGGCTTTCTTAAGAAACAAGATTGAATCTAAGCCTGAAAAGGCTAGATTAATTAGATGGCAAGCTGAATGCCAATATTATATTTATGATATTGTCGTTTTGAAATCTCACGAAAATGTTCTTGCAGATAACCTAACAAGAGATGGAGCAAACTGATGTGAACTCCATTCGACTGGCCCATAGGCATCTCAGAGAGAATCTGGAGATGTTAACGGGAGAGTGGGACGAGTGCATTCTGAATGTTGAACAAGCACGACAAGACGAAAGTCACCGAGAGAATACGAGCTTGCATATGGTCTCAGGGGCAACTCTGGGCTGCATGCCAAACACCAATCCTTCGGGTGGCCAAAGATCATTTGGTAAAAGAAGAGTTTCGAGTACAGGGCTCTAAACCTGTAGCAGAGGATTCAAATACCTCTTGCCCAAGTTCTAAGGTGGTGGTATCTTCGGAACCATTGCCCCAAGAAAAAGATGATATTCATGGGTCAAACTCTGAACCATCATGTCAACCCAGCACCTCTGGGAAAAAAGAGGGAGAGATTAGTCTTAGACCAATGACTGGCACTTCTAAGATTAATACTGATAAGATTGAGGTTTCTTCTTCTTCTTCTTGGCAGATATATCAAACAAGCTGGGAGAAGCTCAATACAAGGACTGGAATCAACCCAGAAAAAATAAGGGTTGATGTTTCAGGAAAATATCCTCGGGTGTGGATGATGCCAAATTCAGATCCACACGAGGTCAAAAGATGGTATGAATTCGGAGCACTTGCTTCAGTTTATACCACATCTCCATCATTCGCCGAAATCAAGAATCTACCCACGTGGATTCAAGAAGCGGTGTATGATACCTGGGCTAACAATCCACAGCTTAGCCGAGGTGACATTTTGGAGCTGTATTTCACTAGTGCAGCCCCAGAACCAGCAGAGAAAGGAAACCATGAAGCCTTCCACTATATTAGGCTTCGAAGACCAGATGCACGCGCCCTTGAAAAAGATTAAAGCGCCTGCAGAGAAAGAGACTACTCTAGTCTCTACATTACCGGAAGACCTCATCTCTACCAGAAGAGCATGGGGATTATGGGTCTGTCTCACTGAGATGGACAAAGTCAAGTTCCCGTTCAAATTTTTTTAGAATTCAGTGAACGGATCATTCCTGTTAAACACTATGACAGGAAAATCTACAAGATTCGCAGAGGAAGCTTTCGAAAGAAAGAGAACCTTGCTCTGGGAAAACAAGATTGCGACGAGTAAAGACACTCATCGCAAATACTGCAACATGGCTCATTTTGGAAACTGGTCTGAGCGAGTTTGTTCGGATTGTCAGAACCAGAAAGAACCAGAGTTCGGGAAGGGGTTCATGCCCAGAAAGGGAAAAGAGAAAGCTCGGTCCAACGAGCATCTCGAGCACAAGGCGCTGCCAAAAGCAAGGACGCCCAGGGCCCCGGGAAAAAAGTAGATTCCCGACATAGGTTTGTGGAGTCATGTGACTCTGAGCTGGAGCACCCACTAAAAAGAAAACGACAGAAGTGGGTGGATGAACAGAAATTACCCATAAGATTCCAAATGGGTAAAGGCACAAGAGGAGCATTATCAACCAAAGATAATGCGGTATGATTCATAAAGTAGCACCGAAAGTTTGACGTCCTTATTCAATTATGGACGACAGAAGTGGTCCTACGTTGAGTCAAATACAGGCTGGCCACGAAACAAAGGTATCCGAGGCAATAATGAAGGAATGAGGTTGAGAATTGAAACCTCTATATAAACCAAGAAGCTGGAGAGCAGAAGGGCATCGAAAATCCATCAGAAATCCTCTACACCATCTCTGCTCTCTCCAAAATAAAATTGTTATTGTATAGTTCCTATTCTAGTAGAGTTTAGTTTATGTATTTCAATTCCGCTACCATAGGTAGCTAAACAAGTTTGTTTCCTCCCTAAAGGAGATATGCTTATGTTGTAATAAATATTATATAATTCCTAAATAAAAGTTTGGGCTTTTGTTCATCCCTTCACGTATATTATTTTCTTTGTGTACCGACCAAAAACCCTACACCCCGAGTAGGAAACGAACGAGGGTTGTGTTATATGCTGCTGAAGGAGTCTGCGTCTGGAAACCATCGGTTGCGATCGTGTGGTTGGACGGGGTCCCTAAAACTTTCGGCGGAAATACCCGGCAGCATTCCGGTCAAAAAGGTATGAAGTTGGTATACGTAGAATTTATTTATACGGAAGTGTGATGGGCCTGATAGTATTGCATGATTTATCTCCAAATTGAAAAGTTGAATTGATAAATCGGAGTATGTAATGAAGAAATTCAGTAGAAGGGTAAAAAATCAAAAATTTGACGCATATTGTATGATTATAAGGTTGACTAGTTTATATCAATATTTCACCTTATTTTATACAATATTTTATACACAAAAAATGGGTATAATAATAATTTTGGTGGGTCAGTGGGTACTGCTTATACACACCATCAAAAGTGGTCGTAGGAGGTACACACTATCTCGATACTGGCTAGAATGAATTTCCTCTGATTAATAATTATAATCAATCTTTTTTTTATATTTTAGATAAAAGGAAGTGATGGAGTTTGAATTTTAAAACTCACTTGTAGTTGTATGTCAGATTACAGTCAGTACCATTTGAATGTCATTTTCATGACTTTATCAATCATTTCTAAAGAATTATAACAATCTTTTAATCTTAAACCATTGTTATCTCCATCCAAAATTTTTGGAGATAGTCCCTTTCATCACATTGCAAATTTTAGTTATTTGATTTTTTAATATAAAATATAAAAATGAAACATAATTCGAAACTCTAATTAACCTCCTCTCTTCTTAACTAGCTCGCCCAACGGCCCCAACAACTATTGGAGTTAAATTTCTCCCATCACAAACTTTAGACAAGGGTTTGAAAAATAATATTGTCCATTTCTTGATTATTAATAATCATTATAAGTATTCCATAAAAAAAATCATTATAAGTATTGATCATATTAAGAGATTAATCATATTTTATGACCTGACTTTTGAACCAAGCATAAAAAAATGACCGATCTTCATAAAATGCAAAAAAAAAATCCTTATGTTTCATCAAAAATGATACGAGTAAATTCATTATACCAAATAATTGCATATTTGGTCGATTCTTCTCTCATATTCTTCTTTTCTTATCTTCCTATGGATTCCTAAGTAGAAGAAGAGAGAAGACATGAAGAAGTATACAATATTTCGATACTGAAAATTCATACACGTCACTTTTTAAAACTTTGAAGACATATTAGAATTCTTTTTTTACACCTTTTAAAAGTCAGACCATTTTCAAAACTCAGAACCAAAAAGTTATACTCCCTCTGTCCACCATATTCGTGTATCAACTTTAATGGCACGTGTTTTAATATTTTTGATTGAATGTATGATGAGTAGAGGAAGAGTCCATATGCTATGAATAAAAAGTAATGACTATAAATAAAAAATACATATTTCTAGTAACGTCCCAAAACGAAATTAAATATACGAATTTGATGGACGAAAGCTGTCATACTAGTATATAATTGATCCTCTGGTAAGTCGTAAAAAAGTAGCTTTGGTGAATAATGCATTCATCATGGTTTGATCATTGATGGGGTAAAAAGGCTAGGGTGACAGGGGCGGTGATACAACACCGACAAAGTTAGGGCGAAAAATGTAATTTCGGATATGCTACTGCAAAGTCGAAGGCAGCACCTAAGCTGGGTACAGTTTGACTAAACTCAGTATTTAATAAATGTTGGACCTTTAATTTAGCAAGTTTGTCTAAGCATCGTCGTCTTATTCATTCATCATTAATCAAATTAAATTATGTTTAAAAAAATCTAAATTAAATTCTTTTTTTATTCACTTACAATCAATTATACTATATGTTATTATTATGTCTCTTGTGACTTGGATTTTTCTTCATACTATTTCTTAAATGATTTCACTTTATATGATTTAAATTAAATGCGCCGATGATTTTGTGCCACCTAAACCAACATAAATTTATGTGTGAGTGTGTGTAATATATATATATGTGCATATGCTCTCTTGTTTTTTAGATAAAGACATGAAAAAGGTTATCTTGCTATATAAAATAAGTATTGGGGCATTTTCTAATTCTAAATATTTAAAAGGAGTGATTTAGGACCAAAGTTTCCCATAAAAAGCTAATAAATTTAAATCAAGAGACACTTTTTCAAACCATTTGGTCAACTTTTCTTTGTCAAACTTGTGCAGGCACACAAACAAATTCATACATATGCCCATCATTTAATAATCACTCTCCCGTAAGTTTATTGCTATTTTTAAAATATTTATATAAACATTTCCATAAAATAGATTTCATTAATTTATATCGAAAAGAATTTTGTATTTGTGTATATATTACGAATGTGCTTATAACCGTCATGATTTTATTTTATGAAACGATTGGAAGGATGATACTGGATATCTCAACGAAATAGATTTCAATCTATGTTTCATGAGTCGTTTATATTGTATTGAACATGCGTGAAAGTTTGTTATATTATACAAAATTCTCTTTTTACAAAATTTGATCTCCTATTATCTCTTTTATATAATTAATTTTAGTATAATAGTGTAATATTATATTATATTATAATAATTAATAAAAAATGAATTATTATAAAAGTGTGTATTTTATAAGTTTTGACAAACCTATAATATCCTTATTTATATTAATCTCTAAGGATAATTTAACAACTTTATATATAAGTATTATTTATTTTGATATTCCACATAAGAATTATTTTGTGTATTTAACTTCTTCCATATTGAAATAAGATCTATCTTATTTTATGCATATATATAACTAAAAAGGAGCTACCCAAACAATAGCTATTTTGCTATTGTAAACTCAAATAATAGCCATCAAGATAAAAAATAATAGTTATTTTTTATTAAAATATCCCTATTAAATTTGCAAATAATAGCCATATTTTAAATTCGAATACACAAAACTGAAATGTATAATCATGTATTTCAGTATTTGTATAATTAATGCACATTTAACTGAAAGATACAATCATGTATTCGTATAAATTAATGGCACATTTAAGAAATAATACATGATCGAGAACAATTAATGCACTCATGTAATTAATACTCATTCGCGAATATATGAATACGCGAATATACGAGTCTTGTATTGATCATGAACACAATCTTGTATTGATGAACTTGTGATAATTTTTATTAAAAATTTATTAAGGGTAGATTAGTCCACTAACAAAAACAAAATAGCTACTATTTAAATTTTTTTTTATCTTGATGGCTAGTATTTGAATTTATAATAGCAAAATGACTATTTTTATATATTCCGTCTAATTAAGACAAAAACTTGGGTAGCACTGGTCTAAAATGTCAGACCGAATCCTACCCGACCCGACAACTTATTTTATATGACAAATACTGTATATTCCTTCTGTATTATTTGTATGGCTTGGTGGTTTGTTTGCTTGCCTTATGCCCTCCAATATTCCGTTGATGCGGGTTTGATCCCCCTAGAGCACCAACAGATTTTTATAGATTTTTTGTTTTTTTGTTTTCTTTTCTTTTCATTCTTAATTCTTTCCTTTTCTTAGTTATTTTAATTAATATTTATTTTTATTTCTTTTTGTTTTCTTCTTTGTAGGTATTTATAAATTAAAATAAAATAGTTGAATTTATTAATCTTTTCTAATTACCCTTAATCTTTTGTAATTTGAAGTTATTAGTAACTAAAACCAAAAAAGAAAAATAATATTTAAAAAAGGAAAATAAAAGAACAACCGTCACTTTTATATTCATGAGAAGTGTCACTTTTATCATTAAAAAATGTTATCAATCACAAGTGTCATTTTTATCCATAATGGATTTCTCTTTTATTCATATAAAGTGTCATTTTTATTTTTATATATATTTAAATAAATTATTTGAAAAATAAATTAATACAAAGAAGAAAGTAAAAAAGTAAAACAAAAAACCATAATTTGCAGACACGAAGACTCGAGAACCTGCATCTATGCATGATGTAGGCGCTCCAACTCGCCACTAGGCTAAATAATTTAATTAGTTTTGTTATAAACTACGACTTTGAATCTATAGTGTTAACCAAATTCGGATCTGGTAAGATTCGGTCTCAAGTGAGGCAGGTCTCACAGGAGTGTAGCTCCTAATTAAAACCATAATTTTTATATACAAATGCATGTAAAAATTATGGTTATGTATCATTTAGCTAGTACAATAAAAAGAGTAGTTAGGTCAAAGAAAAAGCATCCAAATCTCAAACACTTTTGATAAAAGTTTTAATTGGATGGCAAAATCATTCTTTCTATGCGGATCAATCCAGATGTAATCTAAATCCAATCCAAATAATAAAGCAGACATAATAACTTGACAATTGCCTAATAAAGCATATTTTGTTACGTACCTTATTCACAAAATTCTTATAAGGATGGGAAAATAAGGATTCTCAGTTTTGAGGTTAAGTGTTTAAAAACTGCATGCAGTTTCTTTTTCTGTTTTATCATTATCTCAATTAATATATATATATATATATATATTAAGATATAATTGTAAAATTGTTTTAATTTGAAATTTATTTTGACTCTTTTAATCAATTTTGACCAATTACTTGAGCATATTTTTTTTTGCATCATTATCAAAAGTTGATTACATTTGAGAAATTTATGGATCAGTTATTTAAGAAAATAATGGGCCGTAACTTTTAGAATCAATTATATAATAGTGTCAAGGACTAATATTTACTAAGTTTTTTAAAGGTATTTAAATTGCAAAAATGTGAAATTGTTTTTTTACATAAATTTATATTATCACAAATTACTGTAGAAAAATGAATATTCTTCTCTTTACTATATTCTGCTGTGTGCATGCTATCTTTCGATCTTTGATTATAATATTGCCTATAAATATTAAAAATAGGTGACATCAAGTATTTCGTGCATAGTTCTTAGATTTATTTTTATTTTATTTATAAATTTTCAAGATTTAAAAAAAAATTACTTTAAACTATAATGGTTTTTTATGTAAGCCATATGTTGTAATGTAATTTCAAAAAATTAATAATATTTAATGATCTTAAATATAAATATATATATATATGGATGTATGTATGTATGATATGGATGTAACGTAATAATCACTGCGCATCGCGCGAGAAGGTATACTAGTCTATGCATCTATATATATTAAAACAAAATAGTAAAATTATTTTGAAATCAATTTTGACTCTTTTAATCAATATTGACCAATTTCATGAGCATTTTTTTTGCATCATTATCAAAAGTCGGTTACATTTAAGATATTTATAGGTCAGTTATTTGAGAAAATAATGGGTCGTTTAACTTATAAATCGATTATATAATAGTGACAATGACTGATATTTACTAAGTTTTTTAAGGTATTTAAATTGCAAAAATGTGAAATTGCTTTTTACATAAATTTATATTATCACAAATTATTGTAGAAAAATAAATATTATTCTCTTTATTATTTTTTAAATTACTAAATTATTTATATTAATACTATATGTCTGTTGTGTGCATGCTATCTTTCGATCTTTGATTAAAAAAATAAATGACATCAAGCATTTGATCATTTTTTTACTAATGTAATAGTAGTATATGTACAAATTAACATTCACGCATAGTTCTTAGATTTATTTTATTTTATTTATACATTTTCAAGATTTTTTTTTAAAAATTTACTTTAAACTATCATAGTTTTTCATGTAAGCCTTATGTTGTAATGTAATTTCAAAAAATCAATAATAGTTAATGATCTTAAATATATATACATATGCATGATATGCATGTAACGTAATAATCATTGCGCATCGCACGGAAAGGTATACTACTTAAGTAAAAAGTGCAATTAATCCTCAACATTTACAATGCAAAGTAAATTAGTAATGGCGGTCACTTAATTGAGCAATTTTCTCTCCTTGCAAAAAAACAAAGAAAATGAGAGTGTAGCAAAAGCTTTTGTTTTATCTAATGCTAAAAATCACTAATTAATAATTGGGCAGAGGATTTGCAGAGGCGTTGTCGCATCAATTATGCACTTGGAATCTTTTATCCCATTTTTTTTAGTATATTAGGAGTGTCCACTTTCAACTTTTTATAGTTTTTTCGTTTTTTCTTCAATTTTAATTTCTTGTATTGTAGATTTGGGTCTATAATTGTCTTTTAGCATTTAATTTTCTTTTTGGTTAATAATCAATTATTATTATTGATTATTCCATAACTAGCTAGAGTATACAATTTTTTAAGCTTCAATGTTTACTAATAAATGTTCATTAATTAGGATTCTTTACATTATTATAATGATTTATAAATTAAATTGATGAATTTTGTGATATTATCCGATTTACTCTCATCTATATATGCACACTTTGGTTTAAGAAAAAAATAATACTAATAATGCAAAATATAATAAATCAAGTATGCGCGTAGGTGCATACTGACACGATGGAATCCGGGACCAGATTCCATTACCTTTCAGATATACCAAATCCCATGAAAATCTCTAATTACAACTACTCAATTAAGATAATATTCTGATTTCTATAATTATGTTGCATCATTTGCAATCAATCTAGAATCTTTTTTTTTTGTTCAGAAAACAAAGATCTTTTTACCATGAACATAAATTCTAGGACAAGTGTCAAATTTTATTATAAATTACACAATTACACGATCACTTTATCATGTACTCGTGTATTTGGTTATATTACATACAAATTCATGATCACACGATCAATTGATCATGTAATCGTGTATTTCTTCATATTACATATAAATTCATGATTACATGATCTTTTAATCATGTAAATGTCCCGATCTTGTATTTCAAAGCTGTAATCATGCGAAGATCACTATCACAACTTAAATAAAAATAGAGGAATCAATTTGTACAAATAAAAGCATAATTTGAACATTATTATTATCATTATCATTATTATTATTATTATTATTTGACGTGTATTTTCGGCTACTTTAAATACATTAAAAGTTTGATTTGATAATGAAAGAATTAAATAAAAGAATTAATAAGCAATTGTAGGTAGGAATGGCAATGGGTCGGGTACCCACCCATTAGGCATTTCTCAAACCCAAACCCATTAAAATTTCCTCAACCCATACCCGTCCCAAACCCGATTAAAAAATTATTTTAAAACCCGTACCCGACCCAAATCCGTTGGGTAATATCCGCTAAAAACCCGAATGTACTAGAACATAAACATCAATATTAAATAGTAGAAATAACAAAATATTATAAACATAATTTTAACATAAGTATAAATAGAAAATTTCATTAAATTAAATTATATGTGGGTTAAAAGAATAATATAAAATCCTAATATTTATACTAATATAAATTATATATAAAATAAATATTTAATTACTAAAATTATTAATTCTTTGTATAAAACCCTAAAATTATTAATATTTATACTAATATCTATAATTATATTATAAATTATATATATAATATTTTGTCATCTTACATATATATAAATGAGTTTGGATAGCGGGTACCCGTAGGTAATTTCTCAAACCCAACCCAAACCCGTCACGGGTTTGAATGTTTCTACTCAAACCCGTCCCAAAACCATTTAGTAATTCCCAAACCCGTTCTATTAGGGTTTGGTAGAGCCGGGTACCCGTAAAAACCCGACCCATTGCCATCCCTAATTGTAGGTTAGCAAACGGAAAAAATTAGGCACCCCTCATAAAGCATATTAGAGCTTATCTACTCTATAGCTCGACCGAAAGAACCTAACCTAATTAATTACCAAGTCTACCATAGGACACATAAACGAGTAACATTTATTGCAATAATTAACATAAAAATATTATTTCAAAAGATTAATTCTTCGCATGCGGATCAATCCATATGCATGTAGTCAAAAAATGCAATCCAAATCATAAATCCCCCAATGTAATCCCAATTAAAACATATTGTGGTATATTTACCTTCTCCACAAATTATAAGAAAGATTCTCAGTTATGAGGTTAAGCCCGAGTTAATTGGTTGGGTGAACGTCGCGTGGCTAGTATTTTCTCAATAATTTTGAGCACGATCATGCCGAGATGAATTTGACCGATTTCTATCTTGGGTTATGATTATGAGAGTCTTTCATGTACTCAATTTTTGGGGGGCAAGAGTTCAAGTGTCTCCAATTGATTCGCTTCGAGTGCACGAATCATGTGAAACACAGTAAAATTTGGTAAGTGACTGGTAACGAGATTTTCAGTGTGGTATGTCGAAATTACGTTGAAGAAAATGATATTCCACGTTTTTCATTGCTTTCTTATTAGACTACTCACGGTGGTGACATTTTGGTAACAATGTTAATATGTCACCACATAAGATAGAAAACAAATTAAATAGAAAAACTGAAAGTAAAGAAAAAAGTGTGACACTAGGCAAATAACTTTTATTATACCAAAAATTCGTGAAATTTCTTTTCTATAAATAGATCCCCATTTTGCTATACTTTTACAAAATTTCAAATCTCTCGTTTTCTTCTACGTATTTTCTATCTATATGATAATTTTTTATATGAATTTAAAATAAAAAAATATTTTTATATAGTTTTTAAATAAAATTGAAATTATTATGGCTAATACGTTTTCAAAAATAAAAATAGAAAGAAATATTTTAGGTTAGGTTGATATCACTGATGGGAATACAAATTAGATGAGTGTTGGATTGTGTATGTGGAAGAGAGATAAATGAATATTTTATTTGGGGATTGGGTTGAAGAATGTCACCCATCGATTAGTCTTATAAATACTCCCTCGTTCTACAATCTTTTTGGGACAGTTTCCTTTTCTATACGTCAATAAAAGATTTGTCTCATTTCGTTCTTGGTAATACGTCCACACAACTTATAACACATTCTACACTAGTTCTACTCACAACACATTTTAACAACTTAATTAATTAATTTATTAAAATTCGTGCCGATCAAAACGTGACAATAAGGTGGTGGATAGAGGAATGTGCAGTGTAGGCTGTGCAGTAGCTAAAAAAGCTTTTGTTTTATTTGATGCTAAAATCAGTTATTGGTAATTACTAATTAGGTGTGAGATTTGCAGAGGTGTTGTCGCGTCAATTTATGTAAGTTGGCCCTATTTTTGAGGTGAAAGCGAAAGGAAATTAGCGACATTAACATCATCTGAGAATTGATGTAAAAGGAAAACCGCATGCAGTAAGTAATCGCTATAGCGCTTTCAGATGGGAAGAACACAAACTGCACACCCAAATCTTTGTACACAACCAATTAATTTAATGACCTTTACTTGATTTGACTCTTGATTACTATCTCATCGATATCTTCATTTTTCAAATATTTATTTATTATTAAAATTCAGAGTATTCCGGTAAAAAATAAAAAATAAAAAATTCAGAGTATTGCTACTTGCTAGGGGTTTTGGATTTTCTGTGTTCGAATTTTTTTATCCATCTCATGTATTTCAAGTTGTATGAACTTTGGCTTCTTTTGATTTTTATAATATTAGTATTTGATTTACTCTATAAACACACACACATATAGATAGATAGATAAAGATTTCATGAGAGAATCAGTCCTCACGACCATTTTCTTTTTACTAATATCTTTAATTAATTCCATCGAATTGAAGGAAAAAAAATATCATAAAGTATGGACTTATGTAAAACATTAGTTAATTATGCGAATATATGATATTCTACATTTTTTGACTGTAGAAATAATTATTTTGATGTAAGATAATTATAATATTTACATATTTGTAATAATTATTTTGAAAAGTTATTGATTAGTTTCCTAGAAGACAGGATTTAGAATATTGTTTGAGATGAAATTGCACCTGTATTAAGATTGAATCTAAATATGGTTTCTTTATGATTCAAAAAATTACGAGCTAAAACTGAAAATTTTTAAATGTTTAATTCTTATTTCAAAACAAATTATTTTCTTTCAATCCGGCCCACAATCAAATACTACATGCCTACACACTCAAGATGCCTCTTGAATTAAAGATCATGGAAAAGATTCCCTCAAAAAAAAAAAATTATGGAAAAGATCTTTAGTCGAAAAATATATGAATGAGAAGATTATGATAATTCAAAGTTTGAGGTAGATTTATAAAGTGATTTTTAAGTGAAATATTTCTATAGAAAAAAAGTTAAATATTTATATTCATTTAAGTGAAATATCCCAATAAATTGGTTAGGTGTTAATTTTATACTAATATTAGTGACAATTTCATACCTAGTAAATACATTTTGTTTCAATTTTATCTCAACAAATTAGTCGGTGTCAAATTCATCCCAATAAATACATAATCATAATTTTATATCCAATAAATTCAATTCATTTCGATTTTAATCCTAATAAACGGAATTCTGGAAATAGAAAAATACACATGACAACTGGAGTTGTTATTGTCGTCCCTATGGCTTTTGGACATTTGAGCACCAAAACATTAAGATTTTCTAGGATGAGCAGATTTTCTTCATTTCGATTGTTTTAATAAATTTAAAGTGAAAAAAGTTGAGTCAGTCGATTAAAAGCATATTTTTTATTTTATTTATTTTTGTGCGCTGTGCTTTCGTTTGAAATTCTTGCAAAATCTGCAGAATTCAGACCGGTAGCTATGGGGTTGAATTATAAGAAATTTAATTAAGGAATTATAGGAATAAAATAATAATATTATACTATTTTATAAATATGGGGTTGCGAAGAGAAAAATGAAATTATGTAGGGCTGCTTTCTTATTTCGGTTAGACTGTTAACCAAACTTACTAACTGAATTGGTTAATCGTTAACCGCCTAACCAATCAATTTCAGCTACGGAGCGTAGAACTCTCTATGATTGGTTATGGTTAACCGAAAAATTTAGTGCGATGAACCGAACCGAATCGAATAAGCAGCCCTAAAATTATGTATAGAATTAACCTTAAAATAATTATTTTTGGAGCTTAAAAAGAAGCATTTTATAAAAGTTGGCCCACAATCAAATCTTATACCCTGAATTATGGCCCAACAAGAGATTAAATTATAAGCCCAATACTTCTCTTTCTCTCTCTACTACAATCTCTCTCTCTCTCTCCATTCACTCATAGGAGAGTCAGTGAAAACCCTGTGAAATCAAAACACCCGAAACCCCTATTTCCTTCTTCAATCACTCTTTCTGCTGTCCAAATCCCTAACGATTTCACAAGAACCGCCGAATAATTGCGCTTCCGTCTGCCGCCGAGTCGCTGCTCCTCGCCTGCAAAATCCGCCAGCGCCATCTCTCTCCAGTCCCATCTCCAGCTCAGGGACAACAGGACTCGGCAGATTTGGTAAGAAAAAAAACCCAATTAGCAAACAGATTCTCCCCCATCTATTGATTTAGTTCCTTAAAAAGTTGGATTGAGAAACCACCGAACCGATTGGTGTTGCAGAGTTTATAATATATGTGTTGATGAATTGTGTATAGCATAGTAATGCCCGAAGGAAAGTGTTTTTGCAGAACTTAATACAGAGAGGAGCTAGAGAGTAAGAAGAAATCCTTTCGGTTTCTTAGATTTCACGGGCAAAATGAGGATTATGATAAAGGGAGGCGTGTGGAAGAACACAGAAGATGAAATCTTGAAGGCTGCGGTTATGAAGTATGGGAAGAATCAATGGGCGAGGATTTCTTCTCTGTTGGTCCGAAAATCGGCCAAACAATGCAAGGCCCGCTGGTATGAGTGGCTGGATCCCTCAATCAAAAAGGTATATTTCTTAATGTTTAGCTTTTTAATTTTGGATTTGATTGACTGCTAGTATGTTATGTAGCAAGGTTTTGTAAATTATGGAATTTTCTATCGTACTTGTACACATACGTTTTGGAGCAAGGTTTTAGTTTGGTGTTGTACATGCAATTTAAGGAACCGAACGTTTGCCTCAGAATTTGCTAATGCATAACATTTTACTTGTGGACTACCGCAGCTCTATGAAGTTGAATATTCTGTCATTCTTGTGTGTCAACATCATTAACATTGATTTGTCACTAATTAACTAAAATGAATTTCAGAAACCTTACTCAATCAGTGTGAAGATGTAATTGAGGGTGTGATATGTGAATGGCCAAGCTCATATAGAAAATAGGTTGAACAAGTGTTGGGCATATATTTTTGATAGAATTTGTTTATTATTATTTTTTTAATCATTAACCAGTTGATTCTATATTTGTGATTTCTTTCCATTGTGAACGATAAATATCATCTGATATGAATTACCTGTTAGAGCAGCCAACCTTTTGCTGTATGTAAGTTCTGTTGTATTTTAACTTGGGAAATGAGAATGGAACATATGACTGGTCAAACATTAAATCTCATTGGATGGCCTGTCTTTTGCAAGATTTGATGCTCAAACGATTCAGTGGAATGTAATAAAAGAAAATTTTCTATGCTCGATATCATTTCCATCTCCATCCTCCGTGTTGTTCATTTTCATGGAATAAAATCAAATAGACATCACACTTTACAATGCATTTTGTCCCGCACATAAAAATCTGAACCAAACATATCCTTTGCATTTCCATGTTGATCTGAATCATAGTTATCAATAGCGCTAATAGCGCTCACGATCGCGCGTCGCGGAACGTAGCGCCAAGAAATCGCGATGCATCGCAATTTGGGTGACAAATCAGATAGCGAGCGCTATGGGGCGCTATTGGAGCTATTTCCAGATCGCTCATAGCGCTAAATAGCGCGCTATTTGAAGGTTGCATGGGCTGATTAATAATTAATTAGTTACGGGCTTGGGCTTGTGTTTAATTAGGGTTAAAACATAAAACTAGTATATTAAGTTATGAAGTTTGACGGTCAGACTTGCATGAAAAGAAATAAACGAATCGCCAAAGACTCTTCTTCTTCTCTCCGGTCTCCTCCACTCCTCTGTTATGTTCCAATCTGCTTCACCAATCACCACTCGTTCAGAATTCACTGAATTAGTCCAGAATCCAGACCAGATTTCATACTGAAGGGAAAGGGAAAGGCACACATTGAAGAAGATGAATCTTTATTCAATTTTGATGAAGAGAGTGGTGATGATGAGGAAGAAGAGAAGGATTCCGAGCTCTACAAAGATGATGATGAGGATGATGGTTCGCTGCATGTTTCGGAGGATGAGGATTGACTGATTGAGGATTATCCAATTATGATTAGAGTCATTAGACTTTAAAGGCTTTAAATCTATTAGATATCATTTGAATTAAGTTTTTTTAGACCTCATTTTTTAATTACCTACATATATTATGCATCTTTTTCATATGATTATGATATATATATGTTTTTTTATGCTTCTGCGCGACATATTCAAATAGCGCATGCGCTATGCGCATCGCGATGCGCGATAGCGTTAGGACGGATTTTCGCGATGAAGCGCGATCCGCCATTAATAACTATGATCTGAATGACATGTGCAAATGCATATGATGCAAACTATGGTTTTAGGCTTAGCTTCTTCTATTTTGGTCAATACAAATAACTGATTATATTATCTTTGCATAGATGCACGTCTAATATTGCTTTTTCTGTATTTCCGTGGATTTCCCCTTTTAGCAACCCGAATGCCACCTGCTTATACAATTGGATCACGACTGGACTGGTTAACTTCTCTATGTATATTGGATATATTAGGGTCATGTAGAAGTTAGAAACTTGGCTGTCATCTAGTCAAGGATGGTTTGTCATCAAGTGGATGGATGCAAATCTAATAAGTCAAATCTGTTTGTGTTGAGTTACTGTGAGCTAGAGGTAATTTATTTTGATTTTTGGATTTGATTGATTGCTACGGGTGCAGATCCTATGCTGTGGGGGGAAACACAGCAGAGGGTGCTGTGAACTTATATGCTGCCATTTCGCAACCAAACGCAGCGTTTCTTCCTTCTTTCTTTCTTTTTTTGATAAATCCTATATGTTTTTTAAGCGTTGAAAGTTGGAACTGTTAAATTGTTTCAAATTGTTGTTATATATATAAAGAGATTTTGTTACAAATTGTTGTTAATTCTCGTGACACTGTCATTTTTCTTCTTATTATTGGATTCAAATTTATTTATTTTTTTCATAAATTTGGTGCTTCCTTTCTCCTACAAAAAAACTGGAATCTAACGCCTTAGACAATCTATGGGAAAGAAAGGAGGGAAGAAGACGCATGGAAGCTTGATCAGTAGGGGAAAAAAGAGGAAAAAGTTTGAGTATTTCTAACAATTTCTGAGAATGTCGCCCTTTCGGCACAAGGTGAAATTAGAAATAGGAATGCTGCGTTTAGTTGCGAAACAGCAGTGTATAAGTGCAAAGAACCCTATGCTGTGTCCCCCCCCCCCCTCCCAACAGAGGATCCTCACCCTATTGCTAGTATGTTAGAAAATTATGAAATTTTCTTATTCTGGATTTGTGTTATTGCTTTATGTTTTGTAGATTATTTCTATTTGATTTATTTCTATATTTTCGGAACTAACCCACTTCCTTCTGTCACATTGCAGACAGAGTGGACCCGAGAAGAAGATGAGAAGTTATTGCATTTGGCGAAACTCATGCCCACGCAGTGGAGGACTATTGCCCCTATTGTAGGGCGTACCCCATCACAGTGCCTAGAGAGATATGAGAAGCTTCTGGATGCAGCCTGTGCCAAGGATGAAAACTATGAACCTGGTGATGACCCTCGTAAATTGCGCCCTGGAGAGATTGACCCGAATCCGGAATCAAAGCCTGCTCGTCCTGATCCAGTAGATATGGATGAAGATGAAAAGGAGATGCTTTCTGAAGCTCGGGCACGATTAGCCAACACTAGGGGTAAGAAGGCTAAAAGGAAAGCCCGAGAGAAACAGCTTGAAGAGGCTCGAAGGCTGGCTTCATTGCAGAAGAGAAGAGAGCTCAAAGCTGCTGGAATTGACCTTCGCCATAAGAAGAGAAAGAGAAGAGGAATTGATTACAATGCTGAAATCCCTTTTGAAAAGAGACCTCCACCTGGCTTTTATGATGTTGCTGAAGAAGATCGGCCTGCTGAGCTAGTCAAGTTTCCAACAACAATCGAGGAGTTGGAAGGTGAAAGAAGAGTCGACAAAGAAGCACGATTGAGAAAGCAGGACATTGCCCGAAATAAAATAGCACAGAGGCAGGATGCTCCATCTGCAATCATGCAAGCAAATAAACTTAATGATCCTGAAGCAGTTCGAAAAAGGTCCAGGTTAAATCTGCCAGCCCCACAAATTCCTGACCATGAGTTGGAGGCAATTGCCAAGATGGGAATTTCTAGTGACCTTCTTGGAAATGAAGAACTCACTGAAGGAAATGCTGCAACTCGAGCTCTTCTGGCAAGTTATGCCCAGACTCCAAGGCATGGCATGACTCCAGGGAGAACCCCTCAAAGGACTCCTGCAGGTAAGCAGGACGCCATAATGATGGAGGCGGAGAACCAACGGAGGCTGACTCTGTCTCAGACTCCTTTGCTCGGTGGGGATAATCCCATGCTCCACCCTTCAGACTTTTCCGGGGTAACTCCGAGGAAGAAAGACATTACAACGCCAAATCCCCTCTTGACTCCTTCGGCAACTCCTGGTGGGAGTGATCTCACTCCCAGAATTGGGATGACACCAACACGAGATAGTTATGCTGTTGGCCTCACTCCAAAAGGAACTCCAATGAGGGACGAGCTTCACATAAATGAAGACATAGATATGCATGACAATGGCAAACTGAGGCAGTCTGATTCGAAGAAAGAACTCATTTTTGGACTGAAAAATCTCCCACAACCCAAGAATGACTACCAAATAGTTATTCAACCATTGGCTGATGAAGATGAAGAACCTGATGAGAAGATCGAGGAAGACATGTCAGATAGAATTGCTAGAGAAAAGGCCGAGGAAGAAGCAAGGCAGCAAGCATTACTCAAGAAAAGGTCGAAAGTACTGCAAAGGGAGCTGCCAAGACCTCCTGTGGCTTCACTGGACCTCATTAGAAACTCTTTGATGAGAACCGATGAAGACAAGAGTTCCTTTGTCCCACCAACCTTACTTGAGCAGGCTGATGAATTAGTAAGAAAGGAGCTTTTATCTTTGCTGGAGCATGATAATATAAAATATCCCCTGGGTGAGAAAGCAACCAAGGAGAAGAAGAAAGGTGGAAAACGTTCTGCGAATGAGAATTCTGTATCTGTGCCTACAATTGACGAATATGAAGAAGATGAGCTGAAAGAGGTATGCAGTACAATTTCATGTTTGATGTCATTAGCATTGTATATTTGATATATTTTCCTGTGTACTTTTTGGTTGTTTTGGGTTTCAAGTTGAGTTTGGAGCTTTTGTTTACTTTTTACAACTAACTCTAATATAAGAACATTTGTTAAACTTAATGTAGTGTGGTGGTATCAATTTTTTAAGGATTATTAACAGATTCATTATCTGATAAGTTAGTTAAGTCGTTCAAATTACACCTGGTTTCATAAGGCTCAAACTCACTGTTTAAGTGACTGTTGTATTCCTTAGATTCTTGTATATCTTTTCTGGAGTTTGAATTGACTTAAATCATTTTTGTGGATATATGAGCATTTATCAGTAAGCAATATGAATTATTTATGCATAGGAGTGGTTGGTTTCCTATGGGTTTTTCATTCATACCTTTGTTACTCTCACCTTATTAGGTATAATTAAACAAATTTATTTGCATTTAAGTAACAATTTCTGATTATGCAGGCAGATAAATTTATAAAAGATGAGGTCGAATATCTCCGTGCTGCAATGGGCCATGAGAATGAATCTATTGATGATTATGTGGAAGCACATATAACATGCTTAAATGATATCATGTACTTCCCTACTCGTGATGGCTATGGTCTGGCAAGTGTTGCCAACCATGCAGAGAAACTTGCTTCCCTGCAGAATGAATTTGAAAATGTGAAGAGAAAGATGGATGATGAAACTAAGAAGGCACAACGGCATGAGCAGAAGATTAAAGTTCTTACTAATGGTTACCAGGTATGGTTTTCTTCAGGACTTACTTTCTGAATATACTCTTGTTATGTTCCCCTTTCTCCCTTGGGTGCTTGAAGTGGTTGCCTGGCATCATATCTTGTTGAACTTAGATTAAAAATATTTAAATGAAGGATTTGCTAGGTGTTGATTCTCAAATATCTTGACCTTTGCCGGAATTTAATGATGGGATGTTTTCACTAATAGGTTTTTAATAAATATTGGATGGTTTTAACTTTTAATTGTTAGCATCAGGTCTACTAGCCATGTAATCTGCATTAAGAATACAGAAATGCTTTTGTACAGATAAAAGTTCCCTAGAAAATGGCTTCGCAAGATCTTGATACATAAGCATGGTCCCATATTTGTTGAAGGTACTCAGATATATTTTGATTAGTGGGTAGGAGATCTTAATATTATTTCTTGGTATTGCCAACATGGTCTTGTTTCCATGCCTGAAAACTTTCCAATAAGGGAGCTCTGGTGGCTGACAGTCATGCGAAAGTTTACGAATATTTGTTAATCTGATATTTGTAGTTGCTTGATATATGAACGGAAGTCACTCTCTGTAGCTTGTGTGTAGCTGTTCTGGCTCGAGCATATCTTTCTTTTGTTATATAGTTTGCTTCATTCGGGATTAGATTCTAAATTTTGGTTGCTTGATTTGATGTATGAATTGTGAGTCCGTCTCTCTAGATTTGTAACTTAGATGGTTTACTGATCAGATGCGAGCTAATAAACTTTGGGCACAAGTGGAGGCAACCTTCAAGCAGATGGACACGGCAGGAACGGAACTCGAATGCTTCCAAGCTTTAAAGAAGCAAGAGACACTATCGGCAACACACAGGATCAGCAATCTCTGGGAAGAGGTGCAGAAGCAGAAGGACCTCGAGCGCATTTTACAGAAGCGATACGGTGATCTAATGACTGAACTGGAGAGGGTTCAGTCTTTGTCGAATGCATATAGACTGCAAGCAGAAAGAGAAGATGCTGCAAAAGACGACGACACTGCAATGCATGACATTGACACAGCTCAATCTGTTCCACCAGATGTTGAAGCTCCTGCGACTAACAATGACGCAGCAATGGTAGAGGTCGAAGTAGCTGAAGACCAACCAGCTGCCTCAGATGTTGGAACATCCAACGGGGAAGTCGTCACCAAGGAGGTTCTCGAGGCTGAGACTGATGCAGCTGGAGAGGAGGGGGCTGCTCCTGCTGCAGAGCCTCAAGTCATCCAAAACGAGGGAAACTCTACTGAAATGCAAACTGCTGATGAGACGAGAGGCCCGGAGGTGGACGCAGTTCATGCAGAGGCTGAGCTGAGATCTGAGAATGTAATTGATGTCCCGGAAGAGAATGCAACATCAACTACTGGTGACTTGCAAGTAGGTGAAGAAGAAGCATCATAATCAATCATTTGAAATTGGAGAAATGTGGAATTGTATCTGTTGTGAGTGAAGGAGTAAAGAATGCCCTTTTTGTTCTATTTCATTTTGTGAGGGTGAAAAAGAACTGGTATGTTCACTCAAAACGTGATCTATTTTAAATTAAATTTCAATTTCATCCCGTAATTTTCAGGAATTTTGATAAGGAGAGTTTCTTTTTGTAGTTATGTTATTCAGCTCTATTTGTCTAATTGATAGTATTAGATAAATTACTAATCATTGCAGTATAAAAAATTCTGTGATCCTTGTAATGCTACTTGTTAAATTAATTACTACTACTATTTCAATTTAATTGCGTATCTTCTTCTTCTTCTTCTTCTGATATCATGATATACTCTCTCCGTCCTGTTCGAAGTGGCATACTTCTTTTCGGTACAGTTATTTTAATTTCTTTTATTGTACTTTAAAAATTATCATCATTCATTTGTTTCAATGGCCGAATAATGCACGAATCAGCCCAATAACGCCATGTCCCAAAGACATTTTTCTAATTAAGTAGTCCAATAACATATATAAGACCCGTTCGATTATTTCTAATTAGAACTGGGCGCCACTTCTTTCAAAACCTTAATTAATTATTAAATGAGCGGATCATCCAATCTTAACCAAGTTACTTAACAACAACTTAAATGGAATATATTAAAAAAAAATCATTCAAGAGGAAACACTTGGGACATGCTCTAATCACTTTGATTTTTCTTCCTAACATATATAGCTTGAGAATTTCTCTTGCTAAAATTCAATGTAATTCCTCTCCTAAGTGCATGAATCATATCAATCCCGACAGCAATATACAAATATCCCAATCTCCTAAATTAACAATCCATAAAATTGAATTGGGACAAAAATGTCATGGATAGAAAAGCTTAGCAAAAAGAAGTTCGTTCCAAGTATCTTGAAGGCCAGGCAAACACCAATGCACGCAGTCGGCATAACTGGCCGGATCTTCGAGTTGCTCGAGCGTTAAAGGGTTCCATTGCTTCTTGTAGATGGAGGTATGTGCATCCTTTCGATAGCTCGAGAGCTGCGTGATGTTGAGGAATGTGATCGGGTACTTGGACTTCCGTAACACTTCTCCGATCACATTCATCACATTTTTCTTACAGTCTGGTCCCCAGTAGTTTGGATCTTCTATCATACTCGTCTCGTTGTAACAGTTGCCCTTTGCATCGCCTCCCCACTCGAGGCTCCTGCAACATTAGTTTCAATAACATCTGCATTAGATAACAGTTGGGAATATAATATAAATGGATTGATTCCACACCTCTATCACAGTTCAAACTTTTAGATCAGATGGAATTCTTCAAGCAACGTTCTGCATGTTAGATTGACCATGTCACAAGATATTGTAAGATTAACCATGTCACGATATATATATCCACTAACTTTCCATGCTTAGGCGACATGTTGGTGAAGAAGACTCGTGTTTTGTTCGGATCCATGTTTTCCTCGACCCATTGTACCATGCCCTGCATCGCCATTCGATAAGCTTCTTCTACGGGCACCAGCACGATGTCCGCTTTCTTTATATCGTCGGAGCTTCCTTGTCTGATAACGGAAACACATTTTGCAAAAATATTAGGGAGAAGGAGGAGGAGAAGAAGATGAAGAAGCGATCCAACTGGACTAGTGGGGCCCACTCCAGTGTGGCGAGTTAATTCAGATTAATAAATTCTAATTGTGGATTAATAGATCCCAATTTGCTTACAACATGTTGACATTGGGGTCCTTGGTCCACCACATATAAGTATTGAACACCAAAACATCGACTCCTTTCCAATGTTGTCCATTCTCATTGATCGAACCCTTTCGTATAAGTTGTTTGTTGCTTATTGTGTGTAGGATTGCATTGTCCGAGCTCGATGCCAGGAGAAATGGGGCCCAATAGAACTCGAATGTTGCATTGTAATCCTGAAATAAATCGATTTTAATTATTTGAATATAAAATTGTGATTATCACAATCGATTTTTGTAGCCATATTTGCAATTTGCTTGAAAAGTCATGGTTTTTTTGCACATAAAGATCAGATTATTTGAGTCAATATTTTTTTCCCACTTTCAATTTCAAAAGAATAAAAAAAGAAACTACCCATTTTTTCTGAAACATATAAAAACTACCCAAATTATTAAAATTATCATTATCTTAATAACTGTGACTTTTTTCCTCAAAAATAATAATTGTGACTTTATTTACCTTTTTCCTTACATATAAAATTCTGAAATTTTTATATTTTAGAAATATTATTTCATGTGGCTGCCGGATTCCATCAACGAAAAATGTGTAGGAGAGAAAAAACTTGCAATGACTGAATAATCTGCCGATTATTTTTATTCTTCTCTAATTATTATTTTGTTTCTTCCTTTAGCAAGATTAAAGGGATCGATCTTCGAGTTCTGTTCTAGATTTTTAATTGTTACATATTTCATATTTTACATAATAATGTTAAATTGAACGTCGGCATTTTCAATGTTAACACCGGATTATTTTTGCAACTCGACTCAAAGGTTAATTCATAGACAATGATTAACTCGAAATTTAATTGGTATGCATGTCGAATCATACTAACCTTGGCTACGAAAAGGGTCATGAAATCATAAGTGATGTTGGCATATTTGGCATGGTCGGGTATAATTCTATGGAGAAGGCAGGCCAAGGAGACTAGTTGCCCCCGATTCAGAGAGTCGCCCACGAACATCATTCTCTTGTTTCGAAAATTTTCTAGCATTAGTGTCGCGTTGAAACTGTCATATTTCAAGCACAAAAGTGTTAAGACATGTTATCAAACAATTTTTTGGCACAAGGAGAATTGAATCACCCATAACATTAAGAATTTAAGATCATACAACAAGAGCTTTGGTTATTATTATTATTATTATTATTATTATTATTATTATTATTATAAAAGTGTTTAATTTTATAAATTATGACATACTTATTATATTCATAATTATTACATTATCAATAGTTTATGATATTTTTCGAAAAACACAAATAGTTCACAATTTAAAGTGATATTTACTCTAAAAATAAATAGACTGACCTATCATTTTCATTTGATGGATTTTCATAATCTTAAACCTGTTTAATCATATATTCTTTCATATATTCATTCATACACTTTATAGATTTATCTTATCACAAAAAGTAAACACTCCCTAATAAGATAAAATCGGAGTGTGTGCATGTGTGAGAGAGAAGAGAAAATAATTAGGGCAAACCTAGGAAGAGAACAGCCGTGAGGCTGCCAACTCCAATGCTGATAATCTCGGTCGGGACGTCCGTATTTCTGACACGTCAGCTGCGGCGGAATGTACGGGCACTCCGATTCCTCGTACAACGGCCGGTGATCGTCCCACACCCACCGGCCGCTGAATATATCGCAGCCCCCCTCCTCCTCTCCGGCAGCAAAGGGCACCTTTTGTCCCTTTTTATCTAACACCATAAATCGCGCACATATTAGCCCTAAGTCTTAACCCGTCTGACGGTCTGACACAACATTTTACGTGTTAAAAAGTAAAGTTTAACTCACTTGTTGGTGATGACTTGTAAGGGTTGTAGGCATCGAATAATTGGCTGCTAAAGGAGAAGATGAAGTCTTTGCTGTAGAGGCTATGGAAGAAAAATATCAAGACCATTAAGGTGAAGAGATACGGCGATGTGTAACCGTTACGGAGGTGGGCGGCGGCGGAGGAGGAAGGCGAACACGACGACGACGGTGGCTTAAAGAAAAACATAACTTTTTTAAATTATACCATTTATATGCTAAATGTAGCAGAAGCCAGAGCTAGCTGTACGTAATTTTATGAATTTTGGTTTTGTACATTGATATTTATACAAGGATGGTCTTCGTGTCGATCAACCGCACGGTGAGGATACTTCTTAATCGTTAATTATGGGTTTAATTAAATTCTAATTAAAAGAAATAAAATTTTAAGTATGAATTATGATTAATTAAATTTATAATTAAAATCTTATATTACTTCACATATAGTCCCTAATAGCCATCATTAAGAGCGACCGACCGCACGGTGCAGTCTGCCGCACCCAAATATTGTGTTTATACGAATGTTAGAGAGGTTAATATCGTAGGAAATAAGCTTGTGTCCTTATTCTACTTTATTTCATATTTCAAATGTACGTTATAATTAATGCATATATTTCTTACAAAATATATTAGGTAATTGTATATGATTCTATACCGTATTTGTCTTGTATAAGTGACATATATGTATGAGAGAGAGAAGGATTTTGACATAGAAAAAATATGCATGTGCATGCCTTATATTTTCAATTAGCTTCTAGCGAATCTAGCCTTCTATATTGGAGGATTATACAACACACACTTTTGATATTTCCAATTAACTCCACGTTTTAATATTCGAGATTAATGCATTAATTGTTTTGATGATGTGGCGAGTATAGAAAATAGAATACCACATGTTTTTCTTTATTTCCATAGTTTTCTCTGTCATGACACTTGGAATATCACTTTTCGAACGACTTTGAAATATATTCGTTCACTATAAGAAATGCGGAAATTCACGACGGACTTTACGACGGAACATGGCAGGATTTGTTTACACTAAAATCAGCATCGGAATCACCTATGGAATTTTCGACGCTAGTGTTAGCGGCAAAATATTTCCGACGCCAATGTTTTTATTATTTATTCGATATTTTTTTAGTTTTTTTAACAACGGAGTACTTCCGTCATCGTATAATAAAATATCGTTGATGTTACCCACCATCCCTCCGCTCCCGTCGTTCTGCCATCTTCAAATTATCGCAAGAACACGATTTCCCTTTAACAGAATTGCAGAAATCTAGATCAACCCAAAACCAAGTAGATTGATCCGATTGACACCCCTAAATATGCCCGCAATGCAATTTCAAATTTTTTTTTTATTCTTTTGTATTGCGACCAAAGAACCCACAACATGGTAGGGAATTCTGAAAGATAATAAAGCCTTCCTCTCATGTATCAATTAACACAATTAAGATAATTAATATTACTGCATCTATGCAAATATGTTCGAGGCAATATCAAACCTTAGAAATGAAGGTTACCATAATATTTATGATAACTCAAAGACCTTAAAATATGTTGCAGGGTGAAACATATGTAAATTACTTGCTTCTTAAAACATAGAATATGCAAAAATACAATTAGAAAAATGATGCACTCCAACAAGCAGAGGTATCAAATAATATAATGTATTATATCTGCCAGATAGGGGTGGTGGCGCAGTTGGCTAGCGCGTAGGTCTCATAGCTTGATTGAGTGATCCTGAGGTCGAGAGTTCGAGCCTCTCTCACCCCATCTTTTATTTCTTTTTTTGATGGTTGGAATTCCACTACAATTTATTTTTTTCCTTCTTTTTTTTCAAATATAAAATTATGATGTTCGATATTTACAAATATTTGGTTATTTGTTTAAATAGTGAATCAAATAGAAACCAATCATTTTTTAGAAACTAAAAATCACTTTCTCCGTCCCTATAGCAAGATTCCCTTATTTTAGGCACAATTATTAAAAAATAAGAATAAAAAAATAAAAAGTGGTAGGTTTGAAGCTTTTAAAAGTTAATTGTTTCCATTTTGGAACCGAGACCTTGCAATTGGGATATAAGAAAAAGGAAGAGAATCTTGCTATTGGGACATATGTGTAATATGGACCCTTGATTTATTGCCATAGATGGTTGAGATTTAATTGGATTCCTTTGCTGATTTTTACACGTGTTAGTTTGTTTAGGAATTTATTTGTCCTTTCAATTTCTTATTAACTGATCCTCCTTAATTAATGGTGTCGCTTTACATATCATGCTCCTTTATTTATGGGATTTTTATTTGTTACTGACTTACTGTAAGTATAATTGATTATTGAGATATGATATTATTTTAGGTAATAGTTTTTCTTTTTTATTGTTAATGCGCTAGTAATAATTATTGTTTAATGTTGGAGGTCCAAATAATTTGGTACCAAAATTTAAAGAGGATAAGTTTTTTAACCCTAAACTTAAAACTACAAGTTTTCTATACCAAAATTGATTAAAAGACTAAAATACCCTTTACTATTTTAAATTTTGTCTCTCTCTCTATACATGTATCGGTCCCCCACTACCCTACCACAAACCCACATTCTCTCTCTTATCTCTCTCTCTCGACCGAAACCACGAAGAAAACCCACGAAGAAGAAGCACGAAGCACGCTCTCGACGGAAGACTTGCGGGCACGATGAGTTCGTCCGAGACACAATCTGACCACGATGGAGAGGCGTCGTCGTCGGCGGCGCATCACGAAGAGGAAGAGTTCCTAAACGAGCCGCCGGTTAGTGCGCCCCCTAATTTTCGAAATAAATTGAAATTTTTTGGCAAATTTCGATGTTTAATTCTTGGGTATTCATGCTAAAGTTAAGTTGCGAAAAAATGTACATGTTCTATGCGTTTAAATGTTGATTTTTGGCGTGAATTTGGGCTGAATTTATATGGGCACGATGGGGGCACGATGGGGTTGGGGGCGATGGTGTTGGGGTCGATGGGTGGGCACGATGGGGGCACGATGGGGTTGGGGTCGATGGGTGGGCACGATAGGGGCACGATGGGGTTGAGGGCGATGGGGTTGGGGTCGATGGGTGTTGCACGAAAGGGGTTTGGGGGCGATGGGGGTTGGGGGCGATGGCTGGGGGCGATGAGGCTGGACACGATGGAACTGGCCACGATGGCTGGGGGCGATGGCAGTCCATCGTGTCTTTGCCATCGTGCCCAGACATGCCGGTCTTTTTTTTGTGTTTTGTCTTGTTTTTTTGAATTTGCTCGTGAATTTATTGCTTATGGTTGCCCGTTTTGTTATTGCAGGAGGGTTGTGTGTGGAAAAGGCCCACGTTACGGGCTGTGACACGTTGAATCAATTTGTATATGCGTTGTGACGTGTTTAAAGAGATATTTTCCACGCTGCGTCGCATTGGCGGGCATAGACACGGAGAGCGTGCGATAGAGCACTTTACCTCCGGGATCGTAGGCAGACTGATTAGAGTTAGGCGGACGGGCAGTGCTACTAGTGCCCTTCACCACCTTATAGCCCGACAGCTGCAGGGCGACCACATACCCCCGCATGAGTCGTGGTTTCGCCGGGGGTCGGACCGTCCGACACCCCGTGATTATGCCCTAATCACGGACTTCACTTTGAAAACACGGAGTTCGACACTACCGAGACTCACTCGATCCGTCCCGACGCTTATTTCACCGACATTTTCATGCCAAACAAACAAAGGTGAGCGAGCTGCGCAACAAGTTCAAGGAACGCAAGTTAGGAGATGAAATGGAAGATTATTTGAAGGCGGCGAACTTGTTGGTTTACTACTACTTTCTCTTGTGCCGGGACAAGATGTCGGTCGAGAACTTGGCATGGGCACTGGTAGAGGACTTTGAACAGTGGGACAGGTTTTCCTGGGGTGCTTACACGTACCAGGTGTTGACTCACTACATCGACACCGTGGCTCTTACTCCCAGACAGGAAGAGATTGACTACCACTTCTACTGGCCCAGCTCCGGGTCCTGCAGCTTTGGATGTACGAGGCATTTCCTCGTTTGGGACGCTACTGCGGAATGAGAGATGAAGTGATCAGGCTGCCCCGATGCTTGATGTGGGAGACGGGCAATGTGAAGGCGGACTTCACTACCTTTTTTGACCAACCGGTACGTAAATCACTTTATTTTTTATGAATTTTTTGAAATTTCAAAATTTTATAGATATATAATTGTTATTTTATACGTATTTCATTACAGCTCGAAATGAATGATGTCCCGTTGGTCCCGATGGAGGAAGAGGAAGCTCGAAATGAATGATGTCCCGTTTTTTGCAACATCGATGATATACAGCCTATAATTTGAGAATTTAAAGTAAATATTCATTGAGATCATTTCATTCTTAATATATGATATGATTCATAATGGATTCTCTGTAAGTCTCGCGCAAGTCATGTTGCTTGTAATACCGACTTACGAAATCAAACAAATTGACAGTGTTTCCTTGGGTCCTGAGGGCGGCAGCTGCATGACGACATGGCATCTTATCCTGATCGAACTCACGACACTCACATGTCCAATTCCCAAGGTCCACCTCAAAGACCATCTTCTTGTCTTTCACTTTATAAACATTGTCAGTGGTAGGTTGAGCAACGACCTGATGACCTGCTTCCACTGTCACAACAAGCTTGTTGAAGGCCTCGAGTGTAATCTCATGCTCTCTCTCCCTAGCTAATGCCCTTTTCTCATCGAACCATTTCTCTACAATGCAACGATACACCTCAAGTAACGAGCAAATAGGTAAACGTCTAGCCCCAGCGCAGCCGTGAGTTCAAGCCGTGGCATTGGAGGTCATGAAACTGTACCGTCGAACTGGGCAATGTGACCTAGACCACCTATGAGCACCAATTTGGGAAAGTCGTGTGTGAGCACCCTCACATGAAGCTTTCAAGGCAGAAAAATTCTTTTCGAACTCTTCAACACGATAAGCATACGCTGCATTTTGGAAGATGGCAAGAGCTCGACGGCCGTATCGCGTCGATTCTTCGCATGTGGTGAAAGCACAATCCGTGCGCCGGCCGGATAGATGGCTTTCACGGCATTTGGCAATGCTCTTATGTTGGTCGAGACGATCAACAACTCATCCGGAGGGTCGAAACACCTCGCGCATTCGAAAGAAACCAAGTCCACGACTCATCGTTCTCTATCGGACCAATTCCAATAGCTATACAGGAAAGAGTCGCCCATTCCCATCTTTGCTAACAAAGAACAAAAAGAACTCCCTTGTTTCTTCCCTTACAATGGGTCCCGTCCAACACAATCACCGGCCTCGATAGCGCTCGAAGGCACGAATACACCGTCCTAAGGCGAGGAACATGTGACAAAATACTCCCTCACTACCGATCTCGTACATGTTGTACTCGCACGGGATTACACTCGTCTCAATAAATGCGTATACGACGCGACCATCCGATACGACTTGTCAAAGTCACCATATGTCTTCTCTATCGCTATATTCCTCGTTTCAGAGCGAGGCCGTACAACATGTGAACACCAAACTCTCTCGCGCATCTCTTCCATCATCTCTCTCGCCAAATACACACCCTCGCAAACCAACCTACGAGCAAAGTACACGGCCGTAACTTTAGCCACCGTTCGCTCGGCAAGACGAATCACGTTCAAGTGGCAAATGATCCAAAGTCAACTTCGTAATGTACCAAATCGAGTCGCCCTCATCTTTTGGCCCCTGAGCACACAACCTAAACGTGCAATTATTCCTACCGTGCTTGCAGAGAAAGACTATACGATTTCTGGCTGAATGATCAATGACATACTCTATCATGTACTCCAGGTGATACATTCCCACAGCCATCTTCAATTCATACATGGACAAAAACGTAGCCCCCACTACAAGTTCACTGGTGAACGGTCCGGGCTGCTCAACCCACCTGCCGCAGCCGCCGTCACACTCGATCGTAATGCTCCAATTGCCTAGGCCGTCGCGTAGTTCATCATCATCACGACTAGTCCGATGCTCGATGTGAAATTCTCGGTGCCCGAAGATCCCGTTTACTTGTTCTCCGTCGTCTAATCCAAGCAAGAAACTCGCAGTCACGGATTCAATTATATTCTTACGGCGTTCATCTTTTTCGTCGTCGGAGATGTGAGCACCCTCTGCTTCTGGTGGCATTCTATCATCATCATTCTCAAATATATCCCGTCGTCCACTGCCTTCCACGTCCACCTCAGGGGCAAAAACACTGTCTCTTTCAAAGACATAAACCATCGGATCCGACCTTTTCTCTTGCACTAGCAATCGAAGTAAATCCGTATCACTATTTAATAAAGCTCTACATCTGTTCCCATCCCTCAACACAGTCAAATAGGATAGCACATACTCGGAATCTCTTCGACCACACAAAGCATCTCTAATCAGATTCATGAGATGATCTCGATCATCATTTGTATCGTCCATGTGCACAACAACAATACTCCCGCCTAAGTAAGCCAATCCCTCCCACTGACCTCTAAAACGTACAATAACACGCCGCCGCCCCATCTAAAAATCAAAGAAAGAAGAGAGATTAGGGTTACAATACGAAAAACAGAAATTTACATCACAAACTGCCAGGGCACGAAGGCACCATCGTGGGATTGATAGAAAGGCTCGATGGTGATCGAGCTGGCCATCTTGCCCATCGTGTCCATCGTGGGCACGATCGTGCCTTCCACATCGTGCCATCGTGGGGAGAAACCCTTCGCCCCCGACAGAAAAAAAAATCATAGTTTCCAACCCCTTACAAATCACACAATGCGAGTTATTTCAACTATTTTTTCTCCTAAACATATTACTAAGCTTCAAGTTATATTCGAATTTAAACAAATATCACTTAACATCTACATATTCCATGCAAATCGAAGACAATTTTGGGACAAGATGGTCAAGACACGACCGTGTTTACTTGGTCACGATCGTGCCTTGCCATCGTGAGTTAAATAACACGCACTAGTATATACTTTTCGGACGGAGATTTCGGGTGCATACCTTCTTTATGAAGCCAGAAACGCGATGCCGGCCTTCCTTGATATCTTTTTCTTCTTTGGTTTCACGTTTCGAGAGATTGGAGTAGCTTTTTTCTCTTATTTTTCTTCTTCTTTCTTTTTAGGGTTTTGTGATTTTTGGTCTTTTTAATTGTGGTGTTGTGATTAATTCGAACCCAACTAGGAGTTCTAAACCTTGTCAACAACCTCTCTTACGCAAACTTTAATGAACTACCTTCATTAAATTCCTAGTTTCATCCGAAAATCTTCAGAGAATCGGATTTGGTAGGGTTCAATAAATGAAACGCGAAATAATCTGCATTAAATATTACTTTCCATCGTGTCCAATAGCACCATCGTGCCAAGCCATCGTGTCCAGTCGCCCCATCGTGTCCTCCCATCATGTCTTCCCCATCGTGTCCAGAAGAAATCTGGCCGACGACGGGAGAGAATTGAGAGAGATTGAGGCTGTTTTTTCAGATTTTTTATTGACTTTTTAAATTTAATTCATAGGTGTATTTTTTTTTAGTTTTTGTTAAAGGGATGTCACTTTAGTCTTTTAAATGATTTTGGTATAGAAAACTTATAGTTTTATGAATAGGGCTAAAAAACTTATGCTTATTAAGTTTTGGTATTTTTTTGTCTAATTTCACTTAATGTTGTCAATAGAAATTATTATTGTTTTCCTGATTTGGTTAGTCTTTTACGTCCGTTTTTGGGAGTGAGTAATCGGATTTCGGTTTGCATTTTTGCTAAAATAGAACATAACTGACTTTGTATATTCTTCTAAAAAAAATTTTGAACCGGGCCCTATTATACGAAAATCCGAACTGAAAAAATTCGAAATTTTAGATATAAATTCAAACCGAAAAACTGAAAAATTATTTTTTATTTATTTATAATTTTATTTTAATAGAAATATATAATTTTTATTTAAGAATATGTTAAATTATTTAAATAAAATAATGTTATATATAATGCGAATTTCAATTTTGTTCGGTTTTAAAAATACCAATAAATCAAAATAAAAAAAAATAATCTGAACCGACCCGAAAATTTGAAAAATTAGAATTGAATTTAATATTCTGATTTGATTCAATTTGGATATTTGATTTTCGATTATTTTGCTCACCTCTATCTATTTTTATTTCCCGCAATCCGAAAGAGTTTTGAAGTGGTAAAGGATTTTCAATGTATGTTTCACATGAACATGGACGAATGTTTTGGAGAAGAAACTTATGTCAGAACTATTATTAACATTTTAGTTTATATTAAAATAGTTAAATTATTTCGTCTTGATTTGAATATTTTAATCTCTAGATACTTCACACTTGTTGTTGTTGGTGGTTTTGATGTAGACGAAGCCCGCCAAAGATTATCGAATTTTTTTAGAGATTGTTTTCGTTTGATTTATATATATATATATATATATAATATTTAACATTCATGTATTAATATCACCAATCAGAGTGGCGCAGCGGAAGCGTGGTGGGCCCATAACCCACAGGTCCCAGGATCGAAACCTGGCTCTGATAGTTTGTCCTTGAGAGCAAGCTTCTGAAATTCCACTCTCTTTTTTTCGTAATTATTGAAAAAATGAATATACGTTCAACCAACTTGGCATTGAAATTTTATTCATATATATATTTTTTTTGAAATATAGTGTTATGTTATAATTTTAGAAACTATATTAGTTATGCAATTACATATTCTTTTTTTTTTCCTAATTATATCACTGTCTCAAATTTTATTCTCTAACTCAATATATTCTAGATGCATATCTTGATATTTTGTAGTATTTGATTTTGGTCATAATATATTTTATTATTTACATTGATATTGCCATTTAATTTCAAACTTTTTTTATTATCCTAATGTTTTTTCAAATTATAAATCTTTGTAGCGAATCAACTATATAAACTATGGTTATCTGACTAAATATATTCTAAATGCACATCTTAAAGTCTGGTATTTATAATTTTATTACATTAACGTTTTAAGTATATGATATCATAATTAATGATAACTTTTGTTTATAAATATAAGCTTAACTTTATGTTAGTTTATTGATAATTCACCGTACGGTGCAGTTGGAAATGGGCACATAGACCAATAGTACAATGCTTTAATATATTTCGCTCTTAAACACAACCATATATATAATTCAGATTGAGCAAATACCATATATTTTGCATTAATGTCATATAATATTTAAATCTTCACAAATTTATACATTACATTTCAATATTTTTGCAAAAGTATCATGAAGTCCAAACTTAGGTATTAGATAGTTTATGTTTAGATAATTTGGTCGCGAAAAAGAATTGTCTATGGATGATTCACATAGTGTTGGTCTTAAGGAAACGATATCCACGCCATTTTTGTTGTCAATTGAATAAGAATAGTAATGCAGATATCATTTCGTGATATTATTGCAAATATTTGGCATTTGATTATATTCCTAATAGCAAAACATATTAGAGCCACCATATCAATTTTCATGATGACGTGGCATTTTTAGAACTTGTGCTTTTCATATTTTGTATCATTCTATATATTTTGGATGGTTGAATAATTAGATATATGTAAATATGCAGCACCATTTGTCTTGAATGTGTGAGCTGCATTTTTTAATGGAATTACTTTTATCTCTGTGCGAGTATACATGGAGATTTGTAGCCCAATTATAATTTCCACAAAAAATGTATGGAACTTTATTTAATTATATTTGTAAATTAATTACAACGTAAAGTGATTCTCGTCAATAAATTCTACACAAGATGATCCTTCATGTAACACTAATCCTTTGTGTAACACTTATTTGCGACGAGACAATCTTTCATATAATACTTATTTGCAATAATTTGTCAAATTCTATCCTTTGAAATAAAGTATTGAATAATTTTTTTTAAATTATATTTGTAAATTATAATGTAAATTGATTCTCCATCAATACACGAGATTATCTTTCATGTAACACTTATATATAATGATTTGTCGAATTATATCACTTCGAAATAAAGTACTCCCGTCGTATCTCGACAGGTTACACACTAGTTCTATGTAAAGACATTCTGACATCATTACATTAGTTCTACCAGATTAAAGATTTGTCTCAAGCCCTCTTAGTTTCTTTATTACATATATTTATGCCCATCAATCATTAAAACACAAAAAAATAAAATAAAATTATTTCATAAGAAACAAATTAGATGAAAACAGCAGAAGAGTTATTGCCATTTAGCAGCAGCAGCTGCAGCTTCAGAGAAAGGTTGTTTTGATTTATTATCATCTGCAACAATTATTACCATAATTTTATTTCAGACATGAATAATCAGCAATCAAACAGCACAATTACATCCTAAACATGATTAAAAAAAGCATAAAAAAATTCCCACTTTCTATTTTATAACTAAACTGAAGCTCTATAAATTTACCATTCTTAAAGTACAACTCTTCAAGATATACATATGTAAGAACATCACCGCCCATGAAACGACTAGATCTTTGGATTCCCAGAAAAAAGAGAAAAAGGGTAGTCCCTTGACCATTCTTGAAGCATCATGAAACCATATGTAAACCAGCGAAAGGGCGCTAAAGCCGAGAACTCCCGATGAGGCTTTATTCCTTGAATTGCCATTCTCTACGGCACATGGGACAATGTGCTTGTGAAGTTTGTGAATTCACCCATTTCAAGATGCAGTGAAGATGGAACGAGTGATTGCAAGAACCCCATACTGCAATGCATGAATTATAATGGAATATGTAATGTTGATTCATAAAGAAAGTGCACTATGATGAAATTTAAATTGCCACATTGAAAGATAAACCGCGTAAAGTTGGAGTGATGAAAGACGGAACAGACATCCTGCACAACTACTCCAACATTTGTTAAATTGAATTAGACAACTTCTATTTCAGTTAGGTGCAAATTTGTCTGGGTTATGGGTCAGTTTGGCCACTTTTCGCATGGCTTTTGACCGAAGCTTGTTTGAGTAAAAACCAAATAGCATTAAATTCTTCCAAATTGAACCAACGTGTAAAAATAACTGAATTTGGTTTTCGGTTAATGGCTACAGAGATCATTATTGAACATTAACGGATGCAGAAGCATAATTCACCTCAAAGCCATTTAATAGAAATCTAACTTAGAGTAGCTACTAACCTTTTTCAGTATAACCCAGAGAGAAAGAACAACAAAAATCAAAGGATACGAAACTTTCGCAACTCAGATCTTAAATTCCAGCAGAAATTTATGGGAAATCCGCAGAAAGATAAAGGACATCAAGAACAAGACACAAATGAAAATAGGTCAGCAACTTTCTTGAACTTCGTACTAAGGGTTGCTGCGAAATTATTTTTATCGGTCTAAGTATCTGATTATGCAGTGGAGGCTTGAGACATATCTTATTAAGGATGAAGGGGACTAAGGAAAGGAGAAGTCAGGAAAGAGCTAAGGAGGTCAAAAAGTAAAGCTGCCTAATGGAAAACTTAGTTTGAGTTCATATATGTGTAAGTGTCTGTTATTCCAGTCTATCTGGCAACAATTTATGTTTCCCAACTGAACAAAATAAACCTACAGCTTACTCATTTCATTACAGCATCAAGCCTCCCCCCCCCCCCCCTCTTTTTTTTGAACAAACATTACAAGAAATTTTAAAGGCCGCATGACGGTGGACTTGAACCCGTGACCTTTGGCCTGGGCATTAACCACTCTACCACTAGGCTAACACACACACATAAGCCTCCCTTTTTAGTGGTTATCCCCTGTCCTTGGTATATTAAAAGCTCACTCATATTCTTCTTATTTCAATTGCATATAGTTAATTGAATCCATTGGTTTTCTCAGTTCCGTAGTTCTCAAACAATTCATGTTACTTGCTTTGTAATGGTAGCTTTATCTAGTCAGTGATAAGCTTGAAAACCAATTCACCATTACTGCGGAACAATTCTCTAGGTCCCATTTAACTTTATTGACTAATTCATTGCATGTCCTAATATCTAGATACAGGAACATGGTGTGCAACACCGCTTTGAGGGTATGGTTCAATTATATAGATAACTCCCTCTGATGGATTTCACCACCTGGACTGGAACTGACAGGACCAGCTACTAGGGTTTGCAACATATCAAATAAAATGAAAAACGTAATCGAACCAAAGCTACTTTGTTAAGAATAAAATAGACAAGATAATAATAAGAAACATGAAAAAAAAAAAACGTTAACTTACTTAGGGGGCAATCATCTCCTGGGAGTTTGCAATCAGGGCAACAGCCATCAAAGGCCATCCTACAAATGCCACACGTTTCATCTTGGGCATCCCATGTCCAAGAAGCAACAGCATGCCACCTAGAAGTTCCAAAAATAACATATTCAGCTGCTTCTTAAATAAATGTGATCCGGAAACAGGCAGTATACTCAGGGGGTTAGATGCATACTCTGTTCATCAAGCCCAGCAGAATTCGCAAACGATAGGGTCAAGGAGAAACAAGCTTATAGAAGACCCTAAAGCAAAAGGAATATGCTACACTGCAGCCATTATAATCAATAAACTTGAGATGCACATTCAGCTTATATGCTGAAAATCACAGGTAATTGTACTTAAACAACCACTAAAGTATTCTACCTAGCAAAAAACCCTCTTACACAGTTCCATGAGATGTTAGTCCCTCAATTTGGGCATACAACTAATCTCACTTAGGCCAATGCTCAATAAAATGAAACATATACAGCAAGCAGAAGGCTGGAATTATCATGGGATTACCAATTTTTTCCTAAAAGTCTAATAAAAATTAGTTACCTTTATTTAGCAAACAAACAACAACCCTGTAAAGACTAATCGAAGTGGTTAGATGAAACCAATGTAACCAAACCTCAATCAGTCATAATTTATAATCTGGTTCATGGAATGTGCTAAATACGTCCAAGAGTAAATCCTATTGCAGGTAAAAAAGCACACACACACACACACATATATATGTAGGATACGCAAAATCTTGACTTTCATTTTCTTGTGCCCTGCAAATACAACCACATATGTCAGAATAATGAGTCCAATAATCAGAATCGACTTCAAACTATCACAAACAAGATTTTCCACGTGTTGGCCCGCATTAATCACCAAATCTTTATTACCCATATGGCACATTGAGCACATTGAGTTCTTCGTATGGAAAACAAGATCAAAATGAAATGAGTTCACAATTGCAAATCAATCAATCGTACTTAAAAGCTTAAAAATCAATTTATTTAAATTTCATGCAACCGGGACTTCAACAAATTCAAATATAATCACTCCCCAAAATTAGAAAAACTAAAAAATCTGCCTTTTCATCAGCCAATTTTTCATAGAGGCATTGCATCAAACACATGTAGCTAAGTTTAACAACACCCGTCTCGTTCTCAAAACCATAAATGTTGTCCCTAAAATCACAGATTACCGCCTCTATTAAAAGAAACTGATGCAATATTTTTTTTTTGTGTAGTAAATTAACTGAGAGAGTTGATGTACCTGTAGCAGTAGAGTTGGGGAGTTCCAAAGATTTGGCAGAGTCAGCCATTGATAATCAAATTTCCAAAGATCACCGATGCAGAACCATGAAAAAGAGAGCTTCACAGTAAATGAAGAAGAGGTGTAAGAATAAGATGGAAATGGAGGAATTCAAATTTATACTGGCTCAGTAATTGAAAGATTCAATTGCCAGTATAAGATTCAATTGTAAAGTCGTGAATTGTGAAACTCAATAAAATCGAACTTTTAATTTGTAAGACACTAACAAAATAATGTAGTGATAGCAAAAATAATTTATTAAATTTACATATAAATTGGTATAAATTGATATCTCCAACTATAGTTAACTAGTCGATGAGACATAGCTTAAGTGGCTAGTTGAGGTACACAAGTTTCTCCTTAATTAGAGATTTTTGATTTAATCCCGTCTGTATTGCGGTGTAGTATTTCTATTGAATTAAACAAATATAAATGCTCAAAAAAAAAAAGATACAAACATTATATAAATTAAACTGCGGTTTAGATAATTGTTTTCTAATATCCTCATTTTTATTAAAATTCTTGTTGTTAACCCCAAATCCCGATGACCTTTATTACTCCTTCTGTTTTTGAATACTTGATTTTTTTATCATTTGCACTAGAATTAAGAAACTATTAATTGCTCCTAGAAAATCTACTCTTCCTTAATACTCCATCCGTCCCCTAAAAGTGTGGTGCATATTTGATTACATGTAAGGTATAAAATATTTGTTGAACCGCACTAACCTAGGACGGAGAGAGTAAAACTTTGACCATATGTGTAATTTCAAAACTTCTCACTCTGAAAATTAATGCATTCTTCATGACCAAATACATTGAAAAAATATAGAGCTAAAAAAACACTTATATATGTAGCCAATGCACAATAATGGATATTAATGAGATGAGAGATAAATTACCTAGATATATGAAAAATTGCTAAAACATCAAATAAATAAAAACAAGATGAAAAGCCTAAAAAATCAAGTATTCAAAAACAGAGGGAGTAGTAAAAATAATACTCTCTCCGTTCCGTTCAATATGACTTGTTTTCCTTTTTGGGTCGTCCCATTCAATATGACATGTTTTCTTTCATGGGAAGAATTAGAACTTACCTTAGAAAAAATAATACTCTCTCCGTTCCGTTCAATATGGCTTGTTTTCCTTTTTGGATCGTCTCATTCAATATGACATGTTTTCTTTCATGGAAAGAATTAGAACTTACCTTAGGCTAAAAGGTTACTTTATTAGCACTTTATTGACTAGAAAATTACTTTATTAACACTTTATTATACCTAATTCTTTTTTTCTTAGACTTTATTGACGAAAAGAACCAGACCAAGGTTACTTTATTAGCACTTTATTGACTAGAAAGTTACTTTATTAACACTTTATTATACCTAATTCTTTTTTTCTTAGACTTTATTGACGAAAAGAACCAAACCAAGGTTACTTTATTAACACTTTATTGACTAGAAAGTTACTTTATTAACACTTTATTATACCTAATTCTTTTTTTCTTAGTCTCCGTGACGAAAAGAACCAGACCATATTGAACGGGACGGAGGGAATAACTTTTTTACATTTGTGATTTTTATGATAGTGAAAAATCTTATTTAAAAAGAAATAACAAAATCTCCAAAACTAAATTCAGTACTCGCTAGAAGGAGGGGTTGAACCTCCGACCTTGTGGTTAACAGCCACACGCTCTAACCAACTGAGCTATTCCAGCCTGTTGACAGAAAGTTGAGTTTTAATATTCATTTCATGAATTCAATACGCTATGTTTGATTTTTTCCACAATTATTGTTATAATTTTAATTAAGTTTTCTTAATAAACTTTCGGATTATTTCTCAAAAGTTTATATATGATCATTAATGAATATAGTTAGAGAATAAGCCTAAATCATCATATGATTTATTATTCATGCATTTAATCATATGTAAGTATTCTTTTCCTTTTGCCGCAAAGAATGTCCAAAGTCGAGACAGGAAAGCAAGTTTATACACATCAAAATCCGTTAATCCATTTCAATTTGAAGCAACAAACGAAGAAGAATTTATGGTTATGGCTCCTGCTTCGTCGTATCAATTAATGGCACTGGGATTTTTGTTGCTGTTACTGTCACCAATCGCCGCCGGTGATGATGCTTCGGCCGCCTGCAGAAATGATTTCCCCATGGTATAAGATCTAACCTCATTAACAAAATTATTTTGTTTGCATTGCTGGTCCTGATCGTATTAGTATTGGCGTAATTTGTGCATTTATGCTGTATTCTTTTTCTTTGCCGGTTTTCTTTTACCTTTGATTTTCTAGGATGTGATCATGTGATGAGGGTCTGTTATAAGATATAAGGAGCTGAATTAATTACTAATAAAGAAGAGAAATACATGAAATTACTTGATGAATGGTGTATTGATGTTGTCTATGCCGAAGGAATTGCAAATTAATTTAGGTTGTATTAGATTTGGATTTGATAAAGGAATTTGGGGGGAAAATTGTTCAAATGTTCCACATTTGATGGATTTCAACTCCATTGAAGTTGCGTTTGTGTGGAGAATAACACAAATTGTACTGTTAATGGTGTAAAATTTTGTATAATAAACTTATGCAAGCTTCAAGAGTCAGTTACTTTTTTTTTTTTCTTTTCTTCTGGTGACAAACTCAAATGTAACTTCTTTTTTTGCTGAGATACTGCCTAAATGAGCAAAATAATATACTTATTTTGGAATATTCAAGTTTTTATTTCATTTATCTTTTCTTTTTCTAGGTTAAGGTTAAGAAGTGGGTAAATGGTGGTGAAAAGGAGCCACTTTTTGGGTTAAATGCGGCTTTTGGCTCGATATTACCTGAGCAACTTAAACATGCACAAAGATTGCCAGCCATCTTTCTAGAACCCGCTACTGGTTGTTCACCCTCATCCTCGAAGGTATTGTCTGTGCATCTTCTGTTGCTTTGGATTATTTGTTAATATATGACCACTATACCTTGTTGAATTGTTTGCATCTCACCTATCTGAAAACTAGATTTTGACCATCTGGCGATATGGTATAAATAAATGTGCTAGCTGTCGTGGCTTCTAATCGTGCTTAAGAAATGACCAGTACTTGAAGGCTTAGTGAAGAAAGATACTGGAAAATTTTCGAATATGATTGTCCCTATATAGAACAATGATCTACTTAAACTTACTTTTGTGATTGCATTTCCATTTGAGAAAGACACTGCATGTATTTTGTTCAAAATATCTATGCATATCCATGCGACCTGAGTATGAAACGGCTAAAACTAGTTCTAGGCCAGGAAAATATTACTCACTATAAAAAGTACAAAACTTTGCCTTCTTACTTTTTATTGTCCCTTAAATTCACTGTTCTCTCTCTTGGTGCTTTATTTAATTGTATCTGCGTAGAAGATGAATTGCATTCTGCTTTGATGGTAAAACTGAAGTTTGAAGGAAAACTGAATATACAAATCGAGAAAGAACTACTACTACTACTACTACTACTACTACTACTACTACTATGATTATTATTATTATTATTATTATTATTATTATTATTATTATTATTATTATTATTATTATTATTATTTCATTTCTGTTCAAAGGCAATGCAAAAGAGTATTGGCTATTATCTTGTAGTTGCCAGGCTCTATTGCTTTGGTACTGCGTGGTGATTGCGACTTTACAACTAAGGCTGAAATTGCTCAAGAGGGAGGATCAGCGGCACTGGTGATGATAAATACTGATGATGGTAGCTTCATTTATGACATATGTTCTCAAATTTCTATGGCCTGTCTCTATTCTAAATCTCCTACATTGAATCATTGAATTTCAGTTTGTTCTTCAATTTGATTCTCCTTCTATTGAACTTTATAGGTCTTCCGGAGATGGGTTGTGCTAATAATACTAAGTTGAATATCAAAATTCCTGTTATTGCGATTTCAAAGTCAGGGGGACAGGATCTAAAGAAATCCATAACTGATGGGATGAAAGGTCAGGTACTTCTAGATGTCTGGTAAAAGTAAATTTAAATGCTATAATTACAAATCTCTTTCCTCTTCTATAATTACAGTCGCCAGTTTTGCAACATCTGTCAGTCTTTGCAATGTTCTAATACTTTTTGTTGATAAATGCTGATGCTAACTTCTCTTCTTTTTTTTTTTTTTTCAATTTAGTGGAACTTCTGATATATTCTCCAAATCGCCCAATCGTAGATTACTCGGTGGTATTCTTGTGGATGATGTCTGTTGGAACGGTAGTTTCTGCTACACTTTGGTCAGAAATAGTTGGATCAGAGGAACACTATGAACCCAGTAATCAGCTATCTCCAAAGGTGTTATGCAAGAAACATCGTAGTCTTTACATTAAGTACTCACTTATATTTGCTGAATCTGATAACTAAGTTAAATATTTGTCAATCACCATATCAGGAATCTGATGCTGGCGCAGACGAGGATGATGCAATTCTCCATATTACCACAAAAAGCGCAGTAGTTTTTGTTATATCAGCATCTACTTTCTTGCTGCTACTCTACTTCTTTATGTCAGCATCATTTGTTTGGGTGCTAATTGTACTTTTCTGCCTAGGAGGTGTTGAGGTGAGTATTCATTTAAATTATTCCAGTTATTACTTTCACTTTTAATAATAGGTTAAGAGACAATGACAGTCTCAGAACATGCAAAAATTAACGGTTAAGTTACATCATGAAGTGACTTAAACTTTTTCATGCTTCCGCGGATGATAAGAGGCATTGGCAAACCCTGCATAGAAATGTTGCTCGTATGTTTCCCCTAGTTTGTCATAAACTGTAGGTAAATTTTGCTATTCAGGGAAAACCTCTACACATTGCATTTCTTTTTCCTCTTTAATACTTACTCGTTTCTTTGGTTTCCTCATTAAAGAGTAGGATGATCCTAAAGATTGGTAGAGGAAGAAACATTTTTTCGTTCTTACTTCCCTACATGTACCATACATACTTTCTGTCCTTTCTGCCCCTATAGAGCTGATTATTTTAGTAATTAACTAATTATACAACAAGAATATCTCAGGAATTTTATTAGATGCTTAGGATAAAATAATAGTAACAGATATACCAGTTTTACTGGGATACAGAATATTTGCTGATTTGTATAGATCCAATAATAGAGGATCAACACCTTTGAGAGGTCTTATTGACAGTGTGATATCCCACTTTTCTGTGCTGCCATTGCATTGCTTTGAGTTTTACAGGTGTCCGAAAAGCATAAAAATGTGACTTTACCTTAGTAACTTTGAACTTATCTCCGGAGTAATGTCTTGAATTTTTCTACACTAATTTGTATGAGTTACATCAGTGACTTACTAATCACATTTTTCAAACCTAAAGGGACTTTTGTTGTAACCCCTCCATCTTTTCTGTTATTACGTTTGTTTTGATTCTTCTGTTTTGCAAGCTTACAAAGAATGAAACTATGTAGTTTGTCAGACTTGATTTTCTCTATTGCCGCACATTAACTTGTTTCACCTTTTCTGGAGTAGAGTGATTTTATACATTAATATATACTTTTTTCCTCTGATTAAATATTGGGATAGCGCAAACAGTGACTATCAAAAAACGAAGTAATTTTCTTGTAGTTTTGCCCCATCATTATAAGATATTAAGGGATACAGTGTTATACTCTTAGTAGTTGACCAATTCTTTGATGTTCAATGGCGTGTGCGGTTTAGCTTTAAAAGTATTTTAAGATGTTTTCTTATGTTTCATATGGTGTAATTGGTTGGATTTGTGGTCCGTCGAAGACTTATATTTTCATGATTAAAAAACTTACCTAAATACGAAAACTAGTAACATGCATTCTTTGTAGAACTCAATTGGTGAACTTCAATGTGATTACATTTTGTGCTTATCATCAAGTAGATGTTCACTAATATAATCTTTTGGTTATCAGGGAATGCATAGCTGTATAGTATCGTTGATATCAAGGTACAGTTAAGGTGTTTTTTCAAGTATTTGCTAATCTACTCTGGCACTATTGCAATACTGTTTTCTCTCTTGGTTTAAACAGCAAATGTGAAGGTTGTGGACAAAAGACATTAAAAATGCCAATGCTGGGGAAGATGACCATTCTCTCACTAGTTGTCTTGATAATCTGTTTGGTGTTTGCCATTGTCTGGGCTGCATCTCGGAAGAAATCATTCTCTTGGGTTGGCCAAGATATTCTTGTAAGCTATATATCACCATAAACCAAGCAGTCTTTATGTTCATCATGAGCTCTGGCATATCTTAATCATAGAACTCCTTTAATCAAAAACTGATGGCCCCAATAATCCCTTGCCCTTTATTGTATTCTTGTAATTGAAATTTTTAGTTAATAATTGATTATTGTTATCTAAAAAAAACCTTTAATTTTATGCACTTTCAGGTTATAAAGTCAACACCATTGTGAAGGTACATACAAAAGATGGAATTTTGATTTTAACAATTTTCTTGATATCAGGGTATATTCATGATGATAAGCGTGTTGCAATTAGCTCAATTACCAAACATAAAGGTATTTGAGTCAGCCATGTTTGAATAGAAAATATTTTGTATTTTCTTCTGATGCTTAATGTTTTTTCCTTTTAGGTTGCCACAGTGCTTTTGTGTTGCGCATTCATATATGACATTTTTTGGGTTTTCCTATCTCCCTTGATATTCCGTGACAGTGTTATGATTGCGGTAGGTTTTCTGACATTTTTTGACTCCTTACTCCTTCCTTTCATGTTCTAGACACACCGATAACATCAATTTATGTTTCAGAGACATCCGCTTTCAGAGATAAGGTTTTACATGTGCCCATTCATCCTTAATGAGTCCTTTGTCACATTTAAATCTATTCATTGCATCTTTCATGAATTTCTCTCTCTATATATGTATGAGTGTATCCATGGAAGCTATAGTTTTTTTTGAAGGTCAATGGGCCCACCTGATGTATTACTAATTGAAGAAAGATCTGATTATTCTTCTTGTTCTTGAAGGAAATGAATTTACATCATGTGCTACCAAGTGACTGGTAAGCCGGTCCACTAAAATAGGAAATGTAATTCCTTTTAATTAGGAATCCCAATAAAGTAATAAATTACAATCACTTCCTAACAATCAGAAAGTAAAACTGATCACCTAACAAAAAACTAAATAAATTGACAAGAGTTTATCCCTTTTCCGTGCTCCGCCTTAAGCTGGGTTGTATATACAAACCAAACATGAAATAAACTGATAACTGTACACAAGGGTTCATCCCTTTCCTTACAAGTCAAAATATGTCTTTGATTCTTGCTCATTTGTATCAGTTTTGTCAACCTGTTTTTTCTTTTTCTGTATAGGTTGCTCGAGGCAATAATAGTGGTGGAGAATCAATCCCCATGCTTCTGAGAGTTCCTAAACTTGCTGATCCTTATTATGGTTATAACATGATAGGCTTCGGGGACATTCTATTCCCTGGTTTGTTAGTATCCTTCTCACACAGGTACACTTGGAGTACTTTTATTCCGGATACAAAATTATACAGTACTTGCAATGTACTGTCATTGCTGATGCAAGATTGAATTAACTTATACATGTATCATGAAGTCATTTGCGTGAGCGTACTAGTATTTTGTTCAAACGACACTAAGAAATACTTTTGGAAAGACTCCATATCCAGAAAGATATAGATTCACCTAGTATATATGCTATTTTTTTGTGGCTTTCAACTTTTGTATTTGACTTAGGAATCCTTTTGTTATCAGATTTGACAAAGCCCATGGTAAGAGAGGAGCAAATGGATATTTTCTTTGGTTGATAATTGGCTATGGATCTGGTGAGTTATTTTCGTTCATGATTATATCCTGTAATTGGAGATATGATTTGGTCTTCTGGTCTCGTATTTGACTTTTATATTGTTCCTTAAATAATGAAACTGGCCACGAATAACTTAATAATGCGGCTACAGTATTGGAATTTGGTGTCGAATTGCTTGAAACTGGTGTCAAATAATTTGAACCATCGTTTTTAAAGTGCTGATGCAACTGAAATTTTGCTCTTAGGTTTTTCGCATTTGTCCTTCATTTTGAACCAATATTCTTGCACGAGGTCATGCAGGAGGAAGGTCGATAATCACTAAACCATACAATAAAACATGTTCTGCTATTAATTGGTGTGTTGATATCAAATTACGAGCTAATCAGTTTGAGATGTTACAAGCACATGTCAATATAAGTTGTTCTTACATGCATATATATATATATATATATATATATGTGTGTGTGTAAGATTTTATTCTCATTTTCTCTTTATCAGCATCTTATTTTCTTGAGTCAGACTACTAATTCTATCGCTTTAATTGGTTGATATGTACAATAACTAAATGACATTCAAAGTATATTCATCATTGTCGTGATCATTAGCAAAATTTACTATGTTTTGTTCCGGCTGAAGCTGCATTTGGAGGAAAAAGGGATAGGTTGAAGTGATTTGTAAAACTGGAGATTGCAGGCCTATTCTTTACTTACTTAGGCTTGTATCTGATGGCTGGGCACGGTCAGCCCGCTCTCCTCTACCTCGTCCCGTGTACATTGGGTAAGAGATCTCTTAAGATCATATATATGTTACAAGATGTCATATATTTGTTACATTTTCTAATACTACTAACTATGAGTTATATAACTGTATCAATCAACTTCAGGAACTTGTGTCCTATTGGGTCTGAAAAGAGGGGAGCTGAATCTGCTTTGGAACTATGGAACTGAGTCAACTCGACAAACTGCTCCTTCTAGCCCGACCGATGATAGAACATGATTTACTCTGTAAGTTGGGAAGCTTAGTTATAACGATGAACCCCGTTCCTGAGGGACCCTACTGTCTCGTCTCTAGAGTTTCGACTTATATTTGTGTGTAGCATTCTTTCTGAGTTGTAGAAATCATATCAAGGTTGTACTATGCAGTCTACTGTCTCATTGCTCTCTATATTTTTCAATTTGTTTGGGCGATTCGATTGGCCCCCAACCTCAAAATTTCATTTGTTGTGAAACTAAATGGTATATTCTTGAATTATATGTGTATATTATTCTAATTAAATACTTTCAATTAGTAGCTAACTAGTATACTTGTCCCGTGCGATGCACATATTGATTAATTAAATTAAACAATATACAATTAAAATTAAAATTAAAATTATAACCATTGTATTATGAAATTGCAAAGTTATGAAATTTTAAAATTATATTACAACATTAATCCAACATAAAAATTAATAATTAAATTATGTGAATATAGAAAAACGTTGAAAAATTAAGTTAGTAAAATGTAAGTATTACATATATAAGATCGGAAATTAAGGTTCTTTTGTTGGGTTTATTGTCGTTTTTGTTTGAATGACTTTTATTCCCATCAAATAAAAACTTATACAATAAATATTAAAATTAAACTATACCTAATACATAAAGAAGGGGGTGGGGGGATTACTCATATAAATGAAACAACATGGTACATCAAATTACTAATCAAAATACATCATAATAGATTTGTAAATCAAAATTACTTTTATACAAATGAAATAATATATAGAAGTATGCATATATTTGAAGTATCTTCTTACATAAACAAAAAAAGAACAAACTGTAATACTTAGTTCAGCATATAATAAGAGGAATATAGATGCACTAATTAAGAACATTCCACTAACACAAATTTTTTTGTTAATTAAAATTTAAAAAATAATGCATTTTGCAGAGAGTAAAGAACATAAGAAGAAGATAGCCAGCCAATAAACCAAATAGCAAAATTAGCATGGCTGGGTTTTAATATTTAATTTGGAAAATTTTGGCCACAATTATTTAGATTGACTACAAATAATATTACAAATCTATGTCATGGAGCTACAAAAGTTGGAATTAAATATGAAAAAAAAAAAAGTAGTCTAATCTTACTACATATGGTGTCCCAAAAAAAAAACCATGTAAACCCAAGTTACACAACCATTGAAAGAACCCATATGCATACTTCCAATTTCCATACCAAATATAGGGTTGAGAAGAAAAAAAAACCGTAAAAGAAATAATAACAGAAGAAAACTCTACACTTGTTGCTAAACCTTTTAGATATTTATTAGTTTTTCTAGAGAAATAGCAAAGAGTATATAAAAGAATATTGACATTAAATTAAATAAAGATATTTTGTTAAAAGCTAGCTAGAGGATGTAAAGTGAAAAATAGTAATTATAAAAATAATTAATTCGGGTCATTGTGATCTGTATAATTTTCTTCATCAAAGTATACACCATATTTCTATATTAGATTATTAAGTCTCTGGGGTTTTACGGCCTACTAATAATTTTTACTCCCTCCGTTCTTTTTTAAATGTCCTATTTAGCTCAATTTTTTGTTTCCTTATAAGTGTCCTATTTCAAAATTTGAGAGTAAATTAATGACATTTTTCCAATTTTATCCTTATTTAATGCTTCTAGTAATTTGTTAATTAGTTGTATGTATACATTAATGATAGTAATTAATAAGGTTATATAGGTAAATTTCTTTATTTTCTTGGTATGTGTAATTTGACGTTGGGGGACACTTATAAAAGAACGGAGGGAGTATATTAATATATGGGTATATGTAGCAACTGAGTTCCTAACTTCGTGGACTGATCAATGACTTGGAAAGGAGAAAAAACATTGAAGTAAAATTATTGGAGTGAATTCCAAAAAAAAAGTTTTTTCTGGGTGTGTGTGTGTGCGTTTTTTTTTTAGCCGTCTTCCAAGATAATGATGTTATAAGCGTGTTTGGTCCATTTTAGCAAGTTTACTAATAAAATGACATTCCAAGACAATTTTTCCTTAAAGAAAAAAGTTTAGAACAAAAGGTGCAAAAAACAAAGAGAGAAGTTTTGGAAATGACTAAAATGGTTTTACCACTAAATTATGAGGGCTCAAGCCAATTTGCTGAGATTTTAGGAGGTGTATGTATGAGGTAAAATCCTGTAGTAGTGGTTCATAACCACAATTGGTAATTAAGTTTGTAATTGGACCAAGCCCACGGATTTGGGGTTAATGATAGTTAATTAGGAAAAAATATTTTATTTCTATTCTTTTAAGGGTAAACTGGAACTACTAATATGCACTAATATAATAATATCGAGCAAAATGTACTTTTTTTTTGTTAATTGTAAGTGGTAACATTAAATTTAAAGATTGCGCCATAGTGGTCTCAGGTATTAATAGGGCTGTCAAATTCCCGGGCCGGGCCGGGCCAAAAAAAATTGCAAGAGAGAGCCGGGCCGGGCCGGGCCGGCCCGGCCCGAAAAAATTTTGGGCCTAACATTGTGTGGCCCGGCCCGGCCCGAAAATGCTGCGGGCACAAATTTGGCCGATTTCTACCGCCGGGCCAATTTTCGACACCCTGTGCATTAACCACATTACCGCTAGATCAACACACACTCATTTTTTGAATGTAACAATCATTGCTCATTTCTTCATATATACTGCAATACGTATGCAATTTGTTCATATATTCCAACATGGCATCTACATATTCGTTAATAATCACTGTTTGATTCAAAATTGTGTTTCCAAGTGGTGAAAGTAAAACGGCATCTACGAATTTACAATTAGGTGGATTCATGACTAAGAAATGGTGGATAAACCTACAACTTTGTGAGCTAGTGGGGTTATTATTACACACTTTAATTTTCTTTCCATTACAAAATATATAGTGTTGGTTTAAAGAAGAAAAACAATCATGCAAGGGTTCACCTTTCTTGGTCATGGTACACTTGAAAGACATTTGTTTCTTGAATTTTTTTTTTTTTTTCCTTATATCCCTAAAAGTTTCATAGCTACTAGCTATTCTGTCAATTCTTGCTGCAGAACAATTCCATTGAATTATTGATGAAATGGGTTCTTGCTTTTTATTTATGGGTTGTCCACCATGCCAAAATTAATAATATATTTCAATTCTCTTAATGAATCTCATTCTTTGAGTAGGACCCTGTCCACCACTAAACAAACTTCATAATTACAAAAAAAAAAAAAAAAAAAAAAATGACACACACACACAAACAGAATCTTGCACCCGTGTGCTTGTGTCCTTCTATATGAGTTCAATTTTTGTGCGTCCCATTTTTCCTTTTTTGGAACAATCAATGTATCTCTCTTCCAAAGAAATTTTAGATGCAATCATAATAATACTATGATTTTTTGACTTGCCTCTAGTTAACAGCATTTACAACCGTACCAATTAATTATACGATAATTAATTTAGTGATGCACTAATTGTTGTACATGTTTCATCACAAATGATACATCATCTTTTGCGACACAGTCTAAAGTGATGCAAAAAATGTTGCAAATTAGCATTTACAATATTAATAAAACATTTATTAACGAAAAATTACTTTCATGTTATAAAAGTCGATTTGTTTTAGTGAGGACACATGTCATGCATCCAACATGGATAACGAGAGATGTAACATAATTACTTAGTAACATAAGATTTTGTCCAAGTGCGATGTCAGTGGTAAGAGCTGATTTAATTGATACGCGCGGTTGGTGTAGACATGATCTATTTATTAATATACTAAAACAGAGTTGCCTTGCTAAGTTTCCCGCCTAAAACATTATATCCACTATTTTCATGCAAAATTAATCTTTTATTTCTTTCACTTCCAAAGAGTCGATATTGTAATTATTTTTTATTAAGTTCTAGAAAATTGCAGATTGTTGTACATTTTATATGATTATAACTTTTCCAATATCATTTCATTAATGACTATACATTTTCCGCTACCATTTCTTTTTCTTTTCTTTTAGGAAATTCATTGCCATCTATGACTATACATCTTCCAACGCCTTTCAAATTTTATTGTCAAATATTTAATTTTTGAGCCAAACATATTTTAGTTCCCTGTATAAAGTTGCGTATGCTCTTCAAAGTTTTGCATTTATCCTTATCCATGTGTTGGAAATCAGAGTAGTATAGGATTATTTTCTTTCTCAGAATTATTTTGCTTGGTTCTTGATGTACTGTTTAGTTGTACTATTGCCTGCATGTTTGATAAATTTTTTTACGTGCTACTACCAAAAAAATCCCAGTAGCTCAAAGATGAATGTACCTGCTTGAGTTGGTTCGGTGGCCGGGACCATCAGAGAGTGGTCGGCATCTCGCCCCAGCATATTCTTCTTTTGTGTCCTGAAATAAATGGTTGGCCGGAATGGGACTCCGGTGAACCACCTCCGACGGGCAAGTTAGTTGACGTATAAACTTTAGTGATGGAACAGTAAGGAAAATGTGAAAGTGAAAACGAGAGAGGTGAGAGTGAAAAATCGTCCGCAATAGGGAATGGGCGAGCATATTTATACTGTGGTCATGTTCTTCGAGGTGAGAGAGACAGCACCTGGGTTCTAATGAATGCACAACCAGCTGTTGTGCGATGATTGGCCCGAGTTATCGTCTTTTCCTGCGCTTTACTCTGCTAAAAAGTATAAGTGTCGGGCGTTAGGGGGTCAACGTCAGTCTAGATACCTGCTGCTGGATACGGGAGACCTGTTGAGGTCCCCCTCGTCTGCCCGTCTGGCTCCTATCAAATACTCGGAGGTCTCTGCGGGACGGGGTCCTGAAGAGCGACTAGAGTAGCTCTCTGTTTGATAATGGACACATCATTACAACTTGCATATTCTTGCTTAAGCTTGAAGCTTGAGTTGTAATTGTTGGAATGCAAACTTCATTCCTTTAACAAACTTCATCATTTGCAGTTAAGAGAGTTGACTCCCGATGAAACGATTTTCTTTCACCAACTAACACAAATGAGGTAAGTAGGGAATTCTAATTTTTTTTAGTACATACACATTTTATTATTTTATACTTTATAGAAAATATGTTTAAGGTCATGTCAATATGAACTCAAAAATACAGTTCTGAGGATGCAAATTTTTTTCAGAAGTATACAATTCCAATAATTTACGCATAAACTTTAAATACTTTTTGTGTATTGAAACATAAATTGTACATATGAGCATATTATTATAATTAGAACTACAGTTAGAAAAAAGAATAACAAAAGGACTTACATTTCGTTATTGTGCACTACTGTAATAAATGGCTTATCTCAAGACTTCAATATTTTCGGTCGCATGCTTTTAGCTTATCTTGAAAGAATTCGATGCAACCATAAATGAAAATTTTAAGAATAACTTGCAGTACAAATTTTATTTGTTTTCCTTGAAATGTATAATTTGGAGAAATTTAAGTTAACAACAACTTGTGTTACTAATTTGAAAAAAATGTAATTTATGCACCAATACTACGAGTTATATATTTCCTACTAAACATGGTAAGAAGATGTTTGAAATGTAGAGTATCCATTGTTTACCAATACATTTTTATCTGAACTATGTTTTGTACAAAAATAAAATTAATTTTGTAGTGTAATTTATTTTATTATTTTTTAAACATTTATTTCAAATTTTAAATTATAATTAAATTGAGTTAATATTGTTTTTTATATATTAAAAAAAATATGAAATGCTCCCTGCAACGCTGGAGTACAATACTAGTTGTTTAAAATAAAAAAATTGGTATATAGCACTACAACAAAAATTGCCTTACTAGACATTTAAAAACGTCTTAATAAAATAGTTATTGCAACATCTTACCTATCCCAACGTTGACTTACAATGTCGCCTATAGCTGTGTTGCAAAAGGGTATGCACATATCCGGACACTTAATTGTGTCTTAAGAAATAATTTATTACGACATTGTTCACCTAGACAAATAACATTTGGCCACATTTTTGTGCGTCTAGAAAGGGGTGTTAGCCTTTTGGAAAACACGCCTAGTATGCATATATTATGCAAATTCATAATGTTATGATTATTAAATTATTATAAATTATCATATTAGTGTAAAACAAAATTATATTAACAAAATCACATGTTTAACAGTAAATATACTCTATAATCATTTCAAATATGAATTCAAACTTTGCGTTACAATGAAAATGATAAACAAACAAGAAGAATTAAAGCCAAGTAGTACTGGCTAACAAAATAGTTCTAAATATATAAACCATTTCCCAGAGAAAAAAAGAAAAAAAAATAGAGTAAGGTCTATCGGCCAAAGAGGTTGCTTCTTCAATTTCTTCTAGTGGCTAAGATCCTGACTGTACGAATCTGATATTTTGATGACTTCTGCACCTGGAAACAAAGTTTTATAACACTTAATATTTTGAAAAGTCAATTTTAATTACTAAAAATATTAATGAAGCAAAACCACATTACCTACCGAATGACAATGTCAAGCTACCATTTCATTAATTAGGCATCTAACATCTTCAAGTAGTATTGCTGGCAATCAAAAGCTAAATCAATCATAAAGCCACTATCCAAAAGCTAATCCAAAACAAATCTGCAAAACCAAAAGAAAAATTAGAGAAAAATCACTAGACAACTTTCAAATTTATCTATGTACTGTTATTTATATATATGCACTCATATATAATCACTTAGTGTACATACTACCTTTATATCCAACATTATCACAAACATGTTAAAAGATATACATACTTTTAGCCCGTGAAACAAAAAGGATATGTTTCTAGCAAATCATAAGAAATTCATGCTCAATAACTTATATAGAAACATTTCCCTCTGTTTGTGTGAGGGATTAAACAACGTAGATCTAAAGACATATAACCTTGTGTGAAAACTCATGGCAGCACCCATTGTAGGCCTATAACCTGTCATAGCATTAGCACTCGTCTGCAAAATTCATTAACCTGAGTATGTAAGGCCAACAGTAGAGATCCACACATTGTTAGCAAATTTGTTTGGGAGTCAGTCCAGCTCCTAGTATATTCCTTTCCCGAAGGTGGCATGCGCACTTTGAATGTACCTGCAACACATGCTCCAGTATTTGAGGTAGGTAAGTAGATCCCCATGTTGTCTTCCATATGCTGCTAAGCACAAAATAACACTTCCCAAATAGAATGAGGAATTTGTCAAGCAACAATTCTGAAACCTTAATTGATTTCTTATTCCACACTAAACTGAACTTTGGTACAAAAGTAACCAGCAAATTATAAAGTACAAGGAGACTTATATAATAGAATTCAAAGTTCCAGATTCTCGAATCTTTAATTTGGTTATTTTTTGACATTCCTTAACCTGCACTAAGAGAGATCGATATTTGATACTGTTTTGACACTAATTCTATATTTCAGATATAAGCTTTCTCAACCTGCAATCTAAGACATCTAAAGCTACAAGCCTAATTCAATCCAACCAAAAATTGAGAAACTTAAAATGAAACAAAGTTATCTATACTCAAAATTAAAACTTAATTTCTATTTATAAATAAAATTTCAAAATAAATGCACCAAAAACTAGAGTATCTCGACAAGGGTCAATCACTGAACACGGATACAAGTAGAAGAACACATCACAATAAGGTAATAATTCCACAGAGATAGAAGAACACATCACAATAAATTGATCAACAATAAGTAGCAAACCAATATTACACGAATTTTGAAGTATCGAACCATCAAACTATGAACCGCCCCGCCTACTTGTTCGGTTGTGTTAACGCCGTGCTTGACGACTAAGAAGTTGGGGCTGAATCATCAACTCGTCGTCGCTGTTGATGTCAATGCGAGACCGTCTTCATTTTTCCTGGTCCCCAATTTCATCGAAATCAAATTGGAGAATAAATGAAGCTCTGGGATTGGGAGGAAATTGGAGTGGGTCGGTTAATTTCTCTTCGCAATTGGGAATTCACAGGTGAGGGTTAGGGCTCTGTTTCTCTAAATTTCATCTGAAGTTATTTTTTTTTGAGGAAATCTGAAGTTATCACTTTGGTGGGAAAGTTGCCGCCTAATATTTGCTAATATAATAATAGTTTTTTTTTTAATTTCTTTTTCACTACATTTCTTAAGTTAAAGTTAAAAAAAAAAGCTTTATCACACGTCTGGGGTAGGGACATTACACGGTGTCGTAATTGAGGTACAATTACCATACACTATAATTTATGTTGTAATAGGTGCTAAACAATTTTGTATTAATTAATATGAAAAATATGATGTCGTAATAGATGATTTATCCAAACATATATGATATGGTGTCGTAAAAACAGTGTTGTAAAAGGCCATTTTTGTTGTAGTGTAGGATAGAGCTGACAAATGGGTTGGGTGGGTTCATTATCGGGTCAATTTGATAACAATCTGATCTGTAAACCTGAATATGAACCTGATACAAACACGAAATGATCAAACCCTAACTTGATATGAACCCGATACAAACACGAATGTGACACAATTGAATTCGGGTTGACACAATACGATAGAACAAACCCCCAAATTATATTTATACCTTTTAAATAAATAAAATTTGACATTCTATTTTGTCAAAATTGTAATGAGCATAGAGAAATCTCATTTTCAAAGTATTTTTTAAAAGAGTAACCCCTTAGTAGAAATATACAAGAAGTAAATAATATATTAAAATATATGAAAAATAATATGTTTATATTAATTAATAGGTAACCAAAATCCAACCCAAACCCGACACGAAATTTTCAGGTCCTTATTGAGTCAATCCGATAAGGATCATACGGACCCAATAAGACTAAATTCAAACCTAATAATTTTGTATCGGTTCTTGTCGGATTATCGTGTGTTGTGGAAAATTGCCAATTCTAATATAAGAGAATAGTATTTTCTAAGATTTGGGTACAAACAACTTATTTTATTTCATAATTTGATACTCCCGAATTCATCTATTGAAAAGGGAAGGCAATGAACACAAATTATACAAAATGAATTCAAATTGCAAATATTATTTTATTTTCGCATTAAATGATTAAATATGAACCTAATGTGAATTTTAAATTTATTCTACTTGCTATTTATTAAATTTTTTATATACCTTTATTAATTATTCATTGTCTATACACTAGGGGCTCGTTTGGTACAAAGTATGGGATAAGGCATGATATATTTGACTGAGATGTCTTATAAATATAAATAAATATATCTACATCTATTTCAATGCCAAATAATATTGTACTCCCACACACACATAATATGCATTATATATGAATAATAACTTTCATCATGAATATTTTCTAGTCTCCTGAATTATAAATTGAAAAATATTATCGATCGTTTTGATCTTTATCGTTTCTTTTGTAAAACACTTCTATTCTCTTTCTTCTCGCACTTTCTGATTCAACATACATTATTATTATCCAACTCGGAAAAGAACAAATCAGAAAGAGGGAAAAAAAAGAAAAGATATAAAAGAAAAGAAGAAAAGAGAAAAAGAAATGGCTAATATGCTTTAGCTAATTGTGCCCCAACTCTAAAAGTATTAAGTAAAGATGCTCCATTGAATAAGCTGTCTCCATTTTGCTTTACTAAATTCATATATAAATATATATAATATTAAATAATATTATTATATATTTATTTGCATGGAAGATTAGGCTGAATCGGACCCTCCACAACTTGTTTGATTGCAGAATCAGAAACCCCACTTTCATGCAATCAAACTCCCTTCGAATTAGCATCATCATCTTTTCATCATATATAAATCAATTTTATATGTATAAAAAAATAAAATGAAATAGAGAACTAATTCTTTTTTTGGGGTCAATGCATATATATACATTACACACATGCTAACCGTTGCCATAAAGCAGTTTTATACATATCATATTACTCAAATATTTACAATAGCCCCAAGACAAAGAAAAAGTGCATAAAATCAAGAAAAGTATGAGATTCTTTCTAGTACTCCCATATTTCTTAGACAAAACTAAAATAATTAAAAAAAAGTGCAAATCTCTTGTCTTGGAGTAGTTAGCTACTAATAGTATATATCTCTACTTAATTAATATATACTTACTATCATGCATGTATTTGTTATAATAATATATGATTAATCAAACTGGTCCTTTGTGTTGGTGATAGTTGGTGCTGTCTCTTTAGCAATCTTATTTGAAATTGTGCAACACTGAAATCTGCAAGGGTCCGCCTCCATGAGCAGCTGCACGACCTCGCTCATGGAGGGACGAAGCCCTGCGCTGCCACACGTGCAACGTATGGCAATGCGCAGGACTTTGATCATCTCATCCTTGAACGAGTCCGAAATTCTTTTATCCAACACCTCCATCGCTCCTTCCTTAGTCTCCACTTTAGTCGAAACCCAATATATAATGTTCTTGCTCTCCCCAAACTCGGCCTCCACGGGCTTCTTCCCCGTTATCAGCTCCATCAGTACCACTCCGAAGCTGTACACATCACATTTCGTGGTGGCTTTCGAAGAAAATGCATATTCTGTAATGAAATGAATAAAAAATTGCGTCATAACTAACTCAGCTCTCGCTACTAGAAAAACGCTGATAGACAACAGTTATATATTAACCTAAATCAACTATTGGTATATACCTGGCGCTAAGTAGCCATAAGTTCCTGCGATGACGGTGGTAGTGGAATCCATGGATCCTCTTGCCTGCAGGACTTTGGCAATGCCAAAGTCGGCGACTTTTGGCTGGTAGTCAACATCCAGCAGTATGTTTGTTGACTTGATATCTCTATGAATGATTGGCGGCATCAGATCGTGGTGGAGGTAGGCCAGTCCCTGGGCGACCCCCAGCGCGATCTGATGCCGTATGGGCCAATCCAGCACGACTTCGCCCCGGTGCAGGGTGTCCCAGAGGTTCCCGTTAGGCATGTACTCGTAAACGAGCAGGTTGCAGTTGAGGCTCGAGAAGTAACAATACAGCTTCACTATGTTCTTGTGGCGGATGCTCCCCAGCGTCTCGACCTCGGTCTTCAGCTCCTTGTCAAGAACAACCTCATCATCGGAGGCGGCCCAGTTCTTCGACTTCCGACTCCATAGCTTCTTCACCGCTACTTCTTCTCCGTTGTTGAGCTCGATCCTGTACACCGCCCCCGACCCCCCGTATCCAACGATGTTCTTGTCAACCATGGCTTCCACGATCTCTCGTTGATCGAACGTGATGCGATGGAAACTCTTGATCTCGTAAGAGAAGAATGAAGCTGAGAGAGAATCCTCATTCTCCATCCCCACTCTATCTTTGCTCAGCCATCTCTTCAAATACAGAACCGTCCCAACTATTACTATACCAACGGATACAATTATCAGCCAGATGCTGTTGATCTTCTTCCTGCCGTAGGATTGAGGACACGTGGCGAAAACCGGCCCCGATGCATCGAGCTTTCCAGGAACGCAGAGGCCTGGGTTTCCTGCAAAGCTCTCCAGCAATCCTTGGTTCATGAACGGGAGAGGAATCGGCCCCGAAAGTTCGTTATTGGAGAAGTTGAGGGAATTAGGAAGCAATCTGGACAGACTCTCCGGAATCTCTCCGGAGAGACGGTTGTTCGACAAATCAACGAGATTGAGAGAGCTTAATTTGGAGAGAGATTCTGGTATGGATGAAGTAAGCATGTTTCCTTGAAGAAGAAGAACATTTAGCCTTCTCAATTCTCCAATCTCAGAAGGAATAGAACTAGAGAGAAGATTGTAGCTGAGATCAATCTTCACAAGGCTCGTCGCGAGAGCGATTTGCGACGGAATAGCACCGGAAATCCTGTTCCCTTGCAGGAACAGCTCCGACAGATTCGTCGCGAATCGAATGGATTCCGCGATGGAACCGCTGAGATTGTTGTACGACAAATCGATGATGGACACGTGTGGCAGGGAAAGAATACCTTCGGGTATCTCTCCCGCCAAATTGTTGTTGCTGACCCGAAAACGGATCAGCGACTTACAATCCGAGTAGCTCACGGGTAGCTCGCCAGACAGCATATTCTTGAGTAGTAAAAGATAGTTGAGCTGCCCGCCGCTGCAGAGCCCGTCGGGCAGCCTGCCCGTCAGATTATTCTCCGACAGCTCGATAGCGACGAGCGGAGACGAGCGGCCGAGGTCCCGCGGGATTTCTCCGGTGAGGAAGTTGCCGTAGAGAGAGAGCATCTTCAGGGTGGTGGAGTTGGCGATGGCGGCCGGGATCGGCCCCGTGAGGCAGCTGTTGTAGAGCTGGAAGTACTCGAGCTTGGGCAGGCGGCAGATGGATTCCGGTATCCCGCCGTCGAATTTGTTGACGGACATATCCAGATCTCTCAACTCCGTCAGGTTTCCGATCTCCGACGGAATTTCTCCGTCTAACTGGTTGTAGTAGAGCTCGAGCTGGTGCAGATTGCGGAGCTGCCCGAGTTCGCCGGGAATTTTTCCCGTGTAGTAGTTTCCGGTGAGCTCGAGGTCTACGAGAGAGGTCATGTTCCCCAGCCACGGCGGGAGCGTGCCGTAGAGGTTGCAGGTCGACAGGATCAACGTCTCGAGCTTGATCAGCCTCATTATGTCTTTCGGCAATCTCCACATTTTGAAATTTGCGTTCTCGTTGAAGTTCAAGACCTCGAGATCGGTGAGGTTGAAGATCGAAATCGGAAAGTCGCCGGAGAATTTGTTGGAGGAGAGATCGAGGATTTTGAGGAGCTTCAATGGAGAGAAGTCCGGTAGGGTTCCGGTGAGATGCATGGCGTTCATGTTGAGCTCTTCCAGCAAGGAGCAGTTGGTGATTCCGGCGGGGAAGACGCCGTCGAAGGCGTTGGATCCGATACGGAGACTGCGGAGGCGAGGAAGATACGAGCATATTTCTCCGGGGAGTTTTCCGGTGAGCGACCAGCCGGAGAGGTCGAGCGCAACCACGTTTTCTTGATCGTCGCACGAAACTCCGGTGAAGTTGCAGTAGCTTTGCCCGTTGCCGGAATTCCAGTTGGAAATAAGATTCCCCGAAAGGGATTTGGTCATGACGGAGAAGAATTCGGCCTGAGTGGTACCAGCGGCATAGCAGTAAGTACAAGCAGCAAGAAGCACGACGACGGTGGCGGCGGCGGCGGAAAGGAGACTGTTGGTAGCCATGGATGGCATGGTCAGAGATTGGGAGTGTGGTTTTTGGTGTTGGTGGAGAGGGAAAATGGTTATCCACATGGATACAAAGGTGTTGGAGATTAGGGAGAGGGAGAAATATATATAAGTGGGACGATAATAGTGAGAGAGAGAGATTGAGAGAGAGAGGATGAGGTTCGAAATTTGCAATAAAATTTGTGCATATCTTTGCATAAAGAAGCTTTATGTTTATACCTCTCCACTAATTCTCTCACAGAATAACATGATCAACGTGAGATGAGAGGCGCTTTATTTGCGAAAAATTGCTTGTTTGCATATTGAAAATAAAAGTATGACAAAAGTCGAAAATGAACAATATTACATCATTAATAATAATATATGGTGCCAACATTGAACTGTACGTGCACCCGTATATATATTTTGATTACTTCTGCCAATAATTAGTTATGCTTTATTAGTTCTTGACTTCTTGTACATGTACATTATCTAATTCTTTATCATACATATTTACGAGGCTTGCAAATTATTTTTAAAGTTTATATAATTTTGACATGTAAGTATATATACAGCACATGTGATTTTCTATTGCCTAATTATTTGTGTGATATCCTGTATTGTTCTTACTGGATTAATGACATGTTGCAATCTGAAAATATAATTAAGTAAGGTAAGTAGGATTTATTCCACCCAATTACAATATATATAATTATCTCCATATCGACATATGTCATTAATCTAACAAAGACGAGAATAGAGGATGTCACACAAATAATAGGCAATAGAATATTCGAATTGATATATACAGAAATCACATGTCCCTGGTAATGATAGGAAAGAGATGTGTAGAAAGTAATATAGATAAGCTTAGAATATGTCCCAAGCTAGCCTTAAAAACAATCTTTTGATGAAAAGTTTATAATTAAAGGGCTGATAATGCCATCTATTTGTATGTGATTGATGAAGTTGAGAAATAAAATGATGCATATTTATTTATAGAAAAATAATATTTTTCAATTTATATTATGGAGTCGATGTGCACAATGTTTACCAGTTGAATCTAATTTTCACCGTTGGACTTTCTCAAAAAAGAAAAAAATCACGGTTTCACTGGCATGGAAATGAGTCAAATAATAAAAGCATTAAGTTTATTCTGATCTTTGGAAAATGATCAGAAATAGCCCAATCTTTAATTTTTTTTTAATTTTTTAATTTTTTTTAATTCTAAATTGGAGTTAGTCTGGTGCCAGATTAGTGACATTTCACCACACCATTATCCATAAAAAAAATATCAAATTCCTATTGCTTTACCCAAATATACAAAAACTGAAACACAAAATTAAATGACGATTTTCTGGAGCTGGAAGAGTTTGTCTTAAGGATATAGGATTGAAAAAATAAATCAATCAAAGGTGATCATACTATTTTTGACAATTTACAAAGATTGGAATAGTTTTGAAAGAAAATTAAACACGGAAGGTGGGATAGAAAGTATTATTAAATCTCATAAAAACATGCCTTGAAAAAATTATATTTAATATATGTATAAATTATATATTTTTTATATAAGATTAATAAATTAATTACCAACTCCATACATAACATTTGCAATAAAATTGGCAATAAAATTGGCAATAAAATTTGTGCATATCTTTGCATAAAGAAGCTTTATGTTTATACCTCTCCACTAATTCTCTCACAGAATAACATGATCAACGTGAGATGAGAGGCACTTTATTTGCGAAAAATTGATTGTTTGCATATTGAAAATAAAAGTATGACAAAAGTCGAAAATGAACAATATTACATCATTAATAATAATACTAAATGAATGGTGCCAACATTGTGAACTATACGTGCACCCGTATATATATTTTTATTACTTCCAATAATTAGTTATGCTTTATTAGTTCCCGACTTCTTGTTCATGTACATTATCTAATTCTTTATCATACATATTTACGAGGCTTGCAAATTATTTTTAAAGTTTATATAATTTTGACATGTAAGTATATATACAGCACACGAGATTTTCTATTGACTATATATTTATTTGTATGACATCTTCAACGGAGACAATAGAGGATGTCATGCACAAAAATAATAGGCAATAGAATATTCGAATTGATATTATATATATATCATGTCCCTAAAGAGATATGTAGAAAGTAATTTAGATAAGCTTAGAATATGTCCCAAGCCTTAAAAACAATCTTTTGATGAAAAGTTTATAATTAAAGGGCTGATAATGCCATCTATTATTGTATGTGATTGATGAAGTTGGGAAATAAAATGATGCATATTTATTTATATATAGAAAAATAATATTTTTCATTTTATATTATTGAGTCGATGTGCACAATGTTTCATATGTAAATCGAATTTGATCAATTTGAAGTTAAACCCGAAAGCTAGATCATTAGGTCGAATGGTTTAATTAGATAATTAATTTCCAGATTAATCCAATTTTCACCTTTTGACTTTCTCAAAAAGAAAAAATTCACCGTTTCACTGGCATGGAAATGAGTCAAATAATAGTAAAAGCATTAAGTTTATTCTGATCTTTGGAAAATGATCAGAAATAGCCCGATCTTTAATTTTATTTTAATTTTTTAATTCTAAATTGGAGTAAGTCTCTGATGCCAGATTAGTGACATTTCACCACACCATTATCCATAAAAAAAATCTCAAATTCCTATTGCTTTACTCAAATATACTACAAAAATTGAAACACAAAATGACTATTTTCTGGAGCTGGAAGAGTTTGTCTTGATGATATAGGATTGAAAAAATAAATAAATCAAAGGTGATCATACTACTATTTTTGACAATTTTCAAAGACTGGAATTTGAAAGAAAATTAAACACTGAAGATGGGAGAGAAAGTATTATTAAACCTTATAAAAACATGCCTTGAAAATTTTATACTCTATTTAATATTTGTATAAATTATATATTTTGTATCTAAGATTAATAAATTAATTGCCAACTCCATACATAACATTTGCATATATATAGTACACATTATATTTGTTCTATTTCAATAGTTGGACTCTTATTAAATTGGTGTATTTGTGCATAATACAAATTTTATTTTTTGTAAGGTTGATATAGTGTGCCTACATGAATTGTCTCTCTCAAGTATCACAAGCTAAAATAACTAGATAACTTAATGAAATAGTACATGATTTATTAGTTTCAATCATTGAGGTTGTTCTGTGTTTATCTGTTCCTATTTGAGTAATCTTTGTGATATAGTTGATGTATTTGTTGGTCTTATTTGTGTTTTTTTTATGATTGTGGAAGTAGTTTTACAGAAGATTGGGGAGAATAATAGAAGTGGTGAGAAAAGGGCAAGAAACAAAGAGAAAATAGCGAACAACAAGTCAACCGCCGCTTAAGAGGTCTCTCATTTCTTTGAGCGGCCTCTCATTCCCTCATCGCTCATTTTCCCGTGTTTTGAGTTAGCGGTCGCTCATTTATGAGCGGTAGCTCACTTTTAATATATTAGTTGTCAGATTATGCGCAGTTTTATTCCGCGCTCGCTTATGTTGAGCGGGCGCTCATTAGCTATTTAAATTAGAGAGTTATAATTTTTTTAGGTTATCACCTTTTTCCACAGACAACAGACGGCAACTACTTCTTCTTGGAATCATTTTGAATTGTCCTTTTCCTGCTACCTTTGCTTCAGATTTTGTAAGGATCAAATGCATTTCAATTCTATTTAGTAGTTCCATTTAATTCTTTCCAGTATTCATTTTATTTCTTTGTTTGATTCGATTTGGTATTTTCATTATTTATGCTTAGTTTGATTTTGCATTATTGATATGATTTATTATTGTCGTTCATTTTGATGTTTAGTATTTGCGCTTGTTAATTTATCTACGGTTGTTAGTTCAAGAATTTTCAGTGTTAGGGTTTATATTCTGATAATTTTATTTATTTGATCTTGTCTATGTTTATTGTGCTGGTAATTTAGTATTTAATTTTAGTCTAGATAATGAAGAGTGAGAGTGTCAGACCCAACCTATTGTTTAGAGTGTTTAGGATTTATTGCTTTTTGTACGTAGCATGATTAATCGCCCTGTTTAGCCTTCCTTGAGATACGACTTGGGTTAGTTTATCACACTAGAGTGACCTTGTGCGATTACGAGTCAATTCATAAGTGTTTTGGATTGAGTTAGAGGTCATAAATTTATGATTTTCATCTTTCAGGTCATGAATTAATAGCTAACTTATTTTTGGGATCCTAAATTGAAAAAACTCTTTTACTCAATTATTATATTTGAAATTAATAGATTTGTGAATTTGAAGATTTTTTTTTTTTTTTCGAAAGTGTGTCAATTTATTCCCAATATTTATTTTAATTGGTAATGGATTGGGGTCTCATACATGCAACACAAGTGCAAAGCAAAGATGCCCACTCTCTTAAAGCAAATTTATTTAGGATGGTGATTTGGGTAGCAAATTAAAGAATAAGACAACTTTATAAAGTAATTCTTATCAACATTTTATCCCATGCTTGTCATAAATAATTTGTTATTCTAACAAGTCTCCTTTGAAATATACATGATTCTGTACCAGGTTCTTGCTGCAAATATTATTTTATTTATATTATACCGTATGTATACCAAATGCAACTAATTCTATGCATAATATACATTCATGATCATAGAGAATATATATGGGTGATTTTAAAAGACAATAATAATTTATAATGAAATAACAAACCAATGGCAATAGCTAGTGTTCCTGTCTCTACACAAGAGTTGAAAACTTAACGGGTTTATTTTTATCATTTTTTATTTTATTTTTTTGGATTTTTAAAGAATTTATAAGATTTATAAATGTCACTACTATAACAAAATTGTTATAGTGGTGGTTGTTTCTGTGTCTCTCTCCCCCTCAAATGTCGACAATGATTTTTTTGAGAAATACAAATTAAATAAGGAAGAAAGAAAGAAAAACACGTGGAAACCTAAGGTCAATTTTCCAAAGTAATCTTATCGTGTGATTGGCTAAATCGACTTTTTCCAAAATACAAATTAAAAAATTTGTTGAGAATCGTATAATATTTGTGATGAGTGAGAGTGAGGCTGCGTTAGGCCGCATCCCAGTTGTCAGTTGCAAAGGCATCTTCATATTATTCTCTAATTAATAAAAATATTTTACTCTCAAAGTCAATCTATAATCATGACTGCAAATTTCACATATACTCTATAGTAAGTAAAATAGAATTATTTTTGGCATAATGGAACTCCCATTTTCTCTTAGTGTGGTCTTTAATTTATTTTTAATTAAATGTATATAGTTTCCGTTTCCATCCACTAATCATTGTATCTAGCTACTAAGGGCATACTGTAAGAAGTGGAAAATCTCGTATGAGATGACCAAAAAAATATCACATTTTTTAGATAGGTTATTTATGTCTTGTTCAACCTATTTCTAGAGGTAGTTTTTCAAAATTTGTGATTCAAAGACCATATTAATGTTGTATTATTATTTTTTGCAAACTTAAGCGATATTCTATAACTAGGTCAAAAATACAAAATAAATAAATAAAAGAGCAATAAAAGCCTAATATTTATATCATAAGTAGTTCACACCAATGACACGTCGATCCTAGCAACCCCTGATGCTTGTTTGGGGACATATATAAATAAATAAACAAGAATTACATATGATATTCACACACTTCATCAACGATATTATATTAGGGAAATTTTAACTGAAATACATACATGTACTTTAATTATATTTAATTTCTAAAAAGCAATATATCAAAGAGAAAATACTTTTGAGGAAAGGCATTCTCTTTGCCACAAAATTATGATACAATGATGCTCGTGTAATGTTATTATGCGTTGACCTTTTCCCTACTAAACAACATGGAATTTTCTCAAATTCTTATTTTTTAGAGATTAAAATTAGTTATGGCCCACTCCCCCATAATCAAAATATAATACATAAAAAAAATAAAATAACACCACAAAGACAAGAGGTTAAATCTCGTAATGGACATATTACAAAATCCTAAAAGGCCAGGCCCAATATAGGAATAATGATTTGGACTTCTATAATTAAATATAATTTGGCCCGACGGGACTCATCTAGAAAAATTAATCACCTTGGTGCCATAAAAATTGTTATAAAGAATATTATTTCAATTAAGATGGTAAAACAACCATTAGAGCAATCTCAGCAGAATTCTCAAAATTTTGTTGTTAAATTTACTCCTAAATTTCTCCTATATTATTTATATTCCCTATTTTATAAATGCATACAACAGTTCTCATATTTTACACTGATTATTCTATAAAAATTGTGGCCCAACTCAATTTGTGAGATATGATAAATTTAGAGAGGTGTAAATTTGAGATAAGATTTAGGAAGGTGTAAATATTTTTGGGAGCCCTACCCAATTTGAGAGATCTACTGGATAACCCTATTATCTCATTTTTTATTATTTTACCCTAAATTTAGAGTTAATGATGATTTTGAGAGAACTGTTGAGAGTGCTCTTATTTATTTATTTATTTATTTATTATTATAGGGAAACCATTATTTATTATTCATCGTGATATTTCTATTCATTTATTTACACTTGATTTTGGAAGATTTCTTATTCCGATTAGCTTTATGCATTGTACGTAATTTATTTCATGTCATTATCTAGCTATAGCATTAGTAAGTCTTTTTTTTTTTGGTGTCATCTAAAAAAAGGTCTTTTTTGTGATGTAATGAAATACCTTTTCTCTATTTTATGTAATTTTAGATCAATTTTCATTCTTTGACATATATAAATTAAAGTAAATTTAAAAAGAGCACTGACCTTTGGTAGAGACTTAGGGACACCAAGGTGTAGTGCACAAGCACTTTGGATGTATGACACTTGTAAAGTGTTTTAATTTAATGTGTTGTAAATTTAACTTTAAATTAAAATGATTCTGAGTGTCGTGCATCCAAAGTCTTGTCTACACCTTAGTCTTTTTTTTCTACTCTGACCTTTAGGAAAATTTTGTCATAGATTTCATGAAATGTGCATTGATTCCCAGAATCTGAAGCAGTATCTAAAAATATTTCATTCTCAAAATCGGGAAAAGGGCCTTCGTCAAGAGGTCTTAATATAAGAAATTTAAATAACGACGACGATAACGACAAAAAGGTCATGACAAAAACCACATATTCCGATCCTTTTTTCTTTTCTTTTTTATGTATCAAAACAATCAAAATAAAAATATTTTGAGGAAAGAGAAAAAAGAAATAACTACATCCCTTCACTTGAAAATTAATTAAAAACTTCAGATTAATTTACGCCACTCAAACATCCATAATCCTCAGCAGAACTAAATACAAAATATTTTCAATAATAAATAATAATTTGGTGGTTGATTATCAGAGACATCTCCCTCCATATCCTGCGTTTCTAAACAGTGCCTGTTTTATGTCTTCTGAATCCAAATCTGCCCTCTGCTTCAAATCCTGCTAATCACATAATAATGAGAATGTAATTTACATAAATAATCCAAAGTTTAAAAAAAAATTGAAAAAAAAAAACAAGAAGAAGAACTATACTGTTATGGAAAAAAACATGCATAAATACCATGAATCTTACAAATCTATTTTAGTCGAAAAGAAAACAAAATGAGATTAAAAAATATTTCCAATAAAATACATTAAAATGCCATATATCCAAATCAGTCAAATGTCCTTTTTTGGCGTTATTTTTCTTTCAATAATAAGTGCCATAAATACACTAGGTCAATTTCAATTTCTGGCACACGACATATGATAAGTTCTATCGATTACTTACTTTGTCGTGTAATGACTTGGCTTGGTATAATATATGGTATGGGCCCACTTCTCATCTAAAATTCACTATTCATACACAAACAAGGCTAACCACATGTATGATGTATGTCTCTACATTTTTTTTATCAATAATACTTTTTGGACATATATGTCCGGACATAAAAGGGTATATTAATAATTTTAACATAAGATTTATCTAATAAAATTATTTTATTCAATCATTTTATCTAATATTTTCATATATACCTTTTATCATCAATCATTTTATCTAATATTTTCATAAATACCTTTTATCATCAATCATTTTATATTATTGCCGCTTCGTTTTCTACTCAAAAGTATACAACTTTTTACCTTATTTCACGATTAATCTTTTTTAATATTATTAATTTATTACCACTAACAAAATTCTCTAATATGCATCTACCCAATTTTCTTTTTCATATTACTTATTTTCTTTTTCATATTTTCTTTTAATTACAAAATTTATGTCCGGACATTTATGTCCGAATAGCATCACTCTTTTTTTATTTTGATCCAACAGGAAAAGGTTTTTATTCATCACAACAGTATGGAGCATGAAGAAGACCATTCATAAAATTCGGAAATCTCTAAATATGCGAATCATAAAAAATTTTAGACATACAAACTAACTTGTGAACAACGATATTTAAATAAGTTATCATAATAAATTAGACGCGTGTGAAAATAATTTGTTAACATCTAATAATGCGGACTCCGAGCAATTCATACTTTTGTACGAAAGACATGATAATATCTAAATACAGTAAAACCTCTATTAAATCATATTTTTGGGATTACAAAAAATATTTTTAAATGAAGGTTATTCTTAAATAGAGGTTTAAGATAAAAAAAATCTAATTTTAAAGTGCATGCATAATACATATATAAAGGTTATAATTACCAAATACATGTGTATCTAGAAGAATTTTAACAAACATAATATTGTACATGCATATACATGGTCAAATCAAGACATTTAAAGGACGAGCTATAGAGCACACAGGACACAGGTTAAAGAATCTGGTTACAACACAAAAGATTAAGTTATTGCCACAAGCAATCTTAAATAAGTAATTTAAAATTTAAATCAACTTAAATCTACTGTAATGAGACACACACAATATATATATAATTTATTCTTAAATGGAGGTGTATTTACTTAAGGTCATAAGGTGGGACCTGAAAAAAAAAATTATGATAATTTAGAGTTTATTCTTATTTATAATTTGTCCTAAGTTGGAACAATGAATTTTTATTCCTAAATATAGTATTTTAAAATATACTAATATTAGACGCTTCTCAAAATATTTTATTTGATGTAAATATGAATAAGTAAATATATATTAATTAAAATCCTACCTGAGAACAAGAAGCTTCCATTGCAAAATCGTTAAAGCAGCTAATAACACATTGTTGAATATCAATGCCTAAAGCCTCTAGAGTTGTCACTGTTGATAGCAACAATCCTGCCTTTCCACCACAACATATCTCTATTCTTGTCTCTGAATTTCTCCTTTCCACTTCAAACTGAAATGAAGCAACCCCAAATTTATCATTTAATTAATTTATTCACCAAAAAAAAAACCCCATTTATCAAGAATTAAATGTACGTACCTTGGGTGAATTTTTAACCAAGATTTCATCAGGCTTGGCATTCTTGAATATGCTCAACAGCCCCAATTCATTTTCTTCTCCCAAATTCATTTCTTCTTGCAAAGTATTTATACTCTGAATAAGCTCTTTCATGTAATCTATGGTGTCTCCGAGTATAGATGTCCTATCCATCTGCAAATCATTAATCTTAAGTATAATTATTTATAATTATATTTAGTATCTTGAGAAGAATTACTTTGTGGAAGATGGATAATGGCAATTATAATGATAACAAGTAATTTGGCAATAATGAGAAATACAATTTAAAACTAGGCCATTTAATTTATTCGACCCGACTTTAGACATTCATAATTAAAAATGTAGTGTTTATAAATAATCAAAAATAGTACTCCTCTCCGGATAAGTGTCTAATATTCAAAAAATTCTTTAAAAAAAATATGTCAAAATTCTCATTTTATCATTATTCTTAGAGACTAAAGATGATATTCCTCAATTTTTCATGCAACAAAAAAAAAAGATAAAAAGTGTAAATTTATCTGCTTCCTACGTGTATGATTTTTTAACGGTAGAGGATACTTATTGAGAGACGGAGGGAGTAAAAAATTAAACCTTGCTAATCTTGGGAACAACTGATCTGAGCATGGAGAGGCGGTCGTTGAGGCGCTTCCGCCGCCGCCGCTCCGCCATGAGATTTTTGGAGGGCTGACCGTTGAGCTTCTTCTCGATCATTTTGTTCTTCTTCGTTTCACTTTCATAAGTAATATTAGTGCCCATGTTAAAAGCGGGCAGTTCGGGCAGGGTTTCGATCTTACATGGAGCCCCGATATCCAAATCGCGAAACCCGTTTCCGAAAATGGCGCCATGATCTTCATCATCAAGAACTGAGAAGGAGGAGTTATGGTAATGATCTTGTGGCTGGGAAGTAGGGAAAGGGAGTGTTTGGGAGTTGATTTTAGTGTTGGATGAATCTGAAGAGAAAGCGGGAGGAGGTGATAGCTCATCGCCAAACGGGACGCAATCATAGATGGGCAGAGAGAAATCTTGGAAGCAAGAATCGTTGGTGGGATTAATGGTGGAGTTGTTGAAGCTGCCCAAATCTTCTAGAATGTTCCAATTTGCTACGTTAGTGCTGAGATATTCTTGATTTGTGTAGCAGTGCTCCATCTCTCTTAGACCCAGTAACTCTTCCAACAGACCTTGTTGTTCCAGCTTTGAGTAAAACTCCATCTCTCTCTCTCTCTCTAGATCTCTCTCTCTCTCTCACTCTCTCTCAAACACACAAAAACATATAATTGAAGCTCAGACAATGGCACAAATTCCACAAAGACACACAGTGACACATATATATATATGACATGGTTGTAATATATAGGAAGATGGGGGCTGGGGACCTGGGGTGGTTGTGTTGATGACTTGATGAGAGAGAGAGAGAGAGAGAGAGAGAGAGAGAGAGATGGGATTTTTTATCTTTCATTTTGGCGTGTGTAGTTCAGATCTTGTTTACGAAACTACGCTATCTTTTTCAAGATAAATTCTGCCTTCAATTCTGATTTGGTTAAACCGATAATATTTAATAATTGTTAAATTAATTAGATTTAGATGTGATAAGTGGACGTTAGTTTTAGTGATTAATTTAATTAATGTCTTTATCATGGAAATATGCAGTATCAAAGAGAGCATCTTTTTTTTTTTTTTTTGAGGGAAGAGAGAGAGTTGATACTATTTAAATTGGAAAAACTGAGAAAAGTTTGACCCACATTTCTCATTTCAGTCTCAAGGGAAAAGGATGGAGGAGTTTGCATCATAGACCTGTCAGGTTTAATTTTGTGCATATATTAAAAAAACAAAAAGAAATATTTGTGTTAGCTTTATAGCTATATGTTGTACTTGCCCATCAACATGTGCAAAAGGTTACAAAGCAATTTCAACTTCACGTACCCAACACGTCAAATTCTAGGCTCCAATAATAATAATAATAATAATAATAATAATAATGCAATACTTTTTTTTGCATTACGTCATTAATGCTTTTTATACATTATGTTAAAATTGAAGCTCAAATTATATTTTTTATTCATATCATTGAAATTAAAGGAAAAAAGTACGAATCAAGTTTATATTTATGTAATTTTGGAATGACACTAATTTTGGAATGAAAAGATATTCAAAAATGGAAGATTGGGTTGGGTGACTTGGGTCCCTAATCATTTTTGGCTTTGCTCTAGAATTCAACTAAATTTGTGGGTGTTTTTGTTTTTAGCTCAAAAACTTTTTTTTTATATTCGCCGAAATTTACATTTATTATAATTGTTGCCTAATTACATCATAAATTGTACAATATTAATATGAAAAATTTTAAACATAGCCTTCATTTTACTCTCTAGCTATAACCCCCCTAATTAATAAAATAATAAATATATTTATAGATGTACTATTTTAACCCTTAGCCCCAAATTAAAGTCTTAATTAATAATAAATTTATATCATAGCCCCCAAATCTAAACAAGAAATATTAACACGTTGCAATTTATCCCCCAAATCTGAAGAAAGAAAGATACACAGAAATATACGTATAACTCCATAAATTTAAAGGAAAAAAATTGATTATCCTCTTCTCAGACAGTAATCGCTTAAAGTAAACCTTAAAAAATATACAGCCTACACTTTAGATTGTGAGAATTTCAACATAGAGCCTCAATTTGCAGACGCGGTTTGAGTTTGTGCCATAGTCTCCATTTTCAGACGCATTTTACATCCAATAGTGATGTCTTAATTATTGCTTGAGGGTTCTGAAGAACATTTATGATTTCTGGAGAGCAAGAAGTTTCTCTCCTAATCTGCATACAGATCCCCAACATCAATTTCGGATTTAGATTGGCTCGGTACAGTGAATGCATCGAAATCTCATTTTTAATCACCCAAATTAAAAAAAAAAATGATCTTTTCTTGCAGCAACCATTAACTGTTGAAATGCCCTCTTTTTTTCCTTGTAATTTAACAACATTTTTCCCTTTTATTTCCGTCATTTCTACACACAACTCAGAAAAATGTGGAAGAAATTACGGTGGTTTGTGTTATATCGGATAATTTTGAGGAGTTTTATGGAGAAATACAGGAGATTATACCTGATTGTAATTGGAAGAAAATGGGGGTTCTCCAACCTAGAAGATGAAGAAGCCTAAAGAAATATTTTTTTAGAAATTTAAATTGGGGCTAAGGGGTGAAATTGTACATTCATAATAATTTTTAATATCTATACTAATACTAAATAAGAGAGTTGTAACTATATTAACAAGTATGCCATTTTCCCTCCAAAACCAATTTAGTGGATAATAGGTCTTGAACTTTAAGTTATTTCATGAATGATGAATAATATATGTTGGTTAATTCTATACATCTCCTTTCTTGGTTATCATGTTTGAGCTTAAAAAAAATCAAATTATTTAATAAAATTGAATGATTATGAATTTTGGCTTATTTGGGATTATGTAATTGAATTTTCTACTTTTCATATTTATTATTTATATACTAAATATTCTAATTTAACACAACACTATTTTAACTAAGATATTTAATTTTGAAAAAAAAATAGCACAATGAATGGTTGCCAAATAATTTTATTATTTTCATTATTTAGATTCGTAAATATTGAAAAAATCTAATAGTGGAAAAAATAATAAAAATTAAAAATATATATTTCGATATGTTTGGAAGTTATCAAAAATGAAGAATTATTAAAAATGTCAAAATTGGTTAAAAAAAATTTAATGATTGTTCATCTTTAATTCTAATAGCGTTTTGAAATGGGTTTTAATCGAAATTATATTTTCAAAAATATAAAAAAAATGATTGTTTAGAGATGTTTAGAAGGTAAGTGTTATGCTATTTAAAAAAAATTCTTAAATTATTAATGTAATTAAATGTTTTGTGTTTTATATTTGGATTATTTATAATTATTAAATAGTGTATTTAAATTAAAGAAGTATATCATAATACAAAATTTAACATGTCATATTTATTAATGTTATTTTGATTGAATGTTTCTTTTTAAAAAAATATTGATGTAATGTATGAATTTTATATTTTATTGTGTTATTCCATAATTAACATATTAGATGATTAATGTATTTTATTTGTGGCGGACAATTTATCGACAATTTTATATGGATATTTCAAGAGTTACAAATTGAAAAGGTTTGAAGATATTGGTGTGTGGTAATGAGGAACACTCTTCAAAAATTATGGTATAAAAAGAAAATTTTCGTAATGTTTGAAATGTAATACTCCCTTCATCCACGAAATATATAGCACAACTTTAGTGGCACGAGTTTTTATAATTTTTGTAGATTATTTGTTAAGTGGAGAAAATGGACCCATTACTTTTGAATTGTTGTGACTTGTGAGGTATAAAATATAAGAAAGTGAGTGGAATTATGTCCAAAAATGGACAAGATATACATTTTGTGGACTATTTCGTGGACGGAGGAAATATGTTGTATGTTGGTCCCAAGACGGATACCTTGGTGTAGAGGGGGGGTTGAATACACCAAGGTTTAAAAACTTTTCCAGTTAAAAACTCTTTTGAGTGAGCTAGCCGTGTCCGATCCAGCTGGAAGGCAGCTTGATCGACACAGCTGACTGTGTGCGGAATGTGGTGGGTTTGGAAAGTCCGTCTGTTACTTCAAATTATATTGCAAAGCTCTGTTTCACTTTTCAGTTAGTCAGTTTATGCAGCTTGAAATAATGCTCATGAGGGGTTAGCAGAATGCATAAAACAAAGCAATAAAGAACAAATCGATTTTAACGTGGTTCGGAGTAACACCTCCTACGTCCACTACCAGATTCACTGGTAATTCACTACCACTTGGTTTCCAAGTACCAAGCAACTTCACAACTCTAACCTGAGTTGTGTTCCAACAGTTTACGGGCACTGTCAAGCCTACACTTTCAGTTTCCGGGTACTGAAGAACCTAACCACTCAAATTACACGCTTCGAGCAAGCGTACCTTTACCTAACCTTTCTGAGTTTGGGTTTGGGTATGAGTTTTCCAACTATGAACGAGTTCTTACAATGAAGAACAAAGAGTATGATGAACTGGTTCAAACTAGGCTTAAGATATTTCTATTCTGATCTATTCTGCCTATGACTGAATATGTGAACAGCTAAGAACATTGGTAGGTGGGTGTTCTTGAAAGATTTGGCTATGAATATCGTTGTTCATTTTTCTGTTTACTCTTTTATTTCTTCAGTCGTTTCGCCAGCCTCACCAGTCCTCTTCTCTCTTCAATGGTGAGGAGATAAATATAGGTGAAGATTCAAACTAGCCGTTGGAAGAGAGCCGTTTGAATCTTACCTACTTTCATTGACTTCTGGCCTTTAACCTACGAAGTAGGTCTGCATCTGCAGAAGCTATTTCTTCTCTGATTTGACCGCGTCAGATACGATCTTCTGACACCGGGATCTTGTCTTGGAGTAGGTCTTCGTCTTCGAGCTGCTAAGCACTTCTGCTGTGTCTTCAGCGACTTCGACTCTGCTGCGTCTCGAGTCTGAGTTGTGTCTTAGACCTGAGCTGTGTCTTCAACCTGAGCTATGTCATTAACCTGAGCTGTGTCTTAGACCTGAGCTGTGTCATCGACACTAAGCTGGGTCTTTTACACTGAGCTGGGTCTTCGACACTGAGCTGGGTTTCCGTCACTGAGCTGGGTCTTGATACTGTTGGGTCTTTGACTCTGCTTGGTCTGCTCTGTTGAGTTTGCTCTGCTGAATTCCTCAGCTATGTCTGCTTAGCTGCATCTTCTGTTGTCTTCAGCGACTCTACCTGTTGGGAAAATTAATAGAGTTTTGATTGGATACCAAAACCCAGCTGACCCCAACCGAGTAGATGAATGTACAAACTTTGTGTTGTTTCCAAATTTCACCCGTTTGAGCATAGAGTTTCATAGCTTTACAGTAGATTCGAAGACAAGACAAAGACAGACATACGAAGGCTCTAAAGAAATCAACAGAGCAGACTCGCAGAAAGCAAACCAAGCAGAGTCAAAGACCCAAAGATTCAAGACCTACCAATGACGGAAACCCAAGAGTCAAAGACCTACCAAGGAAAAAGACCTACGAAGTGTCAATGACACAACTCAGTTCTAAGACAACAAAGTTAATGACATACAAAGTTGAAGACACAAACAAGCTGATGATACAAACAGTCTAAGACACAACTCGCAGTCGTGACACAAGAGAGTTCAAACCGTCGAAGATACAAAGCAGAGACGCTTAGCACTGAAGACGAAGACCTTCTCCAAGACAAGATCCCGATGTCGAAGATCTTGTTCGACGCAACAAATCGAGAAGGAATAGCTTCGCAGATGCGAGACCTACTTCGTAGGTAATGGCCGAAGTCAACAAGAGTAGGTAAGATTCAAACGGCTCTCTTCCAACGGCTAATTTGAATCTTCACCTATATATCTCTCCTCCACCATTGAAGAAGATGCGATAGGAGGCGGCAAGACGACCGAAGAAATAGAAGAAAATAGAAAAATGAACAACGATCTTCAAAGCCAAATCTTTCAAGAACACCCCGCCCCGTGTTCTTAGTTGTTCACATACTCAAATATAGGCGAATAGATCGAATAAATATCTTAAGCCTAGATTTCGAACGAGTTCATCATACTCCTTGTTCTTCATTGTAAGAACTCGTTCATAGTTGGAAAACCATACCCAAACCCAAACCCGGTAAAGGTTAGGTAAAGGTACGCTTGCTCGAAGCGTGTAATTCGAGTGGTTAGGTTCTTCGCACCGTAAACCGAAGGTGTAGGCTTGACAAAGGCCCGCAAACTATTGGAACACAGCTCGGGTTAGAGTTGTTGCTTGGTACTGGAAACCAAGTGGTAGTGAATTACCATGAATCCGGTCGTGACGTAGGAGGGGTTACTCCGAACCACGTTAAAAATGCTCTGTTATTTATCGCTTTGTTTTATGCATGTTACTAACCTTCATGAGCATACATTTCAATCTGCATAAACTGACTAACTGAAAAGTGAAACAGAGCTTTGCAATATATTTGAAGCAACAGACGGTCTTTCCAAATCCACCACATTCCGCACACACACACACAAATGTGTCGATCAAGTCGCCATCCAAATTGGATCGAACACAAATAAATTTCCTCTCGAAAAGAGTTTTAACTTGGAAAAGTTTTTAAACCCTGGTGTATTCACCCCCCCCTCTACACCAAGGTATCCGTCTTGGGACCAACACTACCTGTAAACTTAGAAACTCTATAAGCTCAAACAAGTGAGCTGGAAACAACACAAAGTTTGTACATTCATCTACTCGGTTGGGGTCAGCTGGATTTTGGTATCACTTCAAAACTCTATTAATTTTCCCAACATTGTATTTGTTATTGTTATACTTAAAAATTTCATTTATTAATTTATATACTGAAAAATTAATGTATTATTATTCTCTTTTGTTGTCTGAAATTTTATACTCCCTCCGTTCACGAAATATAGGTCACGTAGGGTGCGGCAATGGTTTTAATAAATGTTAGATAGGTAGTGTTTGAGTGGATAAAGAGATTCATTATATTGAATTGTTGTGAGATATAAAATAATGAATGTGTGTAATATTATCCCAAAAAGGAAAATGACGTAAATATGGTGGACACTCAAAAAATGAAATTGTGTCCTAAATATCTTGGACGGATGAGAGTAATTAATACATTTTACTCATTATTTATGTGATTTGATAATTTATATGTTACATATTTTTAAAATGCATTCTACCGTGCAACGCACGGGTACATTCTAGTTATATTAAATGAGAGGCTAGAAAGAATAAATTGGGGGCTATGTTTAGAATTTCCCTATTCATATATATGTCGCTATTTGTTACGGTGGTGACTAAACCATTCCATCTTTTCACTGCAAAACTTTAGGAATATCTCTGCGTAACTCACACCTAAATATATAATCCAAATAGACTAAGCAGTCTTGATATATTTAATCAAAATAATTTGGTATGTGCTTTGTGTATGTCTTATCATAAACAATTAATGATATATGTATGTGTGTATAAATGGAATAATGTATAGGCTTAATTAGGAGGTTTATTTCAAGATTTGGCTTATATATAGTACACTAGTACTTTATCGGCTAACATATTCTCATTGCACGCTTCAACACTTTTGATACAAATTATGTTTATTTTTTGTCCTAATATCATGTTATCGAGCATGTTCCTTTCACATGCAGTAGTTTGTGAGTTATGTATTGTATATGAGACGATCGAGTTAATTTACTATGAGCTCATTTTTGGTATTAATTACATGAGGCGGTGAATTTTCTTATGTAGGAAATATGAATTAATCTGAATCATTAATCATTCTATGATCAATGATTAATGTCATAACAAAGAAGCATTATTGTAACGCCCAATAAATAAATGGTACATGCATCAAAATAAGTGGTTATTTGCTATTGAAAAGTATGCATACCAATATTTTTGCCTACAAAACACACAGTCAAAATTTCAAGCTCTTAGTTCCAGCCTCGTTTAGTTTGTAGGAGCTTTTGTTGTGCGGTGTCGGTGCTGATATCAAGCAAACAAAGTTGTTTCATCTTTCAAGGCGATACGTCATACCAAACAAGGCATAACTCGTCTTGCAAAGAAAGATCTTACCTCAACTCGGCTATGATCACCATATATATGTCTATTTCAAATTTTCAATACAAGTTTCTTTTGTTATCTCACTCTTCTACAATTTGATTCTAGTTCTGCGTGTATCAAAGCAAAATTGTATCTATAAACTAAGATATATATCAAACATGTATACTTATTTATTTATTTTGTAGACTGAGATACAATAAATATTGAACTTGAAAGTTGAAAGTTGAAATCTCTTACATATATAAATAGGTTAAAATATTTTTTATGCAAAAAATTAGAATAATACTCCCTCAATCCCATTTAAAGTGGTTTGTTTTCCTTATTGGGATCTCCCATACCAAGTGGCATATTCCAGAAAATGAAATTTCTTTCTCTCATAAAAAGGAATGGATCCCACAACTTTCTTTCTCTTTATTGTAGGTGGTAATCGGTTTGGTTATGGAATAACTGTATCGATAATCGATTAACCGATAATTGATTAAGGCTAAATATTGTTACCATATACTGAACCGATTAACTATATTTCAGTTAATCGGTAACCAATTTTATTAATCATCTCAATTATTGGTTAACCAAAATAACCGATAATTATTCAAACATTAGGTCGCACTTTTGTACAATGTTAATTGCTCCTATTCGTTCATAGATCACATTTTCAAATGTAAATTATGTACAAACACAATAATCACCAAAACTAATTAAAAAAATTCCAAATGATCACCAAACTCCAATACAATCCAAATATGAAAATCGAAGAAACAATCAACAAACTCTAAATATTAATTATAAATAATATCAAAACTCCAAATTACTTTATATGACATAATAAAGGTTCAATCCTCAATTCGCATAATAATCGATTCAAAAACCATTTCACACTATATTTTCGGTGGTGCTAGACATTCGTATATTATATACTCCATCCGTCCTCCAAAAGTGTGGTGGATATTTGATTTGTTGTGAGGTTTAAAATATTAGTTGAACCACACTAATTTGGAACGGATGAAATATATATATATAATAAATTTGGTTAATTGGTTATTATGGTTCGGTTTCGGTTATAACCGATAACCGAATGGCTTAAATAATTCAACTGATAACCAATAAAATCGGTTTTCGGTTATCGATAACCGATTGGTTACTATGTATTTCGGAGACCGATCTTAGACCGGCCTACTCTTTATCATTTAATCACTCTTCTCTTAAATGAGCGTGCCGAAAGAAATAGGCCACACGAAATCAGTATTGTTTAACATGCAATATTCTTTATTCCCAAGGCCTCGGCTCCCATCATTCAACAATCACAAAGAAATATTTGTAAGGTTTATATATCTATTTGTTAATTCTGATTTCTGAGCAGCCCACAGAGTTTCTCAAAACCGCGGTTATTTGTGCCGTATGTTTGTCAGGTAGCTTTTGGTTGCTAGCTTAGGTTGTTTTTTGTGTGACAAATTAAGAAATTATATATATCGATAAAATGGAGAAAATCTGAAAATACGTACTACTATTATTAAGTGAAGTATACAATATATTATATTCAAATGAAAACTAAACAAATATGGGAAATATATTTAGGTAACAAATGTGATTTGCTGGACCAATCGCATTTCGTGTTTGCAAGCTTCTCTTATAAACATAAAAAATGATGTGTTCCGGAAAAATAATCGATAAAATGATGAAAGTCCTCAAGATTATTAACTATAAGAGAAAACCCTTTTATTCCAAAACGAAACCTATCTAATACGGAGCTACTATCTCAACAGATATATTAAATATTTTAAGTTATCAAACACTTAAAAACTTGAAAATATGAATTATCTAAAGACCAAACTTGACATGAATCATGATCAACGGTACTCTAACAAATATTCCCTCCGTCCCATTTAAAATGATAGTTCTTTTCGCCACGAGTATTTAGGAGAATGATGATTAAAGGATAAAGAGATAGAAAGTGATGTAAATCCACACCTTTTTGTGAGAGAATGTGATTTAATTTCCATTTTTCAAACAGATTATTTCAAATGAGACAACCACAAAAAAAAAAAACAAGTCATTTCAAATGGGAGGGAGAGAGTATATTACACCACACTATGTCATGCATGTTTAAAATTTTGCTAATTTTTTTTATATATGTTTAGATAATGCTAGCAAAATGGTACGTATGACACATGGAAGAATTACAAATTTAATTAAAAAATCAATTTATATAAAATAAATAAATCTTATCATAATTTAGTTTAAAGAACTTTAGATATAAAAGAATTTTTATCTCTTATGTCAAATTAAAGAAACCTAAATATACATAAATATAAGGCAAAAGTTGAGTACGAGTCTCCTTCCAATTTCCAACTACACAATGAAAATTAGTCCATCATTGAACTTGGAAACACGCTCAATTTAACGAGTATTAATATGTTATTATTGAAAAAATAGAATACTTAAATAAAAACGTTAATTCCTTATATTATACTTTAAGTACTTCTTTCGTCTCCAAATAAGTGTTCCGAGCCACCAAATATGTATACATGGATAGTGGGAAAAATCACTTTTTTAACCCTTAATTATTACATCGAAAAAGTAAGTTTTTGTCTTGAGTAAAATGGTAAATCTGATAGTTTTTAACATAATTTTTGCTTAGATTCTAAGATACGACACTTATCCGGGGACAAAATTTCGACTGTTTGGGATACTTATTTGGGAATTAGGAAATAACTTTTTTGGTATATATATAAATATTTCGGATATAAATCATAGCAAATTAACCCATTACTATAATTGATAAAAGAGGAAATAAATCTACACTGTAGCCATCTACTGATGATGTAGCCTTGTATAACTGCAGGAGAAAGCCATGTGTCTGGTCACATTCAAAAATCTCTTCACCACTGATGATGATTACTAATTTAAGCAATAATTAATTATAAATTTTGGTTGAAAAGTCAATATAGGTCAAATCCATATAATACATATATATAGTTGTCTTACTACTTGTCTTAACTAACTTTATTTGACAAATTAATCACTACAATCAAACTTAAAATAATCAAACATTTCCGGGAAGAAAATCCATAAGATATGATCAACAAAACCCTAAAAATAATTGCCACCAACAAGGTATGAGATGGCCTACAAAACAAATTGATTTTTAAATTATTTAAGAAAATATCACATGAAAACGTACGTATTGCAGACTATTGAAATTTGAAAATTCATGGGCCAGCTTGGATTATTGATTAATTTTGTCTTTTTATTCTGCTTCATTGTATTCTGCGCAAGTTCCAAATGATAAATTAATTTACACTCATTGTCAATTAGTTATAATTGAAAATTGATTAAAGCAAAAAACCATGTTCTAGATAAAATAATTACCTTCCGCCCAACAAAAGTGGTAGTGAACCTATGGCTAAAAGCCTAAAACGAGTTAATTAATTTATGAGTTGAGTTAATGTGGGTTTTTCCACCTGAAATAATTCAATAATATACTAATGACTAGCGACCAATTTGTTAAGAGTGACTCTGTATGCAATTTAAATTTTACTTTATACGGTTCATAATTGATTCAAAGATAAAATTTAAATCGATGAAAATATGAAAGAAAACAAAATAGAGTTTATTTCCACTTTCCAATATACTTATCAAATCAAGCCATCGATTTGACAAACCTTTAAAATGTAGCTGCACATCGAAATAAATGAAACAATAAATAAACAATAAACAATATACATACACATATATATATATAGTTTTGCTAGGTCTACCATAATGGGTTAGATAAGTTTCGAACCGGTAGACGGTCGAGCAATCAGAAGTCGCTAGGCGGTCCGAGATATCTAGACCAATTGGTGTCTGGGCTTGGGCGTGCGTGTGCCACGAGAGACGTTGGGTGCCCATGGATCACTTGAGATCCTCTATTTTTTTTTTTTTTGGTGTCAAGCTCGTATTTCGATAATAATCTTTTTTTTTTTAATTTTGTGCGTTCTTTTCTTTTGAATTCAATTTCTTGTGCTTTATTTAACTTTACAACTATTAATTAAGATTCATTAATTTTATTATTATTTATAATTATTTTTTAACATTTAATTATCAATTTTTAGTTAAAAATTGATTATTAGGATTCATCATTTCTTAATTATGAAATATAGTTATTGTAAGCTTCGATTTAAGTAATATTGATATTAATTATCGTTAATTGTATAGTACATTTATGTTTTACAATAATTATTATTGAAATGGTCTAATTAATAGTACAATATATGGGCATGAAACTGAAAATTATGGATCGGAGGATCCGAACCATTCCTAGCTTATCTAAAGTGTTCGATAAACTAAAAGAACTTTTTTGGGCTGGCCCAATCCGAATGGGCTAAGGAAAGGATGATATCCCTTGACATTATCGTATTTATGGTTCCGTTCTCCTACCCGTCGTATGTAGAGGTGTTCACGGGGCGGTTCCGGTTCGGAACCGGTCCGAAACTGCCGGTTCCGGTTCAGGAAAATTGGAACTGAAACTGGCCCGCCATAGCCCACGGTTCCAGGTCGGAATCGGCCCGTATTGGACGGTTCCAGTTTTGGGTCGGAACCGCCGGTTTAGGGTCCGAACCGTCTAATTTTTTTTTTATCTTTGAAAATATAAATTATATTGTAATTCAAACTCATAAATCATCAATGTAATGTATAAAATCGATATAGAACAAAATATATCTTCATTCATAATAATATGTGATCAATTACAAATGAAAATATATAATTATTCAAACACGGTTCTACGGTTCCGAATTGGAACCGCCGGTTCATGTTCGAACCTTATTATTATTATCATTATTTTTGACTTTTTTCATTCAATTTACCATTGTAATTGTCATTTTTTATCCCTAAGGGATATAATTAACATGAATTAACACAAAATAAAATTTAAAACTAAAAAATTAAAAAATTGCAAGAACCTGGTTCACGGTTCCGAACCATTGGAATCGGAACCGGCCCGTCTACCCCACGGTTCCGGTTCGGAACCGACCCGTTGACCACGGTTCCAGTTTCGGGCCGGAACCGCCGATTCCGGTTCCGTTGAACACCTCTAACCGTAAGCACCATTAACAATTTAACATGTTCACCATTGATATAGCATGACACGCTACTTAAGGAGTCAACCTTATAAATAAGATTATTTTAGATTGCCTATTAAATAACTCCATAACTTATGGAAACAATATTATATCTCCTAATAATTATAAACCAACAAACTAATACAATCTAATTCATTTGCTAAATTAAATCACCCGCTGATCAAGAACTTCTGCCAATTTTTTTGCGCCATCCTCATCAAGTAACAGGTATGTCATCTTCCACATTTCTTTTCTCTTTTTTTAATGACGTCCACGGTAGGTAGGTAGGAGAGCGGAACCGAATATTTATATAGGTTAACATTACGTACTAATATTATAAATTTGCGGTATGAAATCATGAAATATATATTTATGTCAGAAATAATACAAGAGCCAAAAAATTTAAAGCATTCCGACACATTTTTTTTCATTCTAAACTATTCATTCACCTATGTACATGTGCATTTTCTTTTACTTTCTAAATTTTTCATTTTTTATGTACTTTTTTTTTCAATAATTCAAAAACATAAACTATTATTTTATATCTAGAATTTTTTTAAGCGTGCGCAACTTTTTAACAAAGTTAGTATTTTATAGCTAGGCATAGATAATCCAAATCAATTTTATATTTTACACCGACCAAAACTAAAAATCATAAGAATATTACAATAACCAACAAATAACTACATAATTTTATGATTGAAGAGATACAATCTTAATATAACAAAATTACATACACATTTAGTGGATTTAATTAGGAGGCCTATTTATGTTTGGTGCACATAAATAATTAAAAAACAGTTGATCTTTTTAAATTGTATATATTCATTAATTAGTAAGGTTAAATATAATTACAATATATTAAATAAGAAAATTGAATAATAATAAAGTTAAAAAGTAAAGTAGTATAAGTTTTGCCATCACAAAATCTTCAAATTAATTGACTTGTAGATTTGTATAGCCCTAGTAAATTATAAACTTGTATCAAGGAGTCTTGGAATCATAAGTTTTTGCATTTGTCCCTTTCGAAAAAGAAAGTTTCGGCATTTGTCAAGTTGAAGTGACTGTCTTCATTCGGACTCAAACATCAAACTTAATTCAAAGAGAAGAGATTATCTTACTGAACGTATCGAATATCGTTTTGCTGGAGTTCTTTTTGTAAATATTTGCAAATTTGAATACAAGAGATGAGAGGTAAAGTTTTATTATATATTTTCTATTTCTTCTAAGTTATCAATTATACATAAATACCCTTATATTTTAATTAATTTATCAATACACATTGAGTGAAAATTCGAACAGATAATATATGGATGGGCCGATGACGCTATTATATTTCTAATTATCTGAATGTATATCTGGGCCTAGTGAGCTTAGTCTTATCATTATATATTTTAAAGGCCCAAACTTTAAAAGTCCTAGTCCATATAGAAATGCATTTCTTTTTAAAATACATATAAGCAAATATTCACTTTAAATAACTTTGATAATTATGATAAGTTGGCTATCTAAATTAATTAATTGCTTGACAAAGTAAACATTGAATTTGGTTTGGTTTCATTATATTTACATTTAATAGTGCTATCCATTTCATTTGATTAAATGGAAGTTTCCATACACTAATCTCTCTTTCTTTTTTCAGTTGGCCATATACACTAATCTTAGACCAATATATGTTGAACATAATTTAATAATGAAATAGATTGGCCATTAATTTGTGCAAATGTAAGGTTATATCCATATGCTATAACCAAAACTAGGCCTGGCAAATCGTGCGTGTCGGATCGTTATCGTGTCGACCTGTTAACGATCCGACCTGTCAAGGTCAAATCTGAACACGACCTGTTAAGGATTTGCTCGACACAACACGAATCCGATCCAAAATGTTCAAATCAGAACACGACACGAACACGAAAATTACACTATTTCTATCGTGTTGACACGATACGATAACGACACGATACGACACGATCCGATTAAAACATAAATTTATACGACACTATAAGCTATATAAATAATAAAAATATTAAAAATTAAACTTAAAACCCTAAGAAAAATAATAAATTAATAATTAATGATGAAAATAAAAAAAATAAAAATAATAAATATATCTTATCGGGTTACACAAACCCGACACGAACCCGACCTGATAATTTCGTGTCCATATCGGGTTACACGATAACGACCCGAATCCGATAAGGCTTGACACTAACCCATTAATTTTGTGCGTGTTCGTGTCGGATTATCGTGTCGTGTAAAAAATTGTCAGCCCTAACCAAAACAATTAAATAAATAAATTCTAACTTTTTATATTTCTCCGTCTCATTGTACACTCACTATATTCGCATATTAAAAAATTGCGTCAATAATTTGATGTTATTAGTGCATCTATGTTACCGATATTATATGTTGAACTAAGTATTAAGTATTACGGTTACGGCCTGTTCTTTTTTCTAATAAAAAAAAGATACTTTAAATATAAATTATTCCATTTTGTATAAAGTAATTTTGGTTTAGAAATTGATCCTACAAATTGATTAACAAATCTTTTGTAATATGCTTGGTATCAAATTATTGCTTTTATATATATGCATGGTCACATTAAAAGTAGCAAAACCTCCATTAAATTTTGTTACTTTTAATGTGACCATGCAAAATCTTAACCGTTAAATTCTTTACTACATCTTCTAATTTTTGCTACACCTTATATTTCACTGTCTTCACTTGCAAAGTAAAGCTTAAAAACAAAATCGATATGGAATGATTAAATAATTGAAAGACATTAATGCACTCCTCATGTGATAAAATTGGCATGTGTCTGTCCATGAGTGAAGAGCGAGGAACTAAAGATGACATTTCAGACAAAAATTGTACCCCTAAGTGATGAGGTGGCATCGCAAATGGTAATGTGGGGCCATGAGAAGTTGATGGGCATGTCAGATCAACCTTATAAAAGTCCCACGGATAAAATTAAATAAATCGAAAAGTTTGTGGGACGATATTTACGATTCTAACACTAGAGTAAATCTATTACTAATACGAAAATAAAGTTATCACATCCACGGTGCTCCGTTCAGATTTTTCTTGATTCTGATAATTTGTCTTATTTTAATTCAAATATATTCTAATTTTTATTAATTTTATATTCTTGAAATATCACATGTTTATCTATTAATCACATCTCATATTTATCTTTCCCTCAATTTAATTAATTTCTTCTATTACACATATTAAAATAATATATATCACATATTTATCTATTAATCACATCTCATATTTATCTTTCCCTCCATTTAATTAATTTCTTCTATTACACATATTAAAATAATAACAGTTTCGGAATACATTCTTATAAATCCTTAATTTATACATTCTTAATTCATATAATATATATATATATATTTAATATTATAAAATTAGCAAAGATTAGAGATATCGATTTAATTAGCATGAATTAACGAGACGGTTTAATATACTTAAAAAGAAGAATTTCTACTAATTTTAATTAATATTAACTTTGTTTAGATTTTTATTGAATAATTTAGCATAAACCAACGAGACGGTTCAAATAATATAGAAAGAATGATTTTTACTAATTTTAATTAATATTACTTTGAAGACGTAAACATTATTTTTCTTCGCATTTTGGCAAAGATTAGAGATATCGATTTAACATGAACCAACAAGAACGGTTCAAATATACTTAAAAATGAAGGATTTTTACTAATTTTAATTAATATTAACTTTGTTTATATTTTTATCGAGTAATTTAGAATCAACCAACGAGACGGTTCAAATAACATAAAAGAATTATTTTTACTAATTTTAATTAATATTACTTGGAGTGTTCATATGTTTATCGAGTATTACTCAACGGATTTGAGACGAGTATGTACAGTAAAGTCACTATTTTAACCGAGATTAGGACGAACATATATAAAAATTCTAAACAAATTTTAATTTAGAAGATACATAATAAATGATTATACTCAATTCATTGTCATTCCTAATTATAAATTTAGATACGTGAAATAAAATTAATTTGTTAAGTTTGATTAATAATTAACGCGAACAATATCACAACTTCTAAATAAAATATAAAATTATTCTGAAAATGTATACATATAAATTAAAATATAAAGTTATTTCCCGTCGAATTTCGACGAGCTACTTACTAGTTTTAATATATATTTTGATCATATGAAAAGGCCGCCCAAATCTTCTTAATATATATTTTGGTGATATGAAAAAATTAAGAAAATATGCAGGTCTAATATTTGGCTGATAATGATTTTTTTAATTTTTCTTTCATACCGGCATATAAATAGTACTCTTTCCGTCCCATTAAACTTGTCATGTTAGTGTTTGAGACGGTTATTAAGAATAATGCTAAAAGGATAAAAAGCGGGTAGGTCCCACGACTTTTAAAGAGTTAATTGTTTCCTTTTTTGGAACATGACAAGTTAAATGGGAAAGTCCAAAAAAGAAAATGAGACAAGTTCAATGGGACGGTGGGAGTGTAATTTACTCTACTATTAGAATTGTCTGAAAGATCGTCCCATGGACTGTTTAATTTTGTATGCGCAGATATGACCTTAAAATACACAGGTCCAATATCTAGCTGATAATGATTTTCTCAATATTTTCATATCGGCAAATAAATATTACTACAATTTATTCTACTATTAAAATTGTCTCGAAAATCATCCCATGGATTGTAATTTTTTATATGGTGCAATCCTTTAAGGTCGATCTAGCATGGACATTCGACGAACCTCTAGACCATGACAATGATGATGACAACACAATGACGTAGGAGTAAACAGGCAACATCATTATGCCATCATTATGTGAATGTTCATGACCATGCATGATGATGGTGATTGCGCCAATTGGCCAACAAAAGCTAATGTATGTCATATGATGTGATATTATTTTTTGTGGGTTTTTTAAGCATCATTTAATTAATGTTCAGCGTGCGAGGACGATGGATTGATATGCAATTATCGTTTATGTTGTTGAGCTTTTTATGTCAAGGGATTATTTGAGTTGTAAGCATATTTTTAAATCTTTTGCTGGATGTCTTGAATTACTAGCTTATGTCAAGATCCTTAATATTGATATAAATATATATATATATATATATATATATATTGAGGGGTCTTAATATGGATATACATAGTGACCGATTACATTCAAAACCGACCCAAATATGTGATACGTATGTCATTACATTATTATTTCTAATATTTATATTTAATTATTTAGCTGATTATTAATTATTGTGAACGAGTATTGCGATGTTTATCGGCCCGTAGTCTCGAGTGTGAGCCCACTAGGGTGCGTCTAGGTTTTATTATTCCTATAAATATGAGTTGTATTCTAGGGTTCTAGGGAATTAATGAAACATGAATTAGTATCCACTCGAAAGTCGAGGGAAAAAGAGTAGGCATAGGCTCAAAGTTGTGTAACGATACGATTCTTGAAGCAAGGTCGTATCAATATGTTAGCTAGAAATTAATCATTATTAATTAACTGATTGGATTTGGATAGTTCGGATTTAATCTTACTACAAAGGGCAAAATGGTAAATATTTAAGAAAACATAATCTAAAACATGGTTGAAGACTTGAAGAAATTGATAAATTAGCAATGAAATTTAAAGACTGTGCCACGGTGGACTCGAACCCGAGACATTTGCCTTCGAAGATTAACTATTCTACTGCTAGACCAACACACACACTTAAAGGAATTGAATTTGTAGAAAAAGACTTGGTAATCTTCATCCCAACTGAAATTTATGAATATGGAGAAAACAAATGATCTCCTTTCATAAAAACTACGCAAATATAGGAAATGTGTTGCTTTTAATATTTTTTTAAATATTAATCTCTCCGTCCCATTTATAGTGTCACACTTTAAGTATTGTATCGTCTCATTCGAAGTGTCTCAATCTATTTTAGAAAACTTATTTCTCTTACAAAAAGGTGTGTGTTTCACCATTTTTTATCTCTTTATTCTTTAATAACTCTTTTCTAAAATACTCGTGTCCAAAATAAATGTGACATCTCGAATGGATAGAGGAACTATTATTTTCCTAATATGCTTTACCTATCTTATGTGAGATTAACCTATAGTGCACTCTCGAAAAAATAACATAGTTTAAAAATGATGATGGCGTGTTAACATATTTGATGGAGTATTAATTTTTCCACTTTTTCATTTTTTCTTCAATTTTAAATTTTTATATTTTAATTTATTTTATAATTATTACTTAAAATTCATTATATCTGATTGGGATTTATAATTATTGTAACATTTAATTTTCAATTTTTAGCTAGTAATTCATTATTAGAATTGATTATTCTATAATAAGTATAAAATAATTTTGTAAGCTTCAAATTTCAATAGTAAATATTAATTAGAGCTCTAAATATTATACAAATTTTATATAATTAATTTATTAAAATAATAAATTTAATAAGGAAATATACAAAAAATATTATGGGACAGAGAGTATTCGAATTTCGAAGCGATAAATAAGCCATGCACTGTATTAAAGGCGCGTTTGGAGAGAGTTGCATTTGCAGGTGGTTAGATGTCGCGTTCGAGAAGCGGCAAAGAGATTCCAAAAGCCGCTTTATTGTCTCCCAACCGCATCATATGACTTCCCACTTTGTCCCCTCTCTTTCCGCAATCACACGCTTCTCCTCCACACCCCTCTTTACTACCTAATTGCAATTAATTTTTTTTTATATCCTGTGATCTGCAGCTGATATTTAGGATGCGGCAAAAACTCTTGTACATCATAATGTACTATACATTCGGTTCAACCTGATCTGCGACTCGACCCAATTTGCCGACCCGCCTGACCTGCCCGGTCAACGTTGACTTGTTATTTTTTTTTTTAATTTTTTTCAAGAGTCGAGCGAGGGGAGCCGAAGGCCTTGGAGCGAGCTAAAAAACATTAATGTTGCCACAATCATTATCTATAAATTAAAAATCGGAGCCGAAGGCAAAGAGGAAAAAAAAATGAAAAAGTCAACGGTCAAACCGGTCAACACTGACCGGATCGGGCAGGTCGGCTCGGGTCGGGTCGGGCCACGGGTCGGGTTGAACCGGATGTATGGGTACATCATGATGTACCCAAGTGCAACTCTTATGATGCATACTGAATAAATTTCGTTCCCGTGTACTCCCTCCGTCCCGCCGAATATGGCTCATTTCTTTTCGGCACGGAGATTAAGAAAAAAGGAATTATGTGTAATAAAGTGTTAATAAAGTAACTTTTTAGTTAATAAAGTATTTTTTTGGTCAACAATGTACGACTAAAGTGCTTTTTTAGCTTAAAATAAGCTCTAATTCTTTCCCAAAAAGGAAACATGCCATATTCGGTGGGACGGCCCAAAATGGAAAACATGCCATATTCGGTGGGACGAAGGGAGTAATAGATTGCAAACTATAAAGGATAGATAAACCATACTTTCGAATACAGATGTGACAGGCTTGACCTATAGGGGTATTAGTAGGATTTGAACTTGAGATATTCCAATCTCAGACAAACCACTATGCTACTAGACAATATATTATTTCGATTTATATATGTAATGGTTCATAAAAGAGGGATTTATAAACTAAACTCTGGATATATATAAATATAATGCACTTTTTTGATCAAGTTTGGCTGGATTAGATGGTATGACGTCTTTTATTTAGGTTACATGTATTTTTTATTTTTTTTGGGGAGATGGAAACATAATTTACTTTGATGGCAAGAATAAGTAGTTGGATCTAACTTACCAAATACTAGTAAATAAATAAAGAGGCTAAAATAATGCTATTATATATATAAATATAAAAAGGGTTGATGTGTTGATTTTCATAAATAAGGGCATATTTTTTGTGCAATAGGCGTTTATAAAATGTGGCTAACTTAAATTCACATTCGGTTAGAAGTTATATATATTGAACGAATTTGTACATTATTTATTGTTTATTTGTACATAATCATATAAAAATCACTTGTATATATTTATGAGTTGAGAAACATTTCAAAATTGGCTCATAAAGCTCGAAACAGGTCTGATATGAAGTAGAACTTAATTCAATTGTAGTTTTTATTTAGCGACTCAAGCTCGAGTCAGATTCGTTTATTTACTAAACGGGTTACTTATAAATCAAGATCAAATTACACTCAAGCTAAGAGTTTTGTGAAAAAAATATCGAACGAGCATGCATGTCTTTCAGATCTCTTTCCCCTTGAATATATGAAGATTACTTATTTTTTTGATTTACTTTTAATAGCGTTATCTCCTTTTTACTTTTACTTGAAGTACTAATGGATGGAATATCTACCATTTAGAAATTTATTCGTACTTATTTAAAAGAGAAAACATAAAACATGTTTCATAACTGAAACTGCTAAGACATTTTGGAAACAATGAAAAGCAACATACATAAATCGAATATTTATAAAGGAATGAGTATATTAGATATTTAATAAAATAGTAATCTATACTAATACTAAATAAGAGAGTTGTAGCTTTATTAACAAGTTTACTCTTTTCTCTCCAAAATCAATTTAGTGGATAATTGGTATTGACTCTAAGTCATTTTATAGGTAATGAATAATATATGATGGTTAATTACTATATACCTCCTTTCTTGATTATCATTTTTGGGCTTAAAAAATTGAATTGTTTAATAAAATTGAATGGTTATGGATTTTTCTTATTTAATTGAATTTTTGGGATTATATAATTAAATTTTCTACTTTTTATATTTATTATTTATATAATAAATATTCTAATTTAACACAACACTATTTTGACTAAGCTATGTAATTTAAAAAAAATATTAGTGCAATGAATAGTTGCCAAAATATTTTTATTATTTAGATTCCTAAATATTTTAAAAATATAATAGTGAAAAAATATTTAAAAGACAGTTAAAAATATATATTTCGATATGTTTAGAAGTTATCAAAAATGAAGAATTATTAAAAATGCTAAAATTGGTTGAAATAATTATGATGATTGTTCATCTTTAATTCTAATGGCATTTTGAAATGAATTTTAATCGAAATTGCATTTTTAAATATATAAAAAAATAGTTGTTTAGAGATGTTTAGATCGCGTTCTCTATCAAAAGTGTGAGAAAACTAATAGTAAGTTTTTTAAGTTATAATTATACCTATAAATATCACTACTGTTGGTCCCAAGACGGATACCTTGGTGTAGAGGGGGGGGTGAATACACCAAGGTTTAAAAACTTTTCCAAGTTAAAACTCTTTTGAGTGAGCTGGCTGTGTTCGATCCAGTTGGATGGTAGCTTGATCGACACAGCTGGCTGTGTGCGGAATGTGGTGGATTTGGAAAGTCCGTCTGTTACTTCAAATATATTGCAAAGCTCTGTTTCACTTTTCAGTTAGTCAGTTTATGCAGATTGAAATGTATGCTTATGAGAGTTAGTAACATGCATAAAACAAAGCGATAAATAACAAGAGCATTTTTAACGTGGTTCGGAGTAACCCCTCCTACGTCCACGACCAGATTCACTGGTAATTCACTACCACTTGGTTTCCAAGTACCAAGCAACTTCACAACTCTAACCCGAGCTGTGTTCCAACAGTTTGCGGGCACTGTCAAGCCTACACCTTCAGTTTCCGGGTACTGAAGAACCTAACCACTCGAATTACACGCTTCGAGCAAGCGTACCTTTACCTAACCTTTCTGGGTTTTGGTTTTGGGTATGGTTTTCCAACTATGAACGAGTTCTTACAAAGAAGAACAAGGAGTATGATGAACTCGTTCAGACTAGGCTTAAGATATTTATTCTGATCTATTCTGCCTATGACTGAATATGTGATCAACTAAGAACACAGCTGACTGGCTGGGTGTTCTAGAAAGATTTGGCTTTGTAGATCGTTGTTCATTTTTCTGTTTTCTTCTATTTCTTCAGTCGTCTTGCCAGCCTCTCCAGCTTCTCGATACAATGGTGAGGAGGTATATATATAGGTGGAGATTCAAACTAGCCGTTGGAAGAGAGCCGTTTGAATCTTACCTACTCTTGTTGACTTCTGGCCTTTACCTACGAAGTAGGTCTGCATCTGTAGAGGCTATTCCTTCTCTGATTTGACTGCGTCAGACAAGATCTTCTGACATCGGGATCTTGTCTTGGAGAAGGTCTTCGTCTTCGAGCTGTCAAGCGTCTCTGCTGAGTCTTCAGCGTCTTGGACTCTGCTGCGTCTCGACTCTGAGCTGTATCTTAGACCTGTGCTGTATCATCAACCTGAGCTGTGTCTTCAACCTGAGCTGTGTCACTGACCTGAGCTGTTTAGACCTGAGCTTTGTCATCGACACTAAGCTGGGTCTTTTACACTGAGCTGGGTCTTTGACACTGAGCTGGGTCTTTGACACCGAATGGGCTTCTGTCACTGAGCTGGGTCTTGATACTGCAGGATCTTTGACTCTGCTTGGTCTTGCTCTGCTGAGTCTGCTCTGCTGAGTTCTTAAGATGTCTGCTTAGCTGTGTCTTCAGCTGTCTTCAGCGAATCTACCTGTAAACTAAGAAACTCTATAAGCTCAAACAGGTGAGCTGAAAAACGCTTAGGCTTGTGCAATCATCTACTCGGTTGGGGTCAGCTGGGTTTTGGTATCCAATCAAAACTCTATTAATTTTCCCAATAATTTCCCCCTTTTTGATGATGCCAAAACCTAACTGAGAAAAACAACCTGCTTCCCCCTAAATGAGAAAGTGGGTTTAAAAGATTTCAGCAGAAGATTAAATTCAGAGTTCAGTGCCTGGACAAAGAGTTATTGTCATCAGGGTGAGCTTGAGAGCAAAAATATTTCAGTTTTATTAATCCATAAAAGATGATTACAAGAGATACAGGATCAACGAACTGAAAAATTGACAAAAACAATTTAATCCCAGTTAACTGGGTCTTCATTTCTGCTGCTGCTGCTGATTCTTCATTCTATCTTCTTCCAGCTGCTCATCTGTTCTTAACCTGTATCGGTTAAATATCATCTGCTCCACTTCCGTATTCTTTTTCGTTGTTTGCCTTGGAAATTTTCCTCACGATCGCCCATCTGTTTACTTCAGCAATAATCTTTGATTTGTCAGGAAGTTGAGTTCCAAGTATCAACGGAGGCTGGATATGATACAGCTGGGGAGCGGTGAGCTGGATCTTCGCGGTATTTGCAGCGTTGAAGAATGCCTTTGCCGTCTTCCTGTCTTGATGAAAAGCTCATTTAGATGCATCATGAAAGCAACATACGGGGCGTATTTGGGTAAGCTCCCAGATAATAGAAATCTTCGATGAACTCAAACTTTGTATATTCCCAGTCGTCGTTTAGCTCTTCTGGGATCCATTCATCTACTCTTCTCCAGTTCATCGGCATTTGAGACTTTTTCTTTGCAGCTCTTATGCTTGCTCTTTTCTTCTTCTTCTTTTCTTCGGCATTGAGCGGACTTTCTTTCTTCTTATCTTTGTTCTTGGAGGCTTTTCATCTCTTGCTTTTCTTTGAGTTACAAAGTTGCAGAGCGATGAATATCATTGAGCTGATGCAGCGTGGCCCCGCTAGCTTTGGCAAGAGGAATGATCATTACGCTCCATTTCCTTTCCGTCCAAATTTGGTTCTCCTTCCAGCTCAAAGACAACTTCGTCAATTTCGACTTTGTATCACTTGGACTTCTGCTACGGCTTTTCCTTTGCCCGTCTTTGAAGTTTTTCTCTTGTCATTACCTTTACCTTTTGGCATTATCAAAAAAGTGGAGGAGAGGTTGACCTTGTCTCATTCGAATTTGGGCCACGGCTTTGTCAATGTCAGCAATCTTTGCTGAGTTGTCTGCTGTGACGAGGTTGAGCTGTGCTGTGCTGCTGCTTCCAGCTTTGAACTGATTGTCCAGCTCCTTGTAAAGATTGAACAGCTGGTGGATGTCAGTTCTGTGGGAGAGAGTCTGCTGTTGGAGAGCGTCCAGCTGGCTGGATAAATCGATGACGCGGCTTTCCAGCGGAGCTTGGAGGTTTGAGATGATCTCAGGGACTCTCTTCTCTAGATGATTTGAATTATCAATACGTTGAGAAACGAGAGACTGTTTGAGATCTTTGCTGGTGCTTTCCTGCTGATTCAGAGCGAATCTGTGAACGTCGTCAATGGACTGTCCATTGCTCTGGACTTGCGACTCTATAGCTGTGATACGCAGAAGGGTATCAACATTTGATTTGAGTCTATCCTGAAAAAGGATTTCCTCGACTTGTTTGGCGATCTCGTCCTTCATTGCATCAGAAATCACAGTAGGATCCGTCTGGGTCCCGGATTCGGCTTGGCTGGGTTTTACTGCCTCAATCTCGACCAGTGAGCGAGTGTCATCGGCAATTGGACTCTGTGGGGCAGCTTCGGTTGGCTCAACTGTTGCATCAGTTGGCTCTTCTTCAATCATCATTGCCTCATCTGTGTCGGCAGGGACAGCTTCAATGGCAGTTTCAACTGGAACGATCCAGCTGAGATTATGTAGGTAGGAGTTGGCTCGAGAAATGACTTCCTCAGAAGGTGGTACTTCATCCTGTTCAACCTTCTGAATGAGGATCTGGATCAGCTCGTCTTGATGCTCAAAAGCATCCTGAAGACTTCCAAAACCAAATGTCTCATAACGGAAAGTATCTTCGGCTTTAAGCTTATCGAAAGTGAAGAACTCCACCATTTCTTCATTTGCGTACCAAGTGGCCATCTTGGTAGCCAAATAAAATTTGAAGTCGTTTACAGCGACTAAAGCAGCATGGAGCGAGGCAAGAGAAGGATAATGTTGCAGTGTGCTCTTTATTCCTTGGAGTCTGAGGTCCTTGACCCTCATGACTGTGGCAGCACGTGCAACGGCTCTGGGACTGAGGATTTCGATTTCCTCAGAAGAAGAAGTAGGGCTTGATGGTTCAGCTTGGTATTCATCATCTAGCTGCAAAGGAGCGTCAGCTGGATGGGGTTCTTTAGGTGAGCTGGGTGCTGAAAGATGGGTGGTTTCAGGTATTGAAGAAGTAGGCGAGGATTCTTGGAGAGGTACCTGAGGATGAGGATGAAGGAGAAGAGAGTGTTGTTGAGGCGGAAGGAGAAGAGAGTGTTGTTGAGGAGGAGATCCAGATGATGTGAGATCAACTGGAGCGGGTTGTGAGGATGCTTGAAGGATTTGGCAAAGTGGAATAGCATCCTCCGGGTCAGGGTGGGGGACCACTATCTGTGGTTCCTCAGCTTCACGTGAAGCAATCACGAACTCCCTTCCTTGATCTGTGCTGGAGGAGGAATCCTGAGCTGTCTCCTCACCGACTGATCTTCATTCAGTTCCAGCTGGCTTGTCAGCTTGCTTCTCTGCTGTCTCCTCAGCTGGCTTGCTGGCTGCCTTAAATTTGAGCTTCTTTTTTGCAGGTGGAGATCCAGCTGGCTGAGTTTCCTCCGGCTGTTTTCTTTTCCCAGTTTGAGAGGGAGAAGCAGTCTGCTGTTTTGCCTCCTGCATCTTCTTCTTCCCTTCAGGGGCTGCTTTCTTCATCAAGTCAGAGAGCTAACTTTGTTTTTCAAAAAGAACTTTGGACACAGGGAACTCTTCTATGTCTTTCCACTTGATTTGCCGTCCAGTTGTGTAGTGTTCTATTATGCACGCCGCCTTGGTGCATAAATAGATGGTCTCCCTACAGCTGAATTTGGTGAAGCTGTCATCTTCGAAGTGAATTTTCTTCGACTCCTTCTCCAACTTTCCCATAAAGTAGGAGAACCAATCCACAGGATCATTCCTGAAGATGGCTATCATGGGCTTCAGCTTGGGTATGTTGATCTCTCCTTGAGATCCAGCGATACCTAGAATACACTTCTGGGTGATATCCAGAAGCAGTCTGAATTTGGGCTTGAGCAGTAGCTTGGACATGCTCGCCACAGCCAGGGTTCCGGCTTGAACGGTCGATCCAGTTCGGCCTGGATCTCTTCTCTGGTGTAGTTGTCTGGGGAGCGGTCCCCAAGAGTTTTCAATCCGAACAACTTGTTCAATATCCGGTTGATGTTGATGTCGACGTCCCAGGGAGTTGTATGCCCTGTCTTTTCTTTGAGTTGGAGGGTGATGTTGGAGCGGAGACGTTCTTCTCTGTTCGTCATCTCCATGAAGAACTCTGCTACTTCCCGGCGGAAGATGTTCTTCGGACGCGCCGTCGCCCATTGAAGTAGGCCTGCCTTCTCGATGAGATCCAGCACCTCCTGGAACTCCGAGTTCTTGTAGTTCTTGAGAGTTAAGCAACTCTCAAAGTGCAGCTTTGACATGAGGTTCTTCGATTGGTTCGCTCCTGGGGTTATCTTCTTTGGTGCCATTGAATATATCTGTATTGAGGAGTTAGAAGAGTACAAGAGAAAAGAGTTTTGCAGAGAGATAAACAAGAACTTGATTTGCAAAAAAAAATTTCAGAGATAATAAGTAAATATGGCGACGATTTGCATATCTTTGATATATATATCAACCGTCTATCTTGATGAACGATTGAGATCTTTAGATTTGAATTCAAGATCTGCGGCTGGGAGAGATTTGCGCAACACGTTAAGTGACGTGCGTATGTAGATTGTAGGTCACGCGCGCGTGAGGTAGTCAAAACGTTCTGACTTCTGCCTCGACTTTCCCGAGTTACAGTACCCTGCATGCTTTTCATTAAATGCGATGAGATTCGATTTGCTGGATGGCTTATTGACGAATCCTTCTAAGGAATGTTTGAGAATTTTGAATTTAAATTCAAATAATTTTATCCTTAAATAGCATATTCTTCAGGGAAGTAAATGAAAGACTGCAAACCTGTCAGCTGAACTTTGTAGTCAGCTGATACCTTGGCTGTGTTTCTTTATGTTGAGTTGCTCCTTCAGTTTAACTATCCAGCTGAGCTTGATTCCTCCTCAGCTAGTTTCCCTTCCTGAACGGTCAGCTTGGACATAGTATCCAGCTGATATTACAGCGGTCTTCTCCTTTGCTTGATTGACAGTTCTACTCAGCTGAGTATTTGTAGATTTTGCTTGAATTTTAGTCAGCTGAGTTCCCTTTAGCTCTTCTACTGATGTCCAGCGGAGCTTGATTCCCTTTTTGGCTGGGAAATCCTTCTGAGTTTTGGGATCCAGCTGAGTTTGTTCCCCATCAGCTGGATGAGCTTTTCTTTATCCGGTTTGAGCAGTCCAAATAATTCACACATCATCTTGACTTGGATTTCAGCAGATTGTGCTTCGATGTGAATTTTCCCAACAATGGATAATCTTGATTTGATAGTAGGTGGCATTTTCTTCAGCTGCGTCCTACTTCGTTTGAGCGGATTTTCTCACCATCAGCTCATTTCTTTGATGAAGTCTCAGTTTGTATAGCAAGTAGACAGCTGTCCCTAATCCAGCTGGTTCAAGTACTGCTTCTCTATTCTTCTCTTGAGACCAATGTACTCAGCTGAATGACTGGCTGAATTTTCAGTTTTGTATCCAGCTGTCTTTATTTCACAGTTGGTCCCAGTCAGCTAGCTGGGTTTCTTCATTTTCTTCGTTGGTTGAATCAATAAGATGTTTCAGACATCTTGATCAGAGCCAATCATCCTCATCTGAGTCGGAGACGGAGATTTGATCATTATCCAATTCGCTCGATTCGAACCTTATATCCTTTCTCCGGGATGATGACTCAGCTGGGTTTCTCTTTGGGTAGAGTTGCTTGTCGTGATGAACCTTCACGATCTTCTTGTACCTTTCCTTGCTGTGATCCAGCCTATTGATGCTCCGTACAAGCATGGCAACTTCTTCGTGCAATTCTTCTTTGCTCATAATTTTTGAACTCCTTCGACTTTTTCGCTTCTGAGCTGATTGAGCTGATCTTCTTGACTCTGCACTGAGAGCTGTCTCCTTTGCCTTGGGATTCAGCTCCGTTTCATTTATCCGGCTGGATGATTCTCCGCTTGTGATCCCCAGATCAAATTCGTTGGCTTTCAAGATGGAGAATAATTTTTCCGTCTCCATGCTGCCAAGATCAGTTCTGCTTTGGTGAACCACTTTGTGTGTACACCATTTTGAGGAGAGAGCTGAAAGAACTTGCAAGTTCTTATCTCGAACTGTATATTTTCCAGTTCGGATCGTCTCGATCTTGATGACGAGGTTGGAAAATCTGAGCTCCATTTGCTTGATGGACTCGTAGGGGAGTTGCTTGAAGTTGTCGAACTTCTGGCATGCAACTGAGAATTTGTTCTCTTGAATTTCCTCTGAGCCTTCACACAGCTTGGCTAGAGTGTCTCACATCCCCTTAGCTGTCTCGCAGTTGATGATCTTGCTGAGATAAGCGTCCGTCACCGTTGAGGAGATGACGTTGCGAACGTAGCTATCCAATCCAGCTTGTCTTTCTGATTTCATGATGATGATGGGTCCGTTTGTGATAACATCCCACATCATGTCGTTTTGCGTGCACAGAAAGCTTTTGAGTCGAAACTTCCATATCTGATAATCATCGACTGAGAATGTTGGAAGATTTCTGCACATAGAAGATTCCATGACAGTATGCAATATAATGATTTTAAAAAGATTAAAAAAAAAAAATTAAGGATCTGTTCAGGTGACCATTATCAGCAATGAAATGCTGACTTGACAGATACAGTGATCTTTTGAACCACTGCTCTGATACCAATTGTTGGTCCCAAGACGGATACCTTGGTGTAGAGGGGGGGTGAATACACCAAGGTTTAAAAACTTTTCCAAGTTAAAACTCTTTTGAGTGAAAGTTGTGTTCGATCCAAATTTGGATGGTAGCTTGATCGACACGGCCGTGCGCGGAATGTGGTGGATTTGGAAAGTCCGTACGTTACTTCAAATATATTGCAAAGCTCGTTTCACTTTTCGATTAGTCGCTTTATGCAGATTGAAATGTATGCTTATGAGAGTTAGTAACATGCATAAAACAAAGCGATAAATAACAAGAGCATTTTTAACGTGGTTCGGAGTAACCCCTCCTACGTCCACGACCAGATTCACTGGTAATTCACTACCACTTGGTTTCCAAGTACCAAGCAACTTCACAACTCTAACCCGAGCTGTGTTCCAACAAGCCATTTGCGGCACCGTCAAGCCTACACCTTCGCTCCGGTACTGAAGAACCTAACCACTCGAATTACACGCTTCGAGCAAGCGTACCTTTACCTAACCTTTCTGGGTTTTGGTTTTGGGTATGGTTTTCCAACTATGAACGAGTTCTTACAAAGAAGAACAAGGAGTATGATGAACTCGTTCAGACTAGGCTTAAGATATTTATTCTGATCTATTCTGCCTATGACTGAATATGTGATCAACTAAGAACACTAGGCGTGTCTAGAAAGATTTGGCTTTGTAGATCGTTGTTCATTTTTCTCGTTTTCTTCTATTTCTTCGATCCGTCTTGCCACCTCTCTCCAGCTTCTCGATACAATGGTGAGGAGGTATATATATAGGTGGAGATTCAAACTAGCCGTTGGAAGAGAGCCGTTTGAATCTTACCTACTCTTGTTGACTTCTGGCCTTTACCTACGAAGTAGGTCTGCATCTGTAGAGGCTATTCCTTCTCTGATTTGACTGCGTCAGACAAGATCTTCTGACATCGGGATCTTGTCTTGGAGAAGGTCTTCGTCTTCGAGCTGTCAAGCGTCTCTGCTGAGTCTTCAGCGTCTTGGACTCTGCTGCGTCTCGACTCTGAGCTGTATCTTAGACCTGTGCTGTATCATCAACCTGAGCTGTGTCTTCAACCTGAGCTGTGTCACTGACCTGAGCTGTTTAGACCTGAGCTTTGTCATCGACACTAAGCTGGGTCTTTTACACTGAGCTGGGTCTTTGACACTGAGCTGGGCTTCTGTCACTGAGCTGGGTCTTGATACTGCAGGATCTTTGACTCTGCTTGGTCTTGCTCTGCCGATGCCTTTCTCTTGAGTTCTTAAGCCGTTCGCTTAGCCGTGTCTTCACTGCCTTCGCCGAATCTACCTGTAAACTAAGAAACTCTATAAGCTCAAACAGGTGAGCTGAAAAACGCTTAGGCTTGTGCAATCATCTACTCGGTTGGGGTCAGCTGGGTTTTGGTATCCAATCAAAACTCTATTAATTTTCCCAACAACTACAAAAAAATATCATTTTACCAACTGAAATTACCGACGGAAACCGATCTGTTGGTAATTACCGACGGATTACCGACAGAAAAAAGCGGGTTGGCTCTGAAGAATTTTCCGACGGATATGCCGACGGATATTTCCGTCGGTAAATTTTAATATATCGAATTAAAAATAATATAAAAATTACCGACGGATAGATTCGTCGGCAATTACCGACGGATTACCTTCTGTCGGTACATACCGACGGATTGATCCGTCGGTAACATTAATTAGACGAAAAAAATAATAATTAAGCAAACATATAATTTAACGACGGATTTATCCGTCGGTAATTACCGACGGAATGTGATCCGTTGGTCGGATAAATCCGTCGGTAATATTAACTAGAAAAAAAAATAAATCTAACATATTTAATTAACGACGGATTTTCCGTCGTTAATTACCGACGGATTGTGTTCCGTCCCGTCGGTAATTACCGACGGATTGAATCCGTCGGTAAATCCATGATATATACAGCAGTAGGATTCTTTTCTCCCTCATTCACAGCCCTAATTTTCCCCCCAAATCCCACCCGCCGTCGTCGCCGTTTCCTTGCCGCCGTCCGCCGCTGCTCCTCCTCCCTCCTCCATCGCGCCGCCACCTCTCACACTCGTTCTTTCTGTTGCTCTCGCTTACTCTGTCTCACTCTCCCTCTCCGCTGCTTCTCCTCCACCGTGCCGCCGCCTCTCCGCCGCCGTCCGCTGTCCTCTCTCACTCGCTCTCTCTGTCGCTCTCGCTGACTCTCTATCACCCGGTGAGTTCTCACCTCCCTCTCTCTCTGAATTATTTTTATGTATGGTGAGTGAGTATTTTGATTGTGCAACAGGGAGCTAGAGTGCGGGTAATGATGTATCCTAGCAGCATTTGAGGTATGGAGTAATGCGTTTTGCTGTGTTTGCTCAGCTTTTTTTTGTTTTGTTTTGTTTTAAGTGTGAAATATTGTGTTCTTGATTTGGTATGTTATATTGTTCCTTAGATGATGCTTCATTATTTGATTTCTTTTTGTTCTCCAAAATTTTGAGTTGTCAAAATTTTGTTTTTAATCCCTACTGCTATGAGTTGATGAATCAAATTGGTTTACTTTCACATAATAGGGATATTTCGTTGATCTAATCTTCATATTTGGGTTTATTTTGTTTGAGATTTTGGGTGAGGGGTATTTGTCAGTAGTATTTATTGCATAGAATTCCTTAAATTAATTATCATCTTTCCATTTAATATGATTTTGAGAACATCTTGGTTGTATTTATAAATTATAAGATATTGTTAGGCTCCAGACTAGTTGAAGCGTTCGAGACTAGTTGAAGCTGTTGAGGAAGGAAAATGTGCAGCAGGTGAGAAAGAGATGTCCGCCTAGGCGAAAGATTAATATGCATGTCGATTGGATCAGCTATAAAAAAAGAGCTAGGCCATCTTGACACCACCAAAAGGATATGCAATTGTCCCAGTGGGGATGGCCTAGTGGTGGAGTGGTTGCCTGTTGACCAATAGGTCAGAGGTTCGAGTATTCTCGGCCACAAAAAAACCCTAGGTGGGGTGTGTGAGTATTTTATTTGTAATGATTTAAAAAAAAAAAAAAAAAGGATATGCAATTTGTGGTTGAAGAGGCGGCGAAAGTAGAAGACTGAAGAGATGAAAAAGATAAGCATTTGATTGTTTCGAAGAAAATCATTTGCTTCATTATGAATGCTCGGAGAACTATTGTTATTATGTAAAATTTCCGAAGACAAATTTATGAATACATTATGTAATGAATTAACAAATTTATATATTTGGGTTTGATTATATCTTTTGAGTTTGGTTTACAGATTTTGATTTTTACATCTTTATTCATGAAAATGAAATAAATAAAAATAAATAAATAAATATTAAAAATATTTAAAAATTCGTCGGTAACTACCAACAGAAAATTCCGTCGGTATTCCGTTGGTAAATTTTGGCAACGATTTTTACGACGAAATCGATGGCGACGGAAATTCCGTCGGTAACAGTCAACGACGGACAGAAATCCGTCGGTATAATTTAGCGTCGAACGATTTTACGACAGACATTATCCGTCGGTAACTGTTTTACCGACGGATTTTTTGGATTTACCAACGGAAAATTCCGTCGGTAAAACGCGTTTTTTTTGTAGTGTATAGTGTCTTTATGTTTACTTATTAAAAAATTTGATATATTAAAATTATAATTTTTTTGTTAGACTATGGATGTCGTGTTTCTAATTTCTCGAATGATTCGATAATGAAGAATATTGATTTGTTTCATTCCTTTGTTTAGGAAAAAAATATATTAATGTAATACATATATTTTTTTACTCTATTTTAATCCTGTAATTTAATATTATATAAATTTATAATGCGTTCCGTTCGTGCAACGCAAGAGTGTTAATGATGAGCAGTTCTCAACAGTTACTGAATATGTTGTGTACAAATTTTTTTTTGAAATGTTTGAAATGCAATATGTTGTAGTATTTGTTATTATTATTACCAAAAATGTCGTTATTTATGTATTGAAAATCTAATATATAAATATTATTATTCTCCTGTGCTAAAAGAAAGTTTATAACTAATACTCCCTCCGTCCACGAAAAAGAGTCCTACTTACCCATTTTTATTTGTCAAGGAAAAAGAGTCCTACTCCACTTTTTGGACTCTCATACCCTTCATACTTTCTATATTTACATCCATGTGCCATTGATGGACCCACCCCCAAATAATTAACCCACCATAATTAACCCACTAATCCTAACACTAATAACCCACCCAAATTCCCCCAACAAAAAGTCCAATTGTCGCCCACATTTCTGAAACCCTAGCTCATTCTGCCTCTTTTATTCTCTCTGATGGCTAATTTTCGCTCTCTCATCCTCTCTGAAAATTTGTTTCTCTTCGATTCGTCTGTCATGATCGATGATCTATCGATCCCGATTGCAACCCACACTGAATCGATTCCTCATTTTTGGTCTGAATCAGAGCCTGATACAATGGTGCCGGAAACACCATTCATGGCCGTGGAGGAGGAATCAGAGACCTATTCTCTCTCTGAATCGGAGAACTTTGTTTCTCTCTCTAAGTCGACGGCGACCGCGAGGGATTCTATTGCGATCTCTGAATCTACCACTCATTCTCAAATGGTGGTGCCGAAAACAATATTCATGGCCCAGAATCCGATGGATGAATCTGAGTTTGGCTCCGATCTATCATTCGAGACGGCATCCTATCAGCGTTGGGTTGGAATCTCTGAAACCCTAATGCCAGAATCTGGCTTCGAGGCTTTCATGGCGATGGATGGCTTCATCGCTGATGAAGAACGCCCGCCATTTGTGCATAAAGAGTGGAGCAAAGAGCAAGAAAATGTTTACCTACAAATCTTAGGGATTTTGGTGCCCCATGGTGTTGACCCTCCCGTAATCAGGTGATTGTGTTCTTATTTGTGTGCTGCCATTTCTAGATTTATGATAATGAGGGCCGGTGATGCCATTGATTATTTGTGTGGGCTGGTGATGCCATGGTTAATTTACCTCGAAATGCATCTATCTATGTTGTGAATTTGCCCTCCTGTGCTGAAAAATGGCTCTGGTTTTTTTCTATTTCTCTGATGGTCATGATAGAAAAAGATACTGCACTTGATGTTGTCTTATTGATGCCACCACTAGGTGATTATTTCCATGGTTTTGGATGTTGAAATAGGATGGTGAAAGTGTTAAATTCGATCATAAGAAGTCAGTGATGCAAAAAAAAAAAAAAAATTCTTAATGCTGATACTTTAGTACCAAAAATAAAGATTGTTTACATTCCAAACAACTCAAAAATGAAGATTGTTTACATTATTTGTCCCTGTAAACATTGAGCAAAAAGCTAAAATAAAGAGAAATTAATCTCTTAAAACCACATGTTGGAGACCCTGAACTAGCATGTCCACATTGTAGAAGGTCCCTTGTTCACTTTCCACCAACTTTAGGTAATCCAAGATGTCCCTAACAAGCTGCTCCTCAACTTGAATGCATTCTGGTAGTAATCCTAGCCTCATAAGTCTCTTCTTGTTCATGTGTGGAATCTTGTAGTTGTTGTTGCCCCTCACTTTGATAATCTCATGGTAGCATCCTTGCAAAGTTAGAAACACATTGTTTAACTTAGTTGGTGGAAACTCTTCAAATGCATCTTTCACATTTTGGAGCAGTTCTGCTACACCATTAGCCAGCTTCTGATCTTTGAGTGTTTGTATGGCTCTAAAAAAGCCAAGGTCATTTACATTAGTATCAGGTGAGTTTGGAGGTTGGCAGATTAGTCTGATGTTAAATCCATCAGATCTGGTAACTTCTAGAAAATCTGGATCAGTGTCAGTGATGTGGGGTTTGGCATTATCTTGTTGGATAAATATGTGTTTGCTTGCACCATGAGGCCACTTAGCTTTAATGGTGGGTATGATCTGCAGCTTTGAAGGTTATAATGCAATAACTAAATGATGAATTAGTATGAATTCTGATAGTAAAAAAGATGCAATAAGATCTGACCTATTTGATTATGCATTCTTTTATGACCTCTTTTGTGATTGCTTGAATTGGCCTGATTTCCATGGTGCCCTTTAATCTGTTTTTTGAATTTCTTTGAGTTGGCTCCTCTACTATGAATGGAAAGATACCAAACTTTCCATCAAAGGTGATGTTCCCCTGCATATCAGCACATGAACATGATTTTGGGAATGTATCTCTTTGATTTGCATGCCCTGTATGGATCAATCTCATCTTCTAAAAGGTAGTACATGTCTGACGTTTTGGTTAAAAAAACCACTTTTCATCTATATGTATGGTGTTATATAGGATCTGAAATTTGATTTTTCCACCCTCAATTAAAGCACTTAGCTGACTAAGGCTCCAACTCAGTCTAGACAGCATATTTTGAGTAGTAAGAAATGGTTTTATTGCATTTGTACGTGACTTTAGCTTCTTCTCTTTAATCCACACATGAAGCAAGCTTTTACTAACACCAAGCTTACCTGCCATGATTCTAATGGCTGATCTCTCTAGCACTGATAAGTTTCTGACTTTCTTTACATCAAGTACCTTTTTATCCTTGTGTGTTGATCCTTTCTTCATTGATACCAAATGAACAAGTCTTCCCAAAGCTTGTTGGGTTGTTGCTGCCTTCCATATGCGCCAAATAGTCTTCAAATTCACATGAAATCGAAGGGCAACCTCTTTTTTTGCTCCATAATGAAGAATACCGTTGCTGCTATTTTGTAAGAGCCATTGTGCGATGTTGTTTCTTTCATCGTCAGATAAATTTGGCCTTGATCTTGCGTCTGCCATGCTCCAGAGTATATATGTATTTATTGCAGCTTAGTTGTAATGAGAATAATGTGCAGCCATTATGTATTTATTGATGTTTTTGGAGGTTATGTGTACTTTGAATTTCCCACCAAAGAATTTGATCAAATCACCCCTCATTTTGGCTCCATGAATTAATAAATGTGACTTTTGGCACCCAAATTTCGGCTGTTCCACTTTGCAAGTTGCAAATGTAATTTTTTTATTCACTTATCTTGTTTATTTCAATCTTAAAAAAAACATGTGTTGTCAGCAATAAAAAAAAAACATGTGTGATACAGTGGTTCTGGAAACACAAAAAACAAAGCAAGATTAACAAACTAAAAAGTGTAATTAACAATACCCCTCAATTGTACTTTTATTCCACTCCAACAGCTTTCTTAATCTCCGTGCCCAGCCTACAATGGGACATTTTTTCATGGACGGAGGGAGTATATTTTTCTCCTTATTCTTGTAATTTAATAATTTATATATTACATATTTTTATAATGCATTCCACAGTGCAACGCACGGGTGCGATACTAGTTTGGTAAATATATTAGATAGCGTGGTGAAGTAAAGTTTATACTACTTTTGCATGTTATGTTTCAAAATAATTTTTACTTTAATTAATTGTCAAATGCAATAAAAACGTCTCTTTTATTCAAATAATCAATTAAATTAATTAAGTCACCATTAAGTAAAAGTGGAGGCAATTATTATTACATCTTTCGCAAAAGTTAGCTCACTTTGTATGGCTTCTTGAACAAGTTTGGTTTCTTTAATTTATTATGCTCTTATATAAAATTACTTTGCCACAACTCAGTGAAGAAATTAAAATCATAAAGATAAAATCGTTTAAATTTGACATGTAATTAGGTTTCATGATTTTCTTCAAAAGACGTGGATGCAAATTAATGTATTACTCAGTAATTATATTGATTTACTATTATTCAATATCTAATAACTTTAATAAAAAAAAAGTACTGTATCTGATGATATTAGTTAATTAACCAAACAAAATAAGTCCTAAATTTAATTAAGATTCCTTCAGGTTATTAAGATGATAAATTAGTAAATCGAGAGCAAGTGCCATGATTTTATTCGATTTCTCTTTTCTTTTTAATAAATTTGAACCATTTTTTTTTATATTTGAGTTATTCCATACCAAAAATTTATTTTGTTCTACCAAGTAGTTATAAATTCTCATCTTTGTAAGCGATACATTTTTAAGGAAAACAATTTCCAGAAAAGAATTGATAAATATATTATGGCTAACAAGAATAAAGCCAGAGATTAGGGACATAAAATTAATTTAAAAAATTAAAATAATAATTATTTTTTGGTATTTCTTGGAGAGGGGATAAGATAATTTGTGGTTTGAGTGGGTTACAGCATCTGACAGTATTTTTGTGGGTTCCATTTCATGTTTGTGCATGCGTGTAGCTTATTATTTTGCCAATTATCATATTATACAGTATTAGTATGATTTATACTTTTTTTTTATTTTTTTAATTTATCATATGCTTTTTTCAAATAGAGGAAAAACATCATTTTGACAATTATGTTTAATTTGGTACAACTATGATGACGGACTTTGAATAAGTTAATTTGTCTTAAAAATTGAATAATGTTGAGTGGTGAAAGTTTTTATAGCACATCTAAAATAGTAAAACTAAATTTTAGCATCAATTATAAAAAAATTAATAGTAGCATTTTTGGACTTTTATACCCCTCCGTGATCACAAATTTTTATTTGTGTTATCACTAAATAAAAAATGTGAATTAATACAGTTGTAATAGTTTAATTTCATACATGATCACGAATTTTTCTACGTGACCGCACGAAAAAAAATTATATTTATAAAAAACAAAGAAAAAAGAAAGAATGAGTATAAAAGTCCAAAAATGCTATTATATATTAATCTTTTTTGTAATTAGTGTTATAATTTAGCTTTACTATCTTAGATGTGCTAGAAATAAATATTACCTCTAATTTTGGTACCCTTAGCTATGTGAAGATTTTGATAAAATCTTTATTGAAACTGAGAATTGGGAAATAACTATCACTTTAGCGTAATTAATTAGCGGTAAAATCTTTGGAGAAAATAATTATCTTAAATCGAATTATGAAAGTAGATTGAGTATAAGAAGTACCATATATAACATCCGTGCATGACTATATATAAAGGAATCTGTGTATCGAATTAAATAGAGTTGCCCATAATTTTACCACGTAATGTAACCGCGGCCAATTAAGATTTGACGCAGCATTAAATCCTCCATTATTAGGGTTTGTAGTCTCTAAATTCACCATCGGCCGCTTCCGTAATTTGGATAGTCAACTTAATTTAAATCACTAACTAGTAACTAACCGAGCAACCTCATTTGGACCCATAGTAAACACATTTGAGAACAAGGGCGTAGCTAGGATTTTAAAAGTGATCGGACGAGGTTATATTTATGTATTTATGCATAAATTTGAACGGACGAATTTACAATTATACATGAGTGAAAAAATATATATAAATTCAATCTAAATATAATTAAAAAAATAAAAAATAAAAAATAAAAAAATTATTAGCCAGGCGATCGTCGGGGTTGCCGGCCTCTAAATCCGAGAACAATATTTGCAAGGTACAACTGCGTCTCTCTCTCCAATTAACCCTAGCGCACCTTCTAGGTTTAGGGAGACAATATTTCAAGAATCATTTATTCTTCCACAACTTGATCGAGATGAAGAGGCGGAATTGTCAAATTTCATAATGAATGAAACTTCACGGATTTATCTATAAATGGAGATAGTAAGCATTAAAAAATTTGGGTGTATTCTCCTCTGACGTTGACCGATCAAATCATATTAAAAACATGTTATTATATACTAGTATATTATATATAATGATAAATTAAAACCATACATGAAATAATGCGGGAATAATCTCGTGAAAAAATATATATATAATAAAAATAGTCCACAAAAATATTTTTTTTTATTGCGCGAAAACCTATTTGTTCAATGTGAATGGCCGATGAGGCCTAGCTCAAATGACTAGCTGAGGCACCACAAGACTCTCCTTAGCGAGAGGTTTTGGATTCAATCCCGTCTGCGTGCGGTGAAGTATATTTCTCACCTTGTTTGGTGGTGTAGTTGTCTCACCCTTAGGGATGGCAATGGGCCGGATCTGGACCGGATCCTATTGGATCCAGATCCAGATCCGAATTTTTTGCTTAGATCCAGATCCGGTCCAGATCCGTCGGGTCCGAAAATCTGAGATCCAGATCCATCAGATCCGCAGGTCTACGGATCTGGACCCGGATCCGTATTTTTTTTAACAAAATAAATATAAAATGAGATAAAATCAATATAATAGTGTTTTTAAAAAAAATAAATATAAAAAATCCACAGATTTTCTTGTTATTACTTATTAAAAATAGTGTATTGATTTTTTGTAATTATAAAATAGAATATTTGAATAATAAACTATTAAAAGTATAGATATAAAATACAATATATATATATATAATATGGATCCGCGGATCGGATCCGGGCCGGATCTGAAAAATTCAAGATCCAGATCCGACCCGAATTTTTTTATATAGATCCAGATCCGTCGGGTCCAAAATTTTGAGATCCAGATCCATTAAAACGGATCTGGATCCACGGATCTGGACCGGGTCCAAGATCCATTGCCATCCCTACTCACCCTACGTGATGGTGTAGTGATCCCACCTTTGTGTGGTGTAGAGGTCCTGCCTATATGGTAGTGTAGTGCTTGATTTGATTATCCATATATACCTTACAATTCTAAAAAAAAAAAATGTGAATGACGTATATATATGCCCTCGGTGGATGGAGAAAATGAATTAGTTGGCGCGCGCATATATTACAATGGACCTTTGTAATAATATGATAACGTGTAAAATTTTATAATTTTATGTATAATATTTCAAAATGTTTGTCATTGTTGGGGTATTATATATATATATATATATATATATATATATATTACCCAATTTATAACTAGGTGACAATTTATCTTACATCATATAATCTTTCGAACAGGCTAATTAAAGTTCTATCACGGTAAAATTAAAATTTTCCTTACTTAATTTTCAAGTAATTAATATTCTTAAATATTGGGACATTGTTCAACTATTTCTTATATGCATTTACAATGTCTTCTTCGTGTGGTAAAGACATCTTCATAACATTTAATACGACATATATTACTTAATATAACTCCTAACTCCTAAGATATTGAATGCATCTGAAATGTATAGCAATTAACCATGATTAAACATAATACTCATTGCGAAAATTTAAATGTATATATTCTTTTAATGACACTTTTTTTATTTTTTTTAATGACGCGCATTTGCTATATTTTATCATATAATTGTGAAATATATATATTCTCTAAAAAAAAAATTATGAAATATATATATATATATAGAGAGAGAGAGTGAGTGAGAGTGAGAGAGAGAGAAAGAGAGAGAGAAAGAGAGAGAGAGAGGGTAATACATTTTAATGACACATTTGCTATATTTTATCATATAATTATGAAATATATATATATATCCCATTTAAAGTGGTTTGTTTTCTTTATTGGGATCTCCCACACCAAGTGGCATATTCCATAAAATGAAATTTCTTTCTCTCATAAAAAGGAATGGATCCCACCACTTTCTTTCTCTTTATTTTGGGTGGTAATCGGTTTGGTTATGGAATAACTGTATTGATAATCGATTAACCGATAATTGATTAAGGCTAAATATTGTTACCGTATACCGAACCGATTAACTATTTCAGTTAATCGGTAACCAATTTTATTAATCAGCTCAATTATTGGTTAACCAAAATAACCGATAATTATTCAAACATTAGGTCACACTTTTGTACAATATTAATTGCTCATATATATATATATAGAAATTAAGAGAGGGGCCAAGATGGTTCACATAAAAACATTCTCTATTATTTTTTGACAGAAAAAAAAAACATTCTCTATTATAGTAAACTGAAGATCTACGGTTTTCATATATATAAGCATGATTTTTACGTATAAAGAAACATTATAAAAAAAACTACAGCTTATAATGAAACATTACTCCATATTGAAATTAAACACGACAACCATTTAATTAAGATCTGTAAATCAGATTCGTTCTTAGTTAATAATTAAACAACATCAACATGCTTTGAGGTTTCATGAGTTAATTTGCAAAAGAGTTACGAGGCGTGGACCTTTTGCTTGAAATCCGAAACATGTTATCATGGATGGTCGGAGAATTTGGTAATTAATCTATATTTATATGGTGTTCATATTAGATAACTATTATTCTGGTTTTATATTATAAATAACCACTAACTATTACTACTATCTCCATTAATTATTATTCTATTGTTATATTATTTTGCCAATTGATAATATATTGTATCACACTTACTAATACTATATATTTGTGTGTGTGTTGATAATGTGGTTTTTATGTAATTAAACTTTTTTTTAGCAAACACACATACTAATCCGTTCAAAAAAAAAAAACACCCACAAACACAAACTAATAGATACTCCATTATTTATTTATTTATTTTAAGAGAAGTATGTTATGCCATTATTAAACCTAGTTATTATTATGTTAAAGTTTGTCTTTCCAAAGTCGGGAAAAATGTATAATTTCACCTTTTTATTATTTTTCTCTCTTTTTTCCTTTTTTACGGAATACTCGTTAAATTATTAGGCGTAGACTAGAGTCTATCATCCCACACCAAATCAACTTTTCTCTCTCTACTCTCTCTCTCCCACTCCCTCCCTCTTCTCTCCGTCACACATGGAAGGTCCTTAGTTTCTCTCCGTTTTCCGAATTTCTCCTGCAAATCTCAAGCTCGAGCCTCTCTGCCGCTAATTTTCTGGTAATTTTCTTCCTTACTACCTGTTTTCAGCTACATTTCGAAGATACCAAGTATATGAGCTGCTTGATTTGGGGGGGTTTTGTCTTCTGCTAGCTATGTTTCTATTAGACTATTTTTTGAGAGAATTGTTCTGGGTTTTGTGTTTAGCGTGTTTTTATTATGCTAGTTTCTCCAATTTCGTGTCCCTGTTGTGATTTTGTTTTTCTATTCTTTATATGCCAGCACCAGCTAATTCATTTCCGTTGAATATAGTTGTTAACATTTTCATTTTTGGTTTAATTTGTCAAAAAATCTTTGGTTATATCTTCTTCTTCTCAAAAAAGGGGGAATTTTTTTAATGATATTTTTAGGGAATAAGCTCTTACATATAATTAATGGAGTACATTTAACTTTCAAACTAGTAGATAAAAATAATTATTTAACAATTGACATGACAGTCTCAGCGAGTTTTTCTTTTTTCTTTTTCTTGGAAGTGTTGGTTTTTTTTTGTTTAATCTATGTTATGCATGAGGGTTTCGGCATGGCAAGTTATTTTGGCAATGGTTTCATTTCATAGATTGGATAAATTCTCGTATTGTAGGATGAGACTGTGAAAAGGCTAACATCTTAAATAAATCCGTGCTTAGGAGGTTAAGATTTCGAGATTTTTTTTGTTGTCTAGTTGCAGTGTCTAATTGAGTTTGAACGGATGAAATTCTGAATCTTTATAATTGGTTGCATTTAGTTTGGTTGTCGGAGCTGTTTGATGACTAAACAATTTTGTTTTTCAATTTGTAGATTTTCTTTTAAACAATTCAATTTTCATTGTGAAGCAAATAAATCTGATAGAATTTTCATTTTATTTAGTAGTTATTCTAAGCTAAGATCTGGACTATAACCTAAAACTTAATGTATGCGCCTCTGCTCGGTGTTGGTGGGGACGAGTATCAAAGCAACATTACCCTTCTGGCTTCTTCAACCTCCGTAGAAAGTGTCTGCCAAAATGGATCAGAACTCAAGGAGCGTAACTACATGGGGTTATCTGACTGTTCATCAGTTGATAGCTCAACAATTTCCAGCACCTCAGAATACAGTCGCAGTGGTCTGAACTTGAAGGCCACAGAACTAAGGCTTGGGCCCCCAGGATCCCTGTCTCTGGAGAGCTCTGCAACAATCGATGAGAAGCTGCTGTTTCCTCTTCATCCCTTAAAGGCACTGGTTACAGGCAACAAAAGAGGGTTTTCTGATGCTATGAATGGAACTTCAGAGGTAACTACGAAGTGTGATTTACCCATTCTTTTCTTTTCCCTGATTTGTATTGTAAATCCTGAATCTTTCATGTAGGGGAAACATGTCTCTGCTTCGGAAGTTAATACTGTGCTCTCTCCTAGGCCTTCCTTGAACCCAAATGCCAAACCTTCAAAAGAAGTCTCTGCAGCCCAACTAACGAAGGTGAAAGAAACAATCTACCAAGGTGCTGCGCTAGAGATGCCTCGTGCTCCTACTGAGAGCTGTCCGGGGCATGCAGCTGCTACAAATAACTATACTAGTGCCCCTGCTACCAAGTAAGTCTTAGTTATTAGCAATCATGGGTTCGTCTCTGATGGTCTTCAGTGTCAAGGCTGAGCTGTTCATTAGCTGCCTAATAGATAGTAGGAAAAATGCTGTATACTTTGGCTTTGAGATGATCAAATTCATGATTTAATTTCTTGATCTTATACTCATGTCGTGTCAGGGCACAAGTTGTTGGTTGGCCGCCTGTCAGACAGTTCAGAAAAAATACTCTGACGTCTACCTCCAAGAACAATGAAGAGGTAGATGGTAAGGCATCAAATGGAGCATTCTTTGTGAAAGTGAGCATGGATGGTGCCCCATACTTAAGGAAGGTAGACCTCAGAAATTACTCTGCCTACCAGGGGCTGTCATCTGCTCTCGAGAAGATGTTCAGCTGCTTTACAATAGGTTAGTTATGTTGCTCCTTGGGGTGATTCTGTATTTAGTTTAAATTTCTTTCTAGATGCAAAAGTCACTGCTGTTGTGTGACGCAGGCCAGTATGGTTCCCATGGCGCTCCTGGGGGCGAGATGATGAGTGAGAGCAAATTGAAGGATTTGCTAAATGGATCTGAATACGTTCTGACTTATGAGGATAAAGATGGCGACTGGATGCTTGTTGGTGATGTTCCTTGGGAGTAAGATCCAATGACCTTCTGTTATCTAGTCAACGTTTTGTTTGTTTTTATCTGCTAGTTTGATTAATACTCATATAGTGATGACTTTATTTGGTAGTTCTCACATTATTTTAAGACTTAATAGAACTTTAAATTACTTGCCCAATATATATTGTTCTAGTTGGTTAATAATATAGAAAGAACTTGTGTAGTTTGCGTATGATGAATTTACTGCTTCTACTCATTAAGCATCAGATGTGGAAATAAATGATGGAGCTTTAGGCTTGCTGTTTTTTTTTTTTTTGGGGGGGGGGGGGGGGCGCTTAAATATAGTTCGTTACAGTTGTTGTAGAAGGAAGCTTCGAGACTTGAATGCTACTTTTGTCATACCTTTTTGCTGGAAAGTTATGTAAAGTGTAGATAGTAGTTATAGGAGCCAAATTTTCTTTATTTCCCATTTCTTTGATGTAGTTAATGACAGAGTCGCCCCTCAAGTTCTTACTAAGTTTTCTTAATAATCATATTTAGTATATTTGAAAGTATATCCCTCTAAAATATTTTAAAATTTTCATTTGTTGACTGAACTCCCATTTTTTTTTTTTTGTGATTTTATGTTTATTTTGTAAATTTAATAAATTGTTCTCTTTATTAGATTCTCTTTCATTAAAGTCAAATATCTTTTTCATTGCATTAATGAAATTTGATCCGCTTCAAGCCATGTATTGTCTTTCCTTCTTGAATAAAAATATATATAGATTATAGATTCCTATTAACTTTATTTTATTTTTTATTTTTTTTAGATTTATAAATTATACTGACTAATGAAAGGTATTTTACTTGCATTTAAACTATTATTAGAAATGTTTTGTTGAGTGTAGCATATCTTTTATTGCATAAATATTTATAGTTATTTTTCTTATTTTCAATGATAAGCTATTTAATTTCATTTGTTTTGCTTATTGTTTGAAATTATTCTACTGATCTTTTGTGTGTTTGCATTGATTAGTATATTTCAAAATATTTCTTTGTCCTAATACGTAGACTTGTATAACATACAATATTTATGTGTAAATACGTGGTAGCATTTTTATATCTGGCAATATCTTTTAGTAATTGGTCGTGAAAATAATCAAATAAGGAAAAAAAATGCTAAAATAGTAAATATTTTATCATTTTATGTTTGATAATCCAATATTGCCTCCCAATACTAAAATCCTGGCCACATGCCTGGATAGCTATTTTACCTTGCTTGAACATATGGTTTTATGAACTGCAATAGTCCATATATAGTACACCAACCAACTATAGTAGTGTTTCTTGAATATTTGGCAGCAGCCTCAATTCTGAGACCCTTATACTGACTCTGAGGTACTATGGCTTTAACTTTTTGTTATGTGTTGTTGCAAGGTAGCGCATGGAGTCAGTGCTATAGATACTTTTCTGGTTCTTTGATTGGTGAAACCTAAAGTATGATTTTTGGTTATTAGATTGTCGAGGTCTAGGATACTTTTCTGGTTATTTTTTATATTATGTTTCATACTTTCTCCATTGACGCTATGAAAAATACTTTGCCACATAAGATCTTTTTTTAATTTGTGCAATGTGTCATCACTGTGCTTTGCTTACAGGATGTTTATTGGAACATGTAAGAGGCTGAGGATCATGAAGAGTTCAGATGCAATTGGGTTAGGTGAGTTCATTTTTTTTATATCATAGTTTGATAAATCCTGCCCTGTTCAATTTGTCTCATATTCATGGACATTTACACCATCGATTAATCATCCATCAGAATAATGATGTATTTTCAGATATTCCTGCCAATTAGTGGTTCTCATGTAAAACTATGAAAATCGGTTGGTGGAGGGACCCTCATAATCAATTTCTAAATGTTTCTTACTGTTGTAGACAAGTTATCCTTGCATTTCTTTCCCTAGCTGTAGTATTATATTGGTTAATATTTGAACCATTTAACCTTATTTACGCATATGCATAGAGTAATAGTTGTAGCAGAGTCTCACGAAAAGTAGAGCATAATAAAGTGGTAATTTTCATAGTCTGTAATCTATTTAATAATCTCGATTTACTATCTGTTGTTGCTGTTAACATGAGTTGAGTACACTAGTCTTTCTAGTCTGGAACTTGCGTGTTTACGAATTTCATCATTTACTCTAAATTTATGCAATTAATATTTGTTTAAATTATCTCGATATGTCTAAATTGGCTTTCAGAAACTGTTCTGAGAAGATTCACTTGGGGAATGCCTTATAGTAAAATGTGTACTAGTAGTGTTTTGTATAGTTTGATCAGTTGAGTAGAAAGATTATTGCATCTCATTCTTATAGAACACACTTGGTATACTCATTTGCTTACGTTTAAACATATAATAGTATGATATCTAAGAGAGATGGTATAGTCTTTGAAATTTGAGGTTGAGGATTAGGTCTGGGGCTCGTTTCTAGAAATTATCTCATTCAATATTCTGTGTAAGTGATTCCAAACATACCTTCGATTTTTACCCATTATAGTAATCTTCCATGTGTATCTAGAGAACATAATTTGTGGAAAAATTGTGCAAGTAGAGACATTTTATTGCAACTCTTGCATCTCTTAGTGATATCTTTATGACCTAGTTTTGCTGCTAATGTTGATATTAAACTTGATTTTCTTATGAAATTATTTTGGATGGCTTTTCTTATGTGCAGCTCCCAGAGCCATCCAAAAAAGTCAGAGCAAGAAACAATGCTCGTAATACAATGATCGCTTCCAGTCTAGCAGTATGACCGTAGGGTTCTTGTCAAAGCGCGGTAAGTTATATATATATTGTTGGATTTGGATAGCAGATCGTTGGCAGATGATTTATCTCATTGTTATAATTGAGTTGCTATAAATTTCATCTCAAGTTTGTAATATCATATGGAACTCCTACCTAAGACCCTTATTTGTCGGGCAACGTATGGCGCTCTACGTATCGTGTGGTGTAGATGTTGTGTATTTACTTATCAAATTTTAGTTTGTAAAGTGCATCTCTTATTGAACATAATTATGTGTGCAATTCAAAGACTGAGTTTGTTGCTATATTAGCCCTGCTCAATCTGTTTCTTTTGGGAGATTTGATTATCTCGTGTTGATGATTTGTTCTGAGCGACTCTTATGCTATTTGTTAGTAGTTTTTATTTTGTTAAAACTTTTTAAGTGATAAATTAATTAATAGTATAAGCTTGGTTTTAACCTAAAATAAATAATTAGTTTAGTATTGGGATAAATTATTTTTTGTTGTTCGTACCAATGTTTGACTAGCATAACATACTTCAGTATCTTTATAATATATATTTACTTTAACGAAAATATTGTAATGTAATATATTATATATATGAGAAATAAAAAAATAGTAAAAGGAGCGAGTTTGGGTCGCTAGAGCGAAGCGGGATCGTGATTCGTGAGCCCCATGGTTCACAGCGCGATTGATGTATCATTTGTTACGATTAATTCCACATCAACCTCAAAAGCTACTATGAATGTGCATGTTAAATGGGAATTTAAGAACAATAAATTTATGCCGCCACATTGTGACCGGCCATAAATTGATCCAATGATGAAAAAAAATTTGTTGATTTAAAATTTCCGGTTCTAAGTGACTTGTAATATTTTAAATTTTTAAGTTTCTGTAAATTTATGTTGATATATTTGGATTTTGAGGTAATATAAATCTGGATGAATATAATAGAGGAATACAAAAGAATGTGAGAAAAATATATTTACACTAATCATAATAGAGTTTAAATCAAAGATATAACATAAGATATATACTCGTACTTTTTAGATGAATCAAATATCTAATTAAATCAGTCTTCTTTCACTTAATGGACCAAATTATGGCCCATATTACAGCCGAATAACATCACTCATTTAAGAAGTTAACTAAAAAGGATAAGACGGAGATGGTTTCGGAGTGAGCACTACAACGCTCAATGTCAATGACAAACATTTTTCAATAAAACAATAAAGAAAAATGTCCGAAGTATTAAAAGTGGACGTACATCAACCTTTGTATGAGGTGGGGGTATTTATAGTGGTTACCTAGTGGAGGTGATTTGGTAATCAGACATGCCTACCTGGGATAAGATATTCCTTTTACAACTCTATCGCTCCAAACAACCTTCTCCATATACATGTACGATTCTGATACGATCGAGGATTTTGGTAGCACGCACCCTTAACTTATGACACAAGAGACGACATTATACTATAGTATCAGTCAGAACTCATGATTATCGTACTTCTGCTAGACCTAACATTGGCTTGGATTTGGCTTTGTCAACAACCAGACCTCTGGATGTGGTTTGATCTTGCCTATGAAGTATGATCCTCTCCTCTAGCTAGCTTAATTCTTGCTCACCATGTTAATTGCTTTTGAGCTCAGATCTTGGCTCAAGTGGGCCCACGTAATCGCTATGTTGTTGGTCTGGGCTTTATCCCGTCATTAAGTTGGATAAATATATTGAGCTTGGACCCAATAATATTTAGTCCATATCAACCAAAATTTTATAAATTGATCAAGACAGTTTTTCAAGGTATTATAATACGAAAAAAGAATTATTAAAAGAGAACTAAAAAAAATTTGGAAATAAATAAAAAGGTTAGTGGATTTGATTAAAAAAAAAAGAAGAATGATAAGTACTGTTAAATTAATTAAAACAAAAATCGGAAACTGTAAAAAAAAAAGAGAAAAAAAAGTTCAAATTTCAGATTCCTGATAAATTTAAAAAAATATAAGAATATTAGTAGGGATGAAAATGGAATTAGAGAAAACCCATGCATAGGCTGAAGCTGACAGAATCTGAATGCGCGCACGAGGCTCTGTTATAATAATATGCAATTCTCACTCGCCACGTGGCTCCTATTCAAAGCACCCAAAACCTAATAAAATCAAACAGCATCCTAAGCTGTGCACACTTCTCCGTACTATTTTAAATAAGAAAAATATTATGGTTATGTACATTGGATTTCATTCAATGTATGGAAAATTATAATTCTATCCCAATGTATTTAATTTTTTTTCTAATTTATGATATGATTCAATATCTAAGTATTGAGTATCAACATACCACCTCGGAATTTTATTCGGACAAACTCTACATTATTTTTCACGTGAATTCATCATTTAGTCGTCGAAAATTGAATAGTACAAAAGTTTTGAAAAAAAATTATATGCACTATACTGTGAATGTAATTTTTCATACGGTACAATTGTGAAAAACACTAGAGTATGAAATGAAAATTTTCTACTTAAATTCACTAATAAATTTTTTATTAGCGGATCAAAATATAGTATAGTGTTTGGCTACATTTCAATTAAAGCGGTTCAACAAATAATGGCTATATTAGGAGAGACTGCATACGGCTGTGGCCGCACGACAAGGGCAACAACATCATTTAAAGACGTACCACAGGGGCACATTTGTAATTTCATAATCCGTCAACTTCTGTCCTACTGGCAGACATTTAGCAAACCAGCCTGTTCACAGCTGTCATCCATATCTCCAACCCCACGGCTTAGGTTAGCAAACGCACAACGATGAAGAGAGCGGCAACTGCAACATATTGTTAAAGAGTGGGGTGGTGAGGCGCACTGCGCATCCATATGGAACACTCTTCCTCCTCTTCCCTCCCCCCGCGCACATTAGCCCCTCCGCTCCTCTAACCTAGCTCGCCGACAATTCGAAATTCCACCCACATTCATCCACTGGATTCATGGATCCCTGCCCTTTCGTCAGGTTAACCGTCGGGAATTTGGCGCTCAAGTTCCCAGTGGCGGCGAAGCCTGCTCGCACCGCCGTGCACCCGTCGTCGTCGCCGTGTTTCTGCAGAATCAAGCTACAAAATTTCCCGATTCAGAGCGCCGTCGTGCCCTACATTCCGCCGGAGAACAGCAACTTCCCCGACGCCAGTTCTCACTCTCCGGCTGCGACGTTCCACCTCACAAAATCCGATCTCGACAGGCTCACCGGGAAATCGTCTCTGTTCTCCGCCTCCAAAAAGCCGCAGCTCAAAATCTCGGTCTACTCCGGCCGCCGCGGCGCCACGTGCGGAGTCAGCTCCGGGCGGTTGCTGGGAAAAATCTCTGTGCCGCTGGATCTGGGGGCGGCGGAATCGAAGGCCGCGGTTTTTCACAATGGGTGGATTAGTATGGGGAAGGAGATAAAAAAATCGGCGCAGTTTCACTTGAACGTGCAGGCCGAGCCCGACCCGAGATTCGTGTTCCAGTTCGACGGAGCGCCCGAATGCAGTCCCCAGGTTTTCCAAATTCGCGGGAATATTCGGCAGCCCGTTTTCACCTGCAAGTTCAGTTTACGGGCAGCTGACCGCAATCAACGCTCCAGGTGAATATTTTTCTCCCCAGTTTCATCTCTGTTTGCTAGAATTTTCCGAAAAGAACTCTGACCGATAGTTTTTTAATCTGTGATTATGGAAAGTGGTTTCTGAAATTCAAATAAGTAGAAAGTGTTTCTGCATTGACTGTGGAAAATCTTCCAATTCATACTTCCATTTCTAGGAAACTTTACTTCGACATTAAATCGTGTGGATGAATTTATCAATGTTGAATGTATATTAAATTGGTGGTTTTGTTTTGAATTAATAGACGATTAATGGGGGAAAAAGAATTCGTTACTGAGTAAAATGGATAATGTATAAATTATAACCGTAGATGATTGCGATTGATTGATAGGTCATTGCCATTGGAGGCAAGTTGTAGTGGTGCTAGAGGTTGGTTAAGTTCGTTCGGCAGTGAAAGAGAAAGACCCGGTAAAGAAAGAAAAGGATGGTCCATCACAATCCACGATCTCTCCGGTTCACCAGTTGCAGTCGCCTCGATGGTGACCCCATTCGTCGCCTCTCCCGGTTCAGACCGGGTGAGCCGGTCCAACCCCGGCTGCTGGCTCATCCTCCGCCCCGGTGATGGGACGTGGAAGCCGTGGGGCCGCCTCGAGGCATGGCGCGAGCGTGGTTCAGCCGATGGTCTCGGTTACAGGTTCGAACTGATTCCTGACTCCGCTGCAGCTGCCGGCATTGTGCTGGCCGAGTCCAACCTCAGCTGCAGCAAGGGAGGGAAATTCGTGATAGACTTGAATAGCACTGGTGGAGGGTCTAATGCCTCGACGCCAAGAAGCAATGCCACTTCACCGGGGTGCAGCCCCCAGAGCAGCGGGGATTTTGGTTATGGGCTGTGGCCTTACTGCATGTACCGAGGGTTTGTAATGTCGGCCAGCGTGGAAGGCGAGGGGGGCAGTGGGAAGACGGGGTGGCCGTTGGTGGAGGTGGGCGTGCAGCAAGTGAACTGCACGGAGGATGCAGCGGCGTTTGTGGCGCTGTCGGCGGCGCTGGACTTGAGCATGGATGCTTGCAGGCTTTTCTCTCATAAGCTGCGCAAGGAATTGTGCCCTCCTCCTGCTCAAGATATGTTGTTTTAACTAGTTTTGTTTACCTTTTGGTGAAAATGAAGATCTTATTAGGCCATTGATTTAGTAATATTTTGGTGTGTGGATGGATTTTGAGTTGCAGAGATTTGTTTGTGTTAGGAAGTATTAGAACTAACCAAGACGAGAGTAGGAGAAATGTATAGAGAGAGGGAAGAAAGGCCCGCTTTGTTTTTTATTTAGTGTGAGGCTTTTGTTTTTTTTCTCCTTTCTTGTTAGTCAGAAGAGAAGAGAGTTTTTTGTTCTCAAAAATTTGTATGAACTGACTCATCATACTCTGTTTTCTCATCAATCAAATTAGCGTTTTTATTCTTTTTTCTTATATTACTTTTTTTGTTGAATCTTGCTTGTAGATTTCATTTGTTGTGTGGACTGATAAAATTATGATTCTAACATTCAGTAAGATGAATGGATCTACATTACAACTTTGCCTTTATAAGATTTCAATTTCAATTCGATGTTTCTTGTTCTTTACTAGTATAAGATTTCTCTTCTGTTCAACCATTGTGATTGTGGGTGTGTTTTGAATTGCTTCTGTAAATTCTGAAAGACGTGCTATTTAAATATGGGAAAATTGCCTCTGTTTTTCATATTTAAAACACACTTTTGGCTTTGACGTAATATATTACTATATTCAATGGATATATTTTGCTTTTAAGTTTAGAATGTGTCGAATTTTTTTCTTTTTTATTTTTGTACCCCGGAAAGTCAAGCTGACAGCTTAAAACACACTAATTGAACTTTTTGGTACAAAATAAATCTATTTGAAAATTAAATAAATTCATTGAGTATTACTAATATAGTATCGAAATTGAAAGTGTGTTTTAAATATGAAAATTGACAAAAACTGTGTAAAAGTATAATTTTTCCCTTTAAACAAAACCAGGCACTTCAGAGAATTTGCCATTTCTGATCTCAAGTATATAATTTCATGATTCACAGTCAAATACAAGAGCAAGAGCAGTATTCTCTCGAATATTTGATTCTGTAGATAGTTTTCTTAATTTAATTGTCAGGAGACGCCATATAATTAGTTTTGTGCCATCAAGCTCATACACACAAATTAAAGAACTGATTCTTTGTTTTTACTGATTAATATAGTATTAAATTCCACAAACCTATGTTCATGTATGATGATGATGTAATTCAACATATAAAATATATTATTCTATTATAATAATAGTAGTATTATTCAACGTCAAACAACGTAGTAATAATTAAATAAAGGTTAGGCAGTTGTAAGCATCCTATGTATGTATGTGGGGGTGTTAGGTTGGATAATTGGATTGGCGTGCATGCTAATGCTATTGTTGAAAACTGGAGCTATGTAATTATATAATGGATTAATTAAAGATTATATTACTGTATATATAATACCAAATGGAAGATAGCTGTAATGCATGCTTTAAGAATTGGGTGGCACTTGAATTATTATAATTATGAATTCACAATCATATCGTCCTTGCTTCAATTGAATGTTTTACTTAACAAATCACATTTGTTTTCTTGTCTCATGCAAAATGACATTGATTTTTTCATTATCGTAGCATATAATTTACTACCGGAGGAAAATGATCCCAAAATACAGGACCCTTGTTTATTGACATTTCACCGCTCTAATTTTATTTTTATGACGGGAGTAATCAAAATATTTGTGGTTTTATTCTCTTCGAATTGTGTCGATTCGTTGTGACATGTCGAAGAACATGTTCTTACCCTAGTATTCAAACCATGTTTTTTTTTTATATATAGTCATGTTTTTAATATATACAATGATGTTTTTTTTATTCATATTTTTTTTGTATAAACAACGATGCTTATATAAAATTATGAATCATACAAAGATCAACGGTTCAGATTAGTTTTTAATTTTTACACGGGGATAATTTTTTTATGAACCACTCCCTATATATATCATTTTGTTTTGGAAACGTTCCAATAAATACTTGTGTTCAAATGTAACCCGCTAGCACTTTTTCAATGTCGAAAAATTTATTCGGCAACCAAATTCGTGCATGACATATTAAAACAAGAAGGACAAAACAGTAAATATCCATACTCCTTTTCCAAACCTATTTTGGTTCGGTTCACTTGGTTTAACATATGATTCCGATATTTCAATTCAATATTTTTTCAAAACAAAACCGACCGAGTTAACTGAATCGTTAGTCCTAATTCTCCCTCCCAACCAAAAGACAATTACCTATCCACCAACCTCCAAGATTAATAAATTACAAATTTTACACTGAATTGAGAATTCGATCTCCATAAAAAAAATTGTGTATGTTTAAATTACACTAAATTAAAAGGTGGTGTTAAATTTAAAGAGGTCTAAAAATGGTGTTGTATTTGCAGTTCATTGTAAAAGGTTGTGATTTTTTGTGCAATTAATCATATACATATATATATATATATATATATTATGTATGTTACACAAAATGTACTTAATATACTAAATATATATAATAAGGCAATTATTTTATTTTATCTAGACGAATAACATTTTACTATATGTTGTTCAAATGTGACATACATATCTCCCTTAGGGAACATTCAAACAGTAATACATCTTGTCTGTGATTAGAGAGGTCTCGGGTTTAATATCTATCACCGTCCTTCCTTCAAGTTAAAAAAAAATATACATGTGACATGCATATAAACAAAAATTTGGACTTACAGATTTCGAAGTTCGCCCTCTTTTGTTAAAGGTGTGCATGTTTTCGTTAGATTCAGAAGTCTCAAGTATTATTCATTTCAAAAAAAAATAAAGACACAAAAAAGAAAAACAAAAACAAAAAACCAAAAAAATACAAAAAAAAACTACTCAAGTATTATTTCCTTATATTATATGCAGTGACTTAATAATGTTCAAAACTTTAACATTATTGCAGAAACGATATTATTGTGAATTCTGTAGTTGAACTCCTGGGGCTCATTTTCAAGAAATTGGGCCTCTATATTTTTCTTTTTCTTCATAATTAACCCTATATTATAATTATATGTATGAGCTTTTATTGCCCCTGGGCCAAGTGTAATTATTAGGGCCAATTACTGCCATATGGAGTATTAAGGAGTGACTCTATATGCATCCCATTTCTTCCTCTTCAAAGTTACTGTTAGAAAAAAAAAATACTCTCTCCGTTCCGCTCATTTTGTTTACATTCTCTTAGATGGACATTCCACTCAATTTGTCTACTTTCGTATAAGTAAAAAATTTACCCTTCAAAATCCTTTAAAAGTGGTGGGATCTACCCACATTATATCTTTTTGCCCTTATTCTTATCTCTGTATCGAACAGTAAATAGACAAACGAGCGGAATGGAGGGAGTATATTAATAGATACAGTATATTATTTTCTACCTATAGCCACAAATTAAATTCTTAATAAATACAAGTAGTGTGTTTAAACAGAAGCATTAACTTAAGAATATTGTGCCCGTTAGAGCCCAGGATGAGAAGATTAACCATGTTGGAATCTCCATTTAGGGCCCAACTAAGGATATTATTAAAAAGAATATTTAAAACTGAAAAAACAAAATAAAAATTAATTATGATTTCTTTCACTTCGTAATATTATTTTAATTACATGTCAGAAAAAATTAATAGTTGAATAATATTGAAAACACTTCATTTGTTTAATGGAAAGTAAAATACTTAATTTTATTAATTGGGAGTAGTTTAAGTAGAAATTTGCACGAACTATATATTTATAAAATTATTTATATCCTAAATAAACATAAAAAAATATTTCTTCACTGATAATTTAGTATGATTATGGACTAACAAAGAAGTTAAAACATTTAATTAAGGAAAATAAAATTAATTATCAAACTTAAAATTAACAAGAACTATGATTATTTCGTCAAGTGTTAACAGTTATATTCAATAATTCACATATAAAATCAAGTCATATTTGGCCAATACAACTAAGAAAAAGAATAATAAAATAAACGGGAACAATCAAAATAAAAATTTTATAATTTGAAAAATACTTCTAATATTCTTAATTACCAAAATACTCTTGGGATAAAAAATTAAACAAAACGGTACCGTTTGATCCACAGCAGCGGCTGCTGCGTTTCTCTGTACTAGTGCTCTTAATTCCTCCGCCGCCGATCTAATATTGCTCTCTTCTCCGCTTCTCGCCGCGACGACGGCGTCTGCATCTCCTCGCAGAATCTCGTCATCGGTATGTGAAGGCTCCTCTTCTTTTTTTTTGTTTTTCTTGTTATTTTTCTGGAATAGTTTATTTAATATTCCCCAGTTTATTATTTAATCTAAAATTTGCCCTTTTTAAAATCATTTACTACTACTTTCTCGCTCCAAAAGGACAGCGCTAGAGAGAGAAACACAGAGTGTGAGCGAGAAGATGAAATTACTAGGGTGGTGGCTGATGATTGTGGGTACACTTCGATTAGCTTCGGTGTGGTTCGGATTCTTCGACATTTGGGCTCTTCGCCTCGCCGTTTACTCTAAAACCACCAGTATGTTTGCTTATTTCTACTATATTCTTCCATTTTTCCGTTCATCTCCTTTCAATAAAAATTCAGAACACCGATTATTATTTTGTGTGTATTAGCATTTGATTTTATTAAAGTAGATATGAAGATCCCATAATATTCGCCCTATTTTATACATGCTGCATTGTTTGTAACGAAAAGATTAATGCTTTATCGGTAACGAGGAAATTTTTCTTTCTTTCTTTCTATCATTTATAGATCTCGATGTTATGATTTTTGTATAAGAAATGAGCTAGGGGCTTTATTGTGAACAAATGTGTGAATACAATAGTTGAATTCATGGAGATTTGGAATTCATTTGAGTAATTTTTTTTTTTCTTAAAGTTTTATGTAAAATTGAAGAGAGCAATATCTGGATGCAAGAGTTAACAGCAATTTATAGCCCTACAATGTTAATTTTGGAAGTCTTACTATTGGATTTATCCTGAAATTTTAAACAGTTTGAGAATATCTGTGTTATGATTTGGAATACACGAACACATGTGTAAAGATAATGGTTAATGGAAATAATTCAAGATTTGGTCGAGACATAGACTATAGATTGGATCCTGTGAACAGATTATTCATGAGATTTTGAGCATCCATGTAGTATGCTTTCGCGTCCCTCTACACATTATACTAGTCCGTCACCAATTGGTTTGCTTTTAGGGACCACAAGCGGTTTACAAATACTTCTCTGTGTAGTGAACGAGGGATAGTTCTCCAAAACCATGACCGTCCTCTTTGGGCGTGGTTTTATTTCCTCACGGATTCAAGTATCATTAGGATTTCATTGCTTTTCAAAACAAGCGGGCGAAAATCACTAGTTATGCATTTACGTTTAACGACATATGATATTCACTTGAGCAATCAAGCTTTAAACTAACGTGGTCTGCTTGAATTGATATTCAACAAGTAGCTGGAAATTTATATTTTGATGGGAGATTCTTATATCGACCTAAAGACTATGTAGCTATATGCATATGTTCCTTATCCTTATTACTCTGTGCAAATGTCGGCATTTAAAACAAGAGTTGGATACTTGATTTTTCGAACTATTGTGTTTGATTATCTCTTATTAAAACGTTCACCATCTTTTTATGGCGTTGTAGTGACTGAAGTTCATGGACGTACATTCGGAGTTTGGACACTATTGACTTGCACTCTTTGCTATCTCTGTGCATTCAACCTTGATAATAAGCCTCTATATTTGGCCACGTTCCTATCCTTCATCTATGCATTCAGCCATTTTCTGATGGAGTATCTGATTTACCACACAATGGCTATTGGAAATCTGACGACTGTTGGCATTTTTGCTGGTATGCCCACTGCAAATAAATACTGTCAACTTAAAATCAGGATTTATCGTCACTCTTGTTCAGATACCATGTCATTTTTTTTTCAGGAACGTCCATTATTTGGATGGTGTTGCAGTGGAATTCACATCAACTAGTCAAGACTAAGCATCAGTGAGATAGACCAGTGATTTTTTCTACACTTCATTTTGGCAAAGGTAATATAATTGTTGTTTAAAAACTGCACCATCCTTGGTGATATTTATCAGCCTATCTGTAACAATTTTCGGGCGTCCGTGGATGAGCTTGTTGTGTTCTGGAAACAGATGGTTCATCTTTTTGTTATTTGGACTATATCTCCCTACAGATAGCAATCAGCTGCTTACTGTTTCTTCATTTTCTGTTGATTGATCTGCATTTTTTCATTTTAGAACTATATCTGTTGAAGTGTTTTTTAATAAAAATTTAGAAAAAAATTCCAATTTGCGTTTTCTGTGGGCTGTGTGGCATTTGTATGATGAAGGATCGAAATGTTCATTACTATTTATGGACTTCATCTCTTGGTTTATTATATGTACCTTTGTGTGCCAACTATAATCAGGCACACGTAGTCGCAAATATACTCTCTTTATTCCTAATTGTTGCATGAAAAATTTAAAAAGAAACGAATTTGTATTGATGACAAGGGTAAAATAGGAAGTTTGACACTATTTTACTTTAGGATTCTAAAATGGGTCACTTATTCGGGGATAAGATTTTTTTCATGTTGGAACACTTACTAGGGGACACGGCATAACATGGTACATGTCTACTATAATGTTCATTCTCACTTCGATTTAAGATTGGAAGATATGTTAGCTATGAATCCGAAATTTGGAAGATGAAAACTACCATTTTAGGACATAAATAATTGAGAGAATACGAAAATTTGTATGAGATGGTCTTACAGTTAGACAGGTTAAAGATTTGCATCAAAATCTATATCAACGATATCTAAAATTATGTTATTGGATATGAATTTTGATCCAGATCTTCGATTGGTTTCAAAGTGAAGACCATTTCATACAAAAAATAAAAAATAAATGATTTTTTCAGTTTTATATTGATAGTTTTCATCTTTGAGATCGAGAATGAATAAGTAACTAACTTATATTTTGGATCCCAAATTGATAAAACTCTTAGAGCACCCGCAGTGGCGCCCGTTTGTGGAGGGCACTTGCTGCGGGTGCCCTTTTCTTCGAGGGTGGGGGCAATGGCGCCCGGATGGTGGCGGTGGCAGAGGGCGCGTTTGCGCCACAATCTGGAGGGTGGCGGGGGAGGCGCATGACATGGCGGCACAGGATTGACCAACGGAATAGCCGTTGGCCCTCAAACGGGCATTTTTTTATTTTTTTTTATTTTCTATTTTCCATCTATCTATATACTACATCTTCTCACACATTTCTTCCTCAATATCTCATCTTTTTTGCATTTTTCACCTTCAATTCTCCATTAAATTATGTCGGGCGACGACGATTTTCACAAAAAAATGAATGAAAAATTGCAGCTTGTATTATCTTGCATGATATGATTGTTAAAGTCGAAGACGAACATGTGAGTAATTGGGCCTTGACGAGGGTGGGACTCGTGGAGTAATCGACGCATTTCAGAATTTTTTGCAAAGAAAAGAAGACATTCGTAATGCGAAAGCCCACACAAAGCTAAAGAATGATTTAATCGAAAAAATGTGGGCACCCTTTGGTCGGGATTAATTTTTTTAAATTAATGTAATGTTTTTTTTTTCAATTCAATAAAATTTATATTTATAAAATATTTAGTATTAAAATTAATAAATAAAAATAATTATAAAATAAAACTAAAAAAAATGGGAGAGCTCTCTAAAATTGAAGGATAGACAAGGAGAACCCTCCTGAAACCCACAAAAATAGTTAGTTGCCCTCCATTTTAAAGTGCTCTTAGAATTTGATTATTAGCTTTAGACTATTTCGTACATTTGAGAATTTATGTGATGTTATGTTACGACAACGTGGGTGGTCAAATTGATGTGCCTAGTCAAAAGTATGTGATAATTACTACACTCTAAATTGACCTTTAACCCTTATTATTAAGTTTAAATAAATTATTTGAATAATTCTTATAAATTTGATTTGACCCATGGATGAATATGCAAGCATAAGATTGATGCTTGTTGAAACAGTAGCAATGATATTCTCCAAAATCATAAATAGGAATTTCAGAAGAAAATATAATTGAATAGTAAAAAGTAAAGTCAACAATTTCGAATGTTCAAAGCTGAAGCAACTCTTTTCGATTGAACTACCTCTGCATCAATTTTTATTGATGGAATTTTGCTGGCATTACATCGTTCCGAATTGAATGAAATCAGAAATATAACAAAGTATGTAATAATAAATTACTTCATCCGTCCCATTTGAAATACTCATTTAGGCCACATATTTTTTGAAAGAAATAAATTTTCTTTTTTGGACTGGTTCATTTTAAACGGGATGACTTTAAAAAGAAAAACAGATTATTTCAAATAGGGGTGGCAATCGGGTCGGGTCGGGTTCGGGTCGACCTGATTTCGACCCGACCTGTTAAGGATATGCTCAACCCGAACCCGAACCCGAACCCAACCCGAACACGACACGAACCCGACACGAACCCGAAATTGACACGATAATATTCGGGTTGACCCGACACGATAATGACCCGAACCCAAATTTAAATAATTTAATAAGAGAAAAAATATTTTAAAATAAGATTTAATAAAAGAAAAAATATTTTAAAATAAAATTTAATAGAGAAAATTAAATAAATATTCAAAAATTTAATATCTTTTGATGACTTGGAAGGAAAAATAAATATGTCATCAATTTAAAAGCTTGATTTGAATTAAATAAATATAATATTAAAAAATATAATTCCTTATCAGGTAACCCGAACCCGACCCGAACCCAACCCGACCCGACCCGAAATTTTCAGGTCCTTATCAGGTCAACCCGATAAGGACCCGAACCCAATAAGGCTTGATCCAAACCCATTAATTTCGTGTCGGTTCGTGTCGGGTTATCGTGTCGTGTCGAAAATTGTCAGCCCTAATTTCAAATGGGATAACCTAAGAAGGAAACATGTCATTCAAATGGAATGGGGGTAGTATTAATTATCGCGTGTTATACCTCGGGCAAAAACTTGATTAATCAAATATCAAATTAAACTCAATTAGAGTTTATTAACCTCCAATTAAGATCTATTAATCTCAATTAAAGTCTAGAAATTCCAATTAAGTTTAGATATATCCAATTATAATTTATTAATTCTCAATTAGATAGTAACACTAATTAAATTAAGAAATTATAAAATAATTGTATGAAACGCACCAAGTGTTGCTCTATATTTAAATGAGCATTTAACCTTGTTTATCTAATAATCGGAATATCTGAACATCTAATGATGACTTCCAATTCTGGAGTAGTTGCTAAAATTCAAACCAAATTTCCGATTTTACGTTACAAGTACTTTCTATATATATATATATATATATATATATATATATATATCTCTCTTAATTTCTATCTCTTATACTCCCTCCGTCCCATTCATAACGTTACATTTTTCTTTTTCGTCTGTCCCATTGATAATATCCCGTTTTCAAATAAGGAAATAATTAACTCTTCAAAAGTGATGGGACCCACTACTTTTCTATCATTTACCCTTCTCCTTAATAACTGTACCCAAAAGAAATAGAACGTTATGAATGGGACGGAGGGAGTATATTTTTGTATCAGCTACATGCACCATTGACATAATAGTATTATAATAGTTTTTATATATCTTAGAATATAGAAATCGAACGAGCAAAACAATGATTTGCAAAATGAATAAAAAAATTGTTATGACAGTACACGTTCATTTATGCCAGAGGTCTCCATGCATCTCATTCAGAACTCAATTTCTGAAGCTGTGGAGTGGCCCTCCATATCCAATGGTGTATAATTAAAGATAATTTATTTATTAATTCAAAAAAGTAATAATAATTAAATTTTCGGGTATTTTTGGATTGGATTATCAAAATCTTGTAAAATACGAAAAACAGTACTGAATCTACAGTAGTCTGCACTCGTAATAAATACGGCTCTTTTCCGCATCGGAATTACCAAATCCATCTTACCTCACTTTCCTCAATACCTACCTCCAACAAAATTAACCAAAAAAAATCAAAATAATAAATACATTTTTAATCTCATTAAGAATAAAATATACGCATACAATTAATATATACAGTATATATAAGAATAAATATTAAACATGTCCAGACACAATACATAATACATTGAATGTAAAATGCAATTTTTACCATTCTCATCAACACCAATGTAAGCAATCATAACAATCCACTATATAAATGCATAAATTGTGTCCCATCGGAATTAAAATCAAGAAATAATTGATGAGCTAGCTACATCAAACCAAATATTTATAGGAAAATAAAATAGCATGGGCAAAATTTCACTCATATTTTAACCAAAGGTCCAAAGCACAACATGAGGTCTGCTCTGTACAAAAGCCAAAAGGAATACATTTGGGGGAAAATAAGGATTAAAAAAAGGAACAAAATATTTGACAGTTCGAAGCAAAAACCACAATATGAAACCCCATTGAAAAATCAAAATAGAGAAATTTTTGGCTATTTTTAGTTTTAAGGGTTGAAGAAGAAATTCCCACATTTACACTTCCAACACATTGGCTTATAACTTGAGATATCATCTCCTCTTGAATATTGAATTGTATTTGTATTTTGGGGTGTTTTTCTTTTTCCAAAATTGAAGAATTTGATAGCAGGTGCAATTGGAACTTGAACTGCCTCACAATGCCCACAATTTCTGCATCTCTGCTCACATTTTGGGGGCCTTGATCCTATTACTGATCTCATTTTTCTTCCTATCATCATTTCTTCATCTTTAATTATCTGCATTTTATTCAACAAATTATATAAATCATTAGGGCCGTTGAAACGTACAACGTCGTACGTTAAGACGTTGTACGTTACTATGACATATACATATATATACTACGTTGATACAAATCTTTGTATGTACAATCAAAAGGGTCATGATGAATATAGTAGCATAGATTATAGGAGTGGTGAAATCTTACCATGTGGGCATTGTGGAACTGTCTACCTGGAAAAAACATGCAGAGAGAGAGAGAAAGAGAGAGTGAGAAGTCATTACGTTAATTTTGTTAAGATAAAATTAGTAAGAAGATTAATATGGGAAATTAAGTAGGGAAGAATAACTAGTTACCTTGAGCCATGGACTGATGAAAAGGAGTTAAAGTAGACATCAATAAAAACGCAAAAACCAGCACCAAAACGATCAAATTAGTATTTCTCGCATGTAACAAATTCATGCAGGCCATTGAAATCATTAGTTAGAGAGAGAGAGAGAGAGAAGTGGAGAATATGGATAAAGCTGCTGAGAATTTTTAGAGAGAGGCAGGTGATAGAACATTTATGTTGTGCGGATTAATGTGAAGAAGCAAGCAAGAATTTATATTTCATAGTATTTTGAGAGCAATGATTGAAGTTTAAATGGAAAAAGGAAAGGACTGCAAAAGGTCAAATGGAGAAAGGAAGTTGAGAAAAGGTCGAAAAGGGAAAGACGTTTCTCAAAATCGTTCCTCGTTTGATGAGCCTAAGCCTAGAGAGAGAGAGAGAGCGAGAGAGAGCTAAGGCCTCTCACTCTCAGAGTCTCAGGTAAGGGAAGACAGCAGCAAGTGAGAGAAAAGTGAACGAATATATACATTCAATGGAACAAACAAAGGGTTAAAACAACCATAGCTTTTTAAATTTTACTCTCTACGTCCCATTGATCTTGGTCTAGTTCTTTTCGGCACGAATATTAAGAATAAATGTATTAAGTGTAATAGTTATGTTTAGTGTAGTTTGTATATATTATTTTATTGACTTATAGTGTTTTTTATTGATTTTTGGGCTTAATTAATGTACTAATTGAGCCATAATTTTGTCCAAAAAAAGAAACAGGCCAAGATGAGTGAGACGACCAAAAAGAAAAACATGCCAAGATGAGTGGGACGGAGGGAGTAATTAATTAGATTTTTTTTCTTTATATTATACTCTCTCCATCCCAATAGCAAGGTCTCACTTGTTTTGGTCACGGTTATTAAGAAACAAGAGTAAAAAGATAAAACGTGATAGGTCACACAACTTTTGAAGGGTTAATTATTTCCATTTTTGGAATGAGACCTTGCTATTGGGATAGACGAAAAAGGAAAACGAGACCTTGCTATTGGGACGGAGGGAGTATATATGGATGAACTATACTGACTACTAGTCTACTAAGCGTGTCGTTTTTTTTAATCTTTTACTAATTAAATAGAAAAATCCAATAATTTAGATTCATAAATTGATTTTGTAATCTGACCGTCAATTAAAAAATTAATTTTGTAACCGTTTTAGCATGCTAGTATTTTTGGCATTAAAAAGTTCAATTGTTAACTAGATTTTAGCCCTGATAATTTTTAGGGAGAAATGGATAATAACACTTTTAAGATTAAAAATCTCAATAATAGCATATGTTTTTAAAAAATACAAATAATAGCACTTTAGGACATATTTACCCCTCAATCTCATTATCTCTCCATCATTATCCGTGAATTCACAAATTAGAATTTGAGAATTCACGAATTTAAATATGTGATTTCACGCATCAAGTCATACATCTTCTTTAAATTTAAAATATTAATTCGAGAATTGACAAATTCACAAATTCTAATTTGTGAATTCACGAGTTATAATATGTGATTTCACGCATAAGATCGAAATGAGGTCGCCGGAAGGGAGACGACGACGGCGACTAGGCCATGTTAGTCGATGACGACGACTTTGAAATCCACGGGAGAAGCAGAAAGATACGCATAAACAAATAAAAAGATAAAAATATATTGAGATAAAAGAATTATGGGCAAAAATATCCAAAAGTGCTACTCCCTCTGTCCCATTATTCTTGTCTTGTATTCCCTTTTGGGCTGTCCCGTTATTCTTGTCCTGTTTCCATAAAAGGAAATATGCTTCTCTCACAAAAAGTTATGGGCTCCACCACTTTCTATCTTTTTACCCTTTAAACACCATTCTCCTTAATACCCGTGCCCAAAAGAAATGAGACAACAATAATGGGACGGAGGTAGTATTATTTATCTTTTTAAAAATTAGTGCTATTATTATTGTTTTTTTTTTCTTAAAAGTGATATAATCCTATATTTTCTCTAATTTTTATTTTATTTTATTTTTATATGGGAGGGAAAACGGTGGGATTTGAACCCTAGACCTCACTGCTTACAAACTGAAACCGCACCGTTTAGGTGCCCCCTTGGGGACATTGATATAACTTTGATTAAATAGAAATTTGAGATATTTCATGTCATCAAAATAATGTTATACTCCCTCCGTTCCTGATAAGTGTAGTCTACTTTCCTTTTTCGTCTGTCCCCCATAAGTGTGGTCCTTCCTTAAATGGATATGATCCCACTTAAAATTTTACCATTTTACTCTTTAAAAGTAACTAACACTACAACAAAGTGAGTCTCATTCTCCACTCACTACACATCTATCTAATATCTTTCTTAAAACTCGTGCCCCTCCTTCCAGACCACACTTATGAAGGAGGGAGGGAGTATTAGATTCAAATAAATAAATAATATTATACTTGTATTTTGTTTATTTTATTGAAAAAATGACTATAATTCTCTCCAACCCTTGGTCGTCTTCCACAATTCATCTCGGTCTCACCCCCTCTCTCTCCCTCTCTCTCTCTACATCGTCGACCAGTCACTCTCGCCGCGTCAGGCCGAACCTTCTCGTGTTCGTTAGCCTTCATCAATAGTAAATGAATGTACAAATGAAAAGTTGATAGCTTGCTAAGGTTGGAGAGAGAGAGAGGGGATGAAGATTTGAATTTGATCCCAAAGTTTTTCCAAAAATTCCTAAATTTTCCGTTTCATTCTTACAACAGTGATCCATATTCAAAACTCTTAACTATTTAATAAATACCCCTTTTAAGATGGAGAAAAAGAATTTTTATACGCAAGAGTCTTAAATCCTTATCTAATTTCCTCATAGAAAAGGCCAATAAACCAACAAAGATATAATGTGAGACAAAAGAAACCAAGAAACTCCCACTTTCGGCACCTTGAAGAAGACGGGCAGGCATTTAAGGGTTCGGCCCGGCCGACTGTGGTGTTGAGGTGATCGTCGGAGTCGTGAGGACGAAGAGATGAAGAAGATGTAGCATGAAATCACAAATTAAAATTTGAGAATTCAGGCATAATGATAGAGATGGTGGGATGGAGGGGTAAATATGTTCAAAAGTTTTATTATTTGTATTTTTTTTTAAAATATGTGCTATTATTAGGATTTTTAATCTTAAAAATGTCATTATACCATTTCTCATAATTAAATGCATTAACATTTAAATGCATAAATTACAATACCTAAGAAAATGTTCTTATTTGATCCATGTTCTCTATATATATATATTTAATAAAACATAACACTTTTAACTCTTATTACTAAATATAAATACTAAGCATAAAAGTGCAAAACTCCTAGCAATTTCTCCTCATTCTCATAAACAATAGATGTATTTTGCATCTTCACCCAAATAAATACCACATAAGAACCTTGACTTCTTATTGTTCCTTTTTTTTAAAAAATTTTCAATCATGTGCTTATTATAGCAATTATTTACTAAAATTAAAACTTAGTGATATATATCTAACAAGAATATGAAAGTTTATTCTTTTTTACAACAACCAATTAGCTAGATAAACAAATAATTAATAATCTCTAGCTATCTGTTCAATATTTTATTTTATTGATTTAAATATTTGAGAAAGGGACATATGAGTATTGGTAGTGGTTAGAGCAGGGTAAGGGGAAGGGGGGACTACTTATGATGGGCTTTCATTTTCCATTGATTCTAACTCTTCATTGTGTCTCCCTCATATCAGTGTATGTATCACTGTTGAGGTTAGGTTTTTCATCACATTTTTGTACCTATTACATTTTTTTACTCCCTCCCCTCCCTTTCAATATTTATGGTTTTATTTCTTTTTTGATCATCTCATGTAACATGGCTAGTTTCCTTTTTGGGCTAAGTTAGAGCTTAATTAAATCTTAACTAAAATACTGTATTGACTAAAAAATAATTTATTGACTGAAGGATTAAATATAAAATAAAACTTATAATAACTATGTGAGTCGCACACCTTTTCATTTTCAATTTCATTCTTCTTAATATTTGTGTCCAAAAAAATATGTCATGAATATTGAAACAAATGGAGTATTTTATTTTCTTCTGTTAATTAATTCTTTTTCGGGGGTGTAATTGACAGAGTGTTTCAAACTGCATTTATTAAACTTCCAAGAAAAATGGTAGTAAAAGTTAGGTAATTTAGTGAGTATAGATATAGATATATAGATGTAGGTATAAGTCTAGTGTAGGTAGAGGCAAGGCTGTACACCTGAGGTAAATGCAGTGACTAATCTATGCTTGTCTCCAAATCCACGCCATATATTTTTATTTTTTATTAGTTTCCTTTTGGCTGCTCACTCAATTTTATTTTCAATTTTCACGAAAAAATTTGTGCGATCGATCGCGCTTCATCCATTCATATATCGTGTGTGTGTATAAGTCGGGCGTGGGTAATTCAGTGGAGTTCAATGGAACCGCAACCGGCGGTTCCGGTTCGGAACTGTAACCGTGGTCAAGGGTTTTCGAACTGGAATCGCGGTCAACGGGCAGGTTCCGACCCGGAACCGTGGGGTAGACGGGCCAGTTCCAGTTCCAACGGCTCGGAACCGTGAACCGGTGGTTCCGACAATTTTTTTATTTTTTTAATTTTAAATTATATTTTCTGTTAATTCATGTTAATTATATATTTAGAGAGCAAAAAATGACAATTACAATGATAAATTGAATGAAAAAAGTCAAAAATAATGATAATAATAATAAGGTTCGAACATGAATCGACGGTTCCGGTTCGAACATGAATCGACGGTTCCGGTTCGGAACCGTGTTTGAATAATTATATATTTTCATTTGTAATTGATTACATATTATTATGCATTAATATATATTTTGTTCTATATCGATTTTATACATTACATTGATAATTTATGAGTTTGAATTACAACATAATTTATATTTTCAAATATAAAAAAAAACAAATTAGCCCGTTCGGGCCTTAAACTGGCGGTTCCAACCCGAAATCGGAACCGTCCTATACGGGCCGGTTCCAGTTCCAACTTTTCCGAACCGAAACCGGCCCGTAAACACCTCTAATCCAGGGTATTTCATGCTCCTCTTTAGGCGCGTCCACACACCACGACACATTTTTTTTTCTAGGCGAGCACGTGAACCACACGAGTCCGAATTTTCTTTTTTTCGGTTTTTTTTTTTTTTCAAAAAATTTCAATTTTTTTTTTAATTTTTATTTTTTCTTTTATTCATCCTCAATGTAGTTTATTAAGCCCAATTATAATTTATTAATCCCTAACTATAATTTATTTATCCCCAAATAAGGTTTATAAAATTTTTAAAAAAATTATAAAAAATATATCTTTTTTTATAATCAACTCTGGTGCGTTGACCGGTCGAACCAGATGGTCCCTCTTGTATTTTTTATTAAAGGCTACAATTATTTGTTACTTGCAATAGTAATTAGGCTACTTTGTACATTTTTATAAAGTTAAATAGTCAAACATATTTTAAATTATTGATTTTTTTCCTAATTTTATCATGAATTATCGATTTTAATCAATTTTATTTCAAATTATGAAAAATACACAAATCTATCTTCAGACGAATTTTTCAATACTTGAAACCTGGGAGGATCGCGAGAATGTACTGTGGTACATTTTTATACATGTGTTTCCACATCAAGCCAAGTCAAATTCTTGATTATTTTACTCAATTTATAGGTACCGCAGAATTAATCTGGGGATAGAATACATATTTTTCTAGTTTGAGATATAATTAGTTATATTCGATAGTTCATGATAAAATTAAAAAAATGTGATAAATTTCAGATATATTTGACTATTGAGCCTCTTTGTAATCGTGTTGTTTACAAATTATTACTACAATTATATTTTGCATCATATATCATGCAATGAAATTACATGGCTATTTGGTTTCTTAAAAGAGTAGCAAACAGTGAATTCATGCATTGAAATATGAGTTAATCAAGTTGACTAGCCATTTAAGATAGTGGAAATTAATAGTTGGTCACCAACTTTATTTTTATAAATTCTGTCAAACTTTGAGGATTTTGGACAAAATTGCCCGTAATAATCTTGACAAATATGCTACAGACGGACACCACCATTTTCATATTTCATTTTCAAGATTCAAAAATTCTCTCTTTCCTCTCCATCCTTCTTCTCCCTTCCGTCGAGCCGTCTACAACTTCAACGCCGTCTGCATCTTCTGTCGTCGTCTTCCTTACAAAGTCGCGCCGTCTACAACTTTCGGATTTGCTTCGCCTCACCCTTTCAAATCTACAGCTTCTGTCATCTTTCTCCAATCATCGCGTCGTCTCGCCCTTTCAAATCTGTCACCGTCTATCAGATTTATGGTGGTGGTGCACTCCTTGGATATGGCGGTGTCGGTGGTGGTGTGCAGAACACAGTGGCAAGCCATACAATAACAAATTTGAGAGACGACGCGATTCTGGTGATCTGAACAGCGTAGATCTGTCACGGCGACGTCGTTCGTGGCTGTTGTGGCGTAGGTATGTGCACGACGACGTCGTTCATGGTGTCAGACTAGCAATAGCATGAATCACATTTCAGCGACAAAAGAAAATATTCAAAGCCTGAAACCTGCACTTTTTTAAGTTGATTAGCTTGATTTGTATTTGTGGGACGAATGAGACGAGTATATTTAGTTCATCCCTTTCGTACCATCACTGTAATCTATTATATCATTATATTTGATGATTTTTTTAAAGATATTTGGTGATTTTTGGGTTGATTGATGATGATATTTGGTTAAAATTGTGATTTAAATTGAATGGAAATCTGGAATGAAATTAGATGATTGATGAAGTCGCACTGTGCCATGGTACAACTGGTATGAAATGGCAATATTCGTCCCAATCGTGCCTATTGGAGGTGCGTTGCGCCTTGGTACACTTTGAACGAATGCGGTCGATTCATACCAGTAGTATCAAGTTATGGCGTTGAGACGTGGTACACTTGGAACGAATGAGTCATATTCGTACCATTCGTACCAAGTTTTTGCGATGTGTCGTGGCACACTTGGAACGAATGCGATCCGTTCGTACCAGTCGTACCAAATTATAGCGTTGCGACGTGGTACACCTGGAACGAATGAGATCCGTTTGTACCATACTAGCTGTAACAAACCTAGATTTTATGAAGTTTGTAAAATTTAACACCATGGAAGATGAACCTTACCCACGGCAGGGACGAAAGCCACTCACGGCAAAGACGAAAGCTACGCCGGAGAAGACGATCGGAAAGAAACGATAAATTTTCCGTAGAAGAAGGTGTAGGAATAAATCAAATTAGAAAGACGATCGAGGAAGAAGATACGGTGACGGTGGCGGAAGAGAATCATGATAGATGAGAAAAAGTGATAGTGAGAATGGGTGAAAGAGAGAGAGCGTGGAAGAGAGAGCATGTGAGGAGAGAGAAAGTGAGAGTGGGGGTAGGTGGCGGCCGTAAGTGGTAGGTTTTTTTTCTCACTTAAAGGAAGGACATTTAAATCTTTTCAGCTCAAAGTTTACCACAATTTATTAAAATAAAATTGGTAGCCAACTATTAGTTTCCACTATCTATATTGACTCCAAATTTTGCCTCTTGAAATATCATGTTAGTTTGATTTTGATTTTTTTTTTTTTTTGATATTTTCTAATAATTATCTAATGTGGCTAGGTAGCCTAGGTTGATGTTTTGATCTCTACCCGATCAAGTTGGACTTGCTATCTAAAAATTCAAAATTTAATAAAGGAAATATTGGAATCCTAACTCCTATTATATTAATTGGGCATTTTTATGTACAATATAAAAGTATATACACAAGCAGACTTGCTATTTTTTGCATTAAGACTTTTTCTTCTTGCATTTTCTTATATAAATCAACATTTTATTTTACAAAATATGGGCGAATCTGTATCCCACATTTTGAATAACTAATTGAATTAATAATATTGACAATATCGACTTAATAACTAACAAGAAAATATTCAAATATTCTTTAAACGAATATGATTGATTCAATCTAACTTCCAAGCACACTTAATTTTGGAGTTTTCATATGTATGATCTCTTGAAAAGAAATGCATCTTATTAGTATGAGTAGCACCAACTAATCTTTTAAAGCTCTTCTCAAATATGAATTTCTATTCCAACTCTTTACGGCGTGTTTAAGTTCATTCATACCACCTCCGTTCAGAAGCCTAACCAAATATCACTCATTACTTCGGCCCGAGCGTCACATTCCCACCAACTTCCTCTTTTTTCATCCCTGAATACACCAAACTGCGAGAGGTACGACTTTAATACCACCACCTATATAATTTGAACTAGTTGTGAAACTAGCATCCATTAATGAAACAAATTACTTTAGGCATCTTCATATACATTTATGCATTTATATCAATACACGCAACTAAATGACACAAAATGAAATCAAAATATTTTTACAAAATAGAATTCTTTATCCATAAGTTCACTACACAAGAAATATCGTGGCTTATGTCCAAAAGATATATTGTGGCTTCATACTGGATTTGTGTAGTGAAATTTGTGGCCAAAGAATTCTAATTTGTGGCTTCATTTTGTGCCTATTAGTTATGTACGCTGATATCTTTTCATATACATATAGATGAAGATGCCTAAAGTTGGTTTTGTTTCATTAATGGATGCAAATTTAATAACTAGCTCAAATTATATAGAAGGCAGTATCAGAGTCGAACCTCTCGCAGTACGATGTAGTTCAAGGACGAACCAAGCTGAGGACAAAGCACGCTAAAAAGACTGGTGTTGGTCTGTAGGAAAAGCCGTCAAACTGGAAACCGGGTTTCGTGTTGGTCTGTAGGGAAAGCCGTCAATGTGGAAGCCTTTTCAACAACGGTCGCTATAGTTGGAAGTTGTCAATCATATGTTGTATCACATTGGCTCCATGAGAGTTGATGCAGTAAGTTTTAACCTACAGAATAGGTATCTATCTATCAGTAACTAAGACTCCTCATTAGCTTGAGAAACAATATATGTACACGATCACGTCATAGAGTCCGATACTTACCTGAATCGTGGTGTGAGCGAAAAGCCCTTGTATACTTTTACTGAAATCGACATCTACTCGCTCCCAACTCAGCCTTGTTAACCCTCTGATCATTTCCTCTACAATTTGAAGGAAAAGTAAATAAATAAACTAGTTAACATGAGCACAGTGAGCAGTGGGGATAAGCAGAAACATGAGAGAAACCTTCCATTTCACTTATTCTCCCTCTGGAGACCTTCGTTTCTGAAGACACGTTGGATACGTTGGCAGTTTTTGATGTGTCTTCACCAAAAATGTATTTGTATTTAGCATTTTTGGTGAGATTCCGGCGCTGAGAGAAAGTGGTGGTTGTTAGATGTATGTGTATTTCAAGCAAAAGCAGCAAAGTGCTTACCTTTGGGAGCTCGTTGGGGCGGCGCAAAGATGATGAACTCCAGCCAACAATATCTATGAAAAAAGTCAAGGTTGAAATGATATGTGCTTTTAGATGCTGCATTATCCATTGAAGCAGATAGTAATGGTTAGAATAAAACCAGGATACGATCGAAGCTGATATTAGCATAGGCCACGCGCCTTCTGAATGACTGCAACGCTGATCTGGAACAAGATTTAGAATCACAAATATCAGTATTAGGCAACAATATACAAACTCGAAAAATGGTGACTCACATGAACTTAAGATCATCAGAATCATCAGTCATCTGAAGCAGAAGAGGAGGTTTCCCATTGTCGTTGTCCCTCAAGAATAGATGCTTCCCCGTCCTGCGCAGTACACCTGAAGCATGCAATGCTGCTTTCTCCAAGGTCCGGAAACCGCATAGCACTGGGATCTGCAACAATTAGGCATTCCACGGTAATGTTTTCATTTTACATGTATAAGTACAACACATGCTGGTTCAAGATTTTATTGCACAAAATATCGAGAGAGAAACATAAACATGGTCATTAACAGGAGAGATAGAAGGTAGGGAGACTATCTTATGCAAGAAAAGCTTCATATCAAAAAAATCAGTGGAGTTTTATAAGGTAAATTGTCAAGTGAAAGTCGTGTCATCTTTATTAAGATTCCTCATAAACAAAAGATAATCCAAACATTAGAAGCATGAGAATCGCAATAAATCCATTATGAGAGAGAGAGAAGAAATATGTAATGAGGAGAACCTGTCTACGACCTCTAGCTCCTAGATGTGGTGTTGCAGAGGTAATGAAATTCAAAGGTTCGAGTCCAGCTACTTTCCCTCTTGTTTTCTCTTCTACAGGGGATTTGCTAAGCTCGTCTCCTCCACATTTGCCATTTTCATCAGCAGCTTTTCTTGTCAAATCTTGTTCATAAAGGACAGCAATAGCATACCTTGCTACCAGGCCACCGAGGGAGTGACCCACAAAAGAAATCTTCTCAAGATTTGTATGACGACCGACAACAGAAATCACCTAGAAATTAAGTCAGTATAAAATGAATCTTTAAGTTGTATTCTACAGAAAATTTTGATCAAGAAGATCTAGTCATGTTTTCTCGATTGGATAAAAGCGAAAGACAAAAAATAAGTCAATCATATGTTGATTCTTGAGGAGATTATGCTATATAGAAATGTGCAGACCTCATCAGCTAATCTCTTCCCCATAACATCAACTCCATCCAGTGTCAACATTGAAGAATTAGATTCGCTGCCTGGATTTAGCAACTCGATTAAGAACAATTGTGGTTACGCTTAAAGCTTTTGGCTTCATTCATTTACATTCTAGTTCTAGCCATGGCATCAAGAAAAACATAATGACTTTTCTCTGGAAAAAGAAAGAAAGACATAATAGCGTCAGAATTGTTATGAATGCTGCTCTTATACAGAATTCTGCAATCCTCATAAGCATTAATATGTATGTAGCTCAAGCAATAAAGTTAACGACTCTTTAGCTTCTTTCAAGTTTTAAACAATTTTGGGACATACAAGAGAACAGAACTATGTTACCAGAGACTTAGTGAGAATACACACACTAACATATACCGACATTTCTGATTTGATTTACTAGCAAGTCAGCCACACATCATTTAAAGCACCAAATAAGAGAAGCTTTCGATGTAAAACATGAAAGTGCATAATTCTTTCTACCTGACCAATATACTCTTGCATGTTGACATTGCTCGTTACAAATTGATCATAAAACCTAATCTTTTTTATTCAAATTGTTATCCATGACCTCAACAATCATTAACTATCTATGGAGGGTGGTAAGTTCAATCCTGAAGCATTATTAAGTTGAGATAAATCAAGACCATCGAGATACAGAATTCACCACAATCTTTAGATAAGCCATCAATGGACTGATGCAACTTCTTTCAGCTAATATTCGTTCGGCCCTCAGACCTCAGACTTCCAAACTAAACCATAACCAGCTAACTGATCAAGAACTAGTATATATCTTGTTTGATGATAATGTCCAAACAATTGGCAGTAATATATGATCAACGCGAAAACACAAGACATAATATAATTAAAAAAGACGAGAGGAAAGATGAAATCGAAGAACATAAAGCTCACAATGCACTATAACTTCACTAGGATAAGCCTTCACAAATTGCTTCGCTGCATATCTCCAGTTTTGAGCACTGCACAAATGTGAAGTAATAAGCTTGTTAGAGTTCTTATTCTTTGAATAATCTTTACCTGCAAAACATTTTTTTTTTTTTTTAAAACACTATGAATCTCAATTCTTAATATAAATCCATCAATTTTTTGGCCGCAAAACAAGGAACATGAGAAATTAATGGTCATGGACATTCATCAAACACTTTAAATACAAAGTGACTAGAAAGGGTCAACAATAGAACGAGAGTTGAAACATTCTTAATAACATCAAAACATTCATTAAATTAGTGAAGTGGGTAGCAGCAAACCTTCCAATAATTCCATTGACCATAACAATCAGATGATTTGCCGATTGATCCTTCCCATTGAAAACGTCAAAACCTCCGATAGCCGGCGTCTCCGCCGCCGGAACGTCGTCGTTCAATCTCATACACCCAAATCTTGGAATCCACGAGTATCTCTTCTTCTTCTTCTTCTGATTGCCCAGCTCATTTTTTTCCTCCAAACCCATCTCTAATTTCTTATTTTCTTGCTCTCCAGCAGCCTCTGCACCTCTGTTCTCCATCACTCGCCCTTTCTTTGCTTTTACAAAATTTGCATTTTTTTTTTTTTTTTGTGTTGAATCAGTAGCAACAGTAGAAGACTTGAAATCGTTCGAATTCAACAACAGTACTACCAAATATAATTCGGGCAAAACAAAAATCAAATCTTCTTTTCTTGCTCATCAGATTTTTCTGTTGTAAAATTTGAAGAAAGTCAAGGGCAGGTCGCTGTACTCTGCTGCAGTCGTAGTCAAATCATGTTTTTTTTTCTTTGAAAATTTGGAAATTTGTTTGTCAAGATTGTGACAGAGAATTGACAATTCTCCAGTTTTATTCGTCCATTCATGCATCTATGGATATAATGGTTTGAAAATCATTATTTATGATGGTTAATTATTTAATTTATTGAGAATTAAATAATGAAGAATTATTTTACTTGTCGAGTAAATAATTGGAATATATTTATGTTCTCAAAATCATTAATTAGTGAGTGAGAAATGATATATTTGAGTTGTGTGTTGGAAATGAATTTGTTGTAAGCAAATTCGTTAATGTGGTTATTCCACGTTGAAGGAACGAGCTCGGACTTAGATCTTAAATTTGAGCTTTGAATGGGCTTGGTAAAATTATTGATCCAATGTCGAATTCTTAGGAATTGGGCTCGACCAATTTTGTCTAATCAATTAAACATGACAATTGTTTAATTATAATTACAAGCTGTTTTTCCTAATACACAAAATTCAATTAAACTTTAATTGTTTAATTGCTTGGCTATAAAAGTCGGTCATGACTTTTATTTTGTTAGAAACCGCGGCCATTGGAATAAATGAGACAAATTAATTATAATTCAATTTGTATAAAAGCCATTTAAGTTTCAAAAATTTGAAACTGTTGGACCTTAATTGTTTTCAAGGCATAACCGTCCGTTTGAATACAATACATGGGTATGTGGCTGTTTGGAGCAAAGGCCTCTACACGAGTAAGTTTGGCTATATATAGGGTGCATTTGCATAGCTTTAGATATATAGAAAATCGGCATCTCATCATCATACAAAAATCTTTTTAGTTTGCTCAGTTTCTCAATTCTTATCTAGTTCGCCGGATTGTGGTGCTTCATCCGTCGAGACGAAGTCGTTTTACCTTTGGGGACGAACCGCCAAACCGAGAGCACTACCGGAGCGTTATTCGTCTTGCGGGGAGAAGGATTCCTTCGACTCGACTTATCTTTGAGTTTGTTATTTTATTTTGTAATTTCAATTTTAGTTCATTTTGTAATCTTATTCTCCTACATTTCTTGTTTTATTTTGTAATAAAGAAAGGACGTGTACACCGGTTTCTGACAATAGATACATATAATGTACGTATAAACAATTGTATTGACATGTAAATGATGTGGTAGCGATGTCGGATGAGCTCATCTGCACATTGTAGCAGTATGGACGAATTCTTATATTTAATTAAATTTATTAATTCACAAATAATTTTAATTAAATTTTATAATTATACTTAATGACTTGACCTCACCGTGAGTCCACCACACCGGAGATCAATCCTTGTATTATTATCCTATTATTCATAATATAATCAATTTATTGTAACATATAAAATCAAGGTATAATGTAGTAAAGTACTACTATAGTCATCAAGTATATCTATAAAATAGCTTCATTTATTAGCGTAATAATAGAGTGGTTAATGTTCGAGCCCAAAAATTTTGGATTTAAATACTCCGTTCAATAATAAATGCTCGATTGATGATTCTACTAAACTATGGGCTAGAGCGCTCGATTGCCTACTCACAATTGCTAGTATTGGATGAGGATTTAAGAACTAAATTCCTAATGTACTTAAGAAAATGTATTATATGTCTAAATATTTAAACGAATAGCTTCAAATATCGTAATATTTTATTTGTATTTGTATTTGAGCGTGTGCTTCATGAGCCGCAAATCATCCAACAACTCCTCGATCTTGACATCGACCGCCGTCGTCAAGGAGGAGACCTCTTCCTCGCACGACACGATCCGACTTTCCACGAATACCGGAGTATCTTCCACAGACTTGCGCATCGTCTCGACCGTTTTCTTGATTGTGCGAATACAATCAAAGATGGTCTCAACTCCAGACGTTGAGACCTCCGGGACCGTCCCGATCACGCTTTCCAACCGTAACACTCTCTCTTCGAGAGCAGAGAACTCTCTTGCTTGAACCATCTTCGCAGCAACTTAGTGGACACCTCCACGGTACAGAGCCAACCTGGCTCTGATACAAAATTGTCACAAGGTTTCTTCGGCACTAGAATGTTTCGCTCTTGTGCGACGCCGGATTCGCACAATCCGACCAGCCCTCACCCTCAACAACACTCTTTGGCACTAAAGTGTATAAGGCTCATGAGTATGTACGAGCAACACAAAGATTCACACGCAGCGGAACATAATCAACGTAATTCGAATACACAAGACATAAAGGCAACTCATCCAACCTTATACTCCCTCCGTCCCGCAATAAGTGGCCACATTTCCTTTTTGGGTTGTCCCGAGATAAGTGACCACTTTCCTTATAAGGAAATATGTCTCTCTCACAAAAAGTTGTGGGCTCCACAACTTTCTATCTTTTTACCCTTTAAACATCATTCTTCTTAATACCCGTGCAGAGAAGAATGTGGTCACTTATTATGGAACGGAGGTAGTATTAATTACCACAATTAATACAAGGATCTTGTTATAGGCTCGCACAACTCTCTCGCTTCCGGCTTGCTTGACACTGCAGTACTGCACCACCGAATCACCCGACGTGCCACTGACAAGGTACGTCCCGAGCCAACTCTTAGAGACGTAATACTGTGGGTCCACCACACCGGAGATCAATCATTTTATTATTATCCTATTATTCATAATAGAATCAATTTATTGTAACATATAAAATCAAGGTATCATGTAGTCAAGTACTACTATATAGTCATCAAGTATATCTATAAAATAGTATTCATTTATTAGCGTAATAATAGAGTGGTTAATGTTCGAGCCCAAAAGTATCGGGTTTAAATACTCCACTCAATAATAAATGCTCGATTGATTCTACTAAAATATGGGCTAGAGCGCTTGATTGCCTACTCACAACTAGAGGTGGCCACAAGAACCAGAACCACCGGACCCGAACCGAAACCGAACCGGAACTGGCGGTTCCAGAACCGAAACTGAACTGTCAATTCCGGTTCGAAACCGAGAACCGCATCTACGGCGGTTCGGTTCCGGTTCCAAAGTTGCAGAACCGAGAACCGTCGGTTTCGGTTCAATTTCGGTTCCGAACCGCCGGTTCCTCCTTTTTTTAAAGTTTTTATGTTTTTATCTATATTTATGTTACAATTCATATTTATTTCACCTAAATGTTACATTAGAATGCATAAAATCACAATTAAACAAAAAAACATAGCAAAAAACGAGAAAAAAAAAACATAATTTTTTAATCCCAAAACATGCGGTTCCGATTTAGAACCGCGAAACCGAACCGAACCGAAACTTGCGGTTCCGGTTTGGAACCGAAATCAAAGTGTTCGATGGTTCGGTTCCGATTCCCTTGGGGCGGAACCGAGAACCTCCGGTTCGGTTCCGATTCCAGAACCGAACCGAACCGCGGCCACCACTACTCACAACTGCTAGTATTGGATGAGGATTTAAGAACTAAATTCCTAATGTACTTAAAAAAAATGTATTATATGTCTAAATATTTAAACGAATAGTTTCGAATATCGTAATATTTTATTTGTATTTGTCTGAAAAGAAAAATTACTCAAATTCAATTATAGAAATTCTAGACAAATATCAAAATTCTAATATAAATAAAAAATTGAACCAACATTATTTGATCTGTTTACAACTCTACCCACAACCACAAGCTCGCGGTACAATCTTGTTTTTTTAAGATACAAGTTACATTATCGGATTACAATTTCATGATATTACATATCGATAAATGAATAAAAATACTAACCAAAGATATTACTAATCAATCACAATACTATTCACAATACAAATCAAACTAATATATAAACTAGACACATACCAAATTACCCATATAAAATTGGAAGATAACCCACACCGCCATGGTGCAACCTTATTTTTACAACCAACACACCTCTGCCGCAACCCAAAAGGTGCATCCTAATTTGGAGGTGCTCTTAGTTAAATTAACAAAATATTTTTACAAATTAAAAATTAGAGAAAACTGCATACGATTTTTATCATATTTTGCAATTACAACACGAACTTTGAAAATCTGTAATTAAATACACAAATTTTGAATATTTTACAATTAGAACTCACACTCTATTTTTTGCACCGAAAATGCTAGCGCTAACAAGGTGACACAAATTTCATCCTAAAAAATAACAGTCTTAATCTAGTTAATCAGAGGATGAAATGGTGGCATTTTACGTTTTAATAAAAGTGGATCTTTTATTCGTCGAGTGCAATGTGGATACTTAGATTAAGACTACATCGTTTAATATGACAAAATTTGTGTTACACTGTCAAATTAACATGGTCACATCAACATTTTTGGTGTCGTAAATAGAGTGTGAGTTCTCATTGCAAAAAATTGAAAAGTTTGTGTATTTCATAGCAAAATCTTATAGTTTGTATTGTAGTCACAAAATGAAGAAAGATTCGTGATTTAATTTGTAATTTTCCCTAAATATTATTATGAACTTTTATTTTTTTTTTGTTATTGACACTTTCAAAATTTATATTTTTAACTCAACACAGTGGGAAATCACAATTACGACGTGGTTAGCTACTTATTAATTAGCCATTAGTAAGATCGTCTTTATTGCTATTTCCCCCTTTCTTCCCCTCTTTGTTTAGACTTTAGGACCCGGGGGAATGAAGTAGCTAGAGTTATCAGTCATACCGTAGAGTATATAAAAATATTGAAAATTAGAATATCAATTATATCAAAGATATCAATTTGATATCTATATACTAATATACGAAACATAAGGTATGTATATGGGTCATATCTATACTCATACCTAATATACATATATGGATACCAAACGAGTCCTTAAATTGAACCCTAGAAAAATAAAATCAGTCCGTGGTTTTGCTGTTCGGAATTTTGATTTGCATGATATATCACCTCATACGACGCCGTTTCTCCTGTACGACCACCACCCGCATCGTCCCTTCGGATTATCTCGTCGTTTTTCCTTTCTGAATCCAAAGGTATTTATTTAGATAGATTGTATAAGTTCATTTCTCATTAATATAATTACTTTCAGTTTTGCAGAAGTAACATTAATATTCAATAATCTGTTAATAATATTCCAAGCAAAGCACCTTTCTTTCTTTTTTTTAGCAAAAGAAAAGAAATTGATATGATGAACTTCTGCTTTTTTTTTTATATTTATTTTTGTAATAATTTTGAGAAGTTCTTTTGTACTGATGAGGTTGGTTGTTGGTCAGAACATGGCAGTGATGTAGAGTTGGAGGTTGTGAATATTTCGTTTGATTTGTATGTTCAGAATCTTGATAGTTTAAGTATAATGTGGGTGTTGAGTAGTATACTTAGTTGAAAATATTTGAATCGAAGTTATAAATTGGATGCTATCTTGTTCAACCAGTGACTTATGACTAGGCTGAAGGTTTTCTTGTAATTAAAAGTGGGAAACTTTGATCTTGAAGATTGAGTTAGAGGTCGGGAAATTGGGTCCTAGGCGATTGATTATGAGGTTCGTATAGAAACAGAGAGCAAGAAAAGTAGCCGGTTTTGTTGTTATCAACGGGACTGTTATTTTCTCGTAGCACCTCTTCACTGATGAATTATGATACATATGGTCAAACCGAGGGAGAGAATGGTTATTTTCTCGTAGCACCTCTTCACTGATGAATTATGATACATATGTTCAAACCGAGGGAGAGAATGATTATTTTATCGTAGCACCTCTTCACTTATGATACATATGTTCAAACCTAGGGAGAGAATGATTATTTTCTCGTAGCACCTCTTCACTGATAAATTATGATACATATGTTCAAACCGAGGGAGAGAATGGTTATTTTCTCGTAGCACCCCTTCACTGATGAATTATGATACATATGTTCAAACCGAGGGAGATAATAGTTATTTTCTCGTAGCACCTCTTCACCGATGAATTTTAATGTTTGCGAATTGGTTATATATATTGGTGACTGATTATGTTGTGTTGAAATGTAGCATGGTTGGAGGTGGAAAACATCTTTATTGGTGGTCTGTCTAAAAGTTTTGAATCTGTATAAAAAATATGCTAATAGTAGACTTGTTTACTCATGATGTTCTGTCCTCTAGTAAATTTTATCTAAAATGATCACCTAGTTATAATTGGATTGTTTGAAAACTGAGGCCTAAATAGACCAAAGAAAAAGAAGAGTTAGGATCGAAAAAGTCTTTGTCCGAACCAAATGGCCCAATTAGCTCGAACCTAATATAGCTCGACGACTCGATAGGACTGGCCCAAATCCGAGTGGGCTGGCTCGATTAACATCCATCTGTGGTTGAGCATTCGTTGATGAAAAATCAATCATCAATGAATTACTCGAGTATTTATTTTCATCTCTGATTATATTTTAATCTTCCTTCTCAATTCCATTATGTTGTCTCTTATGTATTATGACATGCGACATTGTTCTAAGCATTTAACCAGGCTTCATATTAATATATTATGTTAGTCTAATCCAATTTTATATATATCTAATAAGATGTTTAATTAGTTTAATTCAATAGAAATTTGACTTATTTATTATTGTAACTTACAATATTTTCTAAATAAACTGTATTTAAAAAAGAATTGCAGATACAGACTTTTCAAATTATTATAATTGTAATTTGATATAATTGAAATACATTTCCTACAAGCAGTTTGCCTTGCTAACCATTATGTACTGTGTTTTTTTTCCCCTATTAAATTTGAAAATTCCGGAAAAAAAAAAGAAAGAAAGAAAGAATCTGCAAACGATGGGCCAAGCAGAAATGGACTAACAATTGAGGAAAAATCAGCCAAGGCACGCGTCTAAGTTCAATATATTTTTCATTTAAATTCTGTCATATATTAATTTCATCAAAGTATTTTCTATCATTTCATTTGTATTGATATTTCATGCGACGTGTCTGGTCACTTAACAGATTTGATCTGAAATAAAATATTACTGAGTATGATTAATCATATACTTAAATAAGGGACAAAATTTGATATGAAATTAAAGATCACGAGTGTGATTTTGACAGATTTTTTCATTTAATTAATTAATTAATTTATTATTATTATTTTTTTTTACAAAATTAACATATTGTGTGATTGACTGATAGACTAGGTGCCAATTTGATTCCAAATGAAAAAAAAAAAGTAGAGATGCGACTAACCTAAATAAAATTTAAGGCCACATTATCTCTTTCAAGCTAACAAACTTAAAAGGTCTTTAAATGCTCCATACATGCACTACATCGAACTTATCATTAAATTGATTGAGCTCATTTTTTTTTTTTTTGGCATTTTGAAAGATTCCTTCAATTCTTCAAGTTAATTTTCTTTTTAAAATATATACATCCACTGTATATAATATAACATTGACTCTTTAATATTGATATATAACTAGGTAAGACAAGGTGACATCCAAGTAGTGCAGGCTTTAATCTATAAACAGTGAGCTTTAGAGTTCAAATCCCACCACTCCGCTTTTCCCAAAAAAAATAATCGAAATGTGCAAAACTAGAAATACAGTACCTTTGAATTAAAGAAGAAAACTTGTATGCGGCGAACACACCGTGCGGCTGTCTAAAATTAACCTTAAATCCTTAGGAGTTAGGATTAATTATTGCGAAATTACAATTTAGTAATTTACAATTAAGATAATTTGTTCAATTAGGGTTTAATTAGGGCAGCCGCACATGAGTGCTGCTCTTTCATTAATTAATAGTTTATAAGTAAAAAGGTTCAATAATAATCAATATGTAGATCGAGTACAAACAATCATAGAAACATGGGCGCAATAAAATGTGTTTAGTTGATATTAAACATAATATTCGTTCACTGTCTTGTTGAAGATTATTTGAAGTAGGTCTACTAGGTTTGTGGTAAGGATATGTTAGGCTAAAGAGGAACATATCTATATGTAATGGAATTTCTTTAAATTTAAGCTTATATATATATATATATATATATTAGATAATTACAAAGGTATATATATAATACTAAATAAAACACTACACCATCATATAGATGGGACCTCTACATTACATAAAGATGTGATTAGTACACTGTACGCAGGCGGGACCATTACACCACCAAATAAGATAAGAAGATACTACACCGCACGCAGACGAAATTGAACCCAAGACCTCTTGTTAAGGAGAGACTTGTGGTACCTCAAACTAGCCACTTGAGCTATGCCTCATCGACAAATTTAAGCTTATATTTATTTCAATGATTTAATCAATTTTATTGTAGAATTAATTAATTCTCCTTCTCCCACTTACCACCCCCACCCCACCCCACCTCCACCGAGAGAGAGAGAGAGAATCTAAACCTATAAACTTAGGCAGCGAATGCAACACACAAAAAATCTTGAAAATCAGAATACTTTTGAAGGTAAATTACTCAGATGATGGTCCAATCTCAAATATTCTGACACTAAATCAAAGAGTATGTCCAATCAAAATCAATCAAGTCCAGCTTTCAACTCCAGTTTCATAATGAGAAAAACGAAAATATAAAGCAATAAATTTGGAGCAATGAAATCTCAACTAACTTTAATGATGTCAAACAGGGCATGATAATGTTGAATTTATGTTGGTGAAATGCCCATCTCCATCAATTCACATTAAAATACAGCAATTTCAGCACAAAAATACAGCAAAATCAGTAAGTCATCTTCAACAGTCTGCTCTATAATTTTACACAAAAACAGAATATTCTACTTTTAGTCACGGTTGATGATCCTGAAACATGTGATTACTTCCGATTAGAGCAACAAAATATTATTCGAAAGCGGTAACAAGCCAAAGAAGCCAACACTAGTATTTCTGATATGTTCAAAATTTATTTTCAGATGGGGTGGGACGTTCCGGAGATGGCATTTATTAGAAATTAAATGTATCGACTTTGTGTTTATGCTTTTATTATGTAATTGTATTTTTTAAAAATTTTTTGTTTATCTTGTATTTTATTTAAATGTATTTTTTAAATAATTTTATGTAATTTTAATGTTGATATAATATGTTTAGAAATATAACTATAATATATTATTTTGAAACAAAATTATTAAAGAACACAAAAAATAATAAATATAACAAGGAATAATAATTATAATAATAAAATTAATTGCAAAAAGAATAGAGCAATGAATAGTGTTGCTCCAAGTTTGGAGCAACACTATTCAAATCTGTATAATAGAGCAGGATTTTGGTGCTGGGCTGGAGAAGGAATTGCTCCAGATTTGAAGATATGTAAAGATATAGAGATGGGTTGGAGATGCCCTTAGTATATACTTGTGTGGGTGCAGAAGTAATTGCGCCCAATGGCAGTCACAATTTTTTTTTTAGCAAAAGCCTTTTCTTTTCCTAATTTTTTTTTATTTAAATTTTTCATGCGATTTTATTTAATGGCGGAGATTTTTGCACAAATAATTTATACAAAATATTGATAATTTGATGATTTTATAAGATTTAAAAAAAAAGAAAAAATATTTGCGTGGGAGCTTAATTAAGCCACCCCCGTCTCCCTCCTTAGAGGCTCCGCCACTGATTGATCATAATATTTCCTCCGTCCCAAATTAGTATGATTCAATTAATATTTTATACTTCACAATAAATCTAATATGCACCACACTTTTGAGTGACGCAGAGAGTACATTTTATTGAAATATTAGGTGTATATCCATGCAGTACTAATTAATTAACTACCACTTCTAAACATATATATACATACTCTTCGTTCCAAGACTTTAGTCTCAGTTTTCTTATATATATGATTGTCCCGACAATTGGTCTTATACCTTAAAACAGACACTATAATAGTACCTTACAATAAATAATAAACACATTCAACATAAGTTCTAAATTATACAATGGCAAGCAAAAAAGTTGTTTCATATCTCATGCTCCTCATGACTTAACAGTAACATCCTACAAAAATTATATTCTGGTTTTAGATTTATTATAAATAACTAATTTCCTAACATCTGTGACAAAATCTCTAAGACTAAATTATAGAGATGCGGAGAGTATTGTATACTGATTGCTAACTTAAAAATCATTTGGAACTTTTTCTCAAAAAAAAAAAAAAAAAAAAAAAATATCATTTGGAACTCTCAAGCATATATAGCTTAGCTTGTCATGTATTACACCGTATTATTATATTGTATATGACAAATTTATAAAATTGTTATTCCTTGCATCTCAAAAATATATATAATACATTAGTCTATTTAATTTGGGGTGTCGCAATTATATAGTTCAGTGACATTTCTCCTTTTAAAATTTGCAATGATAAAAGTTCATTGTACATTTCAATTTTCATCCTCTGATTAAAAAAAATAAGATTAAACTACCCATATTTGCCTCCCTCCTACTTTTACTACAAAATGATATTCTAGGAAATGTAATTTAATAGAGACTATTAATCCATTTATCCAAACAAATAATTCAAAGAGAGGAAATTCATTCTAACCAGTATCGAGATAGTGTGTATCTCCTACGACCACTTTTGATGGTGTGTATAAGCAGTACCCACTGACCCACCAATAAGATTATTATATCCATCTTTTGTGTATAAAATATTGTATTAAATAAGGGGAAATATTGATATAATCTAGTCAACCTTATAATCATACAAAAATGCGTAAAATCTTTGATCTTTTACCCTTCTACTGAATTTCTTCATTACATACTCTGATTTATCAATTCAATTTTTCAATTTGGAGATAAATCATGCAAAACAATCAGGCCCATCACACTTCCGTATAACAAAATCAAAGTATACCAACTTCATATCTTTTTGACCGTAATGCTGCCGGTATTTCCACCGGAAGTTTTAGGGATCTCGTCCAACCACACGATCGCAACCGATGGTTTCCAGACGCAGACTCCTTCAGCAACACACAGCACAGCCCTCGTTCGTTTCCTACTCGGGGCGTAGGGTTTTCGGTCGGTACACAAAGAAAATAATATACTGGAAGAGATGAACAAAAGCCCAAACTTTTATTTAGGAATTATATAATATTTATTACAACATAAGTATATCTCCTTTAGGGGGGAGACAGACTTGTTTAGTTACCTATGGTAGCGGAATTGAAATACATAAACTAAACTATACTAGAATAGGAACTATAATAATTTTTATTTTTGAGAGAGCAGAGAGGATGGTGTAGAGGATTTCTGATGGATTTTCGATGATGAATGCTCTCTTCAATCCTTGTTTATATAGAGGTCTGTGTGAAAGGCCTCCCCCTGCATTACTGCCTCGGATGCTCTTATCCTTGGCCAGCTTGATTCCACGTGAATGGGGTCCTCCATTGTCTTCCATTATTGAATGAAGACAACCAATTTTTGGTGTGAGGTCCCTTTCTTGTGACTAATGGACCACTTTTTTATTGATAGTGGTTCTCATGTTGCTTTACCCATCTGTTATTTAGTGGGTAATCCCTTTTCCTCCACCCACTACTGTCTTTTTCTTTTTAGTGGGTGCTCCAGCTCAGAGTCACATGACTCCACCAACCTGTGTCGGGAATCTAATTTTTTCCCGAGGCCCTGGGCGTCCTTGCTTTTGGCAGCGCCTTGTGCTCTAGATGCTCGTTGGACCGAGCCTTCTCTTTTCCCCTTCTGGGCAAGAACCCCTTCCCGAACACTGGTTCTGACAATCTGAAAAACGCGCTCAGACCAGTTTCCAAAATGAGCCATGTTGCAGTATTTGCGATGAGTATCTTTGCTCGTCGCAATCTTGTTTTCCCAGAGCAAGGTCCTCTTTCTTTCGAAAGCTTCCTCTGCGAATCTTGTCGATTTTCCTGTCATAGTGTTTAACAGGAATGATCCGTTCACTGAATTCTGAAAGAATTTGAACGGGAACTTGACTTTGTCTATCTCAGTGAGACAGATCCATAATCCCCATGCTCTTCTTGTAGAGATGAGATCTTCTGGTAATGTAGAGACTAGAGTAGTCTTTTTTCATGGTTTTTTTTCCCTGCTGGTTCTGGGGCTGCACTAAAAAAATACAGCTCCAAAATGTCACCGCTCTGATACCATTTTGATAGCGTAGGATCGATTAGCAAAATATGTAATAAAGAAATACATAGTTATCATTTTAAATAGCTAAAATATGAGGGTAAATACATGATTTTATATGATTTTGATTAACTAGTCAATTTTTCCCCATTTTCACACAAATAAGACACTTTTTTAGAAAATGTCACAATAGATATAATTAAGAATGTCAAAAAATCTTAGTGGTTATGTGTTATACATGCACTCAAAACTGGTTATGGGGGGTATACACTATCACCATACTGGATATACATATATAATACTCTAATTCAAATATGCATAGATTTTAATACGAGAGAAAATTCATTCTAACCAGTATCGAGATAGTGTGTACCTCTTACGACCACTTTTGATGGTGTGTATAAGCAGTACCCACTGACCCACCAATAAGATTATTATATCCATCTTTTGTGTATAAAATAAGGGGAAATATTGATATAATATGGTCAACCTTATAATCATACAAAATTGCGTAAAATCTTTGATCTTTTACCCTTCTACTGAATTTCTTCATTACATACTCTGATTTATCAATTCAATTTTTTAATTTGGAGATAAATCATGCAAAACAATCAGGCTCATCACACTTCCGTATAACAAAATCAAAGTATACCTACTTCATACCTTTTTTACTGTAATGCTGCCGGGTATTTCCACCGGAAGTTTTAGGGACCTCGTCCAACCACACGATCGCAACCGATGGTTTCCAGACGCAGACTCCTTCAGCAACACACAGCACAACCCTCGTTCGTTTCCTACTCGGGGCGTAGGATTTTCGGTCGGTACACAAAGAAAATAATATACTGGAAGGGATGAACAAAAGCCCAAACTTTTATTTAGGAATTATATAATATTTATTACAACATAAGTATATCTCCTTTAGGGAGGAGACAGACTTGTTTAGCTACCTATGGTAGCGGAATTGAAATACATAAACTAAACTATACTAGAATATGAACTATAACAATTTTTATTTTTGAGAGAGCAGAGAGGATGGTGTAGAGGTAAGGCCTATTCCCTTCCTCCAATAAATCCTTGCGTTTAAAGTCCTGATAAAGCGTCAGGGCTTTGCTGAAATAGGTATCATTAAGATTGTAGGCAATATTTGGATAGATGATTCTCACTACTTGTTCTGCACAAAGATCTCCCGCAATTGTTCCCAATACGGAATCCTTTAAATTTCTAACTCTTTTATCGCTTATAGCGATATTCTTGTTTTTTGTACCTCCAAATCATGGAGATAATTCCTGTAACCTTCGCATCTCGGACAATTGTCCGGATCCATGTTTTTCTTGATGTCTCCTCCGGTAGGATAATACTTAAAGCAATAAATAAAATATAATTCCTTAATAAACCTTAGGCTCTGATACCATTTTGAAAGCGTAGGATCGATTAGCAAAATATGTAATAAAGAAATACATAGCTATCATTTTAAATAGCTAAAATAGGAGGGTAAATACATGATTTTATATGATTTTGATTAACTAGTCAATTTTTCCCCATTTTCACACAAATAAGACAGTTTTTTTAGAAAATATCACAATTGATATAATTAAGAAAGTCAAAAAGTCTTAGTGGTTATGTGTTATGGGGGGTATACACTATCACCATACTGGATATACATAAATAATACTCTTTTAATACATCTGAATAGACATAATATTGATATTTTATATAATATAAATAGAGTTGCACTTGGGTGCAGCCGGCTGTACCATACAGCCGACTGACCCGACCCGGTGAGCGTTGACCGGTCAACGTCTGACCGTCTAACCGTATTAATTTATAGATAATGATTGTGTCAACATTAATATTTTTTAGCTCGCTTCGAGACCTTCGGCTCCCCTCGCTCAACTCTTGAAATTTTTTTAAAAATAAAAATAAAAAAGTCAACGGTCAATGCTGACCGGGTCGGGTCAGCCGGCTGCACCCAAGTTTTTGTCATAGAAATATCACAATCAAATACTCCCTCCGTCCCATTTATATAGGCTTGTTTTTCTTTTTCGGATGTCCCAAATATATAGGCTTGTTTCCATAAAAAGTAATATTTTTTTAGTTCATTTACTAATGTATCCCTATTTAATTCTTTGATTAATTTATAAAAAAAATACATAGTCAAATAATAAATAGGGGCATATTAAGAAATTTACTATATAATTTTCTTTTGCAATTATCTTTGTGAAAATTTCAATCCCTAAATAAATGGGACGGATGAAATATATCGAGTTTTATCTCATACAACATAAACAAGCAGGTCCTAAATTAAAGGCATTAGCATACTAAAGAAAAAATATAGTTTCTACTTTCTAGATTGGAATGTATTTTTAGTATAAACTTTAAAGTTCAATGTGAGTAAATGAGGTATTTATTTTATTTGGCTACGAGAAATGCGATACATTCTGTTCCCGAAAATTTTTTCCCGACCATCAAAAAATGTACTCACATATAGAGGTGTTCACGGGCCGGTTCCGGTTCGGTACCGGCCCGAAAACGTCGGTCCCGGTTCGGAAAAGTTGGAACCGGAACCGGTCCGCCACAGCCCACGGTTCCGGGTTGGAACCGGCCAGTATTGAACGGTTTCGGTTCCGGGTCGGAACCGCCGGTTTAGGACCCGAACCGTCTAAATTTTTTTTATTTTTTTTTATTTTTGAAAATATAAATTATATTGTCATCCAAACTCATAAATCATTAATATAATGTATAAAATCGATATAGAACAAAATATATCTTCATTCATAATAATATATTATCAATTACAAATGAAAATATATATTTATTCAAAAAGGGTTCCGCGGTACCGAACCGGAACCGCCGGTTCATGTTCGAACCTTATTATTGTTATCACCATTTTTGTTTTTTTCATTCAATTTACCATTGTAATTGTCATTTTTTCTTTCTATGTAATATAATTAATATGGATTAACACAAAATATAATTTAAAACTAAAAAAAATAAAAAATTGTCGGAACCGCCGGTTCACGGTTCCTAGCTGTTGGGAAAATTAATAGAGTTTTGATTGGATACCAAAACCCAGCTGACCCCAACCGAGTAGATGATCGCACAAGCCTAAGCGTTTTAGCTCACCTGTTTGAGCTTATAGAGTTTCTTAGTTTACAGATAGAATCGCTGAAGACAGCAGAAGACAAAGAAGAAGAAATAGAAGAAAACAGAAAAATGAACAACGATCTTCAAAGCCAAATCTTTCAAGAACACCCAGCCAGTCAGTTGTGTTCTTAGTTGTTCACATATTCAGTCTTAGGCAGAATAGATCAGAATATAAATATCTTAAGCCTAGTTTGAACGAGTTCATCATACTCCTTGTTCTTCATTGTAAGAACTCGTTCATAGTTGGAAAAACCCATACCCAAACCCAAACCCATAAAGGTTAGGTAAAGGTACGCTTGCTCGAAGCGTGTAATTCGAGTGTTTAGGTTCTTCAGTGCCGTGGCGAAGGTGTAGGCTTGACGGTACCCATGGCTGTTGGAACACAGCTCGGGTTAGAGTTGTGAAGTTGCTTGGTACTTGGAAACCAAGTGGTAGTGATTTACCAGTGAACCTGGTCGTGGACGTAGGAGGTGTTACTCCGAACCACGTTAAAAATGCTTTGTTATTTATCGCTTTGTTTTATGCATGTTACTAACCCTCATGAGCATACATTTCAAGCTGCATAAACTGATTAACTGAAAAGTGAAACAGAGCTTTGCAATATAATTTGAAGCAACAGACAGACTTTCCTAGCCTTTGGAATTGGAACCGGTTGGAACCGTGAACCAGCCCGTCCCAAGCACGGTTCCGAGTCGGAACGGGGCCGTTGACCGCGGTTTCGGGCCGAAAACCGTTGATCACGGTTTCGGTTCCGGGTCGGTTGAACACCTCTATTCACATATCCAGAAAAGTGGATAAATTGTAAAATTTTGAAAAGTGAATGACTGGTAAAATGAAAAATTTGATATTATTAATTTATAGAATTATGTAATATAATTATTCGAAAAAATATTTTATTTTAAAATGTGGAACTTTATTCGAAGATGAAAAGAGTAAATTTATGGACTTTGCCCCTAATAAAAACAGTGATCATTAATGAGGTGGCCATAAGAATCGGAACCGAACCAAACCGATACCGGCGGTTTCGGTTCGGAATCGAGAACCGCATCGACGGTGGTTCGGTTCAGGTTTCAAAGTTGCGGAACCGAGAACTGTCGATTTCGGTTCCGAACCGTCGGTTCCTCCAATTTTTTTTAATTTTTATGTTTTATCTATATTTACGTTACAATTCATATTTATTTCACCTAAATGTTACATTAGAATGCATAAAATTACAATTAAACAAGAAAATATAGCAAAAAATAAAAAGAAAAAAAAATTATTTTTGAACTCCAAAACATGCGGTTCCGGCTTGGAACCGCTTGAACCGCGGAATCGAACCGAACTGAAACTTGCGGTTCTGGTTTGAAACCGAAACCGAAGTGTTCGACGGTTCGGTTCCGATTCCCTTAAGACGGAACTGATAACCGCCGGTTCGGTTCCGGAACCGAATCGAACCGCGGCCACTACTAATCATTATAAATGTTTCAGTTTTTTTCCTTCTTTATTTTTATTATTAATTTATTTTGGGGAAAATAGAATGATAAAGATGTGCTGTGTGTGTTGTGTGTGTGAGTTGGGGGACAGCTCCCGCGTTGTTTTCGCGCGCTCGACGCCTGCGCGGTGGGTCCCACTTATTCCCTTATCTCTCTTTGCGTCACTGTTCCTGTACTTCATCTGTACCCACTTCCATCATTTTAATTTAATTGGATTTAATTTGCCCACTTATATTTTGGTAGTTCGCTCTTTAAAATAAATATCGTTTGACCACCAATATTTATTATCTCGTAATTTAATGTTTTTAAATATTTCTACAAAATATTTTTAAATTCAGGGTGTCCTAATTATAAACCTACCTTCAAATATAAATTTGGATTAGAATTTTTTGTCATATCTTACTGTAAGATCGTCTCACATAAGTTTTTATTTTTAAAATTTTATACTCCTTCTGTAAAATTTGAAGTATATATCTCATTTCTTTTAAGTATGAGTATTTAAGAGAACAGTGATTAAAAAATAAAAAGATAAAAGGTGTAAAGGCACACATCTTTTTTATAAGAGAAAGTGGTTTTTTGAAATGAATTGAAACACTTCGAATGAGACGACATAATATGAAAAGTGAGACACTTTAAATCAAATGGAGAGAGTATTAATTAATTAAATATTTTATGTTAATTTCATTAATTCTTGTTTCTCTTGGTCCGTGGCCAAAATTAAGTATATATTTTAGAACTAACAAATAAAGACACACGTACGACTCAGAGAGCATTAATAGTTGAAAGCTAAATATAAATTTGAAGGAAAAACCCTAAACTTCACTAGTTCATTACAGACTGCATTTTAACTTTTAATTTTAAGTCTTTTGCTTGGTAGTGTTTTACTTGAATATTTTTTTTTTCAATTTAATCTTTTTATATATAGAATTTATACTATTTTTTATTTATTTATAAGAAGTAAAAATAAAATCAAGGGACTATAATATTATTGAAAAATTAATAGATATGTGATCTGCACTTATTTATAGTTACTTGTATCCACTTTTTCTGTTATCATTATTTGTATTTATTATTCTTTAATTATTAAACCTGACATCTTTCAATGTAAGTTGTTCAAATAGGGAAGAACAGTGGTTTCGACTTTCAATCACCAAAGTAGGAATGCTCATTCTTTAGCGCAAGTTTTAATTCCGATTATTTGAACTAAAGTTTTCTGATTTGGTTACAAGATATTGTACCTTCTGCTATGAAATGATTTATATAAGGGATTTCCCTGAAAAAAAAAATATAGGAATGAAAATGTGTCGCGTGTTATATATAAAACCTGTCTTCAAAGGAAATGGGTTTCAACTTTTATAAAGAAAATTATCGCTAAGCTAAGGTATAAAGCTTATGATTGTTACACTAACAAAATTAAACACATAAATAAATAATAGCATATGACTAAAAGATAAATGAAGCCATCACTTCAAAGAATATAAGAACCTGTACAAAAAGAATAGAAGTACATGGTTAAAAAAACAAAATCTTATCCTAAATCTTAATTTTTAGATAATGTTTCTTTTGAGTGTATCTTATCCTAAATAAAAGTATAATGCAATTACAAGTATATTTTCAGCCATAAATTCACACAAAATCACACACATTTATATGTTAGTGCATATGAGAAGTAGTGTACACAGTAAATCGTCGAGTGCATGCATTGCATTTGGCATAAGGTTTGAGGGCCCTCTTTAATGCCGCTGTAGGCCCCTCACAATAATAATAATAATAATAATAATAATAATAATAATAATAATAATAATTTATTGTACCAAAAATTAATTTTTACATCAAATTACAAATATGACACGACTTTTAAACCTCATCGAATTTAGCACCACACTTTAACTTGGTGTAAATTAAACATGCATATTTTTTTCGCTAGCGGATTCTTGCCCAACATTTTATACTCCCACCATTTTTTAATAAATGTTATTTTTAGCTCATTTTCTTGTTCCTCAGTAAATAATTTATTTTAAAATTTTAGAGTAAAATAATGTGAAACTTCTCATTTTATCCTTGTTATTAATGCAGATTATCTATTTTTTAAAAGTTTTCTATACTATTAATTAGAGGTTAAGATGGTAAATTTGTATCAACTCAAAAGGTGATGTTAAATTTGGCGAGGATCAAACAAACAATTAGTTATCTATTTATTTATCATAATTATAAATCTATTTTTTAATCAAATCAGGTTTATATGATCCTTATAAGCAACATTTTTCATATAATAATAAAAGATTTTTTTTTGTCCCTTCCAGCCTTGGGTCCCTAGGTTATAGCAATTCCTTTCGCCTAGACCTAAGGCCGCGCATGGGTATGGCTGATATGATTCGTAACAAGTAATACTAATGTTTACCAAATGTGGATTGTAGGCTATTATAATTGTGAATTGTCTTCTCAAAAAAGCACCCTCGGCACAGGCTGCATGTATACTTCGATTCCCTTGTCATAAAAAAAATAAAAATAAAAATAAGAAAAAAAAACTTTGTATAGGAGAAGAAACTGAAGAAAAAAAATTCAATGATATGAAACTAATTATTTATATTTTATACTTCTTTTGTCCCCGAATAAGTGTCCTAGTATTTCAAAATTTTATAGAACAATGATATCAAATTCCTCATTTTCCACTCGTGCATCCTTAGATGTTTGGTTTTCCATGTAATAATAGGGCAAAAAAGAGTCAATTTATTCACTCTTGTATACAAATTTTGAAAGCAGAAAACACTTATTTGGAGATATTTTTACCCCTAATTTTATTGCATTGAAAATCAAATAACTAAAGAATTTGTATTGATCAATACAAGGGCAGAATGGGAGGTTCAATGTTATTATTATTTTATACTCCCTCCTATTTTATATATAGGTCATTTAAGATTTTTTCACTTTTTGTATATTACATGTCGTTTTAGCTTTGTATTCCTTAATTGACCTCAAATTATTAATTACTTACATATTCATTTCCTATATTAATTACTTGAGCAATGTAACATCCACTTAAATGTTTAATATTGAAAGGAAATATGAGTGAAGAAAATGGTCAAAATAATTATAATGTCCACTTTATATCACATAGACGTGTGTGTATATATTATAGATGAGTATTGATTAGGTTTAAGGTTAATTTGGGTAGAATTGTTTCTATTAATATGTGTGCATGAGCTTAAGAAGATATATATTATGAATAGGAGGGAGTATAATTCTGAAATATGATACTTATTCAAAGCCGAATTTTACTTAAATTAAGACACGTACTTGGGAGTGAGAGTATTAACCTTGATATCCTCACTCCGTCCACGAAATATTAGTAAGTAACTTTAGTGACACAAGTTTTAAGAAATGTTTGGTAGAATATTGTTTGTTGAGTAAAGAAAAGACCCACAACTTTTGAATTGTTATGAAGTATAAATTATGAAAAAGTGGGTGAAGTTATGTCCAAAAATTGACGTGCTATATATTTCGTGTCAAATCTAGAAAGGTACATAGCTCTTAAATACTATGTTAATCTTACTATTTTTAGTCAATTCTTCTGTAGACTTAATTAACTGTGTTTCCTGTTTAAGACTTGGACGTGATTAAGTGTTAATCATCACTCTAACAAAAACAGGAGTGGCAGTTGTATTAAGATTGGATTAGGCAATAATGGTTGGCAGCTGGACCAATTAAATATTGTTTAGGGGAATAATTATGTGATCGATACTAAACCACATTTGCTTTTACTGTGGGATCAGCCAGTTGTCTCGTTGGATTCTTACTACCAGCCTTAATTTATCTTCTTTGTTACCTAATTAGATATAATTAAGATGCAAAGTATCTGTTTTACTTGAATCATATCTATAATAATTTATTCGATCTTTGCAGAAAGGAAATCATTGTTGCACAAATCCTCTTTACAAAACACGTGATACAAAATATAAATTATTTTATAATATATGTCCGAATTAGAAATATCTTTACTGCATCGATCTTCTAATTTAAGCAAGTATAAAAATTTATATTGAGCATAAAAATTTATTATATTACTTCAAGAAATATTTGGAATTAGCAAAATATTACTATTAGAGCAGTGGAAATCTCTATAATTTTGTGTTATTTGGAACTTATTTATGGAACCATCAAATTGGGATGAAATCAATGGTGTTAAAAAATATGTCTGAGAGTTGTTGCGAGCATTTAATTGAGATGATTAAAGTATGCCTTTTGTTTTAAATCTCAAAATTTTAGTTTGAGAGATTGGATTTGTAGCCCTTCTCTTTGTCTTGAATTGATGTGATTATGTTGCTTGTTTAGTGGTTTTTGAATTTTATCATTAATATGTAGCGTTGTTGGTATTCCTCATCTTTGTAAGAACGAAAGACCCGAGTACGAATTCCAATTTTCCGATTAAAAAAAGTATTTTCTAAATTTTGTATCTCATCCCTAAGTTGAACCCCTCGTTACTTGAATATATTTTATTTAGTTAAAAAAATTAGTATAATAATAAGCACACATATATACGTATAGGTATATGTTTCATGATTGGTCATATCAACCACTTCTGATGCCTTTTTATGGGCATAAAATGTTGTTGGATTAAGTATATATTAGGAAAAATTATACTATATGTTTTCGTTTATGAATAAAATTTTCAATAAGGATCGACTATCTATGACGAAATACAATTGGAGTTGTAAATGACGATCAAGTTATATATATTCGTAAATTATTCGAATCTCAACTCGAAAGAGCTCGTTCAGCTAAATAATAAATTAAACTTGAACCAAGCTTGAACCTGCCTATGTTCGGTTCGAGAAGCTCGCGAAAATGTTGAGCTTGAGCCTAACGAGCATGCCGGCGGATATGTTAAGTAGTTTAATAAATGAGCCAGTTTGCTAGCTAACTCCTAGAACTAATTTACAAATATTATTGAGTTAGAGTTTGCCGGTATTACTTAAATTTTATAAAGTCAAAATTGAGCTGAGTTCGAGTTTGAATAAGTGTTGTCGAATAACTGATGAGTATGTGCCTGCAAACCACACATAGAAAATAAATCACACTTGGAAAATCAAGTGTGACGTACTCAACATATATATATAGAAATTGGTGGAATTTGAATATGAGACATTTGGTATAAACAATACCCACTGCATTACTAAACTATTCCCAAGAGAACAAGCGTATAAACCTAATTATAAACAATTTATAGAAGAAGCAAATAACACATCTTGGTGATAGTTGTTTAAAATTAATTTCATATCAATGCTTTTATATATTTTGCCCAAGCTAATACTTAATCCATTTATTGCATCTCAAACTCTTAAAGAGCAAATTAAATTTTTGTAGTTCGTGAGGATGATATGAATTTCAATTAACACGTGCGAACCCAATAATAATTGTTAGAACAAACCTCTAAGGATGCAAACAAAAACAAAGTCGTATTCAAACCATAAAAATCAAGATTATTACTATCCCTCCGAATATTTTTTCCAAGTGTCCTATTTTGAGAAAATACACATTTAAAAAAGTATATAAATTTATATTTGTACCCATAATTATTGTTTTTTAAGTTTAATGAATTCATCAAAATGAAGGATAAAATAGAAAGTTTATCATCATTTTGCTCTCAAATCTTGAAATGAGACGCTTAAAAGGGGACAAACATTTCTTTCAAATGAGACACTTAAAAAAACGGAGGGAGTAATTCAGAACTTAAATAATGAAACCTAATTTCTTCATACTAACTTAAAATCTTAGGGATTTTGTCAGAGTTGAACCTTACAAATCCTGTGCAATTCCAAGAGAAAATATTAATTACATATATAAAAGAGCAATTTAACTAATTTATCAAAAGTATTACAAGTTCCAAAATTGCATGCAATCACAGAAAGGTGTATGGAGTCCTAAAACATGACAAAAACTCAAGTAATATTGAGCAAAAAGAAAGAAAACTGTAAGTTATATACCCTAAAGATAGAAAACAACAAAAAAAATTAATCGTTAAGAGGATTCTTGATATATTTGATTATGAATATATGTGTGTGTGTGTATATATATATAGAGTTTGTAGTACTCTTTCTATAAAATTAAAAACAAAATTATGCGGACATAAGTTTACAGTAGCTAGATTAAAGTGAAAGTCATATCAAGTGTTATTTCTTAAACAAACATTGTTGGAATTGCATATGATTTGAAAATTTGGATATTGGGTAACATTGATATCATATATACAAGTTTGTACGTAATATATAAATATGTACTATATATTTCTATTAATTGCATCTTTATTATCAATAATATAGTCTAGTAAAGATTTTAATGTTATTGTACTCATCAGATAGCAACAGTACTTGACGAGTTATGTCAATTTTTAAATATGTTTCTCAGAATAGCATTGTCAAAACTCAAAATTAAACTATTCATAACCGGGAAAATTACAAAAAGAATCTAGGTTTTATTTCAAGTGGAAAGTGATGGGTATATTATTCCTCTCAAAGAAAAAATAAATAAATAATTTTGGGCGTTATCTTAGAATTCGCCCTATTTATCAAGTATTAATACGGAGCAAAAAAATAGGCTGCCCCATCAGCCAGGCAATAAGCAAAGTTTCTAATTAATTTTTTTATTATTTTATAATATTATAGTAACCTGCGACCGTTTACTTTCGTTGCACACTGAGCGAGTATTTCATAATTAGTCTTGCATTTAATTAGGGGGATAAATTTGAGACTTGTGCGAATAATTATCTACCAGGGTGATAGGAAGATGACACAAACATCTCAATATATATCTCTACTTTTTTTAATTAAATATATTTTGATATATATATCTATATATATCTGTGTGCGTGTGTGTGGAAATGAGAGAACAATATTAGTATCAAACTCCATTTCTTTTAATTAGATTGTAGTACTTCTGAGATATTTTTAAGGGACATGTCTCTTCTTATTACACTACAAGAAAGTTGGGCTTTTGCGACATGATAAATGTGTCACAAAAGACTTTTTTAATGTCGCAAAAGTTAATTTGCGACATTTTCTGCGTCATGGTGTATTGTGTCGCAAAAGGGGTATGTAGCAAATTTACGACACTTTTTTTTCATTTGTGTCGCAACATATACATCACTTTGTGCAACACTAAATTAATTGTCATTTAAAATAAACAACACATTATGCGTCACTAATTGTATTGACACGAGTCAGTTTGCGACATATTACGCTATCGGTTGAAAGCGCCCTAATTTGCGACATTTTCAACGTCTATTTAGATTATGTCGCACAAAAAAATATGTAGTAATTTTACGTCATTTCTCTTATGACACAACATATATGACACTTTATGCGACTCTAAATTAATTATCATATAAAATATATTCATTAATTGATTTAATGTCGCAAAAATTTAATTTGCGACATATTCGACGTCAAATTTATTTATTTAAAACATTATACATAATTAAAACTAAATATGTATTAATAAAAATAATTCATGTTACAACACACCATCACTAATCACACTAAATATCACAAGAACTAAAGTTTGATCCTATAAATACAAAAACGGCACAAATCAACATTTATATCCATGTCACGTCTCTTCTCTTTTGATCTCTCTTTCGTCTTCTTCCTTTCCTTTATTTCTTTTTTTTTTTAGTTTTTCCTTCAAAACTGCACAAATATAATTAAATTATTAAATTGCATCAGTATGATCAAACTAATTAGATATCTGGTAGTCCAATAGAAAACAAATAACAATAAGACAAAAGGAAGTACCGACATTGCTAGAAGTAGGAAAATCCTTCTGCTGCATATCCTTGAGTTCCTTCAAAATATCCCACATTATACAGTTTAGACATCTAAAAAACATTAACTGGTAATTGGTTGTAAAAGCATCTTCATTGATACAGATTCTTAAGAGCATTATACCAAATCCAAATCTTGCAATCAACCAAAGATCATATTCCCTTCAAAGGTTGTCAAACTCAGTTGTGCTTAGACAAAACAAAATAGAATAAGATATATTGCAGGACTTTGTCAGTACATCAAGTAATATCATAGTAATATTGGTATGGGATGGTCTAACTTGAATCATTTAAGCACATCAAACACCTGTCTTAAGATAGAAAAGTATAAAGTTTTCAAGAAAAATTGATCAGGAACAAAGATATTCCAAAATCAAAGGCATAGAAAGAAACTGAAGAGGAATGGTTTTTCATTTCACATAAGAAATCCACATATATATATATATTACCTTGTCAAAGTCCTTCACAACCTAAGATTCCATTGAAGAATTCACTTCACATTCCATCCATAACCCCCTGATCTTGCCAAGCTGCATTGAATATATTAATAATAAAGGCCAAAAAACTGGTATAAGAGCAAGCTAATATCCTAAAAATTAAGTTAAAATATAGCAGGGGACGATTAAATTCTCTCAAACCACGTTCACCTCTACCAAAATGAAAATATAGAGAAGATAAATTAGGATATCCTGATATCCATGTAGATCACCTAAATGCAAGTAGCTTAGATAGGTGACTTTAGAAATCACTGAAGTAATAAGATGAACATTTAGCACAATTTAATCTTCCCAACGATGTCCCCTAAAAAAAATCTTCCCAACCATGTTCAAGAATCACCATGAATCACTAACACATTAACAAATATATCAATTGTTATTCTCTGTGGAAATTAAATAAAAAAAACGAGTAATTTTAATTTGAGAAACCAACTTGGTCGAAAACAAAATCAGAAAATAATTAAATACGCCAAAGGATTTGAAAAAAAAAATTGAAATTAGGGCTTAGAAACGAGCTAACCATCGAATAGCAGCAGCCGTGGCGGCACAATAGTGCGCACGTAGGGACCTCAAGAAACATCAGCGGAGGCAACGGTCGATGCGGGCAGTGGCTCGTGACTAAGGGCAACGACAGAAAATAAAAAGAGGATGACTTACTGAGTTTCTATGGAGAGAGATGCGCAGAAACGTTTTTTTTTTTTTTGAAGAAAGAGAGGCGTAGAAATGTTAGGGGAGATAGAATTTAGTTTTCTATTAGTTCAACACTTTTTTTTTAATTATTATTGTTAATTAATTAATTAATTAGTATATAATTAATTTTAGACTTAATTAATTTTCATTCAAAACTTAATAAATTTTAATTGGAATTAATAAATTTTAATTATAATTAATAACTCTAATTATAAATTAATAAATTTAATTAAAATTAATCAATCATAATTAGGATTTTTTTTCGAGAACATAATAATTAATATTAATAAATTCTAGTTATCCTTCAATTATCCTCTTACATTATTCTAAATATGTTGGATAATTATGACATTTTCTTGAAGTGTTGATAATAAATTATATTATCACAATTAATATAAAAATAAACTCCAAATTTGTGTCACAAAATTGTGACCCGATATTTAGATGATGCACCGTTGATACAAATCCACAACACTTAATGCAACACTAGTTTATATGTGTTGTATAATGATGACATTTTTATAATTTGTTGCAACACAAAAAAATCACAATTGTGTTAGAAACTGTGGCACATTATTTAAGTGATGCGGATATACGACACTGAATACGACATACTTTTTTATGTGTTGTATAATTATGACATTTTATTGATGTGTCGCAAATAAATTGTTACAATTCAGAGACATAAAGAAAAGTGTTGCATTTGTGTCACAAAATTGTGACACATTATTTAAGCGACACACGATTGACGCAAATATACGACACTGAATGCAACATTGTTCTATATATGTTGTATAATTATGACATTTTATTGATATGACACAAATAAATTGTTGCAATTCAAAGACATAAAATAAAGTGTCGCATTTGTGTCACAAAACGGTGACACAATATTGATCTGACGCACAATTGATGCAAATATACGACACAACGAGCATAAGTGTAGTAATTTTACGACATTTACATCTAGTGTCACATGTGTATATGTCGCAATAGGCCAATTTTCTTGTAGTGTTAATTATTGCACCTATAGTTGTTGGGCGTCAATATATGATTTAATTTATTAATTTATTATTGATCACTGTTTTACCAACATCATCGGAAAGAAAAAATAATTATCCAATAAAGTTAATTTAAATTTAGCGATTGCACCACCATCTTTTCATTTATAACAACATATAAGGCAGCTGGCATATATAAGTGGGTCAAATATATATGTTGATTTGCATTAACCGGAAAACATATTGATGTTTTGACTGCATAGCAATGAAAGTTGGTCTTTATTGATATAACTAAATCATTATTATGATTATAAACACTAATGTCAATCGGACATCTGTCAAGGTTATCAGACTATTCGATTCGGACTAACTGGATTAGATTTTTACAGTTAATTTTTTTTATCCTAACTCAAAAATCTTGGTTTAATATATGTATTCAAATTAAAATATCAAATCATGGCGTGAATGGGGACAATGCACTGCTGAGAAATCGGGAAGGAAGGGAGACGATGACGGTGTTGGAAGGAAGATGGCGACATCGTGGAAAGGTAGATGGCGAGGCATTGCCAGAAGGGAGACGGCGAAACGATTAAAGATTGGAGGTTTGAGAGGATTAGGGTTTGCGAGAGAATGAGTGAATTGATTTATTAAAAACTCGTAAATGGTAAAGGGTAATTTGATTTCTACTTGCTAAGGGCATTTTGGTTCCATTCTCTCAAAATTGGCCAAAATTTGTGTGAATTAAATTGGCAGACAGCTTTTAATTTTGGCTATCTATACATGCTAGTTCAAATCTCACCTCTTTGTGGTTTCATCTTATTTAATTTATTTTATTTCATTAAAGATCACAAAATTTTAGTATTCATTTTTATTATCTTTTCATGAATTCATGTTGTTGTTTTTTTTTTTTCTTTCTATTTCGTAGAGTTCGTTTGAATATATAATTTATTGTCGTAATAATAATCAAAAATACATTTGAGTGTGAAAAGGGACCCAACATAATAAATTGTTGTGAAGTTTAGAATAATAGTAATGGGTGCAGTAGGATCATTTTCTAAAATGAAAAGTACTACACTTATCGTGGACGTACAAAAAAAAATTGTGTTACACTTATCATGGACGGAGGGAGTAAAATTATACTTCAAAGGCTTACTAGCTTGATCTTGATAACAAACATTAGAGGTGTATTTAATATTTTCTCTTTTTTTATAAGTGAAAGTGTGAGCTCTTATTTTTTGAATTTAAATTACTTTATTTGTATATAAATACTTTGCGATGTGGTAATATTTAACTATTGTTTTGCAATGGTGCAATATATTTAAAACAACGGAGTATAATTTTATTAGAAATATTAGTAACTTCTGATTTAATTTTTAAAACTACTATTTTAATTTTCAAATTATTACAAATTGGCCCCATTATAAAATATTGACTTGGTCACTATATACACACATGTATATCAAACATTTGGTAAATTAAGTTCGAACTTAAACTTTAACTTTGGAGAGTAGAATTGATTAGTAGTATAATGTGAGAGGATGAGATATAGTAGTGTTATTTACGTACTCTCTTCGTCTATGATAAGTGCGATTTTTTTTTCTTCATCGTTTGTCCACAATAAGTGTGGTATTCCCTCCGTCCCCCGAATATGGCATGTTTTCCATTTTGGGCCGTCCCACTAAATATGACATGTTTCCTTTTTGGGAAAGAATTATAGCTTACTTTAAATTAAAAAAGCACTTTAGCAGTACATTGTTGACCAAAAAAACACTTTATTAACTAAAAAGTTATTTTATTAACACTTTATTACACCTAATTCCCTTTTTCTCAATCTCCGTGCTGAAAACAAATAAGCCATATTCGGCGGGACGGAGGTAGTATTTACTTAAATAAAAATGACTTCACTCTTAATAAACATGATTCTCATTCTTCACTCACAATATATCTATCAAACTCACTCCCTCACTCTTAAAATCCGAGCACTCTCTTCGATCCACGCTTACCGTGAACGAAGGGAATATTTACTACGAGTGACACAACTAGTTTTCGAAGAACATTGATATTGAGGCTTTGGTTGTGTGATGACTGATGAGATGATTTTAGAGAGAGAGTGACATGAAAACGTGGGGGTCACAAAGCAAGCAAGGGAGTTGGATATGCGTTGGAAACGTCCAATCTGTAAATTGAGAAGAGAAATTAAAGCTGAAAAAAGGGAGCAATGAAGTGATAGGCCATGTCACCTCTGGCTTCTCTCTCTTCTCATCTCTTCTCTATAGCATCAGTATGGCCATTCACCGCCGGGGCCCACACTCTGCTCTGCACCGCGCAACTTCCGGGGGACTATTATTCATTCATTACTACATTACAATATTACATCCAATCCAATATTCTACCATCAAAATTATTTACGTTCTTTATCCTTTTGGCTTCCTTCAAGTCAAACAAGATAATTCATTTCATTTCATTTGCAATAAATAATACTCCCTCCGTTTCCACTTCAACATGTTCTGTTACTGTTTGACACGAATGTTAAAAAAATAGATAAAAAAATATAAAATGTGGTTGGGTCTCATCATTTTTGAATAGTTGATTGTTTCTTTATTTGAAACAAAATAAATTCAATGAAATAACATAAAAAGGAAAGGATGGCAAGTTTAGTAGTACGAAGTAAGTCTTCAACATTGTTATATAATGTAGAGAGAGAGAGATTATTGCCATATTGCACATTTTCATTAAATCTTAAACTATGCAACGCTAAGATTATCTTAACGTTTCACTAGATCGATTGTAAAATTAATAATAGAATGCTTTCAAAACAAAAATAGACGAATATAAATGAGTACTAACTATACAATAATCAAATTATTTAATAATGATTATGGATTTTGGCTTATTTGGAATTTTGTAATTGAATTTTCTACTTTTTATATTTATTATTTATATAATAAATGTTCTAATTTAACACAACTCTATTTTGAATAAGATATGTAATTTTGAAAAAAAAAATTAGCCGAATAAATGGATGCCAAAATAATTTTATTATTTCCATTATTTAGATTCGTAAATATTTTAAAAATATAATAGTGAAAAAATATTAAAAATTAAAAATATATATTTCGAGATGTTTGGAAGTTATAAAAAATAAAAAATTATTAAAAATGCCAAAATTGGTTGAAAATTTTATAATGATTGTTCATATTTAATTTTAAGTGTTTTGAAATGAAATTTAATTGAAATTGTATTTTCAAATATATATATATATATATATATATATATATATATATAATGGTTGTTTAGACTTTTGAATTGTTTTGAAAAATGGTTGTTTAGACTTTTGAATTGTTGGATAAATGGTTGTTTTCACTTTTGAATTGTTGTGAGATATAAAATATAAGAAAGTGAGTGGACTTATGTCCAAAAATGGACATGATATATATTTCGTGGACGGAGAAAGTATATTGTATTTGTTAATGTTATACTTAAAAATGTACTTTAATTTCTATACTGAAAAACTAATGTATTATTATTTTATTTTGTTGACTGAAATTTTATACTCCCTCTGTCCACGAAATATAGGTCACGTATGATGCGGCAAGAGTTTTAATAAATGTAGTGGAGAAAGAGATCCATTATAATGAGTTGTTGTGAAGTATCAAATAATTAATGAATGTATATGAGATATTATCCTAAATATCTTGAACGGATAAGAGTAATTAATACAATTTACTCTTTATTATTTATTTGATTTGATAATTTATATATTATATATTTTCAAAATTCGTTTTGTCGTGCAAGGCACGGTTAAAATCTAGTTTTTAGAAAGGGTAAGCTTAGATATATGTCTAATCAACTGAAGTTTGTCATACTTTAATGTAAACATTTTTAAATATCTAATCCAAATCCCGTAAATATATATATATATATATATATATATATATTCTATTTTACCTATCTAATCAATTGATTATATAACCATTCCACTAGACTTTCATCGTATTAACCAAAATAATTAATGTTATCATGTTAAAATTTATAGGGTATTTTAATGAATTAGATTGACAATCATTTCGGCAGAAATATACTCCACTCGAAATTTCTGAGTACAATTTCTGTCCCTCGAAATTCGTCATCTATCAATTTTCACACCGATTAAAAAATCATTTAATTTGCTTTGAAAAATGTAATCTGTAGCATAAAATTGTTCTATTTTGCCTTTATTTACTACTCCACATATCATTTTCATTTTTTTTAATAAGGTTAATTTAGTAAAAGAATGTTTAAAGAAAATTCCAATTAAAAAATTGGATTATGTTTTGGGACATCCCATAAAAGAATAAGACAGTAATTTTGTGAGAGAGGAAGTATTATAAAAATTAGTGTACTAACTTTAACAATTTGTTATAATTTTAACACAACATTTAAAAAGTTTTAATTATGACACTGCATTTTGATTTGTAACAAATTCGATACGTCTAAAAACTTTAGACAATTTTAAAAATAGCGTGACAATATAAAAATAACGTGGAACAACAATTCAAAATCTACTACCAAATTTGACATTGTTTATGTTTGCACATTCTTGTTGAGGTCATTGGAAAATTTTGAAGGTGTTAAATTCGCTACAAATTAAAAGCTGATCAGTTGGTATATCATTATTAAAATGTTTTAAAAATAATGTTAAAACTACAATTTAAATCAAAATTGGTGTATTAATTCACAATTAACTCTATATAGAATATAAAAATACTATATGTTACTTCACTAGATGATGGTGATTTAACGTGAGCATTCGGCCAACTAAATCGAAAATAAAATCCCAACAGTGCACCGAAGATAACGGTTGTGGGTTCCCACAATATAAAATAAATAAATAAAAATAAAAACCAAACAATACAAAAATTTTGAACGGTTAATCGAATCGATCAAACTTTTTCTTTAAATATTATCAAAGACGACCAAATTAATTTTTGAACTTCGGATAACCAAAATAATTTTATAATGTATTGCAATGTTTTAATATACGATTATATATATAATTTTTTTTAGAATAAAAATCTATTAAATATTAAAACTTCGATCATTTGGGTTCAACTGAACTTTTTTTTTTAACGAGAAATCGAACCGAATTGAAAAATTTGACCAATTCAGTTCGGCTATTTGATCATGGCTCGGTTTTGCTTACCCATAGGTTTGGAGTCCACTTTAGGCAAGTGGTATTTATAAAAAATAATGAACATACAGATAATGCTATTGAATTCTTCTCATTATCATGAAATAATTAGTTGGTTCTATTCCAACATATGGAGCGTGCTTCTTTATTATACTTGAATATTTTAATCATTTTTTAGCTACTTGCAATAACCTTGTTGTTAGGGTTGGGATGTGCTAGCTTAAAATATAAAGTCCAAAGTTTTTGAGTAATGTTATTTCATTATATTTTTAAACAATGGTTTTACTTAAATCTTCTGTTATAGTAATTAGATAATAAAGAGATGACCTAAATAAGAATGTGAATAGAAATCGCAACTCCCACATCTATTCTATCGCATGGTGGTATGTTTTGCTTTGATGGATTATCATTCCCGGCCCCGTGGAAAGCATTGAAAAAAGCGTATACTTTATATGAAAACAAACAAGACACGAATTACAAAATATGGATATTGTACGAACATGATTTCATTTGTGCTGACACATTACGATAACGATAGGACATGACGGAATAAGTTCAAATCATAGATAAGAAATAATTAATAAATATTATGATGTTATATAGAAAAGAAAAGAAATTGTTAAAAAAATTCTAAATGAAATAGACTATTTTAATTGAACATTATAATTAATTAACATGTTGATTGCATACAATTCTATCAACTTTTCAAGAATAGAGTTTATTGATTCTCGTATAAGAAGATATCAAATGGGTCGGCCATCTTAACATGTATAAATAAATTAAATAAATGATTCAATTATGCATGAAAAAATGATATACACTTGACTCATTTTCCGGCACGCAACGACATATTACGGCCACATTACTAAAAATTTGTGGTAAGAATGAATCTTGTTCTAACATACGTTAGACACGAATAAACAGGGCCTTTGAGAACTCTTCTAAATTTTCGTTGTAAGTGCATCTCCAAAGTTTCGCACCATAATACAACAGTTTAATTATAAAAATAAACTAAAAATACCAAGTCATAATTTCCAGCGATCTCCTCTACTTTTTTTTACACAAAATAGTATATTTTGTTTATTATTTAATATGAGAAATACGAATAATTCATGTCAATTAATGAAAAGAAAAATCATTATATTTAATGTACGGAAAAAAATAAGTGAGAAAACAAGTGAGAATTTTTGAGGGGTACTAATAAGTTCTATTGAATCAAGAAATTGTAAATCTATGTTAACTGAAATGTGAGAGAGGATAATATTTTTGATAATCAATTTTGCCACGATTGATGATCCTACAACACGTGAGTACTTATGATCAGAGCAATAAGATATTATTCGAACATTTGATGAGATGCACCTACAACACGTGAGTACTTATGATCAGAGCAATAAGATATTATTCGAACATTTGATGAGATGCACGGGAGTACTCATGAAAAATAGACTCACGTTTGCTTCCGAATAATATCGTGTTGCTCTAATCATAAGTACTCACGTGTTTATTTGAGGAAAAACGAGCATATAAAGTTGATAACATATAATAATAATAAAGTTATTGATGAGATGCGGATGATGGAACATAGTTTTGAGACATATGATAGCAACTGCTTGTTTAGTGCAAATCAAATCAAAAAAACTAAGAGGATTCCAAAAAAATATCGTAACCATTGTTAGACTTTACGTAAATCAAATATGAAAATGTATCAAAACAGGAAGCAGGACACGTGTCGTACCCTACTTACACTTTACCTACATGTTCCTAGAAAAGTTCTTGTATACTTGTATATGTACTACTCCAATCCATCAATCGTTGCCATATTCTAACTGCCACATATCGCACCATATAATACATGTACATCGCATGCAAAAATTTCCAATTCGGATCTTCCTGTTACCTATTTATGTGATATCTTATGTTGTCTCTGTTGGATTAATAATAATATGGAATAATTTAAAGATAATTATGTACCCTAATTGGATAGAATAAACCCTATTTATCAAACTTATATTTTTTAGATTGTCATGTATCATTAATTCAACAAGAACAATAGAAAATATTATATGAATAGACAATAGAAATTTCCATATTTTTACTTGCGTCACTGCTTTTATGTGGCGCAATCCGATAAAAGGAGGGCAACGGACTTTCCAATTTGAAGAATACGAGCAGTAACAATCAAAAAAAGTGGTACAATAAAATAAGTTTAAACTGCAGAGTTGAATTAATGAAATTATGTAATTACCTAATATTTAATTACTTGTAGTATGGTATGTTAAATGTTATTGTTATTTTAGTATTTTAGAATCTTGGAAGCAAAAGAAGGTGTTGAAAGTAAGTGGGAAACAACGAAAAGAAAACAAAAAAAAAAGAAAAACAAAATCTGCTTCAGTTGTCAATCGCTTCTTGTCAAAGCGGTACTGTCTTCTTTGCTTTCCAATAATTTTCCCAATTTCCTTTCATCACTCAACAAATATCCGACTGTCAACCACCGCCGCGGCCCATCTCCGCCCAACCGCCGCCTTCCCTCCGCCGCAGTTCATCTCCATGACGCTACAGTCTCGCCGCTGCTTCAACTTTACTCACAGTTAACTGAGCAAGGAATTAATTCTTGAAAAAGTTTCGATTCAACAGATTTCTTCAAAATAATAGAGATTGGCTTTTAGGGTTTCGTCTTCTTCTTGAAATCTTTTTTTTATCATTTTTTTTCTGGTCTGTATATTTTGTCATCTGGGATTCTTCTGTTGTGCAATGGAGGAGTACAATCATGAGATGAGTGGGAATTCGAATTCTCGGTGCAATTTTCTGTACGGAGGTTCTGTTGTTGCACCGAGTTCTTCTGTGTATGGAAGAAGTAGCTTCCATCTTCAATCAGAAAATTGCTACGATCAATCAGAAACGCAGCAGCAGCAGCAGCAGCAGACGGTGAAAACTGAATCTGGAGGCGGTCTGGATCATGCTTCGAGGTTTCAGTACAGTGCGATTACTCCAAGTGCGGTGGAGGAGCATCGCCGCCGCCATGATCGGAGGCCGGGAAATGAGGATTCCGGCGAAGCTGAGTCTATAAAAGCCAAGATTATTGCCCACCCTCAGTATTCAAGTCTTTTGGATGCTTACATGGACTGCCAAAAGGTAATTAGATCCTTTCCAACTCCAGCGAGAGAGAGAGAGAGAGAGAGAGAGAGAGAGAGAGAGAGAGAGAGAGATGTGTTTGAATTTTCATTTACATGCATTATATATAGTATGTTTGTAGTCTTAAACCTAGAAATTAATTATTGTTGCTGATGACGATAAGTGATGATAGGTGGGAGCTCCGGCGGATGTGGTGGCGCGGCTGGCGGCGGTGCGGCAGGAATTTGAGGCGAGCCAGCGAGCTGCGGCGGCGGCGGGCGGCAGAGATGTTTGTAAGGATCCAGAACTCGACCAGTTCATGGTGATTAATTAATTAATCTCTCATATATATTTATATATAAAATAATTAATTTTGGGATTTGGGGTGTGAATAAATTCTGATGAAAATATAAATTGATGTGAATTAATTAAGGAAGCGTACTATGATATGCTAGTAAAGTATAGAGAGGAGCTGACGAAGCCAATTGATGAAGCCATGGAGTTCATGCGACGCATTGAGAAGCAGCTCAACTTGCTCACTAACTCTAACACTCCTCTCCGGATCTTCAACTCTACTGGTACTCTCTCTCTCTCTCTCTCTCTAAAAACACACACACACACATAGGCCATTGCTAATGAGGTAAAGAAGAGACAGATGAAAAATAATTCCAGCACTGCAGTTTAATTAGTGCCAGACTTCCAGTGATAAATATTACTGAGATTTTCTTGTGCAGTACAAAACTGGTAGTTGGAACTGTCCACTATCCGAATTGCGTTTCTCTCTCTCTCTTCTTCCCTCTCTCTCTATGCAAGGAAGGAAGGAATTACTACACATTTCATTTATTATTGCTGTCTGTTTGCTAATTTCCTAGAGAACTAAACTTTGACTGATACAATCATTTTCCAACGCCTTGTCACGAGTGCCCAAAAGTTGAAAAAAGAAAAATATTATTAATAATAATAGTAAATTTTTTTCTTCTCTTTTGAAAAAAAGAAAAAGATAAAAACCCTAATCACGAGCATATAGTAGAAAGATATGATTTGGTTGTATACTACTTAAATGCAAAGAACAAAACAGCTACAAAGTCCATGTTACGTTTCCTCTCTTGATTGAAATTTAAATGTATATATGGTTATAGTATAGACAAATGATGAATTTGCTCTTTTGCTTCACTGTTCGGATTCAGCATTTTTGTGGCTTTCCACTTCTCTCACATGCTTATACACAGGTTTCATTTTAATGCATATATTTTCATAAATCTCTCTCTCTCTCTCTCTCTATATATATATATATATACATACATCCAATATTATAATCCATATAATAATATAATATAATATCACTATGAGGTTTTAAATTTATATTATGGTGCACCAGCCACTGATATATAGGGAAAACATTAAATAAGAAAGATTTTTAATGTGATAAATAATGAACAAATATGAATAGTTGATCTTTATATGATATACAATTTTTATAAATAGATGGATTATAATAACACATTAAATGCATTGTAATACATAGAATGAATTATCCAGCTTGAGAATCAATCTTGGTCATCCATTTAGTCTAAAATCTATGAATGAGATTTATTCATATTTCTACACTCAGGAGCTTTCCTGCCAAAACCACCCCTATATATATATATACACATACACACACACACACACATCACATATATCTGTATTAGTCCAGCTGGCTGGAATTAAGTACCCTAGGTTGTGAAGCATTCCTCATTGGAATTTAACTATCTTGGTTGGTTTTCTTATTCAGCAATTTTTATCTTCTTATTTGTTTTGAGTTGTTGATATATATATATATATATATATATATATATATTTGTATTCTTGACAAGTTAGATTCTATTATATCTAGTCTAAAAGTTGTGTTGGTTAAGAAAAGATGGAAGTCTTCCATCCATTCTATGCTCAATTTAAAGAGTTAATTACAATTAATCCTTCCAGCTCTTTATATTATATTATATTATATTATATAACAAAATAACATTTTTAACTTGTTCAGTCATTGTTATTGTCAAGATTTTTGTATTAAAATCTTTGTACTTTTACAAAATTTTGGAATTATATATTTTTTCATTTTGTTATTTCTACATGTCTGGAAACTAGACATTCAATTTTATCTGTATATATATCTGAAAATCTACACACAATTAAACACATTTCGTTCCATCTTAGTAGTTCAACTTTTGTTGTTGACAAGTGCTACTGAAATTGGATTCTTGTTATCGAATGATTTAGTTTTCTTCATAATATATTTCCATTAACTGCAAATTTTGATGGTTAAGAGTTAGATACAATTAACCAAATGTATTCATAGTACTACTTATATATATTATCCAACGTTTTAATTAATCATTAAAAAAAGTATATAAGTTTTCTTTGTTTTGGAACAAATTAAAAGAGGAGAAATTCGAGGCTGGTTCGTCCGAAGAAGATCAGGATAATAGCGCGGGAGAAACAGAAGTTGCGGAGATTGATCCAAGAGCAGAAGATCGAGAGCTGAAAAACCATCTGTTGAGGAAGTACAGTGGATATCTGAGCAGTCTGAAACAAGAGCTGTCGAAGAAGAAGAAGAAAGGGAAACTCCCCAAAGACGCTCGACAAAAGCTTCTCAGCTGGTGGGAGTTGCACTACAAATGGCCTTATCCTTCGGTATACATATATATATAATTAATTACAATCCTCCTCCCTCTACATTCATATCATCATACATATAAATATATTCAATCTCTTTCTCTGCAGGAGTCGGAGAAGCTGGCATTGGCTGAATCTACTGGTTTGGACCAGAAGCAGATAAACAACTGGTTTATCAACCAAAGGAAACGGCATTGGAAGCCGTCTGAAGATATGCAGTTCATGGTGATGGATGGGCTGCATCAACAAAATGCAGCTGCACTTTACATGGAAGGCCATTATATGGGTGAAGGCCCTTACAGGTTGGGGCCGTGACGTGAACACGCAGTCGGCCATCGCCCCCGTCTCTCTGCCTGTATTTGTGCTGGTTCTATTTTTTTCTGAAATGTCATGGTACTACTACTGCCTTATCATCTGTGTGATTCTAAATAGAAAATTGGTAGCATTTTGACAGCTGAATCTTGTATTCCTTATCATATGTAAGCAACTACTTTGTGTGCATAAATTATTTGTATTCTTTGCTTGTTAATTGAAATCTATGGGGGTTGGAATATCAAAATGTGTGTCTTAAGCAGTGGTGGACTTATATATTTGTATGTCTAATAAATATGTGAATTGGAATGTGAATATGAGTTTAATTTAATTAATTGTTTTAACTTTGAAGTTACCTACTCTATGTTTTGTGTTTTTGTTTTTTTTAAGTTCCTTGTGTAGTTTCTTAGACTGTTGTGAATCATTTTACTTCTAAATATATGTGCATATATTATAGCGCAGATTATACTTTCTATCCCTATCCCCACTTTTTGTGATTTTTTTCAGTACTATCATGACCTTTAAAAATAAAAAACATCCCAATGTAAGATTTCTAAATTCTATCATTGGAGAAAGTTGTTGTACTGGAAAAGTGACATGACACGCCGAAGGCCTATATGTAATTTCCCCCTTAAATTATATCTCCTTTGAAAATAACCACTAGAGCAGCGATATAACGGTGTCGTTTAGGTGTTGTTTTGGTACACAACACTATAGTTATCAAATGAATTGGGTTTGCCCGACACGGTCTTATCGGGGCGGCTCGACCCGATCTGAAAATATTTCAAACCCCTAAATTTCTTTTAGGCACATAAAGTTTAGGTCAAGACGAGCTGACCCAATTTTACGTGCCTAAATTGGCACTTCAAGCCAAGCATGCTCGGTCCGATCCCAAATAATTTTAGGCAAAAAAAATGTGGCCTAGTCCAACTTGAAATCGGGCTAGCTCATCGGAGTTCGACCCCAAATAATTTTAGGCAACAAAAATATGTGATTTAGTCCAACTTGAAATTGGGCCAGCCCATCGGACTTGACAATTTTTGACAACTGCAGCACTGTCTTGTACATGACTAAGGCACCAATCATGTTAGTACTCCCTCTGTCCCGTTATTCTTATTTCATTTTTTTTGGGCACGGAAGGAGAAGGGCGTTTAAAGAGTAAAAAGATAGCCCACAACTTTTTATGAGAGAAACATATTTCCTCATATAAAAACATGACAAGAATAACGGGACAACCCAAAAAAGAATACGAGACAAGAATAACGGGACGGGGGAGTATATGTTGCAGTACAATCAAAGGGATTTAGTAGGCACATGCCCCTTAGTTTAGAATATCTTTTGTAAAACTAACATCAAATAATTTATAAGTTTAAATACTCACATTGTAATTAAGATCGTGAGTAAGTTGATCTGTGCATCAATTCTCGGGCAATTAATTTGCACAGAAAATAATGAGGACATAATTTCTTGTTCATAAATTCTCCTATTTTAAAGGGAAAATGAAGGACTGCCTACACCTACAGTGGTTGCATCAAAGGAATATTTAAAAATTCGCATTGTTTTAATCTGAACTGAATATATTACTGTTCATCTTAGTTTCAATTGTTATTGAATTTAGGAAACAATTTTTTAGGCCAGCCGTTATCCAAAATATAATCTTTATATACTCCTAATTGCTTTATTCTTCTAACTCTGTTTAGCTCAAGAATTTGTGCATAAGATAAAATTAATACATAAATACGTTGAAATTTGTTTGCTAAGTTTGTTAAATATTGGAGTTCGACGAAGCTTACAAGAAGACAATTCAAAATTAGTCTCCTCCATCTGATTAAAAAAAGAATTTACTCCATCCGTTCTTTTATAAGTGTCCCCCACCGTCAAATTACACATACCAAGAAAATAAAGAAATTTACCTATGTAACCTTATTAATTACCATCATTAATGTATACATACAACTAATTAACAAATTACTAGAAGTATTAAAAAAGATTTAATTGGAAAAATATCATTAATTTACTCTCAAATTTTGAAATATGACACTTATATGAAAACAAAAAATTAAGCTAAATAGGACATTTAAAAAAGAAAGGAGGGAGTATTACAATATTAATCGCCTATCTAACCATAAGAATCTATAAATTTCTATGGGCTATTAGAAAGCATAACACGTCTATATCTACGATGTAACAACACAATTTTCAATATTATTAAGAAAAAACTGCAAATTAAATAATCAACTATTACCCATTTTACAATTACAAATTACAATACAAACTTTTTTTTTTTTGAGGGAATTACAAATACAAACTTAAAAGTTTGTAATCAAATACACGAACTTATTTTTTGTGCAATTGGAGTTTATTATTTGAGTTCGATATACAATCCCGTTCCGAGCTTTTTCATACAAAAATAGAATACAATTTGTGCAATTTTATCCTTGATGTTCTTGATAAGGGGAATATTTTGATGTATAGTTTGTCAATTTTGGATGAGTGACAATGGAGAATTTCATCGGAGATAGATGAACAAAATTATGTTCTTCTCATCGCAACAACACCGCTAGATTTCTGGCATGATTCCGGCCTCTACATTGGTCGGATGGTGATGGGAGACCTACATTTGAAATTTTTTTTGATTACGAATATTTTTGGATCAGGTTTTTCGATCATTGGTTAATAAATCGGACGGAATTTGGATGAGAACGACCAGTGCCACAAATAAGCATATTATAAATTTTGAGGATCGATTTTGATCAACTCCAATAACGGTTTGGTGGCCATGACCACTCAAAAAGACGGGTTTGATCATTGATGTAAGGGTTGTAACAGTATTTTCAAGTTGTAAGATTCATAAATTGAATTGATGGTCAATTGAATCAATTTCACTCAAACATTAGATTTCGAACTTAGCATAAAATAGGGTCTGAGCCCCAATTGCCAAAAAAATATACTCCCTCCGTCCCGCCATAAATGGCCACATTTCTTTATTGGGCTGTCCCATCATAAGTGGTCACTTTTCTAATATGGAAACACCCTCTCTCACACAAAAGATGTGGACTCCACCACTTTTTATCTTTTTACCCTTTAAGCACTTATCATGGGACGGAGGGAGTAGTTCATGTACTCGATTGCAAACTTTTAAAATTTGCGTTGAAATTATAAAATGGGTTTATAGTTCGGTGATTTATTTTTATAATTTTCTCAATTATTAAATGTTAGAACAGTCGCAACAAAAAAAGTACTAAATACTAATCTATACAACCGGCCGTCGCCTTGTTCACCAATCAATTGCAGTTTAACTTAGAGAGAGAGATAGAGAGAGAGAGTATTTGGTGGAAGGGGCAAAAAAGAGCAGAAAACAAAGATGTGTTACGAAGTGAAATGCTCCAAGTGCAACAAAACTAGCTGGGGCGGCTGCGGCCGCCACGTTCCGGCGGTGTACAAACAAATCCCCGAAGGTCAACACTGCAACTGCAAGGCCTGGCCCGGCGTCAATTCCGGCGAGAATTCCGCCGCCGCCGATTCCGGCGGCTCGTCCTTTTGTAATATCCTCTGATCTTATGCGTCTACCTTTTATTTTGTTCTTATATATTCAATTCCCATGAGATCTTTGCAAGGTTTGTGCAATAAGGTTTGGATTAAACTCTATTAAATCTATTTTCTTTTCTCATTTTTCTGACTAAATTGATTAATTACGTATGTGAATGAACAATAGGTGGATGAACATCAGTATTTAATTCATTCGAAATTATACAAGGAATCCTCTTACTTGATCTCACGATTAAAACAACACACAATCCATATTGATAATTAATTATGCTCCAATTTTGCAGCTCATATCATAAGCTAAAAAAAAAAAAAATCAGAAATAAGATGATAAATTTTGAGTTTAGACTAATAACATGTCTCGTTCCAAAGTTAAAAAAAAATAACAAGTTACATTATCAGATCACAATTTCATAATATTACAAATAATTCAATATAAATCACTGCACAAAACAAAACTGCAGAACTAAGAATCATTTTCAATATCAGAATCAGAAGTAGACTCTTCATCCAAATGCAACAGTAGAGGATTCACTCTGTTTGTATTTGCTTTCAAAGGTGGAAGTCCTTCATCATCATCACTCGAACATTCATCGTCTTTACGACATTCATCATCGTCTTGGGAGGCAGATAATTGCAAACCTTGCTTTGAAATCTCTGGAGACGAGGACTTGAAAATCTCCGGCCATTCAGAGGATTTTTGGAGCAGACGAAGCTGGTCATGGTAGAGTACCTGTGTGACCATGCCAGCAACCTTTCTACCAGATTCAATAGCCTCGTCTCTCCCAGTTTCATCTACTACAACGAAGTTTCCTCGTTTAATCCACATACTTTTCTGGAATTTTGCTGGAAATATTGCTAGTAGATGCTGTCCTTTCGCGTCCATTACCTTCAAGAATGGAATTAATCGGTAATATAAACTTCAAATTGAAAACTAAAAAGATGGGACGTTGAAGATCTCTACCTCAATAAGATTAGAACCCCTCAAATCGACAACCTGCATTATGCTTTGACCTTGTTGAAGGGCCATAATCTCTGCTTCAATGGCTCTCTTGAGATTCTTCCTTCCTCCTTTCATGTTGTATGCTGATCTCCTTGCACGAGATTTCAGTAATAACTTCGAGATTTAAGTCTCTCTACATTAAGAGAGATCATATCAATCACAAATCTTCATCTTTATTCTGATTATACACATTGAAAACGAATACAACACCACAATGATTCAATTGTGAGAATTCACTCACTTCAAAACCAAATAAGATCAAGAAAAAAGACTCATAACAAGCAAGACGCGCCTCGGGTATCATTCTTGTCGTAGTAGGTATATTCAACACCAACAAATTTTGGGTCAAGAGTGAAGTTTTAAGACAAGGCTCCACAAACAATCACGGCCAAAAACAAAAACAATCACGACCTTTAGCTTATACTACTACGATTAGTACTAGCTCTGTAGCATCTTCATCCAATCTCGGTGAGGAAGTCCCACCAAGTCTAAGTACGATAGAGCAACTTGACAAAGCACAAGAGGTAAGCAAATTCTTGATTTTTTAACCTATAATAATCTATTGTATGACTTTAAAAATTACAAAATTATCGATTGTCTCTATTTTTTTAAGGGTGTCTCTATTCATATCAGCAGTACAGCAATAGAGAAGCTAAAGGTCTAAAGAGGATTCTTTATTATACTATATTGTTTTAATGACCTTCAGTGTTGAGATGCTTAGAGAGAGAAGGTACTTAGTGTATAATCAGTTAGAAGACCCATTTTTGTGTTGGGGTCTTATGTTGGATGTAGCCTTTGAAATACACTTTCTAATCAAAGATCTCGGGAACCATGAAAACTAATATGCCCCAAACTTTTAACATATCACTAGAACTACAGAAATTTGTGAAATAAAATAAATTCGAAGGTTATTAACAAATAATAAAAATACGAAGGCTGTTAATTTATTTTAGATGATCCTTAGAAACACACACAGTGATTATGTGTAATTGGTGTAAAAAATCATCCACGTTACATATTACTCGCACATAATTCAATGCATACATTGTAAATTACATGTGCTACAGAGCTATAATAATCATAGATGAACTCTGGGAGATTTCAGTCGAAACAAATTTCGGCATTTTTGTTCAGAAATGTAAAGATACAAACAGATAACAACTATGTACATAGGCACACAATTATCTTCCCTTTTACAAGTATACATAAATTTAAACTCATACATACATTCACAAATAGTGATATGCACATAGTTTTGCATATTCTACATTTTTAGGCCAAAAAAAAAATTCAAATTTTTACATCTCAGTTTAAGCAAATCCACAGAAAGGAAGAGGGGATGATGAAGACATGATTACATTTGTTATAAGTTTCCATTACATCTCTTTATTTCCTTAAAATTTTGCAATGTTCTTTAAATTACTATGTCCTAACAAAATCACATGTAACACAGTGATACTGAAGGGCCAAACATTATGAATAAACTTTCAGGAAAACTTCAAATAGGCAAGAAAAGTTGGAGTCTTTTCTAGAACACTTATAATTTATGTATAGTACAATAACATCAAGAAGATACTAAGTTTACTATCATTAAAGCTGATAAATTAGTTAAATCAAATAACCAAAACATATTCTATCAAATTCCCAGAGACGAAAATAAATATGAAGATTTTCACATCATTTATAATTAACACATTAGTAATAGACTAATAGTGTGGCCTGCTCTGTTCTACTTTGGCCGATTAATTAGTATTAGCAGCAATTTTTTCCTTTAATTTACAAAAAATAAAATAAAAATATTTCTCCAAAAGAGAATTCTTTAAAATAAAATCCAAGAACCATGAAAACTATGTAAGTGTAACTGAGAGAGAGAGAGAGAGGGAACCTGGCGCAGGTGGGTGGCTTGTGGTTACCGGCGGCGGTGGATAGCAGCGGTGGCGTGTGGTACTGTGGCGGACCGGGAGGTGGTTGATTCTCTCCTATTTTTAGGAGAGAGTGTTTCTGTGCTTTTGACTTACGGTGGAGTGGAGAGAGATTTATTATAGAATAAATTCTTATTTTTTTTGTGGGTAATCTGATAGGAATAATTGAATAAACAAAAATCAATAAAAAACATAAATTCAAAGAGTTAATTTGGTTAAAATACACGAATTTTATCTGCTTTTTCACAAAATTCAATAAAAAACATAAATTCAAAGGGTTAATTTGGTTAAAATAAACGAATTTTATCCCGTTATTTGTTTTTTCAACGATCTTTAAAAGTTGTTCTAAATACATGAACTTTAACTTTCATTTACCTTTTTTCTATGGGATTAAATTGGGGGAAATCATGTCTTAACGCGGCATCTGAAATTTGCTTGCAGAGTCATTTACAATAATATTATATAGAATGTAGTTTCCTCTCGTCGCCGGAATGTCCACATTACAAAATTTGTCTGTTGCGTAAGACATAATTTTTCTCAAATATCATGCGAAAAAAATTACAAAAGAAAGTTAAATTCATGTATTTAGAAACAACTTTTAAAGATTGTGGAAAAACCAAAAATGGGGTAAATTTTGTATATGTTAACCAAATTAACACAAAGTCAAATAAATAATTTTTTCTATTTTTTAAAGGGTACAATTAATAAAGTAACAAAAGCATAATATATATATATATAGGTTGGTTCACATATAAATCACTTTTCCCGTAAAAAATGAGAATAATGCATTTTATGTACTAATATAATGCATTTTATGTATTATTACAATGCATCGTCATAATAATACATTTTTGGGTTATTATAATGTATTGTTATGATAATGCATTATGTGTTCAATTATAATGCACTGATCAATGACAACCGTAGATCTACATGGTCCAGATCGCTTCTCATTTCTTACGGGAGATGTGTTATATATATAACTTAATGCATTAGCATTTAAATGCATTAATTAGAGTAATTAAATGCACGGTTTAACGTGGACCGTAGATCAATAAGGATCAAGGGTCCAGATTTGTTCTTATTTCTTATCTAAGAAAGTGTTCTTATTTGATCCGCGATCTATATATATATATATATATATATTCAAGGCTAGCTATTGGGCGGGCCAAAATGGCCTGACATTGTCGGGTGAGCAGGGTAATTCAGGCCCAGTTTTTTGGGTACCTAAATTTTGAGTCCAGAGTATGGGTAGGCTGTACTAGCCCATTAGATCGGGCCAAATCAGATCAATTTTGACAGTTCTAAAAATTGAGTTTCATTTACGATGTTAATTGTTAATTACCTTCTTATAGATAAATTGATGTATAATTCTCAATCAGAGCATGTAAACAATTGAAATATTTGTTAGAGAAAAAAAACAGTTGAATTATTTAGAAAATAATAACTTCTTAGAAAATTTTAATAAGTAACAATGATCTTGTAGAGTAGTACAAATTTGGGTATAAGGAAGTCAGGAAGTGTTCCGAAACTTGGGGTAGTAATTTTTTATGCTAAAAAAAATAAAAAATAAAAACCTTATAGTAATTTTTTTTTTTGCATGTCTGTGTATCATGTTTATTTGTAATATTTTTAAACACTGAAAAATATAAGACGAAATGCATTTCAATAGTCCAACCGGATTAGATCAAAGTTGCTTTCATAGCATTGCGTATCATTTTATCTCAATGTAAAAGGTAGAGGTAAAATTTCAAGAATACAGTTAACTTTTATTATTATTATTATTATTATTATTATTATTATTATTATTATTATTATTATTATTATTATTATTATTATTATTATTATTATTATTATTATTATTATTATTATTATTATTATTATTATTATTATTATTCTTATTATTATTATTCAATATGAATTTATTAATAGTTAGCGATAAGCTAGTAATTTTACAAAAGAAAATCAAAATCTTTGTAATGTGGTTAAATCATGAAAGCAGACTCACAAAGTCACTCTTTTTTAGGAATTTAAACTCAGTTTAATATTTCAAATATAATAGAACAAGATCTCCTATTAAATATAAATGTATATTATTTATAAATTTTAATTATTTTTATTTATATATTATAATCAACTACTGCTGTAATGGTTTATATTAAAGGTTTTACTTACTTTTCACTAAGTATAACACTTTAGGTTCAGTACAGATTTTAAGAAATAGATGGTAGATTGGTTTTGAGTGGAGAAAGTGACTTATCATAATGAATTGTTGTGAGATTTAAAATAAAGGTAGTGGGTGGGGTCATTTCCCAAATGAAAAGTGTCACACTTATCATGAACGTACGCAAAAGGAAATTGTGCTACACTTATCATAGACGAAAGGAATGTAACTTTTTATACATAGTTATTGTAATTATCAATGACAAAAACTTGCATACGCCTAAATGTGTAATCAGGGGTAACGAGGAGTGATTAGAGTTTTATTATAATTTAATATTCCTTAATTAGAATTTTCGAATTAATATTTAGAGCTTATTAATATGTCATTCAGATTTAATTAAAGTTTAATTTTCAAATAATTAGGGTGGCAGCAGCCGCACAGTTCAATTAAATTCAATTAGATTTCGTTGTATTTGGGTTTCTCAAACTTTTCATTGCGTGGCAAACGAGTCCAATTGTGAGTATATATGAAAATTTGTTGAACTAAATATACTATAAATAAAAATTAAATAATTCAGTTGCAAGAATGCCAACAGGACAGGACACAAAGTTACCCAATTAATCAAATGGAAGTTTATATTTTAATTAAATTCAGAAAATAGCGATACATGCATCTATTCCTATGATGACTAATATATATAAAATATTTATGAATATTCAAAGAAAAGAAAATTGGAAAAAGGCAAAAGAAAAGTCAATTTGGATGGGGTTTCCAGAGGTTGCATGATGTGGAAACCTTAGCTTGTACAATATTGACACTCCTATCCTATATCTTTTGTGGAGAAAGAAAGTTGATAGAGATTTACACGTCTATTATTATCCCATCTTATTAATTTTCTCTTCTTTCTAGTTTGTTCCTTTTGTGGAGAAACAATTAAAGTTTGACTAGATTGTAGCGTATAAGATGTTTGATGGTGATACCATGGTACCAAAGATCTCTCTAGTGATTCAGTAAAATTGGATATGATTATAAATTATTGAAATTTTTAGTACTAGCTGGATGTAAGACATTTAAGATGTTGTTAGGGGTGACTGGTATGTAGAAATGGGCTACGAATGAATCACGATTCATATGCCTATTCCTAATCTCATGGTTGATATGATTTTATTGTTAGGGATATCGTCATTCCCGTAGGAATTAGTAATTCCATTAGTATGAGTTTAGTCATTTTTCCCCTCCCCTTAGTATTATTACGTAATCCTGATTTTAAGAAATTAACTTTATAATTTATGTTGACAAATTTGTTATTACAATTATTATTATTTATTAATTATTATTAATAATGATATTATTATTATTATCATTAATAATTTTCAGTAACAAATATTTTAAGAGGTAAAATGAATATTGGACAAAAAAAATATATTCAATTGATGTCTATCATTATTCATTACCAACTTCAATAATGTAATCACTTAATAAATGACTGTGACGCCCGGGGCAGAAGTACGGAGTGATCGCCGGTGCAGAGGCACGGACAAGGAGCGGCTCCGATAAGACTTCAAAGCGGAGGGGGCAAGAACGAACCGAAACACACCCGAATGAGAGGGATTCTGAGAATATGTCGGAATGGGACGACATATTCGAGGAGAGCTTAAAGGAATTGATTGGGCTACTTATACCATCAAGATGCATCTTCTTTTCTGGGGCTCATTGTGGAAGAACTCCAAGGTTAAGCGTGCTTGACCTAGAGCAATTCTATGATGGGTGACCTCCTGAGAAGTTTTCTCAGGAAGCGTGTGAGTGAGGACAAAGCACGCTAGAAAGGACTCGTGATGGTTTGTGGGGCCAGCCGTCAGTCCGGAAGCCGGGTCCTTACAATGACTATTTCATTTATCGTGTATACCAATCAGTAATCAATCATAAGAATATCATTTCTTAATTCATTCATTTTTCATCTTCATTCCATTACAAAATTCATTCTTTTCCACTAAATTATATTCTTGCCTACCAGTCACCTTGAGTCTAATTATATATATTAATTCATATCTAGAGTGAATTAATTCATAACTATAATTTACTTACATATAATTAGAATTTACTCATATATTATAAAAAATTCATAAAATATCATAATTAATTTAAAAAAAATTAGTGCGGACCTCACCGTACAGTTGCCCGCAGGAGTGTGCCTCTAAACAATTTTCAATGATGTGGATTTTTTTTAAGTAACATTAAATTAATTTAATGGTGGATTCGAACTTTAGACCTTTGATCTCATATATGATATATTAACTACGTACCACTAGATCATCACACACATAGAACAAGCCTTCTTATGGAATTGGCAGTATGATTTCTTATACTTATATTTATCTCTATATATAGCTAAAACTAGGGAAAATTATATTTGAGATCTTCACATATATGAATTTTGATATTAATTATGGAAAATGTTTGAAAATCCTTCTCGAAGTTTATTCTGAAACGCATGTGTCTCCCTAAAGAATTTTTTATATCGCCAAAATAATTGTGCAATTAAACATTAAATTTAAAAACCTTACCACGCTGGACTCGAACTTGAGATATTTCGATTCAGACATTAATCATACTACCGTTAGACCGATACACGCACGTTCAAATCGGAGGTTGAGTGTTTTGTGCATGTGTGTCCTTGCGTAATTTGAAATTGCAATCTTAATCTAGTGTCGGATTGTGCACGTAGAGTAATTGCCGCTATGCACTATGTAGTACTCACAACTAATGAAATAAATTACATTTAAAATATTGTCAGCCTAAAATTTGGACTCTAGCAATCCTCCTTAATACTTACTCCCTCGGTTTTTTTTTTTAAGTGTCCTATTGAGAAAAATTACAAAAACCAAGGAAGCATGATATATTACTTTTATACCCATATTTATTATTTTCAAAGTCTAATAATTACATTTTCCAATAACTTTTTTGAGGGTAAAATAGGAGTTTTGTCATTATTTGAATCTCAAATTCCGCAATAGGACACTTAAAAAGGGACAAGAATTTTTTATCAATAGGACACTTAAAAAAAAACGGAGGGAGTATTATATAGGTACATATAGCCACTCTATATTTGAATATAGTTACTCAATATAAGTATAGTAATAAATATGAAAGTGAGATGTTTCTTTCATTGACATCTGGTATATTTTTAAGGATTCTCGTAATTCCATAAATAATATAAATAAATACTGACATATGCATTTATCGATGAAGGCCATTATGTACAGTCACTAAACAACCAAATTAAGAAGACAACAACCTGCAATAGAAAACTTTGCAATCTTTGAAAAGTATAAAACATAGATTGGTTTTAAATTACAGTTTAGTACCAAATTATTGACATTTTAACGGAAATACCACAAATTATACATAATTACAATTAGTGGCGGAATCAAATTTTTGCTCTTGGGGCCCAACTAAATATTTATTTTAAAAGTTATAGGTAAATTCTAAGAAGTTAATTAAAAATATCACACAACACTGTTTAAATTATATCACAACGTTAATAAAAAATCAGAAATAAAAATGATTACTCATAACATTTTCCCTCTATTTTTCATATTTTTAAAGTTCTACTTAATAATTTCATTAGCAATTATGCAAGAACTACAAATAATTTTATAATTAATTATCACGATATCCTAATAATTTTTATAATTAAAATATTAAAGTAATTATTTGTAACTAAACTTTTCTTCCTTATGCGTCTAATGATCGAATTCTAAATAATAACTAGATCCTCTTAATTTAATAATATAATATTATAATTATCAAGATGAGAAATAAATATATCAAATAAAATTAGATTAACAAGAAGCAATAACTTTAGAATTTAGAATTTTTTGGTTCTAATAATTATGATAACGATAAGAAGATAAAAAGAAGTAAAGAAGGATCACTATGAATTCAACATATCAACATATGTTTTATAAAATGAAAAAATCAAATTACTATATATATAATTACGACCTGGTGAGCCCAGCCCCCAGACCCCATTGTAGCTTCGCTCCTGATTACAATAAAATACCCAAACTAATGACCTTTTAATACAAATATATCGAACTATTGTTAGTTTTGTGATAGTTCGGATATTTAATTATAAATATGTATTAATTGTTTGGAATATATATGTTAAAAGGTCAATAATTCAAGTATCTAATTGTAATTATGTATAATTCGGGACATTTCTATTATAAGGTCAATAGTTTAGATATTAAACGTTGATTTACCCTTAATATTTTGTTATCAATTCTATAAAAATAGTCAAAAACGTGAAATGAGGAGTGTTTGTTCATTTTCCTTCTGTAATTATTGGATTTGGAGCTTACGTGACTATTTTAGACAAAATACAACGTGCTACGTTACTTCTTTTTTTGGCATCGGGAGCTTCTTCCGATAACAAAATTGATAATAAGTTTAAAGATCAAATTATTTTTCATACTTTTTCAAAAATTGTGATAATTTAAAAAAAAAAGAATACGAAAAATAGATATAGGAAGTGATATTACCATTAACCCTATTCGTTTTGCATTTCGAATCCACGTGGAACATTGAATCGACAATTAAAAACCATTTTCACAACAATATAATAAAATACTCTTTTCATCCTCGAATAATTGTTTCGAGCATATGTATACCAAAATAGTGGGCATAATGACGTATTTTACCTCTAATTATTGTGCGGGGAAACAGGAAAAATAAACTTTTTGTCTTGAATTAAAGAATAAATATGGTAATTTGACATAATTTTTGCATAGAAATCTGTAATAGTATACTTATTCGTTGACATAATTTTGACGGCTAGCTCGTAACATTTATTCTGAAACAGAAGGACTACTACTTTGGGTTTTATCTCAAATGTACGTACCATCAACAATGCACAAATTTAATGGACGAATGGAGTACGAGGTAGGAAGGTTTTATCTCAAATGTGTGTACCGTCATTTATATTTAGGGTGTGTTTACTTTAATAGAAAATGACGTATTACAAATATTTTCATACTTTTTCCATCCTTTTCACATGTAACTACAATTGTCAATTTTCTCTGGACAGAATGGATAATTTCCCCAAGCAACTTATTTTCCTTCATTTTCACTTCAATTGTGAATAATATTAATATGGGGGACCATATGATATAATTTTCTTTTTCATTCTAGTTAACATGTGATGAAAAAGGTAGAAATAATAATATTTTCATATGTTTTCTTATCCCTCATTTTCAAGTGATAAATTTACAACTAAACTAAACAAAACTTTTAATAGTTAATCAAAAAGTTAGACCAAAAAGCATACTATTAAATACCTAGACTGTGTGATGTGTGTGTGCATGTCTATCCAACTTCCTGCTTCTCTTCATTACCTTCCACCTCCAAAAAAACCAAATTTCTGTCTTTGGCTTAAAAAAATAAAGAAACATGATTCTCAAAAGTGTGGGTATCAGAATTATACGCCAGATTACAGCAACAGCTTCGTTCAAATCAGAGGTTAGTCTACTCAATATTCATATAATTTCAGAATATTTTCATTCGTGTAAAATTCAGAGATATTCAATCAAAACAGAGCACTCTGCCAAGATTTGCAATATCTCGGACATAACACACTTAAATTCTGAATATATTTTCAAGATTTTATATAAATGCTCCTTTTATTTTCGCATAACATTTAGATTGGAGTTAGGTATCTTGGGTGTCAAGCTGCCTCTCCTCTGCAAAATGACTGCCAAAGGTAGTGATTTTAATTTACCTCTTTTATTTATTTATTTATTTATTTTAAAATATATCGGTGTTTCATGTGACTTGATGATTGAATCTCCACCGTTGATTCGTTTAACGGTGCAGCGTGGCGGAGGAAGAGTGTGGGTGGATGGATTGGGACAATCTGGGCTTCGGTTTTGTGCAGACTGATTATATGTATGTAATGAAATATGGAAAAGATGACGAGTTCGAACCTGGTCAACTCAGTCGTTTTGGAAATATAGAGTTGAGCCCTTGTGCTGGCGTCTTGAACTATGGACAGGTATGCCATTTTTGTTTTGTCGTTGCACTCTTCGTGTCAATATTTGGATCTATATCTTCACTTTGCATATATTTATAGAAGTAGTACTCCCACCGTCCCCTGAAAATTGTGATGTTATTGCCTTAGTGGTTTGTTGGTTCGTCCCTCAAAATTGTGATCTTTCCTTTTGTATATATGATCCCACTCTCTTTCTTATATTTTAAATTTCATAACAAATCAACATTGGTGCACAAACATCCACTAAACATTTCTTAGAACCCGTGCCACACAAAATGCATTACAATTTTCAGGAACGGAGGGAGTATTAGATTATTATTCCGGAGACGTAGTTCAATTGATATGAAGAAGACTAGAGGTGGAGCGAGTTATCTAATATAGAGATGGCAAAGTACTTGATTCGGATCAGCTCGGTTCGAGCTGATTGGACCATATGAAAAATTTGAATTATTCTAACCCGAAAATCAATTGGACCTTAAAAATAATGCTCCAGTATGACTGGAAATCAAATCGGGTCGGATCAGACTTGTTTTGACATCATGCAAACAAACTCTTGACCGCCATTATGGAGGCATATTCCTTGAATGAATAACGAAACTCTATGGAGCATGCAATTAAGACCCTTTAATTTTTTATGTTTGCACGAGCCCTCAAAGGGTAAATCGGATTCACTATTGCATTATTGTGCAACCATTTTCCATTGTATTTATGAATGTTCACCACATGTTATGAAAATTTTGACATACAAACTTTTACTACATAGAAATTCGCGAGAATGACAAGATTTTGCACATATAGAAAGTAATTAGCAATTTTTATCAGCAAAATTTAGCAGGTCTTTATATTTTCTCGATACATTGTAAATGTATTAGAAAATGTTGCACAATGATGCAATATCAAAAGAACGTTTAGCATATTTAAGTTGCTTAAGTTGGGCGTGTATTAGAATTACTGGAAGGATGTGGTCGGAATAAGGATATTAGTTTGTTGGTTTCATAAATAGTTAAATGAGATTTGATTAAGATCACTAGGTAGGTGGTAGTTTTCCTTCCTATGAAGCAATTTGGATAGGTGACACCGTCACGTGGCCTTTAAAGTTTTTTGTAATATTTATAAAATAAATTTGAGTTATAGTATCAATTTTTTAAAATAATATTTCATACATATACATAATTATTATAACTGTTAAATTGCTCGGGCTGATTTGATCGGACCTGAGTCCATCAAGCCATAAAGTACTTTCGGGCCGTATGGAATCACCCAAAAATCATCCGGAGAGTTAAAAAGTTAATGTCAGTCCGAAATAATTTTATTGGAAAAGTAGTGGGATTATGAATGGCAATGGGTCGGGTACCCACCCATTAGGCATTTCCCAAATTCAAACTCATTAAAATTTCCTTAACCCATACCTGTCCCAAACCCGATTAAAAAATTATTTTAAACCTGTACCCGATCCAAACCCGTTGGGTAATACCCATTAAAAACCTCCCAAAAAACCCGAATGTACTAGAACATAAACATCAATATTAAATAGTAGAAATAATAAAATATTATAAACATAATTTTAACATAAGTATAAATAGAAAATTTCATTAAATTAAATTATATGTGGGTTAAAAGAATAATATAAAATCCTAATATTTGTACTAATATAAATTATATATAAAATAAATATTTGATTACTAAAATTATTAATTTTTTGTATGCGGGTTAAAAATAATAATATAAAACCCTAAAATTATTAATATTTATACTAATATCTATAATTATATTATAAATTATATATATAATATTTTGTCATCTTACATATATATAAATGGGTTTGGGTAGCGGGTACTCATAGATAATTTCCCAAACCCGATACAAACCCGTCACGGGTTTGAATGTTTCTACCCAAACCCGTCCCAAAACCATTTAATAATTTCCAAACCCGTCCCATTAGGGTTTGGTAGAGCCGGGTACCCGTAAAAACCCGATCCATTGCCATCCCTAAGTGGGATTGCTCCGATGAAGTCATTTTAGATCGGATAATTACTTTTCATTTTATTCATATTAATTTTATTTTTAATAAATATTACTCATTCCGTTTTACTGAATTTGTCTTCCTGTTTTTTTTTTGGACTGTTCCACTCAACTTGTCTTGTTTTCATATTATAAAACAATTAAGTTTTTTAAAAGTGGTAGAATCTATGCACTTTTTAATTTTTTACAATTCTCCTTAATACTCGTGTCGAACAGAACAGTAACAAGACATGATCAGTGGAACGGAGTATTAAATAATAAATTTAATAGTGATACGGAATTAACATAGGCTTTTTGTTTATCAGGGAATTTTCGAAGGCACGAAAGCTTGCAGAAGAAAAAATGGAGGTCTCTTTCTCTTCCGCCCACAAGAAAACGCAATTCGCATGCAAATCGGCGCCGACAGAATGTGCATGCAGTCTCCCTCACTTCATCAATTCATCGACGCCGTCAAACAAACCGCTCTCGCCAACCGCCGATGGGTAATCAATTTCTCTCTCTTCGACTCTTCCTTCTGTGATCAGATTTTCGTTCACTAGTCGATTGATTGCCTTGGCAATTTCTCATTTTCTCTCTCATGATTTTGCGCAGATTCCTCCGCCGGGAAAAGGATCTCTGTACATTCGGCCTCTGCTCATCGGGAGCGGGCCGGTGTTGGGATTGGCGCCTGCTTCTGAGTACACTTTTTTGGTGTATGCTTCTCCAGTTGGAAATTATTTCAAGGTTGCGTTCATATTCGCTGTTAATTTTTGATTGAATAGAGGAATATTAAAGAAGTTCGCGAACAAAAATTATGTGTTGTGGTTGCAGGAAGGCACGGCGCCGATCAACTTGTACGTCGAGGATGAGTTTCATCGCGCTGCTCGCGGCGGTTCTGGAGGTGTGAAGAGCATCACGAATTATGCGCCGGTAAATGTTGCGTATTTCACGTGTTTGATGAAAGTTCTAAATGAAGGTGGCGATTGAATGACTTTATTAGCCAGAGAGAATTTTGCCACGATTAATGTAGCTAATAGAAATGGTATTTGGTTGAGGCTTACAATATTTGGTTGGATGTAGAACATAAGATCAACCTTATGGAGATCTGACTTGCCTTTGAAAAGATTTTGTGATTCTAGATGCTTGTTGATCGTTCCGTTTTCCAGTTTTTACAAAATTTCTAGTATCTTACTTATACTCTGGTTTTCTTGCATATGCTTTTGGTATGATTACAATTTTGATGAATAATGTTTATATACTGTGTAGGTGTTGAAACCTATGAGTAGAGCCAAGGGTAAAGGATTCTCTGATGTCTTATACCTGGATGCAGAGAATAAAAGAAACATTGAGGAGGTCTCGTCTTCTAATGTCTTCATGATCAAGGTATTTTATCACCTCGAATGTTTCATATAAGTTGTTCGACAGATGTGTCAGCATGATATGTATTTAACTCTTGTTTATGATACTGTACGAGCAATTTACTTCTATGTATTTGTACTGGTAGATTACAATGAAACTGCTAGTGAAATGAAAAAAAAAGCTGTATGAAGCTACTTGGAGTATGTTGAGGTGTTGCATTCCGGTAATATTGACAAAACATTCAGTGAAAAGAAGACAATAACTTTGTATGAGCTTGCTCGAGTGTAATGGCAATTGAATATTTGCTATGCAGAATATCTTGGTTTAGGTAATTAATGACACTATTTACATCTGGCCACTTACAAATGCTTTTTTGTTTACAGGACAATGTGATTTCCACTCCACCCACCAATGGTACTATTCTTGATGGAATTACACGTAAAAGCATCATGGACATTGCACGAGATCTTGGTTATCAGGTAATTCATGGATCTCAATGCTATTTACTGTAGGGCTTACAGTTAATTCTAGTTCTGGGAGCACAAGCTTAACTCGTGATGGATGGTGTTATCATTTAGGATATCGTAGTATTAATGGACGCAATGGAGTTTTTGGGTACTTTCTCAAGAATCACAATTAAAATTTGTTAGCATACTGAAAGAATCCAAAATGTAACTGAAATTGCTGAAAAAGTCTATCCAGGAATTGCTTCGAATACAAAATGGCCATAGATAATTGCTTCGAATTCCCTTTACATGTGGGGGTGGAGTGAAAGCTCCAAATTACTAAACAAAAGTATCTAATATGTTTTGATCTTATAAATCTTTAAAGCTACTCAAGGGCCTTATTACCACAATGATACAGGCCAGTTTACTGCCAATTATCATTAGCAATAGAATAATGTGTCTATGTGGATTTTTTATGATAACCTTTATGTGATTGAAGCATTCTTGAACAAAGTTCTTATATGTCGAGGGACCTCAGGTGACTGACCTCTAACCTCAATTATACTCCTGACATTCTGCTGAGATCCTCCCAATAGGTGCTAAACTGACTTGTTCCTCAGTATCAAGAATGGGTGGCTTCACCTATGGAAAACAATTAACTTTTTTCTTAGGGAACTTGCTCCTCTAAATGCCTCTGCCTCTGCCTCCAAACCGTTAACATCTGTCAGATCCTTTACTGGAATCTAGGGAAATTTCTTACAATAACCAATTCAATATTTTCTTTGATCTCTTATTACAAATTAAGATCAGTTGTAACACTAACCCCCCGATTTGGTTACCAGTCCAGAACAGATCTCCTAACTAGCTCAATTTATACCAGAAAACAGTTATCTTAGTGATGATTAGATACCTGATACCTCAAGCATATAATAATTTTCTGTATTCTAGTATTGCCCCAAAAACTCATAAATTTACACAGCGTGCCTTCTGCTACACTGTAAAAAAGAGACGCTTTTTTAATATTTTTATGTTCGTGCAAGGAAGCCTTTTTGCTGAATCTTCAACAAGTTATATACTTTTTTTGTTTGGTGTTAATCATGCATCAACATTATCTGGTTCTCTTCTTTAAATCTGTACGAAAGCTTATATACCCACACCGTGTATCTATAGGAGAAAGCTTTACATTGTCTGTGAATTTGGCCAGGTTGAGGAGCGTTCTATTCCAATCGAAGAATTACTCGATGCTGATGAAGTTTTCTGCACTGGAACTGCAGTTGTAGTTGCTCCTGTTGGAAGTATTACGTACAAGGGTAACAGGTAAGCAGCATTAGCCTACCAATTCCTTGTTTAATGTTGCATCGTTCTTAATAATTATCTCCTACTGGAAAACGATGCTAGAAAGTAGAAACTAAGATTAGGTTAATAATTAGTATCAGTGCAATGATCATAGACCTGAATAAGGATTAAAATGCTAAGAAATTGTGTGTAATCAAAGCTTGAATCAATTATAGAATACCATAATCTTTTGGCCTCCACATACTCTTTTCCAGAACCATATCTAATTCTTATGTTGATATGTTGGCCATCCTCATAAAGCTGTGACATCTACGAGCTATCTTCCCAATTTGATTAATAATTGCTCCCTCCGTCTCGGATTAGTGTGGTGCGGAGAGTGTGGCACGCGTTTTAAGAAAAGGTAAGTAAATGTTTGTTGAGTGGGGAAAGGGGTCCACATATTTGATTTGTTGTGAGGTATAAAATATTAGAAAGTTAGTGGAGTCATTTCCTTTTATGGAAACACCACACTTATAAGGGACGATCCAAAATAGCAAATAAACCACATTGTTCCGGGACGGATGGAGTAGCATTTACTTGCATATCATAACTTGCATGCTAAATTTGTCCAGTCCAGGTAGAGTGACCTAACGTTGTAGAAGTTGATATTTTTGTCTGTGATACGGCCCCGTTTCTCCAACTCCAGCTACATGATCTTTGTTGAAGTTGTGTTGAATTGTTGTGACAGGTTTGAATATAAGATGAGCGGTGAGGTCGAGTCCCTAAAACTATATTCAAGACTTGTTGGAATCCAAAGAGGTGATATTGAGGATAGCAGGGGATGGATGGTTCAAATTGATTAACCTCTGCTTCCTCCTCCACACAATTAATTAGACTGTAATTACATCATTCGGCGTAAATACAGTAATGAAATAAAAATACTGTCCCCGAATATTGTTTATTTGGTGTGGATATCAGAAGAAAATGGTTTTTATTCAGTATATGTATATCTCATCCACCAAACTCTCTATTTAAATCAATTACTCAATATAAACCTGTAAATAGGTATGGCACTCAGTCAGCCCCAATGAAATAGCAAAATTTTTAGTTGTTCGATTTTCCATTGATGAGGTGGTGGGGTCAAATGAGTAAATTTATCCACCTGCAGGATTTGATGTTGAAGACACTTATTCAGCAACGGAAAGAGTAGATAAGCTGCATAGCCTGCAGTTATTGTTGGAGGGCCATCTCCATCAAATTGTAGTTATGGTATTTATTGCCCAGAACCTGCCAGGCAGTCAACAACCAAACTAAAGATAAATATTTACTTGTCACAATGAGCTAACTTTGACCAGCATGCAATTCATTCTATATGTCTGGCTCTTCTGATCTACAAAATTAAAAATTAGGTAATTTTAAACCAATTGTACATTTAAGTGCACCTATACACTAAGGCAAAAACTCCTGTGCACACGTCGCATGTAAGTGAAGCCCCCACGCGCGTCGGGCGCGTGTAACACACGCGCTCATTTTGAGCATATAAGTCAGGCGTGTGCATCACACGCGCCTGACAATTTTTTTTATTCGGCGCGCTGATTTTTTAATTTTTTTTTCAGTTTTTTAATTCTTTTTTCCAGTTTTTTTTTTATTTTTTATTTTTTTTCAAGAGTCGAGCGAGGGGAGCCGAAGGCCTCGGAGCGAGCTAAAAAACATTAATGTTGCCACAATCATTATCTATAAATTAAAATTCGAGCCGAAGGCAAAAAAGAAAAACAAATTAAAAAAAAATCGAATTAAAAAAAAATACTGGCGGGTCGGGTCAAATATTCGGTCACTTATATGAGGCGGTCTCACAGGAGACTTCCTCATACATTAATTAAATCTCTAAAGTATCCCTAACAATTAAAATAAGTTAGGGTATTATAGGAATAATCATAATTTATTCCTCATACATTAATTAAATCTCTAAAGTATCCCTAACAATTAAAATAAGTTAGGGTATTATAGGTATATAATCATAATTTATTGAGAATGCATATTTTTATAATATCAATATATAGATAATAGACTGGTTTGGTGGAATTTATTTGACTAGGAAATAGCATGTAAATTAAATTTTGTAAATAAATTTTGTAAATTAAATTTTGTAAATAAAGCACTACACTACCATCTCTACACCGCACGCAGACAGGACCACTACATCACCAAACAAAGTGGAAAAATACTACACCGCGCGCAGATGGAATTGAACCCAATATCTCTCATTAAGAAGAGATTTGTGGTATCAATTAGCAAAAGAGTTATTGCTCGTAATTTATAAAGGCTAAAAGTTGGCTACAACCAACCCTATGGTAGGATTTATTGAAATCATGGGCTAATTAGGAGGAATTAGGAAGTAATTAAGAGACTTAGGATAATTAGAATTTCTTAATTTCAATTATGGTTTATTAATAATCATTAAGATTTATTAATTCTAATTAAGATTTATTAAGCTCCAATTTGAGTTTTTCTTTTTCATGTCGTGGGAATCCTAAGCTGTTATCTTGGATGTGCACTGGATAAATTCCGTCACTATACAATAACATGCAAATCAGTAAACCATATTTTCATGTACATATGTGACAGGCTCGACCAATAGAGACACTAGCCGAGTAAACCACACTTTCCAATCTGAGTTTATTAATCTTCAATTATAATTGATTAAGCTCCAACTAGAATTAATTATATATTAATTAATTAAAAATAAAATAATATTAAAATAATAAAAAAACAGCTCGTGCTGCTCATTTATAAAACCCGTAATTTTTTTTTAAATTCTTTTAGCATTTTGAATCCATGTGGAACTTTGATTTGACAATTAACAACCACTTTTCAAGATATGGCCGATCCAATAAAATAATTTTCTCGAAGATTTTGTCTCAAATTTACTCTTTAAACCTTTCAAAACATACTCTTTAAAAAGTTAGGCCAACTATCAGATTAAATAGCTAATTTGTGTGCGTGCATGTCTGTGTCCAACTTCCTACTTCCTTTCATTACCTTCCTCCTCCAAATAACCAAGTTTCTATCTTAGGTTGTAAAAAAAAAAAATGATTCTCAAAAATGTGAGTAACAGAATTATACGCCAGATTACAGCAAAATCACAGGTTAGTAATTCAATGTTTAATTCATTTCAAAATATTCTCATTTGTGTTTTTAAACTCAGAAATATTGATTCAAAAAACAGAACACTCTGCCAAGAAGTGCAGTATCTTGTTTTAAACGAGCTTAATTTATATACAAAAATTACTGCATTTCCTCATTTTATTTTTCCTGTAATATTTAGATTGGAGTTAGGTATTTTGGGAGTCAAGCTGCCTCTCCTCTGCATGATGCCTGCGAAAGGTTCCTCATTTTTATTTTTATTTTTTAATTTAGTTTTTTGAATATTGTTACGTTACTTATGTTGAAGATTGAATCTGCGCCTTTGATTTTGGTGTATGGATTTTAACGGTGCAGCCGCGTGGAAGATGAGTTGGCCGCGGTGGAGTGGGACAATCTGGGTTTCAGTTTAGTGCAGACTGATTATATGTATGTAATGAAATGTGGAGACGACGACGACGAGTTCGAGGCGGGTCAACTCAGTCGTTTTGGGAAAATAGAGTTGAGCCCATGTGCAGGAGTCTTGAACTATGGACAGGTATGCCATTTTTTTTTTTTGGTTGCACTCTTCTCAAAACAAATTGGATCTATATCTTGAGCCTAGCTGCCGTAGGACGGGACGACGTTTCTCTTTTTTATGGGTGTGTTATGTTACATTATTTTTTTTAATGTTTTTATTAAGAAACGAAGTCATTTTCTTTAAAAATATTTCTCCATATTCTAACTGTGATGGCGCAAATGGTACAAATTCCTCATAAATCATAATTTTTTCAAATGTAAAAATAAAAATGATGTAGGTCCGCTCCTTCTTGAGTATTGCATGAGCTTATAATTAAGTATTTAGTAATATTCGTCTCATGATATACTCCCTCCATCCCTGATAAGTGTGGTCCGGAGGGAGGGACAAAAGTTTTAAGAAGAATGTTAGGTAGATGTGTAGTGAGTGGAGAATGAAATCCACTTTGTTGTAGTGTTAGTTACTTTTAAAAGGTAAAAGGGTAAAATTTTAAGTGGGATTATATCCATTTAAGGAAGGACCACACTTATGGGAGACGGACGAAAAAGGAAAATGGACTACACTTATCAGGGACGGAGGGAGTAATTCTGTTGGTATGAAGATCAAAACCATATAGTTTATGTCTAGCTAGGAGCTTTTTTTGTAGATATAGTGTACATTTAAACTCTAGGGACCGGGCATTGGAGAATCTGTCAGGACAATCCTTTACTTTAGTTTATGATCGTCACGTGCTAAGGAAATTTAGAAATCTAAAAAATTTTATCTATGGAATTTTACGTAAAAAAGGAGGTAGGATTTTATACGTATGTCTATAAAATAGTTAAGAATTTTCGATATGAATATTTAGTAGATTTTTATACTTCCTTGATACATGACGATCATACGGAGATGTAATAGAAGATGTTAAATAGTAATGCAATATGGATACGGCTCGCTCAAAAGCCTAGTTGGCTTTTAACTTTTTAATAATCGTGGAACGCCTCACGCTAAGCATATCTAAGTTGCTTAAGTGGGATTTAATTATACGTTTAAAAAATAACAAAATTAGGTAGGTGGTTGTTTTCAATCTTAGCAATTTGGGAAGCTGGTATTATAATAGTTATGCTAGTATTTGCATGCATAGCGTGGTTGGTGGCCGCGGTTCGGTTCGATTTCAGAACCGGAACCGAACCGCCTGTTCTCGGTTCCGTCCCTATAGAATTGAAATCGAACCGTCTATCATGACGGTTTCGGTTCTAAACCGGAACCGCAGGTTTTGGTTCGGTTCGGTTCTGGTTCCGGCGGTTCCGATTTTTCTATAGTTAGCTTGTTTGCAATGGATGACTAAGTAGAAAAAACCTTTTGGCAAAAACAACAAAGTAAGAAAAAGAGTGCTCATGTTGGCCGATTATGAGGACGACGAAATTGGGTCGGGTTTGAAGTATCGATTACTTTTCCCTTCCCCTTCTTACTTGCCATTTTTTAGAGAACTCAGAATTACATAAATCAGAAATAGATAGAGAGAAAGAGTAAGTGAGGCTAGTGTGACCGTTGATGTGGGGCTGTTGCATTCAAGTTACTGTAACAATTCAATTCTCTTTTGATAGGAACAATGAATTCAATTATGATTATTAATGATAGGTAGTTTGGACGTTGGAGGATGATCTGAGTGGAACCACTAGAGTTGAAATAAATCAGGCCGGGCTCGGTAGACCAGAAAATTTATTGGGCGTCAAATTGACAGTCCCAGTTCGAAAAACTATTTTTAATATAAAAATGGTCGGGCCAACCTGATCCGTCCGAGCCCATCGGGCATGAGGTCATTTTGAATCGGGTTGGATTGACCCGAAATATAATCGGATGTTTATTTTTCCAGTCCATACCCGATCAATTTCAGGCTGTGCGAACCTCGCCAAATTTTGACAGCTTTAGTTACAACCAATAATTCATAACTTTGGATCTTATGTAAGCATTTATTTATTTTTTTAATCGAAATATCCTTTGCCCATATGGAGTAAAGATTTTGGTGAAAAATATAAAATGCAAGATGGTGACTTTAAATCAATTTGTTTGTTGTAATATGCTATCTTTCCTATTTTATTTCCCTTTTTTCTGAATCCGAGGAAAACGTAAGCAAAAGGTCAGCCTGCGGAAAAAAGTGAAAAGAAAAAATAAAAAACTAAAAAAACTAGTTGGATTAGTTGCACTTCATTTTCATCTTAAACAATAATTCTCTATTTCTTTAATACATTCTTTTGACACCCTCTATGCATTATCTTGTTTATTAATTCTTAATCTTGTTTAATATTTTCAGAATATTATTTATTTTACATTACTAAGGACTTTTTACTATGATTTAATCTTATAATATGGATCATATACAATAATTTTCTGCAGTAAATATCTTAAAAGATAAATTGATTATTTCAACAAAAAGGCACATTTAATTTGTATTTTTCATTACTCGTTCAATTATGAAAATTAAATTAAAGAATGACCGTCGCATTTAGGAATGACAATGGGTCCCACCCATTAAGCATATCCCAAACCCAAACTCATAAAAATTTCCTCAACCCATACCCGATTAAAAAATAATTTCAAAACTCGTACCCGACCCAAACCCGTTGGGTAATACCCACTAAAAACTCGCTAAAAACCCATATGTACTAGAGTTTAAACATCAATATTAAATTTAGTAAAAAAAAATATTATAAACATAATTTTAACATAAGTATAAATAGAAAATTTCATTAAATTAAAATATATGTGGGTTAAAAGAATAATATAAAATCCTAAAATTATTAATATTTATACTAATATAAATTATATATAAAATAAATATTTAATTACTAAAATTATTAATTCTTTGTATGCAGTTTAAAAAGAATAATATAAAATCCTAAAATTAATAATATTTACACTAATATCTATGATTATATTATAAATTATATATATAATATTTTGTATATATATATATATATATATATATATATATATATATATATATAAATGGGTTTGGGTATCGGGTACCCGTAGGTAATTTCCCAAACCAGATCCAAACCCGTCACGGGTTTGAATGTTTCTACCCAAATCCGTCCCAAAACCATTTAATGATTCCCAAACCCGTCCCATTAGGCTTTGGAAGAGCCGGGTACCCGTAAAAACCCGACCCATTGCCATCCCTAGTCGCATTTCCTATGAAACCAACCCTAGATATTCTATTAGTGGGTTTCCATCATTATTATTATTATTATTATTATTATTATTATTATTATTATTATTATTATTATTATTATTATTATTATTATTATTATTAAGTTCATTCATGCATATCAACAATGAAAAGATCTAGCTCCAACATTTGTCGATCTAGTTATAATTTCATGATACCAACATCGACAGATATCCTATTTTAAATGAAATAAAAAAATTTACGATGATTAATTATCGTAAATAACACAATTTTATATCGAATGTGTAATTTTATCGCGAGTTTTAAAATGATATAATTACAACATAATTTCTTTTTAATTTTTAGAAATTAAACCTCCAATTTTCGTCA